>CM057009.1:176074388-176716888 GCA_029891345.1 Dryococelus australis
AGATAGATAGATAGATAGATATATTGATGTATATATATACACACACACACTAAATCATTTAAAGGCATTTCCAGCAATCTTTTATTTTTAATTTGGCATTATTAATATTTATTTCCTCTGTGTAAAGCGAAGTGTCAAAGTATGTTTCATGTTATATGGCTTGCCATAATTTTCAGGGTAACCCCTCCACACACTACCACTCCCTTGACCTATGCCTTACACCAGAGGCAGGGGAAAACATAAAAACATAGCCAAACCAGCCCAGCAAACAAAAAAAATACAGCAAACCAAAAACATAAACAAAAAAGCCCAGAAAGTCCAATAATTGCAGGAAACACGCCTGGCTAATGCATTTATCACAGATAGAGAATGCCAGAGGAGATAGCAAGATAGTTAAAATCTCAGTGTAGATTCCTCGTAATCCTTGAGGCCTCTTCCCCTTCTCAAGTCTATCAGAGGAGACAGCAAGACAGCCTGAGTCTAAGTGTAGGTCCCTTATGTCATCCAAAAGGCCTTTTAACCCATCTCTTCAAGACCTCCGGACAGGTTTCCGAGAGGTAGGGTTTGTGCCCACACCGGATGAACTAGGCCTGGCCAGTACCCTGTCACATCAAAGAACCAATTCCAACATCTCAAACAAATATGGCCTGCAAAAACTCAGGGTCCAACTCAAGGGGTAGAGAAATGTCACAAAACCTTCACAACCTGTTTGGAACCTGTTCTCTCTGCCCACCAAGTTTCAGGGAAACATAACTCATCATTAAGACCCAAGCTTCAAGATTGCTGGATTGCTCCACATCTCTGGGTCTGTAATTGTACCACACCCAGCAGCTTAGCTCCAAGGCAGGAGACCAGATATGGTGTCGCCACGTAGTCGGCACCAGAAAGTTAACAGGGAACGTCTACTGTAAAGGACACTGTCCACCCAAACATCTCCCAGCGGTCTCAAATTTATATATAAAAATGGTGACAAGTACAAGCGTTAGCATGTCACTATATTATGTGACTATTTTTGTATCCAAGATTCAGAAATTAGCATGGTCACTGCATTAATTTTTTGGTACTACCACATTAGATTGGTTGATTTTTATTTGTATTTACAGCTTTCTTTAAATATTTATGCATACAAATTCAAGCATAGTTAAATAACTAACACAGTGTATATTGTCATCAGACCAGTAGTGTGTCCAGACTTACCTATTACAATTTTATTTTACCTTCCAATTATTGTGTAATGTAATAATTACATTAAATGAGAATAGATAAGTGAAATAAAAATATTTTATCTCACTTATCTGTTCTCATGTAATGTACAGTTGCTACATTTATACTTCTATTCTATTATTATACATGTAAACATTAACTTTGCACATGCACCTACAGAAAACCTGCAGATAAACTAGTGATATTATCTGCAGATACCACTTCCCAGTAATAATTCATCAGGTCTGAGTAACAAAATGGTATCCAAATATTATTAGTAATGAGCCTGACTGCTACACCTCTTTTAAGTCTACTTTCTTCTATCATGTTGTGCTATAAAACATATTACATCTGTGGTGGAATGGTTACATTCACGTTTCTGTAATATATATTATGAACAAGTACGTTGTTCAGCAGGAAAGTTTTGTATTTACTTTATAAAAATTCCTGTAATCTAACCCTTGTGAGATTAAAAACAAAATTGTATTATAATATATTATATTAACTGGATTTTATAATAAACTTTTTAATATTACAAAGCACCCTCTATTTCATGGGACCATAAAGATACTTTGCACAATCAGAAGTTTCACACTACACATCAAGCCATATTAATTATTGAGATGTTTTGGACAGCACTAAACACTGAGATCTTGACCACCAGTGAGGGTAAAATGTGGTAAAGATGGAGCAATGACAGAATGCAAGGGTGGAAGAAACGAGAGTACCTACCCCAAGAAAAAGAGCCAGCAAATGGCAACATCCAGATTGTTTCTCCACATGTGAAAACCCAGATGATCCCTGTTGGAAGTAGAACTTGGTTCTTTTTAGAAATGTACTGCCTTTTGTGGCGCCACATCTTTTTTGTTGGACTTTTCATATTTGGTAGTCCCTTGTGGGAATATTTTCGTCTGATATGTTGGCAAAACCCCATTTTGGTTCCAGCATCTAATTTTATTAATAATTTGATTTAATCTCTTGTTAAGTAAAATATAATTTTGTAAATCACTGTTACCTCATTTTAATCACTGTTCCTAGTGTCACTGTTTTATGCAGGTGTTTGTTTTAGTAAACCAATAACATTATCTGCTTGTTAATATTGCATATGGGAAACCATTCATTCTAGCCAAATTATTGTGTGCTTTCCTAAAGCATAATTTGCAGCAAACAAAATTTAGTTTAGTTTGTGCCAGTCAGTATGTTAAATCACCTAAAAAGGATAATTGTATTTCTTTAATATTTTATACCATCAAGACTACTTGGCTAGCTTATATTGGCTAAATAATTTATTAATTGTTTTATTGAATAACCATTTGCATTCATACGTTTGTTTTAACATTTTTTGACATTGTAGATGGCAACTTTAGATTTAATATTTTACCTGACTCCAATAACAATTGTCATAAGTACATGTTGTACATACATATTGTCATAAGTTGCAAGTCATTTTATGCATGATTTCTCTATTTGCTATTTTTATGTTTCATGACTTCATTAATAATTAAATCTCTTGTTTTTATGAATTTATTTCAACTAAAACATTATTCAAAATATGTTGTTTTAAAAGAATCATAAAATTTGATATACTGATTGTCGGTGAATGCCCTGAATCCATACTTCCTTGCTACGACCTTAGGAACTTCACTTCCTTTCTTCTCCACTTGTGAAATATGGCATGATATTACTTTGTTTGACCTTCCGCATTTTCTCTTCAGATTTTTCAAGTAGAAACTTTTGATTGACTGGTGTGGGTAAGTTATTATGTTAGTTTAATGGTTCTCTCATCTTCTGAAAAATTTTTATGGCCCACAGGTTATTAAATTTGTGATATTTTGTAGTGGTTTACGACATCCCATCATAGCTACATACTGAAGGCGTGAAGTAGCACGGCTACATCTGGTCCTGGCTTGGGAGTTTGCTCCAGCATCCCAGCCTGTCTAAGCAACATGTTTTAACTGAAGTCTGCCCTGGAACATGCCACTTTTGGCAGAATTCCAGCTTCTGCTCTACACCAGGCCATGAATTTCTCTTTATTTATTTTGCTTGTGCTTCTGCATGCACCTTTACTCTTGTGTTTCAGGAAGCTGTAAAGTTTATTTTAGTCAAGAAATTATCAATTCAGGAATTCTTCGCCAAAATTACCAACATTGTGAACAACAAAGAAATTTTTGAAAATTATCTTTTATTTATTATGTAATGATTGTTGAATTTGCAACCTTGTCCACAAGGTCAAGCAGCCATGATGGTGGATTTTGTAAGTTTGTTCACTGCGAGCCAAATTTCACAAATTGGCACACAAAAATTTTGATAATTCTAATAGATCCCAATTTAACATCAAGTAAACTTTATTTCATTTTGATGAGATAAAGAATTCACGCGCACGCATGCGCACGTGCACGTGCACACACACACAAACTTGACAAAAATACTACACACATCTGTGATCATTTAACTTTTTCACGTATATATATTTGTTATTGTGTTTTGTCATTAATATTTTCTTAGAGATCGTTGAGAGTTAATTTTGGAATGGAAAATAAATGTGTCATGCCCCGAATTTGTGGTGTTTGGTTCACTTAACCTCACACATTAGAATCTCAAATAATATGCTCAGTTGTTTTCAAACACTTCAAAAGCAACCTTAGTAAGCATGAAAAGTGACTAAATATTTTGCACACTGGTAACAACTAGATCCACATGGTTTGGCATTTCTTGTGTTGGTATTACGGGAGCGTTTGAGCCTTAAGTTTTACTTAAGCATTCTGAACTTCCCAGCCCCAAGATATTACCACAGGAGGTGGGCTGTCTGACCACTACACCACCATGGCCCCTTACAATACTATTCACAAGGTTTCACTGTACTGCATACCTGTATAATGTCCCTCAAAAAAATCAAATTCAAACATATAAAATCCTACTTACAATAATTTTAAATTTTTTATAAAAACTTATTTTTCCATTACACTTTCATGAGGGTGTACCTCCCTAAGGAGTAAAGTTTGGCCAAACATTACATGTATGTTTTCCATTTACAGTGTTCAGAATCACCTGGCAAAGATTTTCTGTCTGCTGGATAATCACCACGTTTACGCTGTACGCTTTACATATGTCAATTGTGAGTTGAGAGGTTTTGGTTGAAGTGTAACCGCAAGGTCTTGGCACTGACGAGTGCAAAGCACGGTAAAGATGAAGCAGCTATAGGATGCAAAGGTAGGTTAAGCAAGAATACCCTGAGAAAAGCCACCAGTCAATGGCAATATTCATCACATTTCCCACTTGAAAAAATCTGAGTGGCCTGCTAGGAATTGAACATGGTTTGCTTTGGTGGGAGACAATGAGTAGGTATATAACAATACCACCATGGATCCCTGGTATGTCAAATGATCAGTGGTGCAGTTAAGAACATTGTGTTGAAATTTTAGTTGTCATGATGTTCAATTTAAATTTCTGACAATTTTTTTTGTAGAATTTTATGATACAATGATGCTCAACAGATTTTGTGATGCAATTTAACAACTGTTCATTGTTTTAAAATGGTTAGTAAAAATATACTTCCCGTCATTGGGGGAAAAAAAAGAATGGGGAGTGAACCTAGGGCGAGGCAACACTTTCTGAGTGATGGGCTTTCCAGCTGGAACCCGTAGGTGCCCGTCATCACTGGACATTACATGAAATGAGACACTAGAATAGAGCAACACTGAAATGCAAGGGCGGGGAAATAGGAGTACCCTGAGAAAAACCCGCTGGCAAGCGGCATCGTCCAGCACGATTCCCACATGCGAAAATCCGGGAGTGAACCCACTGGGGATTGAAACTGGATCACCGTGGTGAGAGACGAGTGCCCTAGCCACTGCGCCACCGCTGCTGCCCCCTTGAAATCTATAGGTTACACAAGAGCTAACCCAAAATTATACTAAATACAAATACTGGACCAAATTTTAGATATCACAGTATTTTTATGAAATGTAACATCCAGTGAGGTTTATAGTACAATAAATTGCTAATATGGTAATATTGTGCTAATAGTTGAAATAATTATGTTTCTGTGTTTGTGGGTAATGAAATAGTTCCAACATTAACATTGTACAGTGTTTAAGAATTTACATATTATTACCATGTTTAATAAGTATAGGATACTTATGACGTACATTGTACGTATGTCTATGTCTTTATTTACAATAAATAACAATTGTCTTATTTCTCAAATGCACGTCTGTATATTTTAAAAATATATGATAAGTATTTTAAATAAATATTTAAAATACAAAATTAAAGAAAGAATGTACGAAACATTATCACATGCCGTAGTAGAGCGGAGGACCCAATGAAACAGAATAATTGTGGAGGTCAACAGTTATTTCTACAGCTACTGTTTAAAGTTTCAAAATAAAAATAATAAGGTTTCATTTATTTATTTATATTTATTAACAGGCTTTATGTGCTGTCCAACAGTACAAAATTGACCTATGACAAAAAAAAAAAAACTTAAGACAATATCAGACATTTAAATAAGGATGACCACAAACAATGAAGCCAAACACAACATAAAAAGAAATAAAAATAGAAAAACATAAAAAAGAAAAATTTGATAAAAGACAAATTACTATATAACACAGTCTGACAAAAATAAAACATCTTAGTAGACGACTGTTTATTAAAGCAGAGTTACCAACTATTATAATCTTTAAATAAATCCAGAAAGGTGAGTTTCGTACCTGAAAATGGATCCGTATACACCTGTTAATTAAATCTTTTTTGAGTTCACGCACAAAAGGTAGAGAGAGAGTTCTGTGGGTGTTCATTAGAATTTTTAGGCCTACTTATTTCATAACAGCTATACAAGATATATATGCTAAAAATTAATCAATTACAAATAATGCTAGTTAATTTCAGAACGTTCTTTTAATGATACGAGTATTAAAACTAAACACATGCATTATTGTAATTCAATCCCCCACTAGTTGAAAATATATTAAAAATTAATTTAAAAACTTTTTTGTATATTTTCTAATCTATTACAATCGGTCAGTGTGCTATAATTCCATATTACTGAACAGTAATATAATTTGGATCTGATTAATGAATAATAGAGACATAGTAAAGATTTGAAGGAAGTGGCAGAAAAAGTAATGAATTTAATTGAGCCTAGAGTATGATTAGTGTTTTTAACTAAACTATCGACATGTATGTGAAAATATAATTGAGTCAAGGATAATTCCGAGATCTTGCACATGCTCTACTTTGTTAATTAACACACTTTTAACATGGTATTTATAATAAATAGGATTGGTTTTTCTTGTAAATAAGATACATAATGTCTTATTTGTTTTGAGTCCCAATGAATTTACTAAACACCAATCATAAATTGCTCAAATATCAGTTTGTAATAACATATAGTATTCACCATCTTTAACATTTCTATAAATCTTAAAATCATCAGCATAAAGAAGTGCCTGCGAGTGCCTTATTATGCTGACAATATCATTTATAAAAATATGAAAGAGTAGCAGAGCAATAGTACTTCCTTGTGGAAGTCCAGAGGAAACATTGTGTATATTGAAAAAGAATTTCCCATTTTTACCTTAAACGTTCTATCTGTAAAGCAATAACCAAACCATTTAATAAATAAAAAATCAATCCCAATAGCATGTGTTTAATCAAAATTATTTGATGTTGATATGTATCAAATGACTTCTGAATTCGAAAATTTTAACATCCACTCGTTTTTATGTAGTAACTTCACAGTATAAATCGTATACTAAAGTGAAGAGATTTGTTGTAGTTTTCCCGGTTTTGAAAACAATGTTGGACTTGAATATTAAATATTTTTGTAAAACAAAGTATGGAAATTACTTTTTCGAAAACTTTGAAAAAGCTACATAATAAGATATGGGTCAATAGTTACTAACTTCGTACTTATTTCCTTTTTTGAAGTGGGACTACTATTGCTTGCTTCTAATGATGAGGAAAAATAAACCACAAGAAAGGCTATAATTAAATATATATGTTGAAATAGGGATGAAGATGTCGACACAACTTGAAAAATTTGATTTCATAACACTTACTTTTTGGGATGTTTATATCCACAAAAGCTTATTAAATATATATTTAAATTTGGGTAAATGACACAAGTGGATTGTGAGATGTTTTATTCCCAGAGAAAAAACTTGTATGATTAGGAAAATATATCACATATAATATAATTATGGCTTTAAATAGAACAGGAGGTGGATTGTGTGTAATTTTTGGCAAAATAATTTAATTTGCAAAAATATTGGCTAGAGTTTTGGATCATGTACATTTTGTTTCTGATATAGTAATTTTTTCTCTAAAACAATTTTTCGTAATCTTTACATATTTCCAAAAACTGCTAGGATTGGTTTTCAAGTTATCATTGAATTTGGATTGCCAAATGTTCTTAAAAATTTTTGATTCAACTTTTGACGATTTTTTTAAATTCAGAGAAGCAGGAATAGTTGTGTTCCGATTTAGTTTAAAAAAAAAAAAAAAAAAAAAAAAAAAAAAAAAAAAAAAAAAAAAAAAAAAAAAGCATGAAAAAATGCTTTTTCCTTTTTAACAGTTTGAACAAATCTTTGGAAAACTAGACTGGATATTTATTTTTTGTGTGTTTGAACTGTGGTATGAAATGATTAATTAATATTTGTGAGTTATATATCAAGTAATCAACCATAAAATTAACATTATCAACTTGATAGATGGGAAGCCAATCAAAATGTTGAACTGCTAAGCATAAAGACCTGTAATCTCCTTTTTGCTAACTTCTGTTAGCATTAAAATTATTAGAGTGGTTTTTATGAGCAGCTACTAAACCCTAACAAAGTGCAGGATGACTATCTTCAAAAACTGGATCAATGGATTTTTCAACGTTAATGTAAAAATTGGCACAAACTAAATGTAATAATTCAGAGTGCGGTTTGGAATAATTAAACAGTTCTAGGTTAAGTGAACTAATGAATTCTAATAAAATTTGACCTTTAAGTTTATTGCAATAATGAACACTGTTTTGGGTGTGAAAAATATTCCAGTTTATGCCTGGTATATTAAAATTCCCTACAATTATTATCTGACTGGAGTAATTATAAAATTTAGCATCAAGAAAAGTAAAATTTTTTTTAATGCTAGTAATTTCTACCCAAATGGATTCAAACTTTTGTTCAACATGAGAATAACTATGTTGATTAATAGTGATTAATACTCCACCACCCCTATAAAGCTTAGATACATTGGCATCAGAGTCTTTGCGAAAAATACTATAGTAGTCTTGAAAGTAATATGAATCTATGCTATAATTATTAAACCAAGTTTCTGTTAAATATGTAACTGAAAATTCAGAACTAATTATATTATTAAAGAAGTTAATAGATTTAGTTCTAAGGGCTCTCACATTTTGATAGTACAATTCAAAGTTACTATCTGGCATTATAATTTAGTAACCAACCTCCGATGGCTTCATCATAGATTATGGGGTTTTGGTAACAGCCCTCCGGCCACTTTGTCATTCATAGGTTTGGGAGCACTGGCAGAGTTAAATAGCTGTTCCGGTTGAAGTCGGAAGTAAAATGGGCTAATTCAACACTGTGTTTAAAAATCGTTCAAAATCAGATTCGACTACTGCCACATGAAAAGATGGATAGGACTCATGTTTGGTTTTAAGTTTGGACACTTTGAGATGGGAAAATTTTTAGTTCTTGGTTGATGTAGGAAACTATATCATCTTCTTGAACTTCTGGTGCGAAGCGTGACACAAAGATATCTTTAGTACGAGGTCTGACTGTTTTTGTAACAGTTTTTACGTTCACATTGTTACATATCCCCCCCCCCCTAAAATGGTTAACGAGCAGCTGTCTGTCTGATGGCCGGCGACCCACTTTCAGTTGGCGTCTTTGTCCGACGCTTGCTGACAGCCACAAATCCTTCATCGCCAGCGACGAGGTGTTTGTGCAACTCATGCTGAGCTACGTCTTTTTCATTAACACGTGAAATCATCACAACTTTGCCATATAGAAATCTATTACTAACAATGTCAATAGAAGATTATGTAGATTCATCATTTTTACTTACAATTTCACTGTATGATTTATTTTGCACAATTTTTTGAGAAGGGAGAGATCCCTCTGAAACCACACACGAGGTCCACTGATTATTCATGTTTGTGACTTGCAGACATTCAACCGACGCTCACAATAAATGATTAATTCTTTGAGTTTATTCACTTCCTTAGAGAGGTTATCAATCTTTTGACAGAGAACTTGAAACATAGATTTAATGTCCAAATCCATAGTTTCAGCAATTTTAGACAATATTTCTTCTGAACAAATAGAATCGTTGTCCATAAGAGAAATTGTAAGGGTTAAGTCTTTTAAACTCACTGCCAACTTGTTTTCCGAGTTACTCCATTTACGTTTAGGTTAAAAAGTAAATTGTTTGTTCCCACTTCGTAGTTTACACATAAATATTCGTCATCAGCGGTACCAGTACAAAGGCAGTGAAAACAAGTACCGCATACACAGATTTTTTGTTTTCCATAGAACGGTTTTCCACAGAAATCTGATAAATAAATGCTGGAAGGCATTAAAAAAAACCACGAAAGTCCAACTGTACTGGTGATTCAGAAACCTTTTCCACATAGATCAGCCAAAAAAAAAAAAAAAACAACAAACTCACAGGAGTGGACACGAAGCACATCCTACTATGGCGAATGCCATAATATAATAATAATAATAATAATAAATTTTTATTTATTTGTTGGCTTAAAAGTGCCATCCAACAGTAGTAAAACCAATTACAGGGCAACACTACATTAAGGACAAAGGACAAACAAAGACAAAACAGACACAAACAATACAAAAAACATGACAAGAAATCATACAAAAAAGATTAAATACAAAACTAGAGATAACAGCTAATAACCTTACACCAGTAAAAACAAAACATTAAAAATATCCCACTATTGAAGAAAAAGGACATCAAAATTCATCACATAATAATATAAAAAGATAATGCAATAATAAAATAAATTAACGAGAATTTATAATTTTCACTTTTGACTACTGTAGTGCTTAAATACTTCAGAAAAAGCTATTTTGTTCTCCTTGAAAGGATCAAAACTACCTAGTAATTTATTAATGTTCAGCACACATCTATTTACAAGGTCCTTTTTTTTCAGAAGATATTTAAAAAATACACACTACTCTATAACTGTTAATTGAAATTTTAAGACCTACCAAATTTTTAATAGTTGTGCAATTAACGTGAGACATATAAACATTTGCCAAATATAAGTTATCATGAATATCATGTCATAATTTATGTGTGTGTGTATTGACTCTAATACGTTTACTAGTGTAATTAAATTTTGAACTAACTGGAAATCTAGTATGAATTAGTTAAAATATGTTTTTTTTTTGAAGATTTTCATTTAGAATAGAATCAGTGTAAGTAATAAAATTCCAAATTACAGAACAGTAATCTAATCTAGATCTAATATAAGCACAATTAAGAATAGGGTGATATTGCAGAATAGGTACTGTATTAAATTAAACCTACTGTATGACTAGTATTACATATTCACCTATCTACATGATGGTGCAATTACAATTTAAAGTCAAGAATTACTCCTAAATCACAAATAAATTCCACTCTGTTGATTAACATATGGTTAATAGTATATTTAAAAACAAAAGGATTAGTTTTCCTAGAGAAGGTAATGCAGACAGTTGAGTGACATGGCATTATCTTTACACCATTTTTCAATTGCTATTATGACATTTTGTAAGTGTAAACAATCCTTAATAACATTAATTTACTTATATAATTTAAGATTAGCAAAAAGCAATGTTTGAGAGTGACCAATAACACTTACAATGTAATTAATAAAAATGTTAAATAAGAGTGGAGATAAGGTTCCATCTTGTGGAACCCCTGAAGAAACAAGATATGAAGAAGAGAAAGATGATTCTATTTTGACTACAAAATTCCTATAACTTAAGTAATTTGAAAACCATGATACAAATATATTATCTAATCCTATTTCTTGTAATTTTAACGAAATCACTGAATGTTGATAAGTATCGAAGGCTTTTTGCATATCAAAATAAATTACATCAATTTGGTTTCTAGTAGTAACATTGTCATAGCGATCATAGACAAATTTGAACAGGTTTGTGGATGTGATTTTACCAGATTGAAAACCATATTGATTTAATGTAATTAAATTTTCAGTATGAAAATATAGATATCTAGGTATAACCTTTTCTAAAACCTTTGTAAAACTGCATAATAATGAAATAGGTCTATAATTGTTTAAGTCATGTTTATTACCTTTTTTGAAAATAGGTACTACTATAGCTTTTTCCACAGAATAGGAAAAACACCTCTAGTCTGGCTAAAATTTAAAATATGTGTTAAAAAGGGGATGAAAACATTTGCACAGCCTTTAATGATAAAATTTGTAATGTTGTCTATGCCAGAGGCCTTACTACTCTTCAGCTTTTTGATAACTTATAGAACCACGCCTTGAGTAATTGTGGGAGGAGATAAATTAAAATTGTTTAATCTACAGTTTATCTCCGGACTCATGTGTAACGATTTTTGGACATAGACCTGTGCAAAATTCTTGGCTAACACATTGGATATTTCACCTGGATCATCAACCATTTCACCATTAGAAAATTTTTTTAAATTTTTTCTTTATAACCCTTCTTCACGATTTTAACAAAGTTCCAAAATTTACCCTTCTTAAGATCATCATTGATATTCTTTTACCACTTTAAATTATCAGCTTTAATCATTACTTTTACAGCTTTCCTATAGTCAGAAAATAATTGGTAATTATAATCAAAGTTGGTTTTTTATATAATTTAAAACAATGTTCTTTCATTTTTAGCAATTTAATAAGGTCAGAAGAAATCCCATATTGGATATTTACCTTTTATATTTTTTGTCTGAGGTATAAACTGATTTACACATTTTTGAGAATGCCGTATGAGATAATCAACAATTTGATCTATATCCTCCATTTGATAAATATGACTCCAATCAATAGCATCAATTGCTAAGTACAGCGAGTAATAGTAACCTTTTTTATAATTTCTAGTAAAAAACAAATTTTGATTGCCTTTATAACATTCAAAATCAACATTACAATAACAAATTAAGGCAGGGTGATACTTGTCTTCAACAGCGGTACCTATAGATTTTTTCTACATTAATATGAATATTTGGAAAAATTAGATCTAGTAATTCAGAAGAAGGTTTTGTAAAATTAAATTGGTCAAGATTAAGTAAATTCATAAGTTGAAAAAGTATTTGATCTTTTTGTTTGCTGCAATAATGAACTATATTCTGGGTATGCTTTAAATACCAGTCAATACCCGGTGTATTAAAGTCACCTACAATTATAATTTGATCAGGATAACTAGCTAGTTTTAACCTCTAAAAAATTGTAGTAATCAATAATTTCATTAACAGACAAATTTTGGTGAACAATAAATATTTCCTAATATAATTTTTTTATTATTGGCTATTTTTACCCATAAAGACTAAACATTCCCTTCAGTAAAATCATTTTTTTAAACCGTATGAGGGAATTTTGATAAGTTAATCACTGTTAAAACACCACCTCTATTGAGGTGAGTAAGTAAGGATTACGGTCTTTAAGAAAAAACTAAATAATTATCAGGAAAATAATGAGAATCTAAACAATTACTATTTAACCAAGTTTCAGTAAGGCAAATTACTGGATAATCTATACTAATTACTTTCTGAGAAAATATTAGGGATTTTGTTCTTAAATCTCTAACATTCTGACAATAAACATTGAAGTTAGCCAATGAACAGTCTTAGCCTAGGCACCTCTGATTGCCTTATCATTAACTAGGAAGATAAAACAGCTCCCCCTGCCGTCAGTACATTATCATTCCTCGTAGCTGAGAGGACGACTTCATTAATATGTTCAGATGCACTTTCTGCACCATACAGTTGTTCATTATAAAGTTTACCATAGAAAGGGCTGATAGGACAGCCCACTGGCCAGAAGATTGTATTGAAAATACGGTCAAATACAACTTCATCCACGGAAACATAAAAGGAAGAGTATGAATTATGTCTTGTCTTAAGTTTAGCTACTTTCATGTTCGACACTTTTAATTCCTGATTTATTTAGAACACTATGTTGTTTTCTTGAACTTCACGCCAGAAACGGGATACAAATATTGCTTTCAGTTTAGGTCTCCTACTTTAGGAACTGTCTTTATGTTGACATAATAATAATAACACATCCTTAAGTAGGGTGGGAGTAGTTAATTACCTGTAGAAAGAAAATATTAAACGTTTAGTTCATGGCTCAATTTAAAACACATCAAAGAAATAACAATAACAATCCAGTTTTATTATAATTCAGAAATTGTCTCTAAGACACTTATTATTGACATAAAAGTATCAAAATTATCAAAAGAGGGACGACAGTCATGGCTGAGGATTCAACGTCATGGCTGAGGATTCAACAAAAATAAACTCAAAATAGAATTATTCTACATGCTGTCTCGCAGCAACTAAAAAGGTTTAGACATAAATACTGGAACCATTGCCAAGAGATACATTTAAACTAGCAAACAATGCCCAATTGACAAATCCGGATTCCGAACATAATTTAGTCAGTTGCAGTACCTGAATGAGAAAGGGATGTGAGTGAACTTGAAAGAACACTAATTATAACTACTGGTTGTGCTGGCCCCAGAACGCCTACCAATTAACTCTACCTACACAATAGAAAAGTACATGTTACTTATCTATGTGGTAAAAGCCATCTCTCCCCCATCTGTCTTAGGTCTTGTCCTCTTGCTGACATCTTCTCATTTGAAGTGCCCAAGGTGAAGAGATCAGGAGAGCAAAAGAGGAAAAAATGAGCAAGATGATCCAAAGTTAGGTATTTATAAGCTCGTGCACACATGTCATGTGAGTAGAAAGAGCTTTCACAATGTTTTTCCCAATCATTCTTTTGCTTATCGTTCACAGAAAAGTCCAAACAAATATCAAACAGCGTGTGTGGGAACGAGAAAGAAAACTTGCTCACTGTCACAATTCAAGCACATGTGTTCAAATGCATCACTCAGCAAATATCACAGGCCATCTGTGACACGTTCTACCCAGTGGTGGCTGGTGATTTTTGAAACTGGGAGGGTTGTGGCGATCGTAACTCTGATCATTACAAATAGCATTTTTGAAAGAGGCAGAGTGATAAAAATTTTGCGTATGGCACGCTTATGTATGTGTAGTTTATGCAGCTAAATACAAAAATTAAGTGCGGATGTTTGAAGAAACACGTATCATCGCTCAATTTATAATTGCCGACACACGGTGGGCACTGGTTAAGATCTGTTTGTTTTAAGTTTGTGTAGGTTATATGCCTTCCAACCAGTACCCATGTGGTGTGGTACATTACACGAGATGACGAGAAATTAGATAATAATACAAATTCTACTTTATTAATGAAACTGATAACATAAATACACAACAAATATTTATAAAACCCATTACTAATTTACATACAATACATGTAAAATGCATGTGAAATTTAAATTAGAGGAAAAAAGTGACATATCTTAATTAATGTATTTGTAAACAACATCCATTCTTCAACCTGAACGCACTATTTAAATGGCAATGAATATTCACCTTACTAATCACTGAAAATTTTATGGCATTATTTATATGATATGAACATGATTTATGTCTTTTAACTTTGTCTCCCAAATGTTTCAAATCTTTTACCCAATTGACAGTCCACACATGATCATTAGGTTTCACTAGCAAAAAAAATGAAACAAAACAATGCATTTCTAACATCACACCCTCATAGCCAGTCCGCGAAATTGTACGAACTTAACGTTGAATTTTCGCATATACGAACCACTGCGTTTACCATTGTGGCTTTCTTGTTTTGTTATATTTAACTGTGGCCTTGCTGGTCCAAAATTCTTAAGCTCTAGTTTATTCCAGTAATTCAAAATCTTTGTCGTAATACAGTTTTAAATGATACTTGTAGAATTATTTATTATTTACAAGTTTACATAGCACTACATGAACAACTCTTCAACCCTGCTTCTGTCAGATACTGATGGCACATCATTAACAACAAACTTGTTAGGAATATTAGAAACAATGTTTGAAGCTCACGCGACTTTTAACGATATCTATAATTAAAAACTATTCTAAATAAATACAAGCATTGTTAAGAAATGTGTTTAAAAACTGCAAAAGAGCGTAGCACGAAATTGCACCTACAAAACATGTAGTATATAACTGTAGAACACATTCTGTTTACAGTGGAATTCGAAGTTCCAGTTTTGGTAGCCCTGTCAAGTTCCAGGAAACGGTTTTTGTGTGAGAGCAGGGGCACGCCCACCTCTCTCTAATTTACAGCATGAGATTGGCTGAAAAGTGATGAGGCCCTGAAGTCTCTCCTCCCTCCCGTAGCACTGCTTTCAAACTGTTACGGCCATCTCTCTCTACTGGCTCCTCCCACTTCGGGGTGAATAACTGTAGCCCCACAACTTAACATTTCTAAAAACATTTCCCTCGTGACAAGAGACTCATCCCCCTCAAAAACATTGGCTGCAAAATAACCTCTGTATTCATACGCAATATTATTTGCTGAGTAGCAGATAAGCAGAGGGCTGTGCCCCGCAGCCCTCCCTCAGCAGCTGCCACTGGTTCTACCTACTGCAAAGACCCTACCCTACCTGCAGCAATTACACTGGCCAATAAATTAAAACTTTTTTTCAATAATATCAGTGTAATGTTGTGTTTTTTTACTATTTTTGGTGTACTGAATTATAATAGTGTGACCATTAAAATTCTGCAAGACGTACATTTTTCTGGTTATGGGTCTTAACATACTATTAATAAATTACAGTTAATTTGTTATATTGATGTAACACTTGTTTACAATGCAATTGCATTTATTATATTTTTTTCTCAACAGAATGATTTGAATCATATTTGTTTTACCTTACATTTAAACCACAACAATGAAAATAACAATTACAAATATATAAAAAGTTAATATCTTAGTTCATTTTTTCCTTTTATGAGTGGACGTGTCATTCCTTTGAAAAAATCAGTAGTAGTCACCCATCATGGCTGGATCCCATATGCCTTGATATCTCTCCATAATACGTATATCCTGATGGAATCTCCCCCCCCCCCCCTAACCACGTCACTGACAGCTCCTAGGTTCTCGGGAAAAAAGTCAAGGTGCTAATGCAAGAACTGGATCTTCAAAGACATCCTGCAACCAAGGTTATCGTAGGTTTTCAGAAGATCATGAACAATCTGTGTATTTTTCCTATTTATTGTTCCCAAGAAAACCCCTGACCGAAGATACAGAAGATTTCCATGTAGTCCAATCTAACCAGTTCAGTCTGTCTTAAAAACCAGTATCATACATTAGCATTCTAATCTGCAGTCCAACAAAAATACCTTCTTTCAATTTAGCATCACTTAGGTTGGTAAATGTGTCCTTTAAAAACAAAAACCCCACACCTGTTTTGATTGCCTTTACGAAGTTCTGTACGAGACAAAGTTCTATATGTAATAGCAGAAGAAGAACCTTTGAAGAATAAACTAATGGCTTATACTTGATGTTACTCTTTCCAGGAATAAGTCTCTCTCATGGGCCAGCAGTTTGTTTTGTAATGTTTCTGTGTAGCCCTACTATCCCATAAACACAGAAAGCAGCAAAATTTTGTGAAGTCACCTTGAAGCCCAAGCAGCAAGGCGATAACTTAAATCACCGCATACTTGCCATTTGTACTCTTCATATTCTACGGCAATGAGTATTTCTTCTATAGTTTCATACGTTTCTTTCATTCCCACAGAATGTGCTACTGGAACAGAAGGCTTCTGGTTTCCATTATGCAGAAGTACAGCTTTGAGGTTAAATTTTGAAGAGTCTATAAACAGATACCACTCCATGGGGTTAAGTATTATTCCAATTTCATTCATTAACTGCAAAATATCTGTGCAGAAACAAAAACAATCCTGCATTCTGAAACACATAGACAATACCATGTTTCTCTTTCTAAACTTTGTTACTCTTGCACCCTTGGCAAGGAGATTCCACTTTTGAAGTCTTGAACCTAAAAGCTCAGCTTTGATAGGCCCAGATCTGGTATAAGATCATTTAGTTCATTTTGTTGTATATGATGAGACTCACATGCATTTTGTGGCATGTATGTGGGGTCTGCACCATATCAGTTGTATGTAGCTGATCGCCTTCCTCAGATAAAGATGAATGTATGTCTGCCCAGTTTACTGGAGGTGTAGATATGGGTAGACCTACTCCATGAGAAACTAGCCTTATAGCTGAAGGCACATTAGGGTATTGTTCTTTTTTGAAAAGACTGCAGTTTTAGTCAAGCAAAAGCACCATTGGAACCACAAGTGGCATTGATTGTTTCTTACCTTTCACCCTTCAGACAAGATAACATAACATGTATTGCAACCCATATGTGCATCCCACTATTTGTCTTGATTACTAACATGACAACCAAAATACAAGTAGTATGCCTGCTATGTAGTTCTAGTTAAACTATAACTCGGAGATTTTATAATGTTCTGTCCACAAACATACCAAAATTTCTGTGGTGAATTAACACGCTGAACAAAGTATCTCCATTACAAGACTGAAATTCAAACTCTAGTAACCAAACATGTTTTCACAACAACACTAGCAAAACATTTAAGGTTATGACACATATTCCCCTCCGATTTTTACCAATATAAATAAACAGTACTGCCAACTACTGCAGTTAAATATTACAAAGACAATTTACCTCTTTATAAACTGAAGATACTCCATTACATAAAAATGTGATGTGCTGGCCTTTTTTACTCATCATATATGAAATCAGCAACCAAAAGCTATGTAAAATGAACTGTTTTTGTTCATGTTACCAAAACCTTGTTGACCTGTGTTCATGACAAGAGCAGTGCTGATGGCATTCACAAGAAGAAAATCACATCATTTCTAAAGATTGCAGCCAGCTGCTGAACTAATATTTGTATTCTCTTCCCATGTCAAAAGATCCTGACAATCACCTGAAATTAATGCTACACCAGCCAAGTTCAACTTAAGTTGTGTATCGGAATAAAAACACAATAAAAAAATTTTTAATCTCCAAAAATGGCCTTAAGTATGTATAAAATTATAGAAAGTAATAAAATAAATAACTCTATAAATAATTCCCGCAAGCTTACGTTCATATTCTAGCTTTGCTATTCTATGGAAATGAGTGTGTTTGTGACTTTTTAAAATTAGCTTGAGATTCAGTGTGCAGCAATTATTGAGAAGAGCAAATCACTAAACTTTCATTCCTTTCACAATTTAATGCTGGGTAGGCGAGATTCACTAGCCAATGAACATTATAAACAGTTAATACTGAATCAACAAGCTGGCAAATCCTTGCATAACACTTTATAATATATACACAATCTACCATAAAGTAATTGGGCACCTGTCCACAATGTTTGCTCAGTGGTTGTCACCCCATTAGAATCTTGTAGGGCCACCTCTTGCGGCTATAACAGCAGCCAACCTGTCTGGCATGCTCTCTACGAGTGTTTGCAGGACATCCACGGGGATTCATCGCCATTCCTGTTGCAACCATTCCAGGAGTTGAGCAATGGATTTTGGCTGCGCCTGACGAGCCCTCACCTGGCGATCCAATTTGTCCTAAAGATGTTCTATACGGTTAAGTTTGGGGCTCTGGCAGGGCCAGTCCAATCGGCAAACACTGCTGTCAGCGTACCACTGCATAGTAGCCCTTGAAACATGGCACCTGGCACTGTCATCCTGGAAGTAACACGGGTCCATTCCGTAAAAACGCCACAATGTTGGGAGCATTTCACTATCCAGAATGTTACAATAGGCTGTGTTCATGCTACCACGGACAAACACCAGCGGTCCTACGCCAAAGGCCATGTAACACAAGTCAACTGACGTACTGAATAACCTATCTTCACAGGTGACCAATTACTTTTTGGTAGATAGTGTATATTCAACTGTAGTGACATATCATAAATACACAATAAATTAAGATAATCAAATGTATGATACATAAATGCCCTAAACAGTTAATACACGTACATATATGCCTCTGAATATGCAAATGAGAAACCACAGGATAATCCCAGCATTTTGGGAGCAAACCTACACCACACAAGAGCACACTAAAAATTATATATTGTTAAAGTTGTAAAGAACAAATTTATCTCAATAAAAGTTTATATTCTATCCATTTTTCGAACAACCTTTCAAATATAAACATTTTATACAAACTACACGAATACACAAATTTCAACATGCACTTTGGCATATCATGCAATTTTTCAACAAAACAAGTAACAATATTTTTTTATTTACAACGAAGTCTATTTCTAATACCTCTCTCAGCAATTCTTGTTCCAAATTATGGAAGACAAGTAACTTTTTCCTTCTAAACTTGCGAATTTCCAAATCCAAATATTCCTTTTGTCCCCTTATTAAACGCTGTTCTTCCTGTGCTTCAATTTGCTTTAGGTTATCTTTCTGGCTTCTGAAAAACAAAAATTATATTGATTGCACATGGATTTAAAATTCATAAGAAAATGATTACACAAAAATTAACTTACTGCAATGTAGCATCTCTCTGTCTCTTTGGTGTCGATTCATCCAAACTAAGCTCACGCTTCCATCGTTCTTTGTTTACTTTATACTCCTTTTTCTTCTGAGCTTCAAAAGTTTTACGATCCTGTTCTTGGCGGGAGGTTATTTCTTTCTGCAATTTCTTCTCAGCATTCATATTTTGCTTTGACTGAAAAAAACATAAAAAAAAAACATAAACCCCTGCTATACACATACAAGCTGAAAGTACTAGTCTCTCATAAAAATGAATTAAGAAAAATTCACAAATAGCAAAACTTAACTAAATAGAGTTGTTGGTCATACATGCAATAGTTAATAATACTCGGAGATGAAAAACATTGAACTACATACTTTAAAACAGAGGTTGATAGATTAACAAAATATATAGTGGTGATTCTCCATTATACATTAACTTATTAATGTATTAATGTGAAATATGTTAATTAACTCTGTGACTCAGTAACTAATGTTTTTTAGCTTAGTAACATAACACACCAACATGTTCTTCCAAAATCGTCAGAAAAATATGGCTTGAGATTCATATGAATGATAATGAGTTTATATTTCATTCAGTATAAAATATTTCACTTCAGAAAGTTTCTTTGATGATTAAATTATTTAATAACGAAAATTTCCATTTCTCACCCAAGAATATGGGTATTCCTACTCTGGAAGAATCACAAAGTTAGTTTTACAAATCTATATATAAACAGGTTAGCCATTTTTTTTGCCTGTATGCGAGAAAATACATAACATTTTGTAGGTGTGCTAAAAAATTAAGTTTATGAAAACCAGTTACAATACCTATCACACCTGTTGACTGGATTATTTATTTTATAAATTAAAAGTAATATCAAATACATAATTTTTTTCACATACAGCCAAATATTTTAATGTCTAATTTCATATAAATCAGTCACAGCATGGATAAAATGTAAAATAACCGTACAATCTTGGAAATACATAAAACATTCTATAATATGCCTAGGAATCTGCTACCTTCATAGCAGAGTGGTAGAAAGTGGAACTACGTGAAACTGTCAAAATATGAATAAGCAGGCAGGGCAAGGTGATGGCGTGTGTGGTAATGAGTTGTCAACTCGTTGGAAGAGGACTAGGCACCCAAGTTGTTGATGAGGGAGGGGGAGGGGACACATGTCTGCCTGCGTCTCTGGCTATCACCACGAGCATTTGCTGCTGCCTATAAGCACATTGAAGTAATGCGATCATAAGCAGCCCACCATTGTAGGTCTATGTTATTATGCCCATTGCAATGCAGCCACAAATATACCCTTTTATTATGTAAATCACATGCATTTCACTCATCTCAGTTTGAAACTGTTATTACTGTAAACTTGCAATTATGGAAGTTGTCAATCGTGAAACAATAGGTACAGCACACAAAAAAAATTTTAATTAATGTACTAGTCTATACAATGCCAATTGAGAGGAGTGGCTATGTGGTAAATAGAAGAAAATGTGATTAAGAATACTATTTTTTGAACGATTAGTAAAATATATATCTTAACGTTTACGCACTTACTGAAAAATTATAATTCTCTGTAAGTCTTCATTGAACTGCAACTAACTGTGCAACAAATGTATAGCATGTCAAACTATACTAGAGCAACTGTATAGTTTAAAAGAAAATAAGATGTAATTAGTTTATCGATTGTATTATATATAATAGAGTAATGTACGTATTTGATTAAAGTCATAGTATTAAAGTAGTGAAAGTATTCTAAATATATTATATAACTGATTTGAAAAATATTTTAGAGAAACTTAGCTTTTTTTTGATTATGCCATAATTTAAAATAATTTCAAGTATAATTTTTCATGTCAGAAGTATAATTTTTTCATGTCAGAATATAGATATTACATTTACTTCTAAAGTAAATATTTTGAAGAATATAAAGTATATAAACTCTGCTCAAGGAGAAACTAAATACGCATTATTTTCACTTCAAGCTACAACCTTTTATCCAATGGAAGAAAATACGTTGAATAGTCTACTTGGACATCCTGTATGTATGGAAATTGTCGGACAAGCATTTGAAGTTACTGCAATGTCCTGCTAGGGGGAAGGGACTGGATGGGGGTGAAGCACGCTAATTAGTCTGGCCAGCACAAGTCTCACTTCTCGTTCTACATTCCAGTTCAGGTGCATGGCTGCCAGGTGTGCTGCAATCAAGTGATTGCAGGCTCTAGAGTGGTTGTGCAATAAACGTAAAAGAATCTGGGTACACCGGAAGCATCCAGTTGAAAAAGGTACGAGGTTTACCTTCAAGAAAAATTAAATAATATCCTAAAGAAACACCGGTGAGATACAACATAATACTTATTATTACAGTGGAAGCCTGGAATACCGCGGTCCATTATACTGCTGATTTGGTTATATCGCAGGGCAATTTATGTCCCCCGGCCTAAATAAATAAGTGGAAAGGGTGCAGTCAGGTAGGCGTGTGCTCTGTCGGCGGGAGGTCATGAGTCGGGAAGGTTGATGGATGAGGCGGACGGAGTGGGCACGCATTCCCCCTTCTTTCAGCATGGAGATATATTTTACTGATTCATTATAGTCAATATGTATGGTTTTCTGTATTCAGTTTTGTCGGCGTGGAGAGATGTATGACAGAAGAATTCCTAGTGGTCCTTTTTTTTATATGACGATAGTATACCTGTTCTGCTGTTTGGTTGTAAACATGGCCAAAAAATGTTACTGTAGCAACCTTCCCATCTTATCTGGGTGTTGAATCAGTTGGGAGGATGGCATGGCTACATTCCCAGCCATTATATCATACTTGCAAGTGTCCTGCTGTCACACATTTACTGGCACTTATAAGTTAACATGAAATGTGTGCATTGTATAGCATAAAACATTTAAGCAATTACAGTAATCCCTCGCTAACCGCGGTACCCTGAAACGAGGTTTCAGATATCTGCAGATTTGTTTTTGTAGATCTTTTCTCCACCCATGGTACAAGTTTCTATTATCCATGGTTTTCAGTCTATGGAAAAGTGGCCGTTACTCATGTTAGTGTTAGCAAATTTCTCAAGCTGCCATCATAGACTTTGACATTTGTTGTCCCAAGCAGCGTGAAGCAATAAATTACACCATGTCTAAAGGGGACTCAGGTGTTCTTTTTGGCGGGGGGGATTTGCAGGCCATGTCCCTGAGAATTCTTTGTCTTAGTCACATACCACACCACCTCTGCCTTACCGTCCTTGTGGTTTTTACATTCATCATCCCTCCTCTTTTGCTGTAAAAACAGCGGCATATTACGGACTAGTTTCTTAATCAGTGTATGTATGATAACTTCAAATTTAATTCAATGACCTATTTTTAATGATACTTTTTAAGTTTATGTGCACCCATACCTACATAAGATGCTATTTTTTTATGGTGAACAATTGTTTTTTTCTTGCAAAGTCAATTTTATGTGTGAAGTGAATAAAGGTTAGTGAGTGCAATTCAAAAATGTGTTCCAATATTACCATATTTTGGAGTGTCAGTGTTTGTGTATAGGCCACGTCAGAAGTTTTTGATGAAATATTCAGGATAATTAATATTTCAAGTATGCCGCAAAAAATTTTCGTATTCCAGTAAACATTCCCGGGCCTCATCGTGCCAGTGCAGAGGCCAACACGCCACCTAAATGTTGTATAAACTCATCCCACTGACGTGAAGTGCATCTATCAGCATGTTTTCCCAATACCAGGCTGCTGTTACGAAGTGAACCGGCCCTGTAATGATGGCAGTGGCAGTGGCCGGCTGGCCGCAGCCTGCCAGAGTAATCTTGTAGCGCCTGACCGACAGCTGCCCAGCCCCGATGTTCTAGGCCCGAGTGACTGCAGCAAGCTGCTGCGCCCAGCAGCGCTGCAGAGGATCTAGGCGCTCGTGCAACTACATGCACACTTTAATTATAATATGTAGCAGCTACAACAGTAGGTCTTCTGAATTTCGGGAAAAAAAAAAAAAAAATCTGAAATTTAAGGCGGACCTCAAAATTCGTGCTTCTAAGTCATTTACAGACACATAATTAATCTCCTATAAGGTATAGTTCTACATAATCATTATAATTATGATGTAGACAGTTGAACTATAATGTACTTATAGCGGCTATTCAGCATTTATTCCCATTTTCGGGAAAAAAAATTCAGAAATTAGAGACACGCCTCAAAATTCATGTTTATAAGTCATTTGCAGGCCTATAATTAATCTCCTACAGAATATTGCACTACATAATCATTATAATTATGATGTAGACACTTTGATTATAATGTATATATCCCGGCTGTTCATGTACTACTTCTCCTTTTTAAAAAAAAATTCAGAGCGGATGAGCTATTGTGGACTAGGCTTAATGCAGAAAACTGGCCTTTCTTTGCATGCCACAAATAGTTCACTTTTTTTTTTGGTTTTCTTTTATAAAATCCAAAGACTAGCAAGCGACTTGTTTCACAACACACGAGGCACTGATAGATCCCATCTGCAGTGCAAGCGTGCATTCGACCTTCGGACATGAGCTTCCTTTCTCATTCTCACTTCCTACCAACCAAGCCCAGCAAGTGGTGGGGGGCCAACCCCCTTCTCCGACCCGTGTGACAACTCACAGCGAACACCGCTCTTGGTGGAATAAGTAGCCTACATACTTTGCCTGGAAAATACTGAATATTTTGTGACCCTTCATTACAGCACGTTTCTTTTCTTCTGCTTCCCTCCCTTGGGTGCTGTCATGGGGTTAAACATTTCATTAGTTACAGCGGTAAATATCAACAATTGCGCTGTGTTTGACAGATAGGTGCCACACCCCATTATAACACTGGCTTTTTTTTTTGCTACTGAACTCGGACACTCCTGGAATAGCACGGAAAGCTATAACGCAGGTCTGAGTTATGTCACCCAACAGCCACATTATATTGGGCTTTTGCTGTATATACAATTATTTTAACAAATTGTGTGTGTTTGTGTACGCACACATGTACACGTGAGAGGTAGAAAAAAAAAAGGTGTGGGAAATGGCACATTCAGTTTGCGTGTATACACACACACATACAAAACAGAGAGAGAGTTGAAACCTTACTGTTGGTGTTGGACATAAATGTATTTCTTATCCCGGTTGTATTGTAGTTTATCCGTCCAATATCCCTGTAGCATAGTGCATCATTCATAACATGGCTGACAAATCTATGAACTTCAAGAGTAGAGACCGGGCAAGACATGCGTATGTGAAGTTAGAACTAGTTAGTTTACAAATGAAACAAAATCTTTGTAATGCACATGTAAATGGAAATTAATTTCACTAATGCAGTTAGTTTTATTATTTTTGTGTGATAAGTGATAGTGTTTACAAGTGACCAATTTTGAAGAAGGAAGAAAAAAAATCTCTATGCCCTTACTGCTCTATATTTCATAAGGCACATCGTGACTTGTATGGTCTCCGTAGAGTAGATGTTTCAATGTTGAATTACAAGTGTAACATTTGAATTAAGGGAAAAAGATTTTGAAAATTAAGTTATTTACTTTATGCGTGTAGTATACAAGTTAACCCATTACCAACATATATACATGCATAAAATTTTCCCTAAAATTATGTAGTTCATGATAATGTTGACTTCACATATGGTATAAATATAGTTGATGAACATAAAAATACATCCTAAGCAGGTAACTTTGTCAAATGTGGGCAGAAAAAGAACAAAGTGCAGTTTATAATGGAACGTTTCACCCATCCATAAGTGGAGCAGTGGTGACTGAGCTGTTAGCCTGCTTTACTCCCACCGAGGCACACTTGATGCATGTACAGTTATTTATGTCTACATATGTGTGTGCGTATACCCACAAATTGTGTTACTGCATAGCGAGATGGAAGTGTTGTGTAATTTTTGTAACTAATTTCACAACTACGAAAGCGTAATGAACAAATACGTTTTGAAAACAAAACTTTGCTTCAAGATAAAATATACAGGATAATTATTGAACAATGTCGTAGATAATACTTACCACACATAACATGTTTTCCATTATGAACCAGAGCAAATGTTTGTTAACGAATTCGTGAAGCGCGGTGCCAAAAAGTTGTGTATGCAAATGCTATATGTGTATGAGTACAACAGGAGCTGACGAGAAGGCAAGGCTAAGGCCTGGTTTATAAAATCGCAACAACACAAAATTTCAAACTCTGAAATATTTAGGTTGGTACCTGTTTATAAAAGTAACAAATTATAAACAGGTGCTTAAATATTTTAGAGTTCAACTTCTTGTGTAGCTGCAACTTTGCCAGAGTTGTGTTATTCACAATTTTTTTTACAAACCAGGCCTAAGGAATATCTTTCCCCACCTGCGTGTATGCATAGAGTATATAAAGTACTAGTACAGAGTGGACACACTATATTATCCAATAGGTACATTTTCTTTGTTGTAATCACTATAAGAAAATGCAAACATGACAAACTCCAAATTGAATTCGCAGCTGCTTTAAAATTCTATTTAAACACATTTCAGCTAACTTGTGATATTTATAACTATTCATAACTTGTTTACACAAAACGCTTAGCCATTTACTTGCTTTTCAAGCACATATAGCGAACAAATATGGTTGAAAAATAGTTGGGAATTTTTCTTTTTTTTTTGCACACAAAGTACAGCATACCTGCTACTCTTTTCTAGCTCTAAAGGCTAAAAATGTGGTTATTTTAGTTGCAATGCTTTCAGTGTAATGTATTTTTACATTACCGGTACTTCTTTATATATTTTAACCATCAATTTTGATGGACTTTGTTGGGATGCTTCTATCGAGTGGTTTATGTTAACATTTTCTATGTATACGAGCTACACAAAATGAACATATCATTGGCGTAGGTAAAAAATACAAATAAATAATCACTAATAGATATTCTCGCAAAGGACTAAAAGCAGTTTCATATTTTCGTGGGAAAAAAACAGGTACAGTAGAATTAGCCCGGGAACACACAAAACTGGAAAACGCCTGGCACCCATTACTGGACTCCCGGCCGGGCCCATTTAGCCTTGCATCGTGCCGGGCCTGGCCCATGCCCATGTGTGCTGCCCAATGCCTCTCCGGGTATCATTAAAACTGGACGGGCCGGACCCGGCCCATGGAGCCTGCAGTGTGTTCCCAGCTTTATTGGCTACAACAGAATTAAACAAAATAATCCCAACCTCAGATTAATATTAACACTGCCCCACATTATGTATTAAATGTTTAATAATATATTTTAAAACATTTAAAATAAAAAGTAAATTTTAAAATATATTTTAAGTTTTAAGTAAGAGTGGTTACAATCCCGAAATGATCATCAGACCTATTAATTTTATTTCTGAATGCCTTACAGTAGCTTCACGAAGTATCTCATAAGTGTATATATTTTATTTTTAGCATTACATGTACTGTGTGTTAATTTTCAGACAATTTTCACTGTCTTCAGCAAGCACAATCTCTGCTTATATTGTACAGTACTGGCCCACAAAGTTGCTAGAAAAGGACAAAATCTTTTGCAGTGCACAGTCTTGCTGGTTCATTCGCTTATTTAGCTGTCTATTTATTCAATGACCAAATAAGTAATATATTCTTTCATTTCAGATTAAAATACTTTCAAATCAGGCGGCCGCCATTTTCCAATATGCAAGAAAATTTCAACTTCATATTATTTAGGATCATTTACTTTCTGTTTGTATGTCCAAATTCAAGACATGTTATATATATTTTAATATAACTATTTTTAAAATGTCCTTAGGTTTATTTGGAAACTTTGAAAGACTGAAAATGTTATATCTAATTCAGTACTTCATTTGGTATTGTCAGATATCTATGTCAGAAATGTTATTGATGGGAAACTAACATGCATACATAGTCTACGTACGTACAGATGCACACATTGTCCATATAGGTAAACACAGGTATGGTGCACACCTGACATACATAATAGTACACACAAGAATACACATACCATGTAAGTCTACCTCTTCAAGAAGTGAGCTATAAGAAGAAAATTAGCATACGATAAAAATACCACCTTCTTCCCCCATGCGTTATGTAACTGAAGATCACATTCAGTTTACGTGCTTGTCGTGGCCAATCATTGCCTCTCAATTGTAATACCAAGTGTTCTCGAGCACAAATTACTTACCAAAGCCTTCCACAAGTCTTTCCCAATACCATTTTAAACATTTGAAAAATGTGGGGAGGGGGGGAACCGCGGCTTTCGCTAGGCAGTGAAAACGTAACTTAGTTAAGTCATAAAAGTCGCCTGATTTAAGCAAATTTTAAAATTTTTTCTCATTGCCCTAAGAGTGGTTCATTGTATATTGCAATTTTCTTTAAACCGTTTATGTAAATAACTGCCTGCTTTTCATATAACATAAGAGTAACTTACTGAATAAATATGTAAACATACTTGAAAGTGACAACCTATTACTTGCTTCTTCAAAATAAAAAATTGTATGTTAAAGCCTGACATATTTTCCGGGGTAAAACAGCTCCGTTTGCAATTCAGCAAATATGTAAATTATAAACCATTACATTAGTTACTCATTACTATGCCTGGGGCAAAGAAATTCATTTTTTAAAAGAAGAGGTAAACAAAAATTACGAGGAACACTATTTATTTATGCGTCTTCTGTATGGTGGCGAAGTTCAGGAGGCAACCTTGTCTTACTAACAAACTTTTAAACCCCATTATAATCAACAAAGTGTTACATACATTAAATGCAATACAAAAAGCTCCAGAAGAGTGTAATGATAAATTTTTCAGAACCTTATTATAATGCTATTTTACTATTACATTTACAGATTTAAAATATGACAGTTTATATTTGTACGTTCAAGCTAACGTAATGGTACTCCGGAGGATGGCACGTGACATCACTGCTACCATATGTCATTTATTGCTAGTTTCGGACCGCAGTTCAACTCGACCTGGGACACAATTATCGAAACTATCAGAATTATTCCTCTAAAGGAAAGACGTTATTCTGCTATCAGAATGGCTAGTACCGAAATCAATCCATGAAGTGTCAAAATGAATCCGACAGCGAGGCAACTGCTGGAATCACCATCCCTCTATTAATTTTTGTCTTGTAATACTTTGTGTGATGTAGGAAACTTGAAAATACACCCTCTTGCATGGTTTAATATAAATATAATAAATAAGAGAGTGTAAAGCTGTCACCAAATATTAAATTAACACTGCATTTACATATCTCTGAAAAAATTGTGTAAACAAAGTTAAGTTGGTAGGTGAAAACTGGTAGAACTGCTAAGAATATAATGTAAAATATTATACAAAACTGTTGAAACATAAAATAAATAACTAAATAAATTTTGCAATAAAATTTGCAGTTGTGAAACATAGTTAGTATTGTGAATTAAAACATAATCAATTTGTTTTAGACATACAAACATTAATGAAAAATCATTTATAGTTTACAGCCATAGCCGGGATGTAAGCAAAAATTTTGTTACGGTATATTTACACCAGAAAAAATAAATGGTTATAGTCTTGCTTTTCAATTTGCATTTGATCATTAGTTACCGTATGGTAAAGCATTTTACTGTTCTTTCACGAATGAAGTTACGATAAAGTAATTAAAAAGAAACGTTTCTTGAATATATTTGTAATTAATACTAAAGCTATATCTACCGGCAATATGAGTTAACTCTTAAACATGTTCTTTGACGGGCTTAGTTAATTAATTGGCAAATATTATCGTAAATACGTCAATACAAATTATTTTAAGGAAAAAAAAATCTGCGTTAAAATAAGAGTTCCTGTGGATTACCCATGTCTGACCTCATTATTTAGAATACATTTATCAGTTAATAGTTTCATCAACACTATAGCTAGTTTATTCTTTATGGTAGTTGCAATTATTTATCCAGGATTATCTACAAATAAATCAAACATGTATTTGTGTATTTTAAAACAAATTTTTCTACTACAACATATTTAATGTGATTATTTCAGATTCGCTGACGACAAACAAAATGCTACGATGCAATGTTGTAAAATCATTCTTCGAAAATCTGACATTTCATTCCGACAGTTGCTAGTCGTCACAAAAATTCATATTTTGACATCCTGGCACACACATACCATAACAAAAGTATTGGAACAATCCACTAGAGAATTTATTCCACTAGTTTTAAAAAATTGGGCCTGTTTCACTGTCAACATCTAGTTATAACTGAGCATTTTTAAATTATTAAGTTTGCTGTGTGTATTTCCAATGTCATATCTGTGTAGCAATTATTTGCGGTATTACGCTCGAAGAAACGGGAAAGTCGCTATTTTATTGTTGCTATGAACCACAATCACACATAAGAGCTGATTTTGATTCGTTTTTAGTCATTATCATGGATGTGACTGTATAGGCCTACTGTAAAAAAAATGCCCACTTGTGCAGGTTGCAACCTGCATAAACGTTTCTGGACGTGGTGACAGTGCGTTAAGTTTTCATTGATTTCCAGACCACCCTGATATTTTTTACAATGGGTGTTAACTTGTAAGCGACAAGACATTTGAAATCTGAAAAATGTAAGCATGTTCGGATAATTTTGTTTCCAAAGACTTCAAAAGAGGCGTAACTTACAGGTCAGAAGAGAAGAAAAGTGAAAGCAATTTTCTGTGCTGCATTTAAAATTACCAAATAAAATTGAAAACACGTCCCTTGACAGAGAACGTCTTCATTCACGAACCATGAGGAGAAAGCTGTGGAAGAATTGGACGATTGTGAAAAAAATTTAAGTTGTATGATTCCTAACACAGTAATGGCAAAAATCACTAACATGATGCTCAGATACGTCAGTCAGTCACAGAAGAAGAAATGGAATCAGAGGTTAATTTGTCAGCGAAATTGAAAACTGTGGAACAAGAAATTATGTTACTGAAAATTGAAGTATCCGACCTAAAAAAAGAAATAAAATAGAAACGAGAATCAGAAAATTGTTTTGAAAATTAAAACAAAATGTTGAAACAACAGCTGCTGCAAATTAAAATTCTTTATAAGCGATGTTCGAAATTAGTTAAAAACTAAATGCGGAACAATATGAAAAACGTTTGTGCCTAAACAAATTAACAGATTAACTAAAAATAAGTGTTGCTGGGAAAAAGAAGACATTGTGGCTACTATTACTGGCAGGTCAATTTCTCAGAAAGCCTATTTTTACATGAGAAAGAAAGTGGACTTGCCACTACTTCCGGAGTTGTCGACTCTCCGAAAATTGACTTGATTAAATTTGAGGTGTAGGCTAGGCATTAAAACTGAAGTGTTAGCATTCCTTGAAGTTACATCTAAAATCATGAAACAGAGCAGTTAACAATTCTGTCATATGAATAAATTAATGTAGAATCAAAATTATGTTATGATCAAAGTGAGGATAAAATACCTGGGCCAAGTAGAAATGTACAAGTTGTTATGGGATCGAGGACTGGCTTCAAAGTGGAAATAGCCTATTTTTTATAACTTCAAAATCGAAAACTTTCAAACGAACTGTTTTTTGAAGTAATAAGAGTGCTTGAAGAAATGTCATTTTCCTTTGTTGCCATTGTGACATGGGCGAAAGTAATATAGACTTATGAAAAGAATTGAATATATCACCATCCAGCACACTGTTTGAAAACCCCCACAGTACCAACCCTGTGTGGGTTTTACAGATATACCATATGCCATAAAATTGTTATGAAATGATTTTTTTGGATTAAAGACTATAACTCTCACATGGAAAAATGGTTACTTGCAAAGTCATTATTGAAAAAACAGGAATTGGAGATTGTCTCCAAATCTTACACCTCTTCACATTCGGTTAATGGGAAATGCTCCCCAGGAAATAAAATTTGCCATACAACTGTTTTCACACCACACAGCAACACAACATTCATCAAAATATCCTGAACACCTGAAAATCTGTAAATTTTTTTGTTTAGTTGAATGGTTTTTTTTATGTGATGAAAATAAGATTCATCCATCCGGGTTTCATTTCAGGGAGCAGTTATAAATAATTATAGAAATGGAAGAAATGGTTCATAACATGAGACACTTGGGCCACAAAAAACATGCCATTTCAGAAAGCTTTATTAATGTTCATACGATCCTTATGTGGCTTACAGAATTATCTCCAGAAAAACAAATCACTGACTGAAATAACTTACATAACATATCGCTTAAACCTGGATTTACCAGAAAGTTTCTTTTCTTGTCACAGAAGAATTGGTAAAACTTATAATAATCCAACACCAAACAATTTTAAGTACACGTTCTGGCAAATGTTACCAATGTGAACTTCCTCTGCGGCAAGGAGAATGTATCGAGGACAATGGTTCAAGACAAAGCCTTCTCTCACCAGCCAGATGTTCACTGTGTTAATTGTGAATGCCACAAAAAATCAAAATGAAATTGAGGAGGTTCATGAAGAAGCTGTGGTCAAGTCCTTGACAAGATTGTGGGAAAAAAATGAAGCATTAATATACATAGCTGGATATCTGGTTCATGAAAGTGAGGACGAGGTCTTTAAAAAAGTTGAAGACACCAAAAGTAAAGGTAACTATTAGTTTATAATTGCCGCTATGTTATAATTAATTTAAATGTGTATGCTGTTTGCAGGGTAAATGTGTCTTTTCATACTTTATATTTGTAGGTGGGTGGATTGAAATGATGAGTTTTGGAAAATTATCTGTCCCCTCAACAAAAATTTGTGGAAACTATAAAGTGCGCCCAAAAAATGTTTAATAGAAACCGCGAGTTCGGATTACAAAACTGGAAATGTGTTGTGAAATTTTTTTACATCAAACTGGTAGAACATTTTCCACAGGTCGACAAAAAAAGTGCTAATGAAGTTTGCGAGCGCTAGAACATTTATAAGAATGTGGCATTTAAATTGTCAAGCGAAAGTCATGTGTGCAGAGAAGAATAAGTAGAGGAAGCTTGCACAGCTTCTTCAGAAGCATTGACCTTAAGGTAATATATTGATATTCGTCAGTATGCTTGTTTTTGTGTGAGAACTTCATTATTACATGTAATGTATAAGTAATATTTGCTAATATTCTAAATACAGTATAACTTCCCTGGCTCTCAGCAGTATTTAAAAAAATTTCAAATAATAATAATATTTTGTTAATTTTTTTGAATACCGCAGGATAGATTTGTATAGATATAATTAGAGTATATTTGTTTTTATTAGTTCTGACTTATATTTATTAGCTAACTTCAGCTAATTACAGGAGGATATTCTGCGGAATGATTTCACGAGCATGAAACACGATGCTCATGTAACTTTTTATTGCATAAGCTAATGACAATGTTATTTTGATTTAAATCTGTTTCGTGACAGTAATAAAAATATATTAAAGAAAAGAATATGTTTGACATCTATTCCAAAACAGCAGCTGTACAGACTGGTGCTCAAACCGGCTGGTTTGGACTAACACATCCCTTCTCTAGTATTGATGTGAACCCTAGAATACATTGTTATCGCAGAGAGCAATCTGCTAAACAGACACACTGTGGTTCCGTAAATGGGCTACATGCTGTCTGAGAAAGAGGATGGTGGTGGTGGTGGTGGTGGTTTTGTGGGGGGGGGGGGGGGGGGGGGGGGGAACACGACTGGCGCAATCTGGCGAATGGTTCAGAAGTATTTTCAAATAGGTTGCCAGTGCGCTCTGGGTGACAGAGAATCACACAACCTCCCACTTGACTTTTTTCTTAATATTGAGGTCTTGAGAGCTGATGAGGGTGAAGCAAGATGATTATGGAGCAGCACCACAATGCAAGGTCAGGTGAAACAAAAGATCTCGGAGAAAGCCTGCCAACCAGTAGCATTGTCTGGCATGATTCCCACATGCAAAAGTCCACGGGTAACATTGATAGGTTAAACATATGCAAAGTTTAGTTACATAATCTATTGAAAAGGCAACTATTTTATTTTTTTATTTCTGTCAGTACCCTTGCTTAAATTTTATTTTATTTTATATTTTACCAGTCTCTAAACACAATTAGATTCTGGGTAAAATGCAGATTCAAATGACCAAAGAAAGCACTTCTGATGAGAAAACTTTTTTCATCAACACATATTTTTATTATATATATTCGCTACTCAACATACAAGGTATATTTAAATGGATACTTGCTGATTGTAATCCACTTTTTCCAGTCTGTATCTTTTTAAATTTTCATTACAATTTCTATGTTGTTTTATAGTGAGAGAATTAAGAATATTTTTCTTTGCTGTGACACTCTGTAAAGTAAAATTACTACGTCAATTTGTATAAATCTTAAGACCATTACATTAGTAAATATTATCTATAAATGAAAATACTCTGATTTCATTAAATTATAATAATCAATAAATACTACTTTACATTAAGACACTTTTTAATATAAAAAATTTGTAAAATGCCATTATACAAAAAATTTGCTTCCCCACATCTAGGTTTTTCAAATACATACGCAGAAGGAAATATATTATTTTAATAGTTTGAATACTGCCTATAAATGTCTTTAATATGTGCATCAACATTAAAGTTCAGAATGTATTTACATAGAATTTCAGTTTTTTTTTGTCTTAAGTGAAGCTAATTTGCAATTAATTTAACTAAACAATACTTTCATAAATGACAGTAATTATTAGATTTTAAATTCTCAAGCTACATCCAATAATTCTTTTACTTGTCACGTGAAAAAAATTTTGCACCACCATTTTTTCTATTAATAGAAAAATATAAATATATAAAAAAATATAAAAATGTAAAGTTTACATTAATAAAAAAATTATATAAATTTTTTAAATTATAAAATTTGTTTTCCATATTACAATAGATATATCTACTCAGAAACATGTTTTGTTATAATGATTGCTTACACATAAAAGCACAGTTTACATTTTCATTTACGTTTGGTAGATTTATGTAAACAAAGTAAAGTTATATTTTGCGTATGTTTAAAATATTTATTTTTGGTAAAATTTTCTGAATTTTTATTGTAATGATATTTACAAATGTTTTATGATGTTCTTTAATACAATATTCCTCACACCACAGAAAACTACAAAGTTACAACTTTAATAATATTTTAATCTCTATTGATTTATACATTCAGTACAAATATGCAGCCATTCTCTAGTCCATGGATGTTGAGATACCTGTTTAAATACTTATATTTTAAATTTAAATCTGTATAATCCGGCTTGTCCAGTAATCCAGCATTTTCTGGTGGGCTCCTTGCGAGCATGGAAGGGAAAACAGATGACTGAATGTCTTTGAGCACACAGCAATAAACATGTGTTTCCATTTTGTTTTCCACCTCCTGTGTCTAAAACAGGATGATGACGCTGTGCCTATTTGAATCTCACTTGTGTATATCCATGACTGTGTGCACTTCTCGTTATCGTGGTTTCTTTGTTGTTTTGTGAGAATAAAATGTTATCAAACTGCAAACACATATATAAAACAAAATATAGTTCACAAAAATTAGATTATAAAGAAGCTTGAAAAAGGTAACAATGAAAATAATGTTGGCCATGTTACAATCTATGACAAGAAAGAACAGTGATGAGATTAATAGCTTTTTCTAAGATAGCAGAACATGAAAAGTACTAGAAAAATACTGAAAGTTGGCAAGATCCCCTAAGTTAAGTACAGCCTGTAAGCGTAATTCCTTTTGAGGTGTAAAAAACTATTGCTGCCTATTTTGACAAAATTATTCAACACATTAATTATGAGAAAAAGACTATTGTCAGGCAAATGAAGGTTGGTTACACATATTCAAAAGGCATTTTGGAATTTGGCTGTTAACTCTTACAGGCAAAAAACTATTATGTGATGTTGCAGCAAATGAACCATATAAAGAAAAATTGAAAAATCTTATCAAAGAAATGGGCTTATGTCTTGACTAAGAATATAATGCGGGCAATTGGTTTATCCTGGCTGCTTTTACAAAAATATAGCTTTGTTCACAGTTCTAAAGCTTGCGCTCCAAGATGAAAAATGACTAAGGACAGAGTCACCTTCACACCTTGTTTGACCATTACTGATAAACAAACTGGACTCCGTAAAGTGATTGATAAAACGTCACTGCATTGAAAATTGCTCAATTTTAAAAAAACATGATCATGCTTCAAAATCTTGCATTTTGTTAAACATTTTCCCATACAAATGTGCCCACAAAATAATTAGTGGATAAAAAATTAGTGCAAGAAAAATACTTACATTTTTTAAATTTTAAACCAACTTTTATTATTAGATGACCCTCACCAGTTAGCTGAAATTGCTATAATTCCACAATTTAAAGCTATACTGCACATTAAAGTGTTAAAATTTGAAAGAATTAACAACACACATACAGCAAGCAAAATATCTATTATACAATAATATTTACGTAACTTTACTTGCAAAATGATTTTCATATTTCATAACATTCTCTTTGTTTATTTATTTATGTTGTCTTCGATTTGGGTCTCAACAGCACAAGTTTGAATGGATAGGCTTTTAAGTAATTGTATTATATTGAGTTTAACATCCACCGGTTTTATATTGGAGTAACAACCATGCCTTACCTGGGATTCAAACTCAGAACCTCCAGAGGCTTTTAAGTAACAGGTACTTTTCTAATAATATTTTTTAATGGTACCCAAATAAGTCCCAATAAGCTGGCCAACAAAATGTAGAGGAAGGCCCATTAGGATGCACAAATTCCAGTATGGAATCTCCCTCAGTGTCACTGGTCTCAAGTACAGTGGGAGCCCAGAATATAGCAGTCCGTTATACCACGGGACAATTTACATCACCCGGCCTAAATAAATAAGTGGAAAGCATGCGGTCAAGTAGGTGTATGGTCTGTCTCTGTCTGCGGGTGGTTGTGAGTCGAGAATGTTGATGGAGAGGCCTGAGGGAGCGGGCTCGTGTTCTCCCTCTTTTCAGTGCCGAGATATATTTTACAGATTCATCACAGCCAATATAGTATATTTTTCCGTATTCAGTTTTTCTGGCATGGTGCAATGTCTTTGGCGAAATAATTTCTAGTGGTTCTTTTTTTATATGACCCTAATAAACCCATTCTACTGTTTGGTTGTAGAGAGCCAAAAAAAAAAGTTACTTTAGTAACTTTTCAATCTTATCTGGGTGTTGGATCAGTGAGAAGGATGGCCCATCCAAATTCCAAGATGTATATCATACTTGTAAATGTCATGCTGTCATCACGCATTTACTGGCACTTGCAAGTTAACATGAAATGTTGGTGCATTGTATAGCATAACACACATAACCAATTACAATTTTCAATGTTAAAATGTTTAACTAAAGTAAGTTAAAATACGCTGGAATACTGTCATAACAGGGATTCTGACTTCTGTGGCAAATTCAGTATAAAACTGGCTTGCAATGCGAGAGACTCTGGGTTCAGATTCTGGGTAACATAGGGACTAAGTCATTTACAGGCCTATAATTAGTCTCCTACGGGATATAATGCTATGTAATCATTATAACTATGAGGTAGACACTTTGATTATAATGTGTATAAAGAGGCTATTAGGTAAGTCTTACCATTTTTACAAAAAAAAAAAAAATAATAATTGAGGCGGGCATAGAAATTCATGCTTTTAAGTCGCAGGCTTATAATTAATCTCCTACGGTATACAGCACTATGTAAACATTAAAACTATGAAGTAGACATTTTGATTATAATGTGTATATAGTGGCTATTTGGTTTGTCTGCCCATTTTCGAAAACCAAATTCAGAAATGAGGCGCGCAGTGTTATTGTCCCAAAGGCATGCACGTTAGGACATACATTCGCGAACGAGCTATTGTAGACAAGGCTTAATGCAGAAAAGCGGCCTTCCTGTGCATGCCACAAATAATTCACATTTTATTTGTTTTAGTTTTCCTTTGTAAAATGCAAATCAGACGAGCAAGCGACATGTTTCATAACATGTGAGGCAGTGATAGATTCCATCTGCAGTGCAAGCATGCATTCGACCTTTGTTTAGTTTCATTTCTTATTCTTACTTCTTCCCAACCAGACCACCAAGGTACTGGGAAGGGGGGGGGGGGGGGAACCCTCCTCCAACCCGCATGACAAACAACTCGCAGGGAACACCGCCCTTGATGGAATAAGTACATCCTTTGGCTGGAAAACGTGGCATTTTTTAAGTTATTCTTGCTTGAATGCATGTGACCCTCTTCATTGCACCATGTTTCTCTTCGTGTTTCCCTCCCTTTGGTGCTGTCAAGTCCAGTGATGAAGATAAAATAAAAATTTCCATAAGGAAGGGGTTGAACATTTCACTAGTTACGGTGGTAAATAGCAACACTTGCGCTGTGTTTGACAGATAGGTGTCACACCCCATTAGAACACTGTTTTTTTTTTTGCCACTGTACTCTGTCACTACCGGAATATCACGGGCAAGCTATAACGCGGGTCAGAGTTATGTCCACCAACAGTCATGTTATTTTGGGCTTTTGCTGTACTTTTTCTATCTACCAATTTTCATTGTAAATAGGTATACAACATTTTTCTAGTAATACATTTATAAACTTTTCTTTTTCTTGGACCCAAATAGATGGCTTGAAATATTTTTCAGAACCTGAAACATGCTTTACAAGTACGGTTATTTTCTAAAGTGGTTTACAGCAATGGTTTTATCTAGTTCCCAAAACTGAAGTTGCTTTACTGTAGCATTTATGTATAATATTCTTTTCAAATCAACATATGATATAAAAATAATAGAACACCTTCAATATTTTCTTGAGAAAACTGAAATAAATTGGGCTCTAAGAACCAGTCCCTCTGTTTTTTGTAGACTGCCTCTAGTTGCTAACCTTTTCACAGTACCAGCCACACAATCTCATGCATTTTTCTATAACTTGTAGTGAAGATTTGCCATTCAGCAGTAAGTTTGTCATATCTTAGCATAAGTTTACAAAGTTTTTGTAATTTTGTACTGGGCAGATCTACCATCACTGCAGTAACAATATGTTTTATATGTGGCAGTACGTGCAAATTTTTTTGTAAGGTAAAAAAAGTTGTAATATATTTAAGACAACCACTAATTATACAGAATGACTTGTGAACTTTTCCTTCATAGTTACAATAAAATACAATTGGGTGTAATTAGAGCTGTGCTGATTTCAATAGGCTTTCTGTTGAATTAGCTGATTTTGAAAGAATCTGCACTTCTTCCAATGTAAGAACTGCAGATAATTTTCTGGAGATCTGACAAAGTTGAGGGTAGTTATTCTTCAGTATAGAGAATTTTCTCAAAAATTTGAGAAGTAATCAGACAGTGGATAGTACACCTCAAAACAACACAAAATGTCCCTATGAACATATGCCTTAAAGATTATAGTTTCAGAGTTACAGACCTTCCAATGTTGTAATGGATGTAGTATTTGTATAGTGGGACAAGAGACAAAATAACATGTTGTAGCGGGCTCCAGAGGATCTGAACACCAGAACTTAGAAGTTAACCATGCATGTAGTATGGATTTCAACAGCAGCCCCCCTGTTTTAATAACACCTCTGAGTGACCTAATAACGAGAGTGTATAAAAGCGAGAGCCATGCTCCCCCATCCCCTCATTGGCAGACGACGACATGTGAGGCGACAACGTTAGTGTCCGTGAGACATAGAAGAACGCTGAGGTCCAGGGAGCGCTGGGCCATCTAGAAGATACTTCTTACTGGTGAGCATAAGTCCAGCTAGGCGGTAGGGTGGCATTCCCTTTATCGAGAACCCGTATTAAAGAGTAATATCACGTGGAAAGGCTAGAGTCTATTGCGAAGCTATATTCTTGTATCCGTTTAATTACTTGTTAACTTGTTCGTATAGCTATATAGCTTGTATTATATCAGTAAGGCAGTTCACCGGTTGTGTATAATTGTAACCTCTCCTGTTAAAGCATAATATTGTCAGACAGAGTAAAGTAAAGTTAGTAGATTGAGGGGAGAGATATTATAATAGTGTTTCATGTATTGTGTTATGTTCAGTTAAAGAGTTGTAATAGATATGTTTGGTAGAATTTCCTCTTTCATTATTAGTCACTAGCAGTTATTAGTCCCCTGTACGATCCTGGCCTACTGGAGACAGTGTTGTGAGGAGAAAAGGAGTGAGAGTAGCAGGAGTAGTTGTATATTATTAGTGATAGGTAGGCAGGAGCGTATTACTGGTGGAGGCGCAATCGTTTCCTACCTCTCGTTGCCACACAATTAACTCCACCACACATGTAAATTCTTTCATGAAATTTGACGTGCACAGCAAAAAATACATGGCAGCACCTCACGCTAACCACGATGCGTGTAGAGACAGCTTACACCCCTTTTGCAGTAGTAACATTACAGTTAATTATACAGTTCATATCTTTAGTTCAAAAGTCGATAGATTAATCTGCATAGAAACGTGTATCAAGTAACGTTGGCGCGCAACCTGCTGTTAGCCTTCCGGCCAAGGCCATGTGCGGCAGGCATCAATTGAGATAGGTCAGGGAACCACGTGCGTACCGCAGCGTAATCACGCAGCAGCCCTTGCCATGGTGCAGCTACAGTCTACCCTCCCAGTTCCCTCAGAGCTGCTTTATTTTAGTAGTTAGACTAGTGTAATTTCACAGCTTTTAATGCATGCAGAACGTTCTGTTCTTTGCTCAGCTTAAACCACTCCTGTGTGTTGTGTGCTATCGGAGTGTGTTTTTCTTTCCCTTAGTTTGATTTAATTTTAAGTTACACAAATGTGCATGGGCATACACTATCACACAGCCCGCTCCCAGCAGTCAGAACTAGTGTGCATTTCATAAGTTTTTATCTGGCATTTTCCCTTATTTTCATTTCCCGCCTGAACGAGGAGGTATCCACAACGGCTCGCTCGAATGATTATTAAGGTATAACAATATGCTATGTACCATATGGCAATAGCCGCTGAATGTCACCCAGGAAAAATAATGGTGCCCCGCGAAAAGAAAAGAGAAAATGAAACCCGCACGATGTCGCACGAGCAGTGCAGCAGTGACACGTGGTGACGGGGAATTGCCACGGAAAATTTTCTCCAAAGATGATATATTATTAGTGATAGGTAGGCAGGAGCGTAACAATGTGCAAACCCCAGTGTCAACGGGAAGTCACATGACGAGCAGTTGAGGTAGTGGAGGTTATTAGTCACTCAGCAGCTCGTGGCTTTGCGGGATCAGTCCAGCACAGTTGTTGGGTGGCCCGAGTTACACGGTACAACAGCATCTATGTCACTAATTAAGTTTGGTACACCACTTCGTGGCATCGGTAGACGGGCCATGGGGGATGTACGGTTTGAAACCCCACTGGAATCACGATGAACCTCATGGACCCCCAAATCATACTTTACCGAAATTCCTTGCCTATTGTTACTTTTGAAACATCTCGTAAAATAACAGTCCTGTTCAGTTTATTCTTTAACTTCACTATCAGACATATTTTAAGACAGGTGTTTGGGGTATGACAAGCATCACAAGAAATTGTAAGGTGTGAGTATTGTTGTGTGTCAGCCTCGTGAAGTGAAATCCAACACCCACATGTACATTCATTCCATCACCAGGAAGAGACATGGCAAGGAAGGTGGATCAGAACTTCTATGTATAGTTGGATTTGAAATGGTGATAAAATAAAGCCTTTTATTTGTGTGCTCTGATTTTACATAAGTGAATAATGTAGTCAAGCATTTTAGTTCAAACAAAACACACAGATGAGCAAAATTAGAATTTTGCTGCATTGAATAAATTTAAATATTCAGTTATTTTGTTTTCATAAATGTGAAACTTTGGAATTTTTTTTTGTTTAATTACTAGTTTTGTTGATAACAAAACTATCAGTACTTCATACACCAGGGCACTTGAGAAAAGTACAAAGAGAAAACACAATTATTGCAACTCTTTTCATATATTAGATAAATTCTTGTACATGTAGTCAAACAACAAATCCTTTCTATATAAATAAATAAAATGAGTGAGTATTTTAAGTTGCTGTAAAGTAAATATTTTGTATTTTATTTATATCTTCATATAATTTTATACTTGTATTAGCTTTTACACGGATACCCGGTACAAAGTAAAAAATAAAGGTTATACCAAACCTTTTTGCAAACATTTGTAACATGATTACTTATTTGTCTATTAAAAAAAAGATCAAGAATAAACCTCATTATTTGAGGTTAATAACGGCTAGAGCACGAGGCCGTTAAAACTGTTAAATTACATGTGTGCCTCATGGGCACATTCAAGCAAAGTAAAATAATTTTAGGTTATATTTTATTGTTACATAGAAATGGAAATTTTAATATTTTTAGTGCCAAATACAAAGTTTATATTTTTGCCTGTTTAGTTCAGTCTAACATTCTGAGCAGCATGATCCATCATGCACAAAATAATGGAAATGTATTACTTGATTTTTGGCGAACAGAAGTGGGCAGAAGTCATGAAGTGAAGGAAAACATTTGGGCGCAGCTTACACCACGACTAGTAATGCAGAAACATTCGGGGAAAGATGAGAAAATAAATCATAGCTGACTACATGCTTGTTAAAAATGGAAGAGGCAACGACCTTGGCAGGTCGCATATATATAAATCATGTGTGCTCAGAACTCTGTGTTTCACATACATAATGTAATAGTTACCCCAAATAGGTATCTAACCCACAAAAATGAGAAAGTTGCAATTATAGCGGAATTATGATCCACCCACAGCACATCACAATACCACTGTTGCACACAGGCAATAGTTCTATCCCAAGAAGGATTTTTTTGCTTTGCAAAGTTTGCATTCCGGGGAATACAGATCTAACTACAGGAAGATAGCTAACGAGGAGACGTTGTTGCTTAGCGGTAGTGCGGAAAAACAATAGAATGAAAGATGTAGGAGAAAGATATGGCTGTTAGAATGGAAGGAAAACAAGAATAAAGCTTTAAGAAATGCTGGCAAACCATACAGAAACAGGAAAGGGACGTTTGTACCAGGGAAATGTACATCTGAAAAGATGCAAAGGAATAGTGATCTAACCTAGCAAAATAAGTGAACATTTTTATTATACAAAAAATGTAATGTTTTGCACAATCTGCTACAAATTCCATAAAAAGGTCACAGTCTATTTTCATTAATAGCTGTAGCAGTTTCAGAAGATTTGACTAAAACCACAATAATGCTATGCTACTCATAATGAAATATGGTAGTAAAACAGTTTGCAGGATTAGCCACGTAAATAAGGAGTGTGTCCTGTATTGAGGGAAAAAGTATTTGATATAATAATAATATATTTTTGTTGATGACCTGCCTTTACTGCTAAAACTAGCCTTTAATGGTTTGTATTAAACATGATTTGGCAAATTTGACACCATCAACAAAAGGTGAGTTTATTAGTTTCAGGTTACCGTGTGCCGCTGTATATATGAATGCGACAAGATTTCCAAAGATACGAAAACAAAGTTATTTCAAGATTTCTACAAATGAACATATAATGAGCAGTATACGTTTATAGTCCAATGTTGTATGGCACTGGAAGACGTAAAACGAATAAATGTAGTGGAAGATATCTCCGGAGGCAGATAACTTTTGAATACCACCTTCCTGTAAATGGCAAATCATACAATGTGTACAAGAAAACTGTGCTCAATGTTTTTTTTCCAAATTTCCTCTCAACATGTGCAAACACTTCAGACAAAAATTAAATTTAACCTTGACAAATCTGACAAAAGAGGGACATATCATAATCGTCCACGTACTGTGTCCTTGGATGTCAAAGAACTGGTAAGGGATCATATTAGCTCTATGCTTGCACAAAAGTGACACTATTCAAGATCCACCTCCAGTAAGCTTTATCTTAGTTCAGAACTGTGTGTGGATGTTCTTTATAAGGAAAGTCATCCTAATATTAAATGCTCACGTAGTTTGTATAGGGACATATTCAGAAGTGAATTCAAACTTAGATTTGGTCCTCCACAATCAGACTCTTGTTCATATTGTGAACTTTACATTCATTTAGTAGCAGCTGAGACCGAAGATGAGCAGAAGAGGATTCGTGCGCAAAGTACACTTTACCACAGAAAGGCTAAGACTGCTTATAAAGTACTTTACGAGGATGTTGTAATGTCAAAATCGATCCCCACATATGTTATCCTTTGCACAGATATGAAACAGGTATTGTTCTGTCCAAAACTTCATTATTCTTATATGTTTTATCAAATTCAGTTCTCTACTTATAAACAACGTGTCCACAACATGGGAACTGAAAAACCATTTATGTTTGTGTGGAATGAGTCGGTAGCAAAACATGGTTCTTCTGAAGTTACTTCATGCATTCTGAAATACATTGAACTGCATTTTGAACCACTCAAAGTAGGCGAGATCAGGAGATTAGTTGTTTGGTGAGATCGTTGTATCGCACAAAACAATAACTGGCGGTGTATTGCTCTATATCATTATTATCTGATTGTGAAGAAATATTTCACAACCACTGACCAGACGTTCTTAGTCAGCGGCCACAGTTTTCTTCTCTGCGATAGGGACGTTGCCCTGATTTAAAGAAGAACTCTATAGTGTATCATCCAAAGCAGTGGCTTGAAGTTATTGTTAATGAGAGACGGGAATTAGTGCATACTACATGGACACAAAAGACTTCACTGACCTGACTGCCATTCAAGGAATGTTTAAAAAACAGCCCAATTTCAAGATAACATCTTTTCACTGGATTCAGTCCTCATCAGAAGAACCAAATACTGTAAGAATGTGAGTCAGTCAAAACACCCTACAACCTTAGCACAGCTATGTAATACGGCCATTACCCAGAGGAAGGAAACATTTGTGTCCACTCCCAACTGTACTTCCCCAGCTCTACGCAGAAGCGTTAGCTATATAAAAAAAAAGACTTGCTAGACATGTGCAGGTTCCTTCCCCTTCAATACTGTGACTTCTACAAAAGTCTATGTGCAGTTAAGTGATTCCTGTAGTCATACATGACATTTGTCAATAATGAATTATAATCTAATGGTTTTCTTGTTTCAGTTAATATTACTGAAACCATAAGAGACATTGGTCCAGTAATAATTAATAATGTAATGTTTTTCTTAGCGTTTCTACATTTGTTTGTAATGTTTTTTAGGTTAGATCACTATTCCATTTGTGCTGTTTAGATCCGTTTTCCACTGAGATTCATTTTGTAAAGCTGTAAGTTAATACTTAAAAGTAAATACAAGTAATATTGAACATGAGGTGTTTTGTACGATGTACAGTTATAAAGCCTTAAATTGTTTTTGCAGAATGATATGCTCCTTATGTCTCGAAAGTGTTTTTTTTTTGCTATTGTAAATAACATATGTTTTTGTGGGTTAGAACAGTATTAGAGTTAACTATTCAATTGATTATTTAACAACTACTGAAAAGATTTCTGAAAGGATTACCAAAATCTTCGCATTAATTAATATTAAGTAGTAATTAGTAAAATTATAGATTTGAGAGCTACTTGACACCATTGAGAACAAGTACGAAGGAAATTATATTTGCTTACTGAAACAAAAGGAGCCAAATATTTAACCAGGTAAACCTGTGGTGATAAAAACAATTGATTAAATAATGAAAAAAACAATTGATTAAATAATCTAATAATTATAGTAGTTTGACATAAATAACACAATGAAGCAATTAACCAGAGCACATACTCATTAAAAAAAGTACTATTTAGGCAATAAAGGTAAATAATTAAGTAAGTATTACTAGAATATAAACTTCGTAGAAAAAAATTAACTGTGCAAATACATCTGGAACAATATACTATAGAAAGTCAAAAACAATTTATTGTCTATTAACAGATCACAAAAAAGGTGGTAGCATACAAAACATAAGTTTATTATTTTTAATTAAGAGTAATACCCCTTAAATTTTATTCTGCAAGAATAATACAATACTTTGTTAAATTTCTAGGTTCTCTTAAAAACAACAGTTTGATTAAAAGTGGTTAACTAGCTTAAACGTTTTAGCACTACATCATTTTCAAAACCACTTTATAAAATTTAACTCAATAACAATGTGATTTTAAGGCGGTTATACACCTAGTGCTTGAAAGCCGTTATAGCATATTTGAAAAATGTGTATTTTGAGGAAACTATTAAACGTGCCCTCAGTCGGTTTACATACAAAAAGAAAGCTCATTCCAAATGGTGATGAAGTGATACAATCAAGACCTCACGAACATTGGAAAGATTACATAGGCCTGCGATGAAAAATCTTTTTTTACAATTTTAACTATTTTATATGTATTTTGGGATGCTCAATTCAGAAATGGTACTCAAGTTGTCATATCATGCCACATTTTTACACAAAATGAGGTTATGTAAATGAATAATGTACGCTGCACATGTTATCTTTAAGGAATTTCTTTACTTTATACCTACTCAGAGGTTGTAGAGGAAGGGGGGGGGGGGGGGTATCAAAACAATTACAAGGCATTACCAGGGGCGTTGGGATGTAAATATGATGGCAACTCTTCACCATGACAATCCAAGCACTGCACACAAGCCAAACCTGCTCTTTCATGTGAAAGAGGAAAAGGGACTACATGTAAAAATTGAATAAAATTAATGTATAAATTTGAGCAGTTTGAATATAAAATAGTGATTTACAAATGTGTTTTGTTTAACACTATACCTCCTAATAATATAGCAACAACAGCTTACAGTACAAAGGTTGATTGCAAAAAATTGCAGTACATGATGGAGAAAAACTTAGATCATTTTCAGATTCAGAATCCCAAAAACATGCTAGGACAGAATAAATTTTGAAAAAAAAAATTTTAATGACCCAAATTTTGCTGGCCTGTGTTATTTTCATGCCCTCCTAAATAGCTAAAAATTACTTATTAAGACTGCTGTATCTCACAATATAGGAACCAGATACATGGGAAGATACGGCAGAGGCATTCATTGAAGTTTGCTGCAGAGGGGCGTCCAATAAAATTACAGGGTCCCCACTTAAATTTCTGAAGTTCTACGATCACAATGAAACCACTTTGCACTACTTCAGGGGCATACACGTACATGCAATAACATTTAACTTACTCAGCATTTAAAGGTTTTATGGAAATAAACAGTGGTCTAACATTATTTTGTAATCAGTAACATTATATTGTGTCCCAACAAATAAATTTAATATACATGAAATAAAAGCTAATGGTCGTGGGCATAAAAACATAGTTGCTGTGGTAACAAGAAACATCTTTCAAAGATGAACCCTCTATATAAATATGCTTTCTGCACCCTTATTGCAGAGGCAAGCACGGGAGATTGTATACAATGCTGCAACACAATTCTGTGAGCAAAAAAAAATAGTTTAAATTTTGGTGCATGATTGAAGCAACCAGTGCCACAACAGGAAATTCAGAATCAACAGTCAAACAAATTTGGCAGAGGGTAAACAGGAAAACCAGTCTGACTTTTCAATACCTAAATATAAGAAAATGGCACAAGTAATTAATTGTAGTAGATGATTTTACACGCGGTGCTATGCTCATGTGAAAGACCTTTATACAACGATTTGTGGCAAAAACAGCGAATCAAGATATTAACATTTAACATCACTTTTTCAGTCTTTTATTACACCTATAAGTATAGGAAAAATTGTTTATAGATATGCTGGCTACGTTTGAAAAAATTAACATGTTTCAAAATCTGATGAACGCATAATGAAATAAAATGAATAATGAGTTCCATTTTTGCTCGTGTAATACGGACTCAAATGCCAAGAAGCAGTTTTCCACCCTTCCAGCCATGCCAAGATAGGTGAAGGCTGTCACTGCAGAGTGGGGAAACAGAGAAGGATTGTTTGTTTTTTGTCGAACTATAATAGTCTTTCTGACACATTACCATTTGAATAGTTGTAACAATTTTTTGTACTAGCAATGATACCTCACACTACAAGAAATGCTCAAAAAGTCCACGGTGTGCCTGAATGCTCAACTGAACATGCAAAATCATTCATTGTCTGACACGTTCAAATAATTCCAGAATTGTATGTATCTGCTGGCAACCTTGTTCCACTTGCTGGTGTAGTACTGCTTGTGCGGAACAGTTGCATAAACAATGACTTTGAGATGCCCCCAAAGGTAATAATCCAATGGATTGAGATCTGGGGCTCTAAGTGCATGCAATTCAATGTGAATCAGCTATTAACAATGCAATGGAACAGGTACAGACATGCTATTCCAGCTGAGCAGCACATCAACAGGCACAACTCAAAGATATACTATTATCAATGCATATCGCATATTTAACGTTGTTTTGGGATGTACTATCCACTCTACAATTACTTCACATATTTGAGAAAATTATGTAAATAATTTCAAGTCTTACCTTTGTGAACACACAGTTTTCCAGTGTAACAAAGTGCTATCACCACCTGTGCACTGAATCTAGGAAACAAAATCATCAGCAAAAAAGATGGTCAACTTCCACTGTTTTTTCAAACAAAGACTGTAGATTTTGGTCCATCTCCACTCTGCTGTGAAATAATCAACCAGCTTGACACGGATTATTTAGCACTGTAACTCGTGAAACGTTTAGCCCCATCCTATCTGAAGTTCTTTTTATATGCTTCACTGGACTTGACACCACCCAAGGGAGGGAAACAGACGAAAATGTGATGAGATGAAGGGGGTCGCATATTTAAAAAAAAAAAAACAGAATTTCATGTAAAGGACGTACTAATTTCACCAAGGGCGAGTTGTTTGTCATGCAGGTTGGAGAAGGGGGTTCAATCCCCCCCACCTGGTTAGGAGGAAGTGAGAAGGAAAAACAAAGCTCACGTCCAAATGAAATTACACATAGGTCAAATGCACGCTTGCACTGCAGACGGGATCTATCAGTGCCTCAAGTGGTTTAAAACATGTCACTTGTTAGTCTGATTTAAATTTACAAAAGAAAACTAAAACAAATAAAAAATGAATTATTTATGGCATGCACAAAGAAAGGCAGCTTTTCTGAATTAAGCCTTGTCCACAATAGCTTGTCCGCAGTCCGCGGATATATGTCCTAATGTGTGTGCCTTCGGGACAATAACACTGCGCGGCTCAAATTTCTGAATTTTTTTTTCGGAAGAGGGAGGATATACAGAATAGCAGCTATATACACATTATAATCAAAGTGTCTACATCATAATTATAATAACTACCTATAGCTATACCCCGTAGGAGATTAATTAGAGGCCTATAAATTACTTGAAAGCAAATTTGGAATAATTTTTTTTCGAAAATGGTACGACATACCATATAACTGCTAAAAACACATTATAATCAAAGTTTCTACATCATAATTATAATGATTGTGTAGCGCTATATCTCCTAGGAAATTAATTATATGCCTGCAAATGACTTAGAACGAATTTCAAGGTGTGCCTCAAATTTCGGAATTTTTTTTTCCGAAAATGGGAAGACCTACAGATACAGCTGCTATATACAAATTATAATTAAAGTACCTACAGCATTATTAAAATGATTATGTAGAGCTATACCTCATAAGAGATTTAATTATTGGCCTGTGAATGACTTAGTCACTACCTTATTCAGAATCTGAACCCTGAGCCTCTCGCATTGCAAGCCAGTATTATACAGAATGCACAACAGAAGTCAACATCCCTTCTACGATGGTATTCCAGCATATTTTAACTTACTTTAGTTAAGCATTTTGGCATTGGATAATTGTAATTGCTTATATGTATTACGCTTTACAATGCACGTACATTTCATGTTAACTTGTAAGCGCCAGTAAATGTGTGACAGCAGGATACTTGCAAGTATGATATACAGCTTGGAATGTGACTGTGCCATCCCCCACACTGATCCAATGCCCAGTTAAGATTGAAAGGTTGCTACAGTAAAATTTTTTTGGCCTGTTTACAACCAAACAGCATAACATGTATAATAGGGTCACACAAAAAAAAAGGACCACTAGGAATTCTTTCGCAAAAGACATTGCACCATGCCGCCAATGAAACTGAATACAGAAAAACATACAATATTGGCTGTAATGAATCAGTAAAATAGATCTCGGTGCTGAAAGGAGGGAGAACACAAGCTGGCTACCTCCACCCCCTCCATGAACCTCCCCGATTCATTACCATCCGCACACAGACCACAGGCCTACCTGACTGCAAGCTTTCCATTTATTTATTTATTCAGGCCAGGGGACATAATGAGATGCAGTAAAATATGAGGAAAAATTCATTTTTTTAAATTAAATATATTTTTTTGTTCAGATTCCTTTACTCTCATTGAGGAAGCTTTTTTTTTTGTTAGGAGTGGGACCCTTTTAATTTTTTTAATTTTATTTCAAGGGAAGATAGGATTACAAGAAATTTTGGCTTGTTAGTTTCAAGACTTTTTCATGTCTCTTCTCTGAAGTGGGCGATCGATTCCTCCAGAAGGTTAGGTTAGGAATTGACACTATTTTTTTGGTCCTCCTCGAACTGTCTACCTGAAGTTGACTTTAGGTCTTCATTTTTTTTTTTTGGCAAATCACTGTAGTCAACACATACCTTAGCCGGTTCGAGAACTTTTTGATTAAATGTTTCCTTTGAAGTGTTTACGTTGTGGTTCTGGCACAGTAGCAGCTGGCGGCTTGTTTCTGCCATGCCAGATGAGAGTTTGGGGGTACTCCCAAGGGGTAAGGGATAGATGTGCTGAAAGCAGCAGCAGGAATCTAGGCTATTGTGGGGATAAGGGGAGTGTTGTGGCAAGGATGCTTGCTGGTTAGCTGTTGCCAGAGGCAGGGATCCTGGAAGCTGATTGACTGGAGTGGGTGGTATTACGTGTGATGTATATACGGTCACAGAAGCTAGGACGAGTCTGGAAAATGGGGGCAAGGTAATCGGATGTGTGTGTATGGAGAGCGCATGGCATCCAGGAGGAAGACTGCGAGAAACATCTATGATAGCTAAGTTTTGGTATTACTTTTATTGATTAGGACATTCTTTCTTAAGTTTTAGGAAGGATGTCGCAGATCAATCCTATAAATAGTTGTAAATTCTAGGTTTAGTCAAGAGAGTCAGAGTTAGGGATGAGAGTTAGAGAGGTTGAGTCACTGTCCTTCAGGCCGCCAATCTAGTAGCTGTGGGAGTAGACTACGGTGAGGTGAGAGACTATTGCAGTTTATTTGCACAGACATTTAAATTTTACTTTAGTTGTAAATAATTTAAGAAGTGCCTAGAAGTAACTGAGAGCTTTGTCTTGTTCATTTGTTGTTTTAAGAGTTTGGTTTGTTTATGGTTCAGGTTGTAAAGGTTGGTACTATGTGGTGCTTGTTTTGATAGCCATTCCCTAGAGATTGTCGTGTCTTTTGTTTATAGTTTGTAGTTTCCTAACCTTTAGCTCATTGTATTTTTCTACTGTATGCTTATTATTTTAGTGTTTCTAATAATTTTGGCCAATTAATGATCTGGGAAGATTATTCATGTACATTTTTAGGTAAAGTAAGTCTGGTATAGTTGCTTAAATCAGTTAATATTCAAGACAGATATTAACGAGTGTGTGTGTAATTGTATTGATATTTACAGTGCTGCTTATGGAGACTTAACCAAAAACGCAGACATCACTTCAGGATATTTTGAAAAACTCAAGGTTTTGAGACAGTTTTCCCTTTTGTAATTATTTCCAACTGTGAACCTCTCATAATTTCTATTTGTTCTTTTAATGAGATTGTAACTTTATTAATTATAGAGTTATTACCAAGTTTATTGGAATTTGATTCCATGCTGATGATTATTGTATAAATAAAATTTAATTGGCTACATTTTATTTGTATTTTATATCAAAGTTGGATACCACTGTCTGTTATACAGTTTTCATTAAATATTATTTTATTTTCATTTGAAAACCAGAAATATTAGACGAATAATTCAAGGTTTTTAATTAAATTATTTTTGCTGTCAACCTAACCAAATACACGATAAATACCTACATTTTGTCAATTTTACTTTTATGAAAGCTAAAAATTTCATGAATTAGTACTGCCTTTTAATACCTGTTTCTGCATATTCACATTGTTCCTTCAGTCTTGAAATGTAATGAACTATTCCATTTTATTAACTAACTTTCTTTCATTGTTGATCGCTAAATTTTATTGGTTGTTAAAGATTATATATGTTTAGTTATATTTGGAAGTAGTTGAGTAAAAGTAATAGTTAACTGTACCTTATGTTACCTTCATTACAGCTCCAGATACCATAAAAAGATCCTATCCCCAGTTCCTTGGGCATTAGTCAAGCATGTCCCCCTTCCCAAACTTCCCTCTTTTCCCCTTTACCTTGTTTTCCCTCTCATTCAGAATTTCAGGATTTGGAAATCTGGTTTTCAGGTCAATGACTCATTGATGTGGAACCTAGGCTTGTTTTTTAGAGTTACAGTGGTTTTGAATGTTTAAGGGGACCAGTTACAGAATAGAAGTGCTAGTGTTGACACTATCTAAACGACCCATTGAACAGTCCAGCGGTGGAGGCATTTGACTTGTTGCTATTGGTTTTTCTAAATGAATTTGATTGGGACGAGATATTTAAACTTATACATTTTTCTCTTTTAAATTTGTTTAAAATTAATTTTTTTTATTGTTTTTCATTTCCGATACTGTAGATTTTGAGTATCGGAGAACCCAAATTATTTTCTTCTTCCCCTTTAAACTTCCACCGCAGCCACAATAAATTGCCTTGCAGTATAACCGAATCTGCTGTATAACAGGCCGTGGTATTCCGGGCTTTCACTGTATCAAACTACATTTGGTTCTCTTAAAATAAGGTTTACCAGTAAAAATTTAGCAAGTAACGATAATCCTGTTTATTGCAGAACCAATGTATATATAAAAGCAATCCAACATTTTTATTTCAAGCCTATCACTTGACTATAAACAACAAAACATGTAAATAACTTTGTGAATGCTTACTGTTTTCTTATTCACTAATAAATATTTATATAAATACAGTTGTAGGTTTTTTTATTGTCTGCAACTGAATTCACATGCTTAGCTACAATAGTGTATTTATGTTTTGAACGCTTGGAACTGAAAAATATTCTACAAAGTCTGCAAGAATAAAGTAAGTTTTACCATTTAAGTTATTTTTCAGTGCTTCAGATAATGGCTTTGGATATTACAGTGAAGAACAGTAAGAAATTGCACTTCTTGAGCATCATGTCGTAAAGTCATCCACCGAATTATTCAATGTTTCTGATGTTGATGTAATTTGTAAAGAGCAATTGCTAGAATGAATCAGTCTCAGTTTTCTAAATATTCCACCAACATGACAGAGCAAGGAGGTATTGTGGCAGTTAAAACAGTGTAACTTATTGTTACATGTTGCCACTCTGTTGTTTCCCTTTCCTGTCTCGCTTGAATGTGCACAGCACAGTGTGTCAGGGGTACCACAAATAACCAAAGGAGCATGTAGAGATATACATTACAAAGGATGCCGCTGTGCATGCTACAATAAGCAGATTGGGATGCGTGCCACTTCTGTCTTTGAGGATTGAACATCTGGCAGTATCGTTGCAAGAATATTCCGGTCACTGCCCTTGACTTCCTCAGCATGACTCAAGGAGCAAGAAACCTTTTGGACCATGCTGCCAGAACTATAAAAGCTGCAGCAGACTGAATCTAGTCGGGAGTCTAGAGCCTTTTGTGGCCTTACGGGCGTGGTTCACACACAAAAAATAATCAATTTGTAAAAATCTTGTGTTATGGTATGTTTGAGGACCTTATAGTAAATTCCCCCACCACCCTGCAGGTCTCTATAGCAGTTGTAGCCGTGCTGGGAAGGGATTAGTAGCGAGGAAGTAGTCGGAGGGCAAGGCTATGTCACTTTCTTCCCTGGCTCGGTCACATGATATGCGAGTGGTTGAGAGCCTCCTCCCTCTCCCCTGAAGGCCAGCTGGGTGAGCGCATGCAGTGTTGCCAGACTGGCAGAGACGAAAAGTGGGTGAGCTGCTAGCTGGGCCGCGCCAGGTCTACCGCACCTGCCATCCTCCAGTCCAGTCGGCAGTCGCAGCTCTCCGAGCGAACTTCGTGCGTACTCTGTGCTCTCCCACATGTGATTACACGCCACACACATACCTCTTGCACTTCCACACATAGTCTCTATCATTGTGCTATAGCAATGGCGAAACACATTAGACTTTGGAAGGGGCACGCCTTTCGGCATCCCGTTATAGAAAAGTGGTGGAGGGGGGAAGTGGGGTTACAAGTCTTTAGGTGCCCCTATGATATTTTGGCTAACTTTACAAATTTCATTTTGTTACAATAAGTGATGAAACTACATTAGAAAATATAACAATATAGCTATAATATGGATGTCCTGATGCTAAAGATCAGAAACATATTACAACAATTTTTCAGCCATAGTTATGACAGACTTAATATAAAATGATGATTCAAGTCCTGTATTAAATTGGAAACATCAATGCGAGATAAGAAATGTGAGATTTGGCTCATCATTCCAACACATTTCAGTGCACAAACATGTTTGCGCTCATTTAACTCATTCTGGCGTACTTTATCAAAAGTTAGGAGGCGGTAATGTACATCTACCCCACCCCCCCACTCCACCAAACAACATCTAGTAGTTATGCCACTATAGCTGGAAGCACAGTTAGATATGTTTTTTTCTGTTCCGTCACTTTTTTTTCTTTCACTACATTTGTTAGTCATCTGGGCGACATATTTCCTTGTGGGATTTGTGATTTTTTAAACATGTTTTGACTACAGCTAATTTTGGCTCTTTTTCAGTGAGGATTCTCATGTCTTCTTGTGAGTTTTCGGTGATGTCACAGCTCTGCAATGGTGCATGTTCACAATAATAAATTTTCATTTAATTATCTGCCATCAGTGCAAGAATCTTTCAAAGAGCACATACTTATTTTGTTGATAGCAAAACTCATACTTAGCAACAAGCATTGGTGCACGAAGCACAGGTTTTGTTTATGCATTAATAAAACACACATGGACTTATTCTGAGCTAACGAGGTCACTTTTATGAATATTATATTGCTTACTGAAGAATAAATTATTCATTTTCTGGGGTAAAATTGAATCGCACATCATATTGTTGTCCATTTGTTGCCAGAAGGTGCTAAGACCACAGAGCATAGAGACCTTCTGGAACATGAATCGCTTTCATTTTTGTACATCAATGTGTTATGAGGTTTGATAATCTCGTTCACTGCAAGTAGCAAATGTTTTGATATTCTTGAAAGACAGCTGCTAATTATAACTAATAATTAGAGACCTGAAGAATTTGCGGATTCATTTCAGGTCATGCTAGAATCCCATCACTATTATGTTCTGATATCCATGTTTTATTCAACACCTCCCGAAGAACTCTGAATCAATAAGAAATACACGGAAAAATGCAGCCCCAATCATCGCCTTGAGCTGTTGCAGTAAGTAACCATTGAGGATTTTTTTATCTGTGCTATGGTACAGATTATGGAGCCCACCCTACACATCATTAAACTCGCAAATTTTTCCGGTCTCTACTAAAAGTGTGAATTCGGCTACAGGCAGTCAACAGCATACTAGTGCACTAGTTAAACAGGGCCTACACTAATGCTAAAATGTGAAAATATTGTGCTTCTGGCATAGAGCAAAATGAAAAAAAATGGTATATACGGTGGTAAGAAAAGTAAATATCTGGACTTCTTAGAAATAATTTAGAGAACATAAGGAAACAACCAGAGCCATCCTTGTTCCTATCGGCAGAAAAAAATGGATGGTGTGATATTCCATGTCTGTCAACACTGTGATATATACACAAAATTATATATACCAATCCCAAAAAGTGCCGGCCATCTAACCAAACTTTCGAAGCTGTAAATTTATTGTTGCAGTAAAATTTTTTTTTATTAAAACTGGGAACAATTTAGATGATCAGTTAGAATAAATGCAAATAGGACTACTAAATTTTGTTGCTGTACACAAATAGTTTTAGTTTAATTTTAAATCACTGATAATGTATTTAAAATAATATAACTTTGAGCCATAGAAAATACCTCTACAGATAGAAAACAATAAGAAATGCTGTTGCATAAATGATTTTGCCAAGAACCACAGACACAAACCCTAAATTATTTATTAGAACCAGTTTTATATTATTCTACAATATGCATAGAAATTTATTACAAAATACACATGATTACAAAATTTTCATTTTTATATAATCAACCAATTTTACAAAATCAACTTTTTTTTATAAAACTAATACATATTAGCATTGCTACAGACAATATTTCACATTTTGTTCCAATTGGATTAATTAAACAAACAAGCTATACTGTTACACTTATGGAACAGTTTCTCTTCCCACTTCTTTAAAAGCGATATATTCTTTTGTATCAGCAAATATTCTATTACTGGGTTTACGAAAAGTTACTTGTAACTACACTTGTTCATTCTTTTTCTTATACTGCACAAAAACGCCTCGAGTCAAAGGTGGTGCCTGGCTTATTTTTTTTTGCATTATTTTGCCAAGCTCAGTTATAGTCATTTGATCTTTGAAAATGAATACTGTGCTGTCTCTCTTCAACTTCTTGTCTTCTTTTAAATGAACTATATGGGCTACATAATTTGAATAAGGCGTATTATAATTTTTCTACGTTTGCAACCAGACACAATTTCAGAGGTGGGCGATAGGTGCAAACGCCCATAAGCTCCATTATACATATACCACTAATGTCTAATTTACAAGGTGTGATCCAAAGGTATCGGGAATGTGGTTAACAGAAGAAAAGTATTGCACAATATTTGTATTTGATCCCCTACATAGTAGTTCTCTTGTAAAGCTACACATTTCATTTAGCATTACTTCAATTGTTGGAAGCATTACTCCTTTCTTTTCGGATTGAGAAAATCTGCCTTGTCGCAGTCTGTTGCATTTTCTCGACATCTATAAATAATCTTCCTTTCAACTGGGACTTGATTTTTTTGAAGGAAAAGTCACAGAGAGCAATATGTGGGGAATAAAGTGGTTGCCAGACATATGGAACTTTTTTGTACTAATACAAAAGAAAACTGCTGTACAAGTTTTCCTTATTGGACAGGTGAGCTGTCGTGGAATTGTCACTCACTGGATGCATGCAATTCTGAACTTTGCTGACGGATAACATCCCTTGAACGCCACACAAATTCCACTTTCTCTACCACTATGGATGCAACAACAACACACTACACACATTTTTTCTGCTGTAAACATGCGAATGGAGCTAGAAAGTTGTACTTAACGGCTAAAGGTCAACCAGCACAAAGAGTCTTCGTTCTACATATATTCGCTCCAAGCATGCACCAATCCCAGTACATTATAATCACACATTGTATTCCATTAATACACTTATAAAAGTTATCCTACGACTACGGAAACAATAATACTGTTTAATTATCTGTTATAATATACATTGACATGCTTTTTCTCACAAAGAAACCAAAATGGTATTCTAAATTTCCATAGAATGCACTAATTGCCATGAAAATAGCTGCACACAGGACACATTGAAATGGAATAAAACTTGGTACAAGATATTATGCTTTCTGACAATTCCATATATTTTGTTATACAATAATTTGTAAAATAGATTTACTCAGTATTATACTTTCAGTGTTATACAATGACAATAATAAAAAACATATTTTATTTGTTGTCCGTCTTATATTCACAAAGGCAGGTTGTCACATTCAAGTAACCATCTACAATGGAGGACATTCTGAATTTCTTTCTTAAACTGAATTGTTCCTTCTGTGCACTGCTTTGCATGTCCACCTCTAGTTTTCAGAACTTTCGCAAGCAAATATTATGGCTTAAAAAATCTATTTTTCCCCCCAGTAAATGCCAGGTTGTATGGGTTGATCCACTACTTTCTTCTAGAAATAAAGGTGGAAAATAGTCACATTTTCCCATTATTTCTGGCATGGGTGGCTGACTTATGCTTTTTTTTGTAAATAATGCATTCTAAATCAAATAACTTTGTATGAAATTTCAAAGGAAAAACCACTTTTATGACCTCCATTTATATGCCAAACTGATACGCACATTTACTAGACGTGAATTAATTTGTTTGTAATACACAAAAGGACATGCACATTTACTAAAAGTGAATGAATTTGTTTGTAATACATGGAAGGACATCACCATAAAAATCGCCATTGTCAAAATTGTTATTCTGCTGATATAAAATGGTAGAGGGTCTCGAAATGATGTCCCCCACCACTTCTCAGGCCTGTATATAAACTGGGCTACTTCCAGAAAACTTTCAGAAGTGAGAGGGCTCTCTGACGGCGAGTATACGTCACCCTGCTCCATGAGGCATCCTCTGCACTAGCTATAACCACCATACATCTGCAAAAACATGCAGTGATCCCGCAATACACTTGAAACAGATAATTAAACTTTACGATGGCCAAAGACATGCTGTTCATTTCAATAGCTAAACAGGCAGTAAATTGTTACAAGCTGTTCACTGTGAATAATCCTTTAAATATTGTGACGAGTCACATTTATATTAGATCATTTGCTCCAAATGACTTGAGGAATAGGCCCTGTAAGGGGCGGTAAAACCTAAATAATCATCCTGTGTGTGTGTGTGTGTACATATACACACATAAATCCCAAGAACACGTATATTCCTTGTAAGTAATGTCCACAGGTTGATCATCATTTTATACACATATTAAAAAATGAATTTTTCAGTGACCAGCCCCCTCAACATTACGAACGGTGATGAGAGAGAAATGCGGAAGAAAGTAGATGGCATGGAAATTACTAGATGATAAGCAACCGTATTTAAGGCGTATGAAATTAGATGCAGGTTACCTAGAAATGAATGTAGGTCATATGCAATTTAATGTAGGTCACCTGAAAAAGCATGTAGGTTACAAGGAAATGAACAGAAGACATGCGAATAATTGTATAAGATATTGAAATTAATTCTAGATATACAATCAATTGTATACAAAATAAAAGTTAATTCAAGACATGCAATTAATGGAAGCGTTTAACTGGATAAGGGCTTATTTGATTAGAAAAATTAGTTTGCAGTGGTTTTAATTTTTTTTATAAAATGTGTTATATGTATTTCAAACTATTTCTTTCGCACTCGAGAAATAAAACATATAACACAGAATAAAATCCTCTCTACATTAAGGATTGCAAAACTCGAGATGTCCATGAATATGCATGTTTCCAGTTGTACCAACCAACTTTCTATAAAACCAAATCTGATCACCAATCTCAAACTTCATCTTCTTACGTGGATACAGCGAAGCATTACCAAAGACACTAATAACAGCAATATTGTCCATCTTCCCTTCATGAACTGGAAAAGTCTTCAAACATATATCACAAGTACCAATGTCACTAATTTCCATAGGAGCAGAATCCTTTTCATACTGCGGCTTTCTGAAGAAACATATTTTCAAAAAACCACTACCTACCTTAGCAGTAATTACTTGAAGATCAAAACGATACAAAAATGACCACAAAATATAACTTTCTTCTGCACCAACAATTTTAATAGTCTAAGACCTGTCTTCTTTATAAACACCCTTTGAAAACAACAAAATATATGGTATACATTTCTAGGCAAATAACCCGGCTGAGAATGCCTCCACAACATTGTTGTGATGCTGTACCCAAAAGCTATTTATATACTAACTGAAACCCTTACCCGAAATACATTGTCACAAAAAAAAAAAAAAAGACCCGGATCTTTACACTCCCACAACTAAGAAATTGCATCAAATTTAACATGGGAATGCCAGTTCCGTGGCAGCACCTGTAGCATTGTGCGCTGCTAAGATACATGGGGCCCGTATCACCAGGCCACATCCGGCCACAGACGAGCACTGAGACCCAATGCGGGGCATATCAACTCCGGTTGATAACATCCAGCCAATAGGCGATGAAAGTAGGGACAAAGGGCAGGTTATGGTAGCCAATACAGTAATATGTGAAAGTGACCAGCAGATCTCCAGCATTGGTACCACGTAGCCAGGAGTGGAGAAGGATGCTATAATTAAAGCCAGCATCCGACAAGACTCCATTGCAGAAGTACCGGTACCAGTCTGAAATAGTCGCTACCATGGATGGGTGGCGAGATGAAATGTGGGCTTACTACCGCAAGGCTGTACTGAGTATACTACAGTCTCTGCCAGAGTGACACTGGCTGGAGTTTCCCATACTCGCGTCGGTCTTGGAGCTAAATTTTGGTGACTGATACCTGCGACATGCCCGCCATGCCTAGCAAAGAATCTGCTCACAGCGACCAGGGGAACCACTGCAGCAGCTATGGCAAAACATTGTGCGGCTGTCCCACCTATCTCTGGAAGGGTGTCCTGAAGCAGCATGCAACATCATTGCAGTCTGCTTCTTCATCAATGCAGATGCAGCAGCAGGAAAGTAAGAAGCAAAAGCAGGTGAGAGACAAAACATTTGTAAAACTTATAAAAACTAATCTTGGTAAGCAAAGGTTGGCAACAGCTAGGGGGAAGGTCCCAATGCAGATGCACACTCTGGGAAGACATGTGAACTATTCTGTTGTCATTGCGAACATCATGAATAAAAGAGTGGTGAATCGCTGAAGGTATAGAGGGCAAGAATTCAAGGTTCTGTATCTTGTGATGTGTCACCTACATGGAGTGATGAGGGTAACAGGAAATATCGGATAAATTATCCCATTTTACATTCATTACTAGATTGGAAGATAAGATGGGAGTCAGCCAAAATGGGACCAGAGATGAAGTCTGAGCACAGTAATCAAAACATACTAAGCAAAGTGGAATCCCCTTGTATTGAATAATGTTAATGTTATGTTTTACAGAAGATGCAAAAGTAATGACTGAAAACATACAAGCTTACAGTTGGTCATTCCACAATGCAGGGTTCCCAAAATTTTAAAGGAACTGCATAATATGACATGTAGAAGTCACTTCAATGTTAGTAAGATCTTGTACAGAGTTTGACAAACATACTGGCTTCATTGTTGGGAGTGTCCTGAGAAGTGGTGCCGAAGGTGTGACACCTGCATTGCGAGGAAGGGACCAAGGACTAAAGACAAGATCACCCCCAGAAATACAATGTTGGAGTCCTATTAAAGAGGATGGCAGTAAATATTCTGGACCCCTTGCCTGCCACAGTGAGAGGTAATTGGTATCTGCTGGTGGCCCAAGATTACTACACAAGTGGCCTGAGGTCATTCATTCCCAAACCAGGAAGCACTACTGTGGCAGTTGCACTTATAAAGAATGTCTTCTTGAGGTTTGGGGTGCCACTAGAACTCCATTCAGATTAGGGACGAAACTTTGAAGATGCTGTGTTCCAAGATGTTACAAAAATTCTAGGTATAATAAAGTCTACGACTACAGTCTTATACCCTCAGTCCGATGGAATGGTTGAGAGGCCTAATCACACTTTCAAGAAGTACCTATATCTTCATGGCACACAACCAAATGGACTGGGATTCAAAGGTGCCACCAATTATTCTTTCTTACAGCGCTACATTTCTAGAGTCTACATGGATAACACCATCAAGGATGCTGTTTGGGAGAGGGGTACGCCTCCCTAGTGATCTGCTGATCGGTCAGCCGATACAAGAGAAAGTTGTTGCCCACAGAGTATGCCACCAAAGTACTTCATAGACTAGTTAGCATTCATCATTTTACTTGACAGAAGCTCAGAATAAATAGTAACAGGATGGAGATGCAGTATGACAGTATAATGTCTGGCAAGGTAATTTCAAGGACGACAAGTAGAGTGGTTGTACAGTGTGCCATTTTTAGACACACACTAAGTTTTCTACTGTTATTGTTCTCTTTCAGAAAATACTAGTTTTTAGTATGGCAAAGCAGGTATTTTTTTCTTTTCCAACACTTCCCATTTTGTTTACATATGAATTAACTAGTGCCACAGTTACCATTTTGGTAATTTTGTGTATTTAACCAGCAATATTTGCATATTTCTTTTAATATGTATCCTTAAAATTTATTGGTGACCAGTAAAAGTGATTTGAGCAGGTTGACAGTATTTTAAATTTTTTAATAATTTTCCCTGAATAAAGATAACTCTAAAATTTTGTATGGTAAATATTTAGTTTTTCTGTAATTTTCAGTTCAGTTTTATAAAGTATTAATCATATTAATGTAAAATTACTAACTAGTGTTGCTCCAAGCAACTTGATATTTCTGACTATCACTGGTATTTTCATAATCCACCCTTCTTCCTTCGTACTTCTAACTCATATTGGTGTAGTTAAGACTCACTTGTGACTCTCCCCCTATCCACTTATAATGGACTAATCGTCCAGTTTTTACCATTTGGTAAGTACTTCATCTATTTATTTTATACCCCAATTTTGTTAATTAGTTATTCTGTCCTCGGCTATTATTTTCGTACTTCATTTTTTACATTTTATAGCGGTTCCCCGACCAGGAGTTATAATGCCTTGTTGAGGCTTGTCCATGATCCTGCTCATGGTGTTTACATGCCTTTTCTGATGCTGCCTTGAAGTGAATTTTGGTGTTCGCAAGAGTGCGCCCCAAGATGTGGTAGAGCAGCAAGAAAGTCCAGCTTTTTATTTTATCTTTCTCTGCATGTGTATGAGCCAGCATACAGCGCATCAAATTGCTCGTCCAACATATCTTTTATTTTTGGACTAATTAAACTGCTTTTTTATTTACTTCCGGGAACATTTTCATTTTGCTAATGAGATCCAAAAAGTTAAAATCATGACATTGTACCAATACGTAAAACCTAAAAAAAATGTTTCATTAAAAAATTTTATGTGAATTGTTACAAAGATATGCCTTATGTTTGGAGTTCCTGTGCCAGGGTTACTGATGAGAGGTGCAGTGTAGAACAAACCCACACAGGTGAAAAGGGTACTGTCCAAAGCTATACAAATGTTAGGCAGGCCCCTACAGGATTCTCAAGAAGATCAATGATGTTTTTCATATTTGCCATCAAGGCTCTCTGGCGAAGTCTAAGGTTGTCCACAGTGACTGACAGGCACTCGTTTGGATGTTTCACCTTACTTTATTTTCAAGTGTCAGGTCACATTCCGCACAACCAGATCCATAAGAGCTTCCCTCCTAGCTTCTCGTGAGTAGTGTTAGGCTTGGCAGGACTGACGCTAAAGCACAATTTTTGATAATCAATGAGACCAAATTGAAACACATATTTCCCCATAATGCACCAGAATTTGTATAAACTAATTTTGCAGGATTACAGCCACAATGTGATGGATGTTCAGGGATCATGTGAAATACCAGTTGTTTATGGGCCATACAAATTCCAGCTGCCTCTAGTAGTATCTAAGAGAAACACCACTCCATGCCAGATCTGGTAAAAGATTTCACGGATGTTTTTGTGAAGGTTTGTGCCAATTTAAGTGTGGACCTATAACTCTTAAGCTAGATGCAACAGTGAGACTTACACAGCTGAAAGCACAATCTGTTTCACTTTGCATAAGGCCAAACACAAAAAAACCATTCAAAAAGTTAGTGGGTCAGGGTGTGTACACACCTGTCAAAATTCAGACTTGGTTACTCCCAAATTGAGAGCTGTGAATCTGCAGGGACTACAAGAGCATCCTCAATATAGCCCTCACAGAAGATCTCTACCCTGTTCTATCTGTAAACCAGTTGTTAGCAAAACATGATGTAGATCCTCGTTTTGCAAAAAACTGATTCGGCTTAAGCTTTACAGGAGCTTCATGTATACAACGAGACTAATGTCACAAATGGTTGTTATTCACAAGGGCGTTTTAAGGTGAACAGATTACAATTTGGTGTATGTGAAGCTGCAGGAAAACTCCAAAGGTTTATGGAGGAGCTTCTGATGGGACTGGATGGTGCTGTACCCTATTTTAATGATGTTCTAGTTAAAGCAGAAACCATGGAAGGTCTAGTTTGCTATTCTGCAACAGGTGTTTCAGCATTTTCAGACTCCTGACATTTGTGTAAAGGAAAAATTCAGTTTGTCAGCCGTATCAGTTCCTTTTCTGGGCTATGTTGTTGTCAAGCATGGCATCCAATCATCACCTGATAAGTTTTGTGTCATTCAAGAAGCACCTACACTAAAGATCCTAGAAGAGTTGCACGCATATTAAAAAGTTATTTAACTTGTATCACACTTTTCTGTCCAACAAGGCCTCTGTTGCAGTATCTTTTCACAGATTGCTGGATAAAGCAGCAAAATAGGAATGGACAGAGGTGCATCACAAGAGTTTTGTAAAACAACCAAAGCTCTTATCAGACTCCTTGTTGGCACGCTACAATCCACCGAAACCACACGTTATGTGTGATGCATCGCAGTAACAGCATTGGGGCTGCCTTAAGCCAATGTAGCCAGATGAGAGAAGCACCAATTAGTTTTTACCAAAGGACAGTTACCCCTACAAAGCATAAATATGCTCAAATAGACCGGGAAGCTCAGAGCATTATAGCAGGTTTTAAGAAATTCTATTACTAGGCCTATTCACAACTGATAAGCCTACACATATATCTGGAGCATTAGGTAAATTTGATACAACTTTATACTGTGTTACAAAACCAGGTACCAGAATTCTGCATGCAGATTGACTCGGTCACCTTTCACAGAAAACTTTAAACAGTGAAGTACCCCCCCCCCCCCCCCCGCCTAAGAGGAAGTTTTGTTGGTCGAAGTCCTGGAGAAGCCCCAAATTTTAGCAGAAAAAAAACTTATGTGAGGGACAAAATAAAAATGTGAGTTTTTTTTTATGAATGATGCTCTTGATGAATAAGAGTAGTCCCTTTCTGATATTTTTGCCCCTGTTGAGTATATGGACCTTTGAAGAAAACAAAAAAAAAAGTCTAATTTTAAATTTAATCTGTTGTGCATAATATAATCCCACTTAATTTCTAATGTTATCATCATTAGGGTGACAAGGGATACTAAATGTTAATGTACTGTTTAGGCAGTGCAATGTAAAAAAAAATTGAAAAATCCACATTTTTTAAATTATGTATAGAAATAAAAATAAATAAACATTTACCTACTGTCAGCCTACTGTAATTTGAAAACTAAAGACAGTTTAACTTAAGAAAAATATAAGGAAAAACTCATAAGGTGAAGTTACAAGTCATGTTATTACATGTAATGGCAACCACTTTGTAATGTCCGAAAGTATGAAGATGATTTCATCATTACGATAAGAACATTGTTAGATGCATCCTGTCAGGAGCTTCAATCTTTCATTGTCTGTCCTGGTGGCATGTTTTGTATTCAATTCAAGTGTGTTGGCTGTTTTGTTAAAGATCAGTGTCATAAAGTGGTTTACTCTAGATCATCAGTGTTAGTAATTGAAAGTGACATAAGTTATGAAATGAAAACATTAAATAGACTTTGAACAGGCATGGGTGAATTTGTAAATATCTGTACATACCATAACTATAAATAAACTCATAAGTTCTTTCATTTGTATGGTAATAAGTGTTGTGACCCATTTGTCACATACAAGAAACCTATTTTGAAGTCTTTAAGGGAAATCACAATGCAGCTGTCTGCTAAATATGAACGTCTGAAATTTATACCAGGTAAGGTTGTATGTGCATGTTGATTAAAAAAGTAGAATTAGAGTTTGATGGAGAAGAACACAACAATGATGGTAATTTTGAGACAGAATGATTTGCTGTAGAATCGGTTGACCATGCATGTGCTGCTTTGGATGAATCTCCTATTTGTTTACAAAAATTTTCTCAGTGAAAAAGAAGACAAAGAATGGAGCAAAAGATTGATAACCTAATAAGTAAAATTAGAAGAAAATTAAAAACAAGTATCTCATTTTCCAACGATGATACTAACCATCAAGAAATTACTCAAAATAAAAATTTAGGTTACCTAGAATAATAGAAGAGTTAAAGGAGAAATTTACACATGCTAGCACATTTGATAAGAAATACAAAATTTTAGATTTGGTGCCAAAATGCTGGAAAATTTCTAAAACCAAAGCTGAGGATTTCAACGGTCAAACATGGTGTGCAATGTTGACAACAAACAAAGTGGAAAACGGTTAAGTAATGAAACAGTAAAAGTTGTAGTAGATTTTTACAAGAGTGATGATGTAGGCAGAATTACACCTGGTTTAAAAGACTGTTTAAAGTCAGATCTCCAAGTGGAGTGAAGAAAAAAGAACAAAAATATCTAGTACTTTTGAATGAAAATGAAGTTTACTAGAAATTCAAAGAAACTCATCTATGTTTTCAAAGTTTGCATAATTAAGGATCAAGTGTTGCATGCTAGCCAGTGTCAGTGTCACACAATCTGTATGAGTGAGCGTACAACACCAAAATGTTTAATTAATGTTGCCAGCTACAGTGAGTAAAATGTCATACAAAAATTTAATGAAAATGATGGTTTGTGATGGTTCTAAACAAAGTTATATGCTTTCACAATGTGATAAATGTCTGGAGTTGATGTACTGGACAGAATCATCTGTGAGGAAGATGAGCTACTGAGTGAAATAAAGTACAAACAATGGTTGTCAACTGACCGCTGTGAGCTCGCCATCTTAGTAAAATATATGGAAAGTTTTGTTTGACCTAATGGAAAAGTTGATGCAATAAAAAAGCCATTACTTTATTTCAAAATGTCAGTCTGAATTTCTAAAAGCAAAAAAAATCAAGAGATTACTTCTGCTGAGTGCATAATTTTGGGAGATTTCTCAGAACACTATACTTTTGTGATGCAAGATGAAATACAGGCATTTCATTGGGTTAACCCACAAGCCACATTTACACCCATTTGTCATATATTACAAAGGAATCCACAATGTGTAAAACCCATTATGTTGTTAGTGACTGACACACAACATTGTAACTGTTCATACATTTCAGAAAGTTATGCTTCAACATTTAAAAGACAGATTTCCCAACTAGGCAAAAGTGTATTATTTTACCAACGGTTCAGTTGCTCAATACAAAAAAAAAAAAAAAAAACTTTAAAACCTTGCTAAGCACAAAGATGATTTTGGTCTGTCTGCTGAATGGAATCATTTGCCACATCACTTGGCAAAAGTCAGTGTGATGGTGCCATAGGTACAGATAATAACATCTTGTGAAAAAGGCTAGTTTACAAAGAACCACTGAAAACCACATTGTACTGCCACAAGAAATGTTTGAATTTTGTTCAAGCAACATTTTTCTTTGAGCAGTCAGAAGATATTGTTTGTGAAGAGAAGTTACTTGAAATAGGAGTTCAAGAAGCTGAAACAATTCCCAAAACAAGATAGTATCATGGTTTTGATCCAATAAATGGATATAACCTTGTTGTCTACCAATGATAATAATCACAGAACTATTTAGTACTGTTTTACCTTTTGCCAGACCTAAACAATGTGTGGTTTATTTATGACGGTGACTGGTGGATTGAAATTGTAACAAGCAAAGAAACTGCAAAAGGAGAAGAAGAGTACAAGGTCATATTTTTTCATCCTAAATTACCAAGCACTCACTTAAAATTTACAAATGAATTGGTATAGGTGAAACAAGTGAATATTTCAAGAACATTGTCACCACTTGAAGTAGTAACTTACAATGGAAGAACACACAACATAAGAACATACTGAGTGAAATGTTATCAGTGATTTTCACAGAGAGAATGGCACATACTACACAGTAATATTGCTGCATAAAAATGGAGTTTGTAAATATTTATAAGGATTTATATCTAAGAAACAATTCACGAAAATCTAGAATCAAAGGACTTGTATTTTAATGAACTAACAATGACATCCTTTCTGAAATATGAAAATACCTTCTATGCTGAAATACGAAGAACGTATAGAGGACCATAGGGAAGGTGGTAATCAGCTGTCACTGCATGATGTTATAATTGTATGAAAGAGCCCTAACTTGGAATCCTTGTATGAACCCAGAATCACAACTTCAGTAAACCAGGATGCCAAAAATTACAACAGCGTATTGCAAAAGAAGGGCCGACAGCAATATCCCCCTCCACTAGCTGGCAATCAGGGACAGCTACGTTTAAATAATGCACCAATATAGGCCACTGTAAGGCAGGGCCTGACATCTTTCCATACCCGACCAGCAGCCAGGGAACATCACAATATGGATGTGTCCGTCCGCTGCCATCCGATGATCAGCCTCTGGCACCAAGATTAAGGTGGGGACTGTCCGACTTAGATATAAAGAGAAATGGCATGAGATAGTCATCACTTAATTTATGTTAACTTAGTAACATTTGAAGTCGCTCCCCATTACTGTAACTCTTTCAGTATTGTATTGTCTATATCTTGCACACCATGAATAAACCTCCTCAGTTACCATAAAAGCTCTACCATTAACTATAATTCTGCCCTGTGTCATTTCCCCCCCATCTGAGATCCCAGTAAATCATCATCCTGTACGGAGAGATAAGTAAGCATTTTAGTTTGTAGCCATAGTCTAAATTTAAGTTGATAATTGTTATAGAAGGGAATAATATAATATAATATTATACTTCAATTAATGAAACTGCTATACTTTTAGTTAGGGCTTCCCCTGCCAGTCCGGGGTCCTCCTATAGGTGTATGGTATGCAAACGTTTTATGATTCTGATCCCCAATGAATTTAAGGACAGCTAAGGTTAGTTTTGCTGGTATAAGTGCTATAATGCATGTGGGTTATGTTTTTTCGGGTAGACTAATCTCCAGGGACAAACATTTATTTCATACCATTTAACTAAGTAATCTAAACTCATGTAGGTCGATATCGCCAGACTGGGTCGCATCTGAGTGTTTATCTATGTATTATGTTATGTTACAGGGCTTACAATAGACCTCAAATCTTTGCAAGGTGGATTAGGTATACCAGGAAGAAATTAATTCTGAGCAGGAAACATTTGTGTGTAAACTGTGGATTCAGTCATACATTGTTACTGTGGTCGCTATTTTAACTTCAAATGAGAATGTGACACTGTCATTATTAGTGAGCACTACTAATTAATTTGAAGTGCGGAGTACCTCTTGCATCATCTTGTCTTTTGTGTGACTTCTCTGGATACATTTAGAATCTCAATGAAGGCGTAGCAATGGGATAATTGTTACAACATTATCTGGGATTTAATTATTTACATATTGTATTTCCAGCTGAATCTACATTATTACTGAGCTGACCCGAGCTGAGAGACAAACTGACCACCTTTATTCCAGAAGATTATGCCTGACCAAGGCAGTGCAAAACAACTAAGTAGACTAGGAATCTGTAACTGTGGTGAGTTTTCTCCTTTATATCATCTTGCAGAAAAAGGTAACCTTGCTACCACCATGAGTCATGTATGCATGACTGTTGCCTAGGTAAAGGGATGGATTTAAGATACCAAATGAGATTGAACACATTACAATTCTGCAGCCACAAGTATTCATAATACATATAATTATTTTTGTTTACAGAACTATAAAGTTTTCATAAATATCTTTACTATTATGTTTCCTGAAAAAGACACAAAGTTAACGACAAGATCTGCCTTGTAACTTACAATTGAAAAAGTATTTATTACACATTATAAGTTCGGACTCCCGTGCACAGGGCATGCAGCTGTCCCACTGTGGAATGGGGATGAGTTACCACGACCCACCGCTGCCACGTCATGTGGTGGGCGGGATGATTGATAGCTACCTGGACTGCTGTTACTGTCCCATTGTCCATCTTCTGGAGAAGTTGACGGTGGTGTGCTATTGAGCTAACTTTTTGGATATCTCCTCCCTCAGCACAACACAATATGTGAAGATGATTCTGAACTAGTACACCAGACATTATAAATACCCCTGCAGCTGGAGTGTCAGCAGTTTTTGTGATAGCCACCTAGCAAAGGGCGACAAGCTGTGAATGAAGAAGAGTCTCGGCAGCAAAGGTGAATGTGACTGTGACATGAATATGTGTACAGCGACAATGGATGAGCGCGAGAGTACTGCAGAGGGCAAGTTACCCAATGAGTAGTGTGCGGCTGTGTATGGGAGCACTTGACGCACTCCAGAACCTTTCGGACAGTAAAGACTAATCTAAATTTTAAAAGGTGGGAATGAATAAATGAGTGATACTGACTGATTGTAAATACTATAACTGCCAATTACATAACATATCATTTTAATAGTAATTCAGTAGGTGTTAGAAAACTGTTTATAAACACTGGTTTTAATGACTGTATTAATTTCTGTACGGTGACACACAATTATGTAAATATTAGTTGTAAACAGCAATTGATAACCCTGTATTGTTAATTAATTCTAGGATAATTTTTTTAGATTGTTTGTAAGTAAATTAGGAAATTAATATTAACTCTTTAATTAAATTAATACCTCCATCATCACTTAAAGAACCTGGCTAAGCCAACAAACTGACAAATAGTAACAATGTAATGAACTTTATTTACAAATTTTGATGTTTTTTGTCCAAGACAGAAATTTTACTGGCAAATTTTATTTGTTAGATGATTATGCAATAAACCCTCCCTTAGCAAATATTCCATATAATGAAATATTCGTAACAGAACACAAATTTGGTCTGCCAAAGTCTTTAAGAACAATGCATAACTTCTACAAACCAAAATTCATTTGGGGAAAAAAAAAAAAAACTGATTGAAGAGAAAGTTAACGAGCAGGCGTTAGCGAGAGGAAGACAGACAACAGAAACATGACAAGTGATAGGTATAAGACGGGGGACAGATAGAGCGGCACAAGGCTGACCTTTCATGCCATTAATTTTTAGATCTTGTGTCTCTAGCAGAATGGAATGCCAGAGATTGGGGAAGCGAGCTATGGTATTTTCATATTTATGACACAATAAATAAGTCATTGTGGTTATAGAGCACTGGCTGGAATACACTAGTTGCCCTCTGTATGCGATTCACATGCTACCTAGGCCAAGCTTAAACACAAACATTTTTTGACATCTGACTCTCTTTTTCACAAAATAATATAGGGAAATTATTTACCTATAAAATTATTAAATTAGGAAAATAATCAGCATGCTGCATGGTTACCATTTTTATTTGCAATTACCTTTAATTTGAAATGTAATAGCTGTATGGCTGCTTAGCTTTCCTGTTTTATGCAACACAATAGACCAATAAACAAAAAATATATCTCGGTAAATAATTACATGAAAATAAATATCTACTCAGAGCTTCTCTAGTCTCATCTCTTACAAAATAAAAAACAACCATCCGTTCCCTTATTTCCTGCTCCCAAACAGCTTGCTCAGTCCTGCTATAATGGCCATCCCCTTATCCATTGCCCACAACGTGTGCTTACCAACTTGCCAACATGCAACTTCCTTTGTTCTCTCAGCCTTTCATGACAAGAGTTGAAAGAGAAACATTTTTGTCTCTCACTGTTGGAACCATATAGAGGGAGGAATGTTGCCAGGGCAATGGTTTACATAAAATAAAATAAAAACATGAACAGAGTTTCCACTGAATGATAATAGCTACCTTGTAAATATCCCCCACTACCCCAAAATCCTTTCAGCCGCACGTTGAAACTATATCCACTAGCCCGTTTGATTTTATCTGTCCCGTTTTTTTTAACTTGTATATTTACTTATTAACCATATAAAGCACAATATCGTACTTTTTGTGATGTGTTTCAAATAAAAACACTGTGAAATTGACCTAAAATTATATGTTGCAGTTTTAAGTGCGTTGGCTATGTATTAATGTAATTCGTAACTTAATATATACAAGTGGGTTATTTAATTTTTAGAGTTTTTATTAAAACATACTAATTTAAATTGGATTAACTGAGCATCATTTTTGGAAAATCTCTATACAACATACCTTCATACAAAAAAAAAACACACGCACGCACACACACACAATATTTCAGTCCCTTCAGTTTTGTTATACAGAGATTTTACACTCTATATTATACCAAGAGATTATATATATATATATAAACCACATGGTTATAGACAGGCATAAAGCAAGGAATTCTCAATATCCACAATGAAAGTATCAAATTCTTGGGACTACACATTACCAGCTATTTAAACTGGTCTAAGCATATTTCAAAATCAGAATCTAATCATCATCACTCTGCTTCATGTTATGAAAATATCTATTTCTTGCCAGGATATTTTCCATAAACACAAACTAGTGCCTCTCTATAATTAATCCTTTATAAGTTTAATGAAACTTGTTAAATGGAATTAAGTACAATACCAAACTGTTCTAAATATTCACAATTACTCAACCAAAAAGTTCATAACTTAAAATTTGTATAGCTAACATAAGAGATATCAATTCCACAAAAGTATGTAATATACTGGATTATGTTATTGTGTTTCAACCTGTGATGACTTTTTAACTATAAATAGGCATGAATAAGTGACTAACCCTGTTTTTTTCACTGTATGTATTTTTAGGATATTGCAATATGTACTTATAGGAATATGAAAAATCCTGTATCTGGAGAACTTAACTGTGTAAACATAAATAAAAAATAAACTGCACTCGTTAAATTAAATATATATTAACTGTAAAATAGTGAACAAAACCACCTGGTTAAAAAATCATACATGCAAATAAAACACACAAAAATACAATTACCAGGTATCATTGGAAATTTTTTATAGCAAACTTATGATTTCTCTTATTACTATTTTCATAAATTAATATTTTTCTCAATAATTATAATATAACAATACCATTAGTTGCTTAGTTATTTGAAAGTAATTATTTACAACTCATTCAATATTCTTCTTTGCATTATTGTTCACTTATTATTGCTGTGCATTTTTCGGAGCAAGAAACTGTTGCAGGTATTGTCTTAATCTTCTGAACCTGACTTAAAAGGTTTTCCATATTCCACTGCATTACAATGTTCAGTGCTTCCATAGCTAAAGCTCTCAAAATGTTGTATTTGGAACTTTACTAATCTTTCCTACAAAGGCAAAAGATACACATTAATGCTCTTTATTTAATCACCAAGGAAGTGAAATTACCAGTGGTCTAAGAAAAGTGCTGCTATGAATCTGAGGAACTTAATTTGCATTGTTCTTGTAGAACTGAGCTTACTCTAATTCTTTCATGAATATCACCAAATGTTTTACAAAAGGGGTTATTAGAATCGTCTATCAAATGCTGAAGGCAAATTTCACACTTGGTCCACAGACAATAATCGTTGAGCAGCAAGCATTGTTCTTGCAGGGTGATTAAATTTTTAGCCCTCCTGGCGGCCAAAGCTGGTACATAATCCAGAGCCTTTCACTGTAACACTGTACTTTTGCTGATCATCTCCAAACATTGCACTTCTGCCTTGATGCTAATTACTAAGTGTGACGCCGGCTAACAGTCAGTGGCTCTAGAGTCCATGACGGCGCTCACCATGCACGTGTCCATGAACGTACGTAAACAGGCCAATATTTTTGAACTCTCACATCAATAATATTTTGCAGTGTAAAACGTGTTTTGTATTTGTAGGGTTTAATATGTCTTGAAATATTTTAAAGTGTTTGTTGTGAAAATTTTTGGTTATGAAATTTAAAGTGCCTGCGGCACCAAGATTAAGAACACTGATATTCTGGCGTGAATGCTGTAATACAGAGACACTGAATTAATATGAAAAACCTATATGAAAATTATAAAAATGTTTAACATATTAAATTTAATTTGTGCCACTTTTATTTTTCAAAGCATAAATATTTTACTTGGCGTGCATAGCACTTCAGTTTATGTGAACCCCGTAGGCGGCCATGGTAGGTCCGTGCGGCGCTTGCCTCTGGACAGTCTGTCGTAGGGAGCTGGGTAGGTAAGACACTGTCACGTGTGCATTACAACTTTGTTCACTGATGTAGGTTTCCATAGTCAATTTAGTTTACTGGTCAACCTTTGCTTGCGTACGTTTTGCCAGACATTTCCCCAGTATTATGCTTCTGCTTAAATAATTTATTTTTCATTTGTGGTATTTTTCAAACTTAATCGAGGAGAAAGATGTCTGAGAGGTCAAGCAATCTGGGCAATTTGAATCGGGCAACATCCGCCTATGTTAGTGGTGTTCCAGTGTAATTTCTGTATTATTGCTATGAACAATTTTAAGGGCTTTGTTTTTACGAATGTATTTTAAGGGTACATTCATGTTTGAATATTTTATGGAAATTTCATGTATAACCACGTGGCAAACCTATGTCGTCTATATCTTCGCCATCCATGCAGTTTGAGAGTTTATTTGCGTAAAATCATATGCACTACAATTTATTTCAGGGTTCTATGTCTGTTTCATTCAGGGTTCAATGTATTTTTCGTGTAATGGATGCTTTTGTACTTGACCACATGGTCATGTTAATGTTAGATTTTACCGCCATCGGGCATGCTAAACACCTGCAATCACTTAAATCGTAAAGACAATAATTTTCTTTCTCAGAATAATATTTAGTCTGAATTTAATTTGATGTTTTCAAGAAGAAATATTGCAATTTCATCTGCACCACGTGCTCCACTACGAACATTATCCCACGGCATCCGCGCCATCTAAGCGTGGCTAACCTCTCTCTTTGAACTTAAAAGTCTTAAACTAGCAATTGGCCGGGGCACGCTGCTTCCTAGTGGCTAAATACTATGTCACTGCAAGGGCTTCAAAACAAATATTCCAGATTGCAGGAGAAAATTAAAAGAAGTCAAGAAAAAAACCTAATCTCAAAAGTGATGCAACTTTGCTCGGAGCCTGGGAACTTGAAAATGCCAACATTCCACAGATAAGAACTGAAATACAGCCTCTTATTAAAACTGATACCATTACCTCTGCACATGGCATAAAAAGAAAATTTAGAATATTATACCCAGTGAGAAAATAAACAGGGGAATTTAACTAAAAGTCAGATGAAAAATAATTATAAAAAACTATTAAAATTTACATAACCTATAATGCTACACATTCATGACAAACATTGCAAGAATATCTAACACGAGTGCCAAAATTGAAGAATTTCAGTGTTTAAAAATGGGAAAGTAATTGAAAATGTGATTGTCCTTCACTTCATATTTTTACTGGAAAAATAAAATTAATGAAATAAGAGATAAAGTTTTAGCTCTAGTGAGATGGTAGAAAAGGAGAGGGACAAGAAGACAAGGCCACATTGTCTGCAGAGATTTAAAATTAAATTCTGCAAGTCTGAAGGATGGTATAATGTGAAACCTTCTGAATTCCACAACTCGTAGAGTGCAATATTTCAGCATATGAGGGATGTCTCTACATAAAACTATCACATACTCCATAACTTCATGTGTTTTTATTAAAATTTTGGTACACACTCACCTAGACAATTCATAACAGTTAACAAAACCATTCTCAGTAACACATTGCAATTGTGATGGTAGGTCTAGAGACAACACAAAAAATTTTATTCAGGAAAATTTAATGTAAGGTGTTTCACAGAGCACTATATAAAGGAAGAAAAATATTTAGTCTAGTAACACTTTTATAACCTTATAATTATATATAATTATTCTTACTAACTCTCATTTAAAACTGTTATAGATCTGGTATGTAAAATCAGTGGTTTTACTGTACAATAATCAAGTTGCTAAAATTAGCAGTTAAGGGCCGGTTTCACCACGCGAAATAATGATAGTCTATCGAGATTAACTGACCAAAAATCTCAATTATCTCTATTTTGCGTTTCACCACACACATTAATCTCGATTTTCTCTGAATATCTCAATAAAATATTAAACCACCGATTTTGGCGGTTTAAGTCACATTATCGGGATTAAACTGTAAAACATAAACAAATATTTTGGTAAGGTGACGAGAGGGGAAAGTTATTTAATCGAGAATAAAGAGAAAATGGCTCAGGCAATGTACAATTTAATTTTTTAAGAGGAAAGTGATGACGAGGATTTTATTGTTTGAAAGAATAAATTATTTTGAAATTTGTGATGTAGAGGTTAAAATGCACTTTCGCCTTATGTCAAACACATGATTGTCAAACAGACTATATTGTTTTATTATTTTCCTTTAGAACTATTCTGCATTAACGCTAGGTATAAATGTAAAATAAACCAGTTACTTTTGTAGGCCTAATTCAAATCAAGAATGTGACAAACACCAGTAGTGTTTTTAATTGAAAATGTCTGTGAAAATACTCAAAAACACATGTGAACCAAACCACACCAGATAACACGTTAGTTACTTAGTTCTGTCTTTAGTTTTAGGATCTGAAAACTTAAGAGCTGTGTTTGAAGCTTCTCCTGTTTAGTTCTTTCTTGTTCCTGTTGTAACTTTAGTTGACGAATCTCTTTCATTGCCTCGTTTTCTATTATAAATTTTTTGTTAACTCGATTTTTTCTATATGCCGAGCACTCACTTCAGCCTTTTTTGTTTGAGTGCATTGCTGGTCATCGTTTACTAGTCCAGGAAGATGTTGCCATATGGCTGGCAGAGACTGTCCTCCAAACATCGGACCCAGTCGAGGCATCGTTATCTGAAGCATTTGCAGGGTTACTCATCTGAGCTGTGTTTATGACAAGTGATGAGTCTCTACTGGAATAACATTCTGCTGGCTTTACTAGCCGCAGTATACAGTGATCTTGGGTGGCTATTTTGAGGGCAGAACACACTGCACCCCTATGGACACATTCGTCTAAATAGGTTTTTCGCATATGGTTTTATAGGTTATCCCACACCACCTTCAAGTTATCTGCTGTCCTGTAGTGATCACAATATGCACAATTGAAACTATTCACAATCGTTCGCCACTGTTTCACTTTATTTTGTTGTGTCACAGTATCAGTTCATTTATTTTAAATGTTATTGAAATGTTCGGTAATTAATTCTAACAAACTGTGTTTTTCATGGGATGAAAAAGTTCGGTTTCGCTGTTTCCTTATGACCACAATGCCTTCCAGACTTGCCATATCTTCTCAAAATGATTTCTCTGTACCAGCTCAAAGCAAAATCTCTAATGTTTACCTACAGAAAATTGCAATTAAGTAAGAATATCAATATAATTTTAACGAGATATTCCTTACAGAGATTAAACATGATGAAACACGCTGAACAATAAAGAGATTAAAATCAAAGTTAAACCTCTCATCTGGATAAAATTATTTTGATATTCTGAAAAATTAATCTTCGTTGGTGAAACCGGCCCTAAATGTGAATTATATTGAAAATAATAAAATTTTACTAGGCATCTATTGTTTAAACGCATAGATAATGAATGGTATTCATGATAACAGCCATGCAAGTTTATACAAATACAAAATTTATCACGATTTAATCTAAAGCATGCTGAACTTGAAGAGATGGTCTTTTGGATCGAGTCCAATCTTTACACAGATATATCAATGTCCCTTGAGACTATTTGGGTTTCCTAACCTCTTAGTTACAAGAATAACTTTTAATTTTGACATTCGTTACTTCACTATTAGCCCTACTTGAAGAAAACAAGACACATTTGAATCGGTAGGTATTGTATTATCAGAATGTCTACAACAGGACTTCCTTATTTACAAATTTCACAAGGATTTTCAGAAGTTCATTTAGTAAGCTTTAAAGTCTCATGTCTGAATAACTTAATTTTATGATGTTATCAGCCAAAGTTAAAACGAGATACTCCGAAAAATTTTTTGCAAGATTTCTTGAAATAATCTGAGGCATGAAGTTTGAAACATGATTTAGTTGCAAATTTAAGTAACTAACATTACTGTGGTACTGCATGGTTTAAAATGAAAATTGCTATAGATGTACATATCAAATCAGAATCTTAGAGTAATGAATAATAAACCATGCTTTATGTGGCATAAATTAAATTAATGTTTGGTCATAATACTTTAAAGTTCCCTTATCATATAGTGGTAAGTTGTAGCAGTCCTGCCTCCTACTGACCTTGCCACTGGTCTACACTTTTCTCTGTATTTTAACACAGTTACTGTACAAAATGGTCTTATCCTAGCAGGGGGACTACTCAAGGGGTACGTAACTCTAGACGAATTGGTAGACCAGAATTTATTAACATAACACCTTTTATTACATCAATAATTACAAGTTTTAGACAACTGTTAATTACATAATATCTAATTACACAAATATTAATTCTCAACAATTACAAGAAGTACAAGTTATTCTATTTGCAAGACTCTATGTGGACTGCCTAACCTTGCCACAGTTATTATGTTAAGATGACTGGGTAATGGGGACTCGAGAAGTAGCGTTATGCCTAACTGCTATGCGGATTATGCTCACCAATATAGCAGACTGCCGTATGGCATAGAGCTTCTCTAGACCTGGTCTATAGTGATGCCCTCAGCTTCGTAGTCAATTCTGATGAGTATTATACAGACTGTCTTCTTGCTGTTTTTGTGACAGGGGGAAGGGGGGGGGGGGCTGCGCATCGCTTAAATACACATCAGCTCATCGGCTATGTAGATCATGTTTTACAAACAATTATCATTCTCCACAAGCTATACTCCAGTGAACCTTAGGAGATTTGCGTGTGGAGCTTTGGTTGCCACTAAACTACCCCCCCCCCCCCGCCCCCCCATCTAAAGGGCAGCCGTCCTGACTGCAGCAGTAGTGTTAGCAGTCAGAGTAGTAGATGTCTTCAATGTGAAATATATAGTTGGACTGTAGAGGCAGAGGAGCTCAAGCCGGCGACGAACGGAGATGGGTGGTGGCATATGTGATAGTATTTAGCTGCAATATCAGAGAGTTAAGACTAAGTTTGAGTCTCCGTTTTACAAGGAGTTATAACTGTGTTATACTCAGAAGTGTTTGCAATAAAGTTTTATGCAACTGGCAAAGTATAAAATGGCAATAATACTCAATTGAAATTACGTACATCAGAGACCATAACAATTTAATAATTAGTCGACCTTGAAGACTTAAGAAAATAATGACTCAGACCAATGCACATTGTATAGCGACACCATAGGGGAGAGGGAGGTATGTCCAACGCCACATTTAATAATTACATTAAAGAAACCCCTAAGAACTAGGCGGTCGACACGGGGAGAAGGAAGTTTGAATGTGCGCGTGTTGTAGTGAGACGCTTGACAACGTACCAGGGAAATATTACTCTTTGAGAAAATACTTATGTGCATGTTAACATGCCTGCTGGCTGAAACATAAATTCATAATAATACTCACCAACATGCCACATTTTCTGTTAATAAATACATTAAAAATGATGTGGAACGTAAAAGGAACACTTATCCATATTGGCAATGGTGCTATCAGTTGTATATGAAGTAATGATTCAACAGTTGGCAGCGCCAGACAGGCGCACCTTCATTGTCAGCAGTGGCATCTAGTACAATACTGATGTGGCGCTTTCGGCCGTCCTGCGGCGTGGCCTGTGTATTTACAACCTGAAATTACTTAGATTCTAGAGCTATTATACATATCAACTTATAGAGAACCAGATAAGTACACATTATACATAAGCATTAAAAACCTTGTCAAAATTAAATGGAAATTAATTAAAATTACAGTTCTAGGTGTCACCATATGGTGAATTCTGACCTGCAGTGTTGTTGGTATACACACAAAATCCTCATAATTTTATACGTAAGGTTTTACCTAAGAATTAAAAGTTAAAACTAAAATACATAGCAACAAGGTTAGTTTTATAATCGCCCGTGGCATTACACATTATGTATGCATATAATCTTATGAAGTCTGTATCACTGTCTACATTTTGAGGTGCATTTTAAAATGTTCACATGTTAGACGCACAGTTTGGTCTTTGGAGTATCTCCCATAGCACACGGTATATTAAGTAAGAGAGTTCATCGCAGTAACATCATATAATGTTAGTGGAAAAGAGTCTATAATTGCTAATATACTGAGCTTTAGCAATTATTTTCACTTGACGCTTTCAGTCTATGCGAATTCCAACAAAATTGCTTCAATATTTATGTGCTTTTGTTAGCAACACATTTACAGAAATGCACAATTAGAATGCTGTAGTTAAATTGATCAGACAAAAAAAATAAATAAAACTCAATCGTGATATAATTATTATATGAAATCGTGAGAATGCCTATTCTCTTAACATATACCTTACAGTCAGTAATTAACAATTTGTTTTATATACTAGTTTGGTTTTTTGTAAACATTTTTATACAACATAATACCTATAACAATGAAATACTATACTATATACCTGTAGATATAAAGGATAAGGATCATTAAATGACAACTTAATAAACTATATTATTTAGAATTAACCTTTATACTACGAAGTTTCTGTGAAGACTGCAGTCTTGTGACCTTAATGTATACATGAAGAAAACACCAGGTTTCTTTTGCTTAATGGATATCTAGAATGGAATTCTCAATACTCCTTATAAATTACACGGTAGTGTAAATTAGTGTGGTACTTTTCATAAGTTATTAAATATGAAAATAGACAAAAAAAATTTCTTTGCCAAATGCAAATTCACGATTTGCATTTGGCAATCACGTAATTAATCCGGGACGCATTTCCCTTTCTTTTGTTTGTTTTTTTTAATATAATTATATACACACTTAGCTAAATGTAAAGATCTTTAGGTGAGACAATCAATTATGTATAGGTACATTCACCTTGTAATTAAGTCTCATTACCATATGCTTATCTCCATGGTCTGAAGAATTGGTATTTCTCATTATGATTGAATGTGGGAGCTGGCACCCTTGTAAACACAAATTAACACATTCTTAAACATGGCATTTCTGCTCTTGTACAGACTGTGTCTGTAGTAACACCCCCCCTTTTTTTTTTTACGTTAGTAGGGTAAACTTACTGGGGTGGATTTATGTGTAACAGCAAAATAGAGTTTTATCAACTTTATGTAAAAGGTGATGACTTCAAACACAAGAAGAAGAATTATTCCCATCAATATATAACCATAGTGGCTAGGGTCCAATACTGAAAACAGTGTGGTTTCCCTGACCTTACCAACTGAAGAAACTGAAACTACTTCTCAAAGTACTGGCAGCGCTGTGCGATTAATGTGGCAGTTAATGTCAAGTGCAGCAGTTATGTTATAAAATTGTATGTCAGCCTGGAGGGAAAGTAATTGTAAATGGAAGCTCTGCTGTGTAAGCCAATGAACATATATGACAGTTTGTTAGAGGGGAATGATTGGCGCACATACATCACACTGATGCGTGGCCTCAACAAGGATGTGGTCACGTGTGGCAATCTGACAGCTACATGGCACATGTAGTTCTACTGTTTATATGTTATGATTGGTAACATTTACGTTTAGTGACTTGTTCACACATTCTTAACACTGTGCTTGCAGCGGGGTTAGTTAGAACATATTGATTTGGAAATAGATGTACAATAGAAAATGAGATATCATGGGAGCCAGTGGCATTTGCATGCTGAAAACAATGACTTAGCGTCTGATATTGGAATTGCCACCTTTACACATTTGGAATTATCACACGTGAGTGATTCTTCTGAGATGAAAATAACATCCTGTGGAGTTTCTGGTGAGTGAGAGATTGCCTTAACAATGTTTGCCTTAAGGTCAATCGCAATGGTAGCATATGGTACATTAATCATGCATGATTGGTTGGCAAAATGGTAAGGAACTGGTATTAAATTATAAATTTTCCACCACGCATGAACTCTGGTAACAGGCACTTGTAATTTAATTACTAGCTGGTGTTGAGAGAATTAGCATTCTGTCAACTCATGTGAGTAGTATTTAAAGATATCTGAAACTCCAATGCTCAGTGTTAAGTTTAGTTTCAAAAGCTGGACATTTAATTTACTTTGATCAATTGGAAGCTGTGACTTGTTTACTGCACTAAGCGGGAACTTGTGCAACTGGCATGAGTAAATAAAAGACTGATTTGAATTTTCAATTACCAAGTTATTGAGTAACTGCAGGATACTTGTGACTCCCAAATTATATTGGGTCTCAGTAAGTTCAAGTTTACTCATGGTTGACCTTTGGGTTTTCAAAACATTAGAAATACCATTAATTGCTTGGGAGAGGGAATTAATGTACGCTTCTACTTTGTGCTGGATTTCACTGACCACCTTAAAACTTATATTAAGGGCTTCATTAGTTATGTGTATGTTACTGGCACAGGTGTGAGTTTTTTGATCTAACATGGCATCATTTTGAATCAAAGCATGTAAGTGTTTATTAGTTAGCAAAGTTACATCACCAGGATCTCACCTCCCCAATTACCTGAATGCCACACTTTCCTCTAAACTGTGTGCGCACGCCATTGTGGTATTATCTGAGTACACCATTTTCCACTGCTTGTAAATAACCATTTAAAATTTTTCCATGAGCACATGATGTTGAATTCTTGTCAGCACAGATGACATGCAAGTATTCGTCAATGAATTCAGGCATGGTGGGAAATTGTAGCGTAACTCTGTAAATAAGTGGTATACTCTGTTCATACACAAAAATCCATGGTTGTCAGGGACCAACATACTCCAGCATGCATCCTGTAGGTGGCAGGAACCGACAGGACAGCGGAGAAAACATAACACAGCCGTGACCTTGGCTGCATGGTAGGCGATGCGGACTGAAGAGTGCGCCCCACTCCTTTGATCCAGTGCTGCCATCGATTGGTGTCGCCATGGCGATGGCTGGCGCATGTGCAGAGCATACTTGCACCTGCGCACTACTGCCAACAGCGTCTGGCGACGAGAACAGTAAGTCACAGCTGCTCGAGCAGCACAGCACCAGGGATAGGGTTGGCAGCCTTGTTCCCATTCTACAAGACCCCAGGTCGCTCAACAGTTGCTCAGTGATGCTGCGACAAAGGACTTCTGGGCGGGTGCCTGGCGCTGGCCGATTCCTGCTGTGTGACACATGTGCTGAGTCCAGGCGTTTATCAGCACGCCCCAGTTGTAGTGAGAACAGGCCCCCTGGCGGTGTTGTAAACGGCACCCACAGCGTTTCATGATAGTTTAGACTACATATTAAACACTACACATGGAAAAATAACAATTAATTACTGTCAGAATGACACTGGATTAGTGCATAAAGGCATGTTTAGTATGTCTGGTACATACTGTATCGTATTTGGGAGGTCCTGTTTTATTTGTTTGTACATGGATAGTATATTCTCCTAGCACGTTTGTTACTCTAAAGGGACCACAATATCGGTGCGTGAGCGCTTTGTGCCTACCTCTATTTCGAACTCACACATAATCGTTAATACGCAACATGTTCTTTTTTTTGTGGAACGGTCAAATTGAGTTTTCTGCAGTCCTTGCGCCTGGAGTAAATTCACTTTCGCCGTTTCACGGGCTTTAAACAATTTCTGGCACCAGTCATGCGTCCTTTGGAAATGTTAACCTGCTACTACTTGTGCCAGTAGGACTGCTTCTACTCCGTGCAATAAGTAGAATGGGGTAAACTTAGTTGTATTGTTAATACTAGTATTATAATTGAAAAAAAATGAAATCAACGTAAAGATCCCAATTGGCTTGATCAGGTTTGCACAAGCAGTTAGTTGTTCCCCAATGATACAATTTGACGCTTCTGCAAGCCTGTTACACGTAGGATTATAGGATGTAGTCGTTAATTTCTATATTCCTAGAAATTTTAAAGATGACAAATTAATTTGTTTTGAAAACTTGTACCTCTGTCACTTAAAATTTGCTCAGGATAACCGAATTGCAGAACAACATGTTTAATAAAGTCCGCACAAGTGGCGGCGTCAATTGAGTGTATAACCTTTGCAACAACATACCGAGTAGCATAGTCTGTCATGACAAGAATGTATTTATTTTCACGTACTGAGATAGCGATGGGCCCTTTCACATCCAAAGTCCATGTCTTCAAAAGCAGTTGTGGTGGGATAGACGTCATCTGACCCATCAGTTTACAATTAATAGCTTTCATTTTCTGACAAATAGGACATGCTCTTACATATTTCTCAACGTCGGCGGTCATGTTAACCCAGTAGAATAACTGCTTAATTTTTTCAAGGGTTTTGAGAGTCCCATAATGACCTCCAATGAATATCGCATCATGAGGGGCCTGTATAATTTCATTAACATAAACTTGTGGAACAAGCGATAACTTGCAGGGACCCTGAGGCGTATTAATTTTTAAAAATATTTCACCATTCGCTGTAATTTCATATCGATGGCTCAATCGACAGTACTTGTTGTGAGCCTGGTCTGGATTAAGTAGTGCTAGCTTAAGTTGTTTGCTGTGTGGGTCACGGTCATATTCCCCTACAAATGGTGATGTATTTACAGCAATGGGACACAAATGGAACATGTAATCATACATTTTTTATAATCTTGGCCATGTGTGTATACAGGCAAGAAATGTGGATTATCTGATTTATTAACAATGAGTATCTTACATTTTAACACAAGATCAATACATGTTGTCTCTAATTGGGTGATACTATTTCCGTAATTATCTGAACATTTACTTGATATAATGTGGTAATAATTTCGCATATTGCATGCATTGGAAAGAAGTCTGTTTGCCAATGCCTAGGTTAGTTTATTTCTGTCTTGAGACTGTAACTATAATTTGACATAGTTCTTAATATTGTCCCAATGGTTTATTGTGTATTTAGAAATATTTTTCTTAATTTTGTCCACTTTGTGACTGGCATATAAAATGACTTCTGCTAATGCTTAGTAATGTACAGAGTTGTTTTAAATTTGTTGGAGGTGCCATTTGTTCTATAGCGCAGACTTTGTCAGGATCGGTAGAAATCCCATCAGGAGTAATTGTGTCTCCTAATAATTTCACAGTCTGTTCAGCAAAGGTGCATTTCTTTGTGTTGACTTTCATGTTGAACATATTACCTAGCATGAAAATATCATCAATGTAAGCTATCGCTGCTGTCCGACGTAAGGGTCCTAACAGAGTATTAATGAACATTTGGAAGTACTGAGGGGAGGTACTTAATCCCACTAGCATTATTTTATACTGGAACATCCCTACTCCATCGATTGTAAATGCCAATTTGTATAGATCTTGCTTCCTAACTGGTATACTAAAGAAACTTAAAAATAAATCTAAGCTTGTTATGTAATGCGGATTTTGAAGAGCATTGAAGATATTCTCTGTATGAGGCAATGGGTACTACACCCTTGTCAAATACTGATTGAGTTTACGGAAGTCTATGAGAAGTACTTAACCCACCGGTTTTTTTTTTTGGTATACTACTAAACTTGGTGCAGAATAGAGTGAGTCCAATTCCTCAATAATGTCAGCCTTTACCATGTAATTTATTTGTACTAACAGTTCATTGTGGTTTTTTGGACTAATCCTATAAGGCCTAGTAATGATAGGTTTCTCAGTAGTCAAATCTAACTTTATTTCGAAGATTTTTGCTTTGGATAATTCTAAGATCATATTTGCAAACCTGTGGTGGTATTTATCAATAATGTTAGCGATGACCTGCAGTTGAGCAGTAGATAACATTTTATTTATATGTGGGTGATTGGCCAGATTGAAAAGTGTCTAAACTTTACAATGATGCTCAATAGTTGGTATCTTAATTCTCTGGGATACCTAAATACAGGGGTATTTCCATAATATTATTCCTGTCATGTGAATGGTTGAACAAAACATTGTATTTCAAAATTGGTATTACGTCGTACCGATTTATGAAGTCAACACCTAAAATTAAATCTTGTTTAAGATTGTCAACAACTAAAAAACCATGAATGCTTTAGTTAATGGTCAATTCAAATTTTGGTGAAGTTATGACTGATGTCGCTCCAACTAATTTTATTGGTTCTTTCAAAGGGTAAAGTTATTGATTAGATATCACTGTACTAGCTACGTGAGCACCCAGTATTTAACTATGCATAATATTGTTTTCCCCTAGTTGTGACAAGGATGCGTGGTGAGACAGTACGAAGTCCTACGTATTCTATATTAGGTGTGGGGCATACTTTACTTGATCCTGATTGAAGCGCGGCTCTGCTCCGTTAGTTTTTCAACAAAAGCGGAATCACGGACCTCTCCCGTGTTTAAAAAAACAAGTAGTAGTGTATCGCGCAGTTTTGCGAGCCCGCTCTACAAAATCAGTTTTCGGCATCTGCCCAAATTTGTTTTTAAAACATCTAAATCGGTCACTGATATCTGTTGAAAACTCAAAATTTTGGTGCAGGAACAAACTGCAGTTACGGCTTTTATGTCCCACGTAAAAGCACAATGAACGTGTTCTGCGCAAGAATGCGTAGGCTGGCGACGTTCTGCTTGTTGGTGGCAACTTAGTGAGGTGTGGCAGCATCGCAATGTGGGTCACGCAGCTGCGGTGGTGTGGCAATGGTGGCCTGGTTTGTGCGGCAGGGTGTAGGGATGCGCTTACGAATCTCGCTCGGGGTCAGCTGCGCATCTGCTGTTTGTTGTGACAAAACTTCACCTGATCTAATTGCAATTGCTGGCCTCGCTGGTGGTTTACTTACAATCCGCTGAGGTGGAACTTTGCGAGACATATATACGTTTAGCCTGTATTTTCGGCATTGTGAAATGTATAGCAGTCGTAAATTCCTGTTAATTGTTTACTGTACAACACAATCTTTTACTTGAAATGTAGACATGTCGCATGGGAAGTAATTTTAATGTGGTACACACACATTTAATTGAACTGGGAATGGTTTCTGTGTTTCATGCAGGTTACTACAGGAATTGAATCTAGCAATGTTGGCATATGAACGCTGTGGCACAACTTTGTTGAAAATAGCCCTACAGGTGTTATAAACCCGGACCCTTGTTTTCCTGGGTGGGAGAGAGATGTTTTCCCCTATAATTTTCTCCACAAATGTTCCCCTGTAAATATCCGCAATATCTCGGTTCTGCCCTGAAAGGGCCTGCCTGGGGGTATGTACGGTGTTTATAGGGTCCTGGATGTCTGTATGTTTCCCTTATCTGTGTCCACTCAATTACAGTGCGCCGATTGTACCTGGGATGAATGTACGTGTCTCTTGGGTGGTGGGTGGGGCTGGAAAAGTATGTGTTTGAACGTGTCTCGCTGGGTGTGGGCATAGTGTGGTATATTTGTTCATGTTCAAATGTTCTTTCAAAATAGCAATCTCCTCATGGAGATTAACATGTTGTGGGCTTTGTGAGGTCTGTTCAATGTTTTGAGTGTATCTGAACATACCAAGCTCAATGTCTTTATGTTGTGTAGCAGCTGGTTTAGTGTTGTGTTCAATGGCACAAGTTTGTCAGCAAGGGGTGGTAATAGAGAGTCCCAAATTTTATTAACGAATTCTGGCTCAGGCAATTGTGGTGTATATTTATTCTCACAGAAAGTTAAATTCTCAATGTAAGTCCGAGCACTCTCGCCTGGTGGTTGTTTTATGGAGTTTAAGAGGTGTCTGTAGGTATCTGTTGTCGAATTTTGTGAATGTGTCCAATAGTTTTTCTTCAATATGTGTCCAGGTGATATCTACAGCACTGGCGTAATAAAGATTTTGTAAGTTATCTTAGCAGTACCTTTCAGATAGAACTTTAGGCGGCGGCGTTCGTTAAGTTCAGACCAACCATTTACTTCACTTGTGGCGTTGAAGGTGTCTAAAAATTCCTCCATATTTTCATTACTTTCCCCTGAGAAGGTAGGGATGTTTTGTGGGTGTTGTAAAATAACTTGGAGGGTTTGGAATGTTGGGAGGATTTATGGTGTTGTCAGTGGCGTTTACAGACTGGTGTTCTGTTGTGTAATTTATGATTGTGTACTCGTGTAGCAGAATGTCAGTATTCGTGCTGGGAATGGAAATTACAAGTGGATTTGCTGTCTGTAGTGTGTGGAGTGGGCATGGTCTGAGGTAACCGCTTGTACCAGGCTGGTTAAATTTTGATAGATGTTGATGTTGAGAAATGTGTTCAAGAGGTGTGATGTGTTCAGTGTTATCAATGGTTAACTGGGATCTCAACTGCTTGTGTAATTCAACTGCACGTTTAGCATCGCTGAAATCTACTAACAGTGCCTTAACTAATTTCCTTATATGTGTGTTTTGTAGTCATATCGACATGTTAGAATAAAGGTGTCGTGCACTTTGTGTAACTTATAAGTACTACTAAATACAAAAGATAAGAAAGTGAGAATATCTCCGAAAAACATACACAACACAAGTGGAGATTTCCTTGCTTATAAGGAAACAGGTTGTTCCACATGCTCTAAAAGCAGGTTACATGCATTATTCTAATATACATAAAATATAAGCAATTCGAAAAGGTAGCAGGGAACCAGCGTGACGTCAACTGCTGGTCTGGCAAGGCCTCCTACGCAAGCTGCTGACAAGTGCACGTGGTGTACTGACCTGCCACACTATCACTTACTGCATGTGCCCTGGCTGTGTGTAACTGACAGCTGTTTAACAGTGCTTAAGAACAATAATCTAATTATAACAAAATAAGTTAGTACTGAGCAAGGTATTACACTATAATTGAATGCAAGTCAAACATATTTTACTTGAACATTGTGGGGTTCAACGATAATGAACGTAATTGATAAAATTAGCTGAAATGCTACGCATAAGCACACTGTGTTTTGCGTGAAGCGCTGCCACGTTTCTTTCTCGCTGCATACAATTATAAAACACAAAACGCTCTTGAAATGTTTTATGCAAACTGAACCTATTTTGCATAAGCGCGAGGTGGAATCGAACGGCAGCTCCACCAGTTATCAGTCCTGCCTCCTACTGACCTCGCCACTGGTCTACACGTCTCTCTGTATTCTAACTTAGTTACTGTATGACGTGGCCTTATCCTAGCAGGGGGACTACTCAAGGGGCATGTAACTCTAGACGGATTTGTAGACCAGAATTACTAACACAACACCTTTTACTATACCAATAATTACACGTTATAGATAACAGTTTTAATTACACAAAAATTAATTGTGAACAATTACAAGTAGTACAAGTTATTCTATTCGCAAGACTATGTGTACTGCCTAACCTTGCCACAGTTATTATGTTAGGATGACTGGGTAACGGGGACTCGACAAGTAGTGTTATGTCTAACTGCTAGGTGGATTATGCTCATCAATATAACAGATTCTCGTATGGTCTAGAGCTCCTCTAGGCCTGATCTATAGATGCCCTCAGCTTCATAGTCGATTCCGATGAGTATTATACTGACTGTCTTCTTACCGTCTGGTGGCGACTGGGGGGCGGCGGCTGCGCATCGCTTAAATGCACACCAACTCATCGGCTATGCGAAGCACGTTTTACAAACAATTATCTTTCTCCACAAGCTATACTCTGTCGAACCTTAGGAGGTTTGTGTGCAGCGCCTTGGTTGCCACTAAAAAGTGTATAACATGAGGTTTAAATTCAATTTAGGACACTCGCATGACCAAATAATTAATATAAAAGTTCTATCACACTAGATACAATAAACCACTATACTGGAAGCAGTAGACAACTGATAAATTATTTACTTGATATTAACCAGAGTAAAACTAATACAATACAGTTTTTGTGATAAATGAAAACAACAAAATTTGCAGTTTCAAAATAAATTTTGATTTTATTCATTAAATTCAGTGATTGACCAAATTTTTCACACTCAAAGTTAGGGAATAATTGAAATAATGGATGGATTGTCCATATAGACAAAGAGAGAACCTATGGTCCTTGTGTGCACCCCTAACAGACTACTAAAAATTTAACTTTTAATAAACCATTCATATTTTTCTAGACTACGCAAATACTTAAAAAATTTAATAGTTCTTTTGTAGAACACAGTTATGGAATAACAATGCAAATCAATATTTGCATAATCACGACTAAGAGGCATTTACAAATGACTGCCAGGAAACTAGTGATTCCTTAAAATTCAGAATGAGTAAACTGACAACTCTTAATGGAACAGAAAGTGAGGGCAATGAAAGCCAAAAAACTGTACTGCAAGTAAACTGGAAAACTTGAAACCTCTATAGAACACAAAAAATTATGTATAGTGCAAATTAATTACTTTAACATAATAATGGACATGGCAAACACAACACACAATGATGTAGGATACCGTGGCATTTTTCTCATCAAAGTGAGAGTAAATATGAAATGGGGATTTAGATCATTACTAAAAAAAAAAAAAAAAAAAATTGTGATTCAATGCAACTATACGTCAAATCTTATCTGCTGCTACATGATGCAAAAGATAATAAAAATGGAAAACAAGGAAACTAATTCCCTGGAAAAATTTCTCCAAAAACATGAGCACATATGCTGAACACGTCATGGCTGCTCGAAGGTGTAGATGAAAAAAATTGAAAAGGTGGTTAAAATGGTGAGTGAAGAAACCCAATGGTGAACACAAAATACAACAGTTAGTTCATGCATCATTCCTGTAGTGGACTGGGAGTACCAAAAACAATGCAAAGACGATTGTGCAAGTGAATAATTGATGAAAGGTGATGAAACCAAAGTACAAACACAGTGGACAGCATCCAGAAAGAACGCAAGCATGGCAGTGCACACATCCGGTGCAACTGTGGGGGCCAAACCACACTGGGAAATAAAGTTAACTCGGTAACAACTTCCAACATATGAAGGGCTGGGGGGGAAAAAAGCAATGATGGTCCATAAAATAAAAATTTCAGGCTGGCAGTGCCACCCATTGTGAAAACTAGTAGCTTTCGACTGGTGAAGCAACTAATGCAAAAAAGATGAAAGCTTCGAGATATAGGAATTTAAAAAATGCGGTGTTGGGGAAATACAAGTATCTCCAATAAAGTGGAGTAAAATTATACAGGTCCAATTATGTTTGGCAGCACTGGTGTCAATACATACTTTTGTTTTACCTCAATGTTCTTTTGTTCTCTGAATGTTCACTGTTTGTTATGAGTGTTTCACACATAATTTGTGAATATTGTGGATATTATTACATAGAGAGTATAAAGTGAGTAATTTTCTCGTGAATGAAAGAGAACAGGGTAAAAAAATTGATTAAGTTGAGTTAATGGGGTGTAGAAAACTAAGAGTTTGAAGTTAGGAAGGTTAGGCAATGTAAACAAAAGGTTACTGGCACAAACACATGAGTTGGGCCCTCCTTGTCACTTTCCCAGGTTATTGTCCTGTTCTCGTCTCAAACACCAACAGACTAGCTCAGCGTGAGTTGGAGACTTCGACTACGTAATAATGAAAGTTTGTTGATACTAGGATTGCCAATAAAATTAATTAATGTCTGGAGATTTATTGTCGTCTCGGTAAAACAATTGATACTTGTTGCTGACACACAACAAAAAAAGACAGAATTGCAGCTTTTACAAAACAAACTTCTCACTCCGAGAGTTACAAAGACGTGAGAGAATCGTTACTTTTCTCTCACGGCGCCCTATTGACACCTCGTACCGACGGAAAATAAATTTGAAATGTCCGAAATACAAAAGAAGGTTAAAGCCACGTGCGCTGGTCGGTGCGAGTCACGTGATAACACACTGCAGGCTGTCCGACTGATAGCTGACAAACAATCGTGCTGCGATGAACTGTTGTGATGTGCTCGTTGACTGTTGTGATACCAGAAAAAGGTCGCGCTTCCTTATATATTGGTAGAAAGTTTCCTCATTGAAAACATATTTTTTTCAAGCAGTCGGTCACGTCAGCCAAAGGTGACCTCTGTTATTGTCCTCGTTTCACCACGTTGTGCCTTGCAGTGACGATGCTTTTAGTTTACTAACCCAGTGAAAAGGAAAAAGAGATGTTTTCGTCGACGTCTGTTGTTGACGTCTTTACAACTTATGAAATGAGGAAAGAAACATAAATGTGGAAACACGAAAATATATTAAATACAAACAAGTTCTCATTGCCACGACCTTTCAAATATTACATGAATTACTATCCTAGACTGAAATATAGACAATTGAAATACTTCCCGAATATACAAATTATATATATCTAGCTGCAATGCTACACACTATACACATCTCAAGTGTTTTAAAAATATTATTTGTGTGGCTATAAAATCGATAAATGCCAAATTCAAAACCATTAAAGACTTTAATTAACAAAATCAATATCTAGATGGCTTGATTACTTCAACTTTTAGTTCAAATGTATCAGTCTAGACACAAGAAGAACGACTTAAATTACCTTCAAAGTTACTATTATTCTTTCGAGGTAAGGACGGTTAATAATGGAGTATTAACAGAAGTGCCTGTCAAAGCATTAATTTAATTGCATGGCATTACACCCCAACAAGTACAACTACTGCAGTCCATATTGACCAATAACAGTATTCAGACAGATGGTCAAACAAGAGACGACAATAAAGAACACAAGCAATCTAATGACAGATGAAAAGATTCAAAGACACATTCAGTCATTACGGGGCCACAAATCACATTACAATTTGGATAGTAAAAAGATTTGGCTACCTGGCACCTAAATGTAAAGAAATGCAAGAATGGTCCACGAGAAATACCCAGCAACCAATTTCTCAAACAGTTCTTATAGATATTTGTGAGGAAATATAATGGTTTTGGTTACCTCAGAACAGGTATGTGCCACATTTGCAATGAGCCTTAAAGAAGGAGTAGAAATTTATAAGTTGCAAAATGATATACAAGAAGTTAATAAATAGCATGAATTACATTTGTAGTCTGCAAACATGTTTTATATGTGAAAAAATATGCCAGAATTCAGTCTCAAAAACCAAAAACCTTTGAAGCTATCTGCATGGACTACAAAAAAAAAGACCAGAGCATACCAAACATAACTACAAATGATATTTATTACAAGCGCCTACTCTCTTTTTAACAGTCATACCTTATCAACCCAGGATCCTGTATTTTGTGTGCATGATCAAACAATTGCAAGAAATGGATCCAACAAAGTTACGTACATGCTGTATGATTTTATTATCAAATTCCTTATAATTCAGAAGTGAGAGAACTCACTATTTTTGACTTGTTCTGTCGTTAGACTAAAACTATATATACTCTTCTGCTTCTTGCATCATGTGATTTGTAACATGTAACGTTAACGTAATATTTCCCATTCATGGTCATTCCTACATGGAATGTGACAGAAACATGGGCCTCAAACACAAGACTAGCGTAGAAATACCTACTGAATGGGTAGGGGTAATTAAGAATGCCAGAGTGAAACCCTCGTCTTTCAGAGTTAATGAATGTGAACAATCATTGTTCCATGGTTGGAATGTGTTTTGAATTCTAAATTGAAAGGAAAATGTCTGTTTACCACTAGGCCAAGCAAGGAACTGCAAGTTAGGCAAAGAGAACTTCATCAAATTTTTTACAGTAAGCAATATAATGGAGCCAAGATTAAACCCTGTTGTTATAGAAGCACGAAAAAGCAGAATTCAAGCTGCTATGTCTCCTACAATGTTTGGTACTTTTGCAAGCTCAAAGGAAAAAATTAATTATATGGACTTCATGATGTTCCAAAATTTTTTAACTACATTAACTCAAATATATATGTGTACTTTAATGTGTATTTACTTAATTGTAAGTATATGCTTCCTATGCCAGTTTGTTGCACCCAAACACTAAAATTTTTCTGTTAAAATGTTTATCAAACAGAACTAAGAAAATGTCACAAAAAAAAAAAAAACTCAGTAAAATAATTATTTTCTCTGAAATTCATTCAAATATTTTAAAATCCAAATATTGGAATAGAGATTACACATTAACTCATTCACCATAATTCTTTTCATAGTAGAATATTGAGTCATTTTGGAAAAAGTTGCTCTTTTGTATGAAAATACAACAACTTTCAAGTGTTGTTGCACCATATTAGCATGAGGGAAGAGGTCTCAGAGGCTGGCAAGCAGTTACAGGAGTTTTTCTCGCCTCCTAGTAGATCTCACTAGTGTCATGAGAGAAAGAGAGGAGGAAGATACATACACCGATTATAGTCTTACAAGGGTTTACTTCTGTCGAAAGATCAAACTGATTGTCCTTGAAACATTTTTTTATTTGAGCCAAACCGAGAATTGATGTGTTCATTTCATTTCCACACAGTACTTCAGAAACAACACTAACGTGGTGAATTTTTTATTCTTTTCTATTCCGATGCACTGTGGTCTCTCATCCATTGCTTATAAATAAATGCATGGGAAGAACAAGAAAAAGGATAAGCAAGAAATAAAGTATACATTTAAAGATTAGAAATAATTTTACCCATAGCTGCTGACTAAAGTAATAAAAAAAAATGATGAGATTCATTGCCTTAGATTTAAAGGCATATAATATATTTACAGTGCATATATAATACATATATGTAATAATGTATACATTAGAGGCCAAACTTCCTTTAGACAATTAATGAGTAAGGGTCGAAGGGGGGAGAAAAACTTGGCCCCCCAGTGCCAGCGCTTATAATTTTATGGCACACTGACATGCTTGCTAGTATAAAAACAAACAATGTTATGCATGCCAGGCATGCATAACTTGGTAACTGCCAATAATTTTTAATTTCAGGAATGTTATTACAGTGGCACAAAACCAAAATTACTCGAGGAGAGGGAATGAGGGTTGAGACAGACACGAGGATAAATACTCGGGTATTAGCGATGTCCAAACACAAATTAATTAAAACTACAAATAAAATAACTGGTACTTCAAAATTTTGTGAAAACAGATAGAAACGATAAAATATTTAGTGAAAAATAACTACGTGAAAAATAATAATGTAACCAAGTATATAGATACTAAAAAATAATAAAAGCATCTTACACATACAATCTTGTCAATAATTCAAGATTGCACTTACTAGGAGAAATGTATGTCTGCACTACTGTGTGCATAATAAAACAAATATTTGTAGTAGCAGTGGGTGGTAGTAGCAGTGGTGGTAGTAGTAGAATTTGCTTTAGTAGTAGCAATAGCAGTGACTGTCAGGAACATTTAGCGATAAAGAGATTTATGGATCAGAGAGAAAGTGCATGTTGAAGATTTTTTTTATTACCTCACCTTACAAGGCATCAATTTTGCAATTTAACTGTATACAAAAATAATATAATGCAAAAATTTGTTCACAGAATTTTTTGTAATTTCAAATCTAATCCATGTTGTAGGTACATAATTAACTGCCACCTTAATCAACTCTCTGATCAAAATTATTATATCCACGAGTAATCAACTAAATGGTCTGTTATTTACCAAGAAAAGATAATTAACTGTAGGCCTTTTAATAGGGCAGTTTTATGTTTCTTAGTTCAGAAGTAATTTTTATTGAATTCTGTTTCCGGACATAACAGCTGATACAACTTTTAGCCTTGAATTGCTTCACGTGAGAATCCAAATGTCAACGAACTGATACACTAATAAGATACTAATGACATAACACTAGAAAATATTGTAGGCCCATTTTTCATAAATATAAAAAGTAACCGTTTGAAATAAAGTTAGTTTTCTCTACACATGAACAGTACTGAACTTCTAGCATTGAGCCGTTTTCAACAAGTATGAGTTTCACATCAAAACCAGCAAAATATGTTGCGCTCCATTTGACAGTCTACGTAATAACGTGAATGGATATTATGGTAACACACTGTTAAAATGAAAAAAGCCATGTGACACGAATGGTGACATGCAGAAATCAAACGAACAGTAATGTGCACAAAGGAAACTCACCTATGTATTAAGCATGAATACTTCATTATATGCCAGATGTCTGACTAGTGTAGAACCAGTGGCGTATAGTGAAGTTTTTTTACAGGGTAAACAATATAATAGCCTCACTTATTTTACACAGAGTTTTGCTAGTGCTGGGCTGTAGTTAAATTTTAAATTTCTACTAACAAATGCAACGTCCAACTTTGCTTACCCATCACATTTATTTACAGTTTAATAATACCTAACATTAGATATAAAACTGAAACAAAATGAATGTAATAATAATTAAACTGAATATTATTTAGAGAGTATATTGCGAATTATAAGAAAACTCCCATTTTCCCAGTATAGTTTCATCCACTTTCCAAGGATAAAATGCAGGACTAGAGGATGCAAACGTTCTGTTCAGCTTACCCTACTGAAGGAACGCAGTTGAGCATAGGGCATGATGTTGCTTGCGAGTTCAATTCATCAGTAGTCACTCCTGTTGTGGAAATAAATACTAGATAGCAGTACTATGCGTGTACAGTACAGGTGTTATGAAAACTCTTGTTTCTCGAATTAGAAACAGGAAAATCAGAATTAAATGAGTTCAAAGTTAAGGCAAAAACTATAAAGGGTCAAACATTTCAAACATGTCAAGGGTAACCATTGCTTACCTTGCCTTTATGGAATAAACGCCACTGTGTAGAACAAGTTATGTGATTCAGATCCGGTTCAAAGACGCGATGTCATCAAATATATATCCCTTCTTTGATTCTGGTAAGAAATAACAAAATATGCTGCAAGAAGTTTATTTACACTAAATTGAGTGGCAATTAAAAATAGTACATTGTTATGCAAATAACATATCTGATCATCTAATATTGTTGACCGGTTTGCTTACATAGTTTTTCATTTGAAAAACCCTGTTGTATTTTTCATTAAGTTGAATTATGTTTTATGCTTGTTATACAAATTTATGTATCAAATTAAGCCCTATTTCCAATTTTACCTTAGGCATTTACATAAATATGAACATGTGTAATATTGAATAAATTTGGGGAAAAAACCTTTCGCTATATACATTTTTAGTGGCAAAATTTTTTGTAATCAGGAAAGTTTTAAGAAAGGTATGTATTCAAAAATAAATTGAAGAACTAGTGTGAAATTGAGCCTAAATTTTTTTACTAATCTAACATATACGTTCACAAAATATTTGCGATATGGCCTACGTTTTGCGTAGCCAAACTTCTATGTATTTCAGTTAGTACTCTCAGTTTCATATAAGATGGCAAGATTTTGACAGTTCAACAAATGCTTACTTTTAGTTTATGTATCCTTTCACCATCAGCTGGTGCGTCAGTTGGGAGCTACACGAAAACAAGAAAATAGGTTTCCAGGGGAAAAAAATGGTGTATTTGGGACATAGACAGACATTTATTGACTCAATAGAAATTACTTGTAATCAAAATTGCTGTACAAGAAATATATGTCACTTTAAAAATTATGCAGAGCTCGCGGAAAAATAAAAATATTGGTATCTGTTCATAAATTTATTTTACACACAAAACATATTCATTTGAGCTTTATAGCTGATAAAGTTCGAGAAAGAACACAGATGGCGTGCATGACATGGTAAAGTGTATGAGCTACGTGTGATACCAACAGATAGTATTATGTTTGCCGCCTCTAGATGCTGCTTTTTATAACTTGACTTTTCTCCTATCACTATCTTGAAATGACACGAATTTGAAATATATCTTGTCAAATTATTTGAAAAATTAATTCAATATTATCATGGGAATTTCTGTAGGCTTTTGGAATTAATATAAAGCACATATAGAAAGCATGGATGGACAGTGGGGATACGAAATGAAAAGATCTAAGGTTTGATTGAACTCGCGTTTCATTTGGCTATGAATCGTCTTATTGTGCAATTAATTTTCAACACCTATGCATTACTACATTAGCACGAACATTAGTTTTTAACACTTACAACTGCTGTTTTGTGACCACATAAAATAAAATATAATAATTAATATAGGAACTCTTTGTTATCACGTATTTTGGACTTGTCTGATGTGTGTCACCAGTGCACTCAGAATAGCCAACTTAAAATTAACTTTTTGTTCGTTTGTGCATCAGCTGAATCACAATTTTGTAAACTGCACTTTGTTGTTTCGTATACGTCGAGTTGCCACTCACTGGCTGTCAAAATTTTGGCAGCTTATATAAGATAGATAGTATTTGAGGCACTGATTCACTCTTATACAAATAGACACATAATAAAGCATTCAATCCAAATTGTGTGTTGCAAGAGTGCAGCAGTTATTCATCATGCACGAACCAAACCTCTGCCAACTGTTCGAATTCCAGAGTGAGTAAAATTATTTATTAAAGTAGCTGTTCACATAAAAAACAACTGGATAAAGAATGAAACTCTAAAAATGAATATTTTCCCCGGTGAACCACGACAGGTCACAACGCTTTGTTTTAAAACAGTGAAAGTAGTGAGCGAGTAAATTAAGAGATTTGGGCGGCTCTTAACAGCAAGGTCTTGAGAGCCGATGAGGGTGATTGAAGTGAATATGGAGTGGTGCCGTAATGAAGGGGCAAGGGAAATGGGAGATCCCCAAGAAAACCCGCCAACCAACGGCATCATCCAGCACAATGATTCCCACTTGCGGAAGTCTGGTGACCCGGTCGGGTATTGAACCAAATTCGCCTTGGTGGAAGGCGAGCATGCTAATCACTCAGCCACCGTGGCCCTAGTAAGAGGAAGAATGTCCTGAGTGTAATCTGTGATGTGAAAAAAGGGAGTCATTACAACCAAACCCCATGCGTGTTAGCATACATAGAGTTACACCATGTTTCACATCTTACTGAAAAGTTGCAATTTTCCCATTTACCATTGTGCAAGTCACTGAAGTTTTCCTGTTCCCAAAAGCAACAAAGGAAACTATTTAAAAATGTAAGATGAGTGGTGAGTTTATTGATATAATTAAGTATGGTGAAAACATGAAAATAACAACGAAAGGTCATTCAATTATATCCCAAATCACGACATCTCTCAAAAATGGAGCGTAGAAGACAAAATACTAATAGCAGAAGTAAACAACCATATCCAGAATGTGTGTACAAATAATATGTCCGCAACACAATTAAAGTAAACCATTATCATAATGGTGAGAAGTACGTAATTGTTTAATTGCATACACATGAAATGAGTTTGTTTATAACTTTTCGAAAAGCTTAAAAAAATTAAAATAAATTATAATCAATGTTACATATTTAAATTTATCAGATCATAGGTAAAATAACAATTCTTTGAATTTCAATAACTGATTCATGTAATAGGGTACATAATAGACCTATACATCAATTTGTAATTGCAATAACATCAAACATTGTTACTTTCTTTGTAATACCAACCATTTTTCTATTGTTTTGAGAATTAGTTTATGGATATAATGCAAATTTTAATATGTTTATTCATCTGCTAAAATACTTTACATTCTCACTGTGTGGAAATTTTGGCTTAATTTTCAATACTGTATATGCTGGAATAACTTTATGCATATTTTCACCAAAATTAGTTTCAAACCATTCATTCAACAAAGAAATTACTTGTAAGAAACTTTTTCTACATTGACTTAGATTGGATTTTTGTTTGCGCCAAACATCGTCATTTCTAGTATACTTTATAATATATCTCACTGTATTGTACACATGTACAAGAGTTACTGATTCCAAATCACAATATATGCTAATACATTTCAAACTACTGAGATTATTTATAATTTTGTTCTGTGCGGCAAATGCATTCACTGCCAATCAGTATCATTTGTGATCATGATATAGGCTGTTTCCGAATACTGGCCTAATGGATCCCTTAGGGTAAGGGTAGTGGACGCTGCCATATTGGGTTAGTTTCCGAATTCTCACTAGGGATGTCGATGCATCTCTTCACGCATCCACTGCCAAGGAATACGCCACTTGCATCCACTGTTGCACCCACACATCCTTTACCTACGGAATTTGGCCATAGTTTGTTTATATTATTGTTTTCACTGATTTTGCGCAAGTGGCGTGGCCATGTTTGCTTTAAGTTGTTGATAAATGGATGAAAGCTTTGTTTAGTTTTTCTTTTAAAGTGCATAAATTGGACTCCAAAATAAAAATTGCAAAAAACAAAATGCTTTTTAAAATATTGACCACTTATATATATCTTGTACACATTAATAATTTCAAGAAATGCATTTACAATCTATATATGGTCATCAAACAAACTATTTTATTAACAAATGATTCTTATTTTCAGCCATCGCCAAGCAGAAATTAACAAACCTCAACCATAACAAGACATAATCTGCTGTAAATTGTTGAAATTTCACAGCAATCCCATATATAACACAAATAAAGATACAACTTTAAAGAAAGAAAAAAAGAGCTTTACTTAGGTAGTGCTAGCTGTAGCGAAATTCAGAGGTCATCCATCCCTTCAATGCAGCCATTTAGAAAGTGGTTTCATGAACGAAGGGACGTAGGGATGCAAGAACAATGGATGCATCCATTGTATTTGGAAACAGCCATAGTTACCATACTTTTATCTTGTTGCAACACTGCCTCGAGATTAATTGTTTTTGCCTGTTCATTACCATCCAAAAGTGATAATCAACAACATTTCTCTGTTTCGTGGCATGGTCGAGACTACAAATTTATCAAAAACAAGTTACAGAATATGTAAATAAATTAAACTGGCAAGAAGGCACATAGACAAGGAGGCTCAGGGGACTGAAGCAACTCCTGAAATATAAAGAAAAAACTATTTTTTCTTGCATGAAAATTAATATTTCAATGACAAAGTTCCCAAATTTCACTTGCCTGATAAAGTATACATAAAAAACTTGTATTGGCATCTGATATTTTAGCCATTAGTCACATCCAGTTTATCTTGTCTGGCTTGTTGGCTCAGCTTGCACCACCTGTTATGATATCACCTAATGTTTACCAAACTCTACCCAGCTCAACAACCATTTATCACACAGTGCGCACAAAACTAATACGATTGTTTATATTTTAATTTATTTATCTTTATGAATGTATTTTTTTTTTACTGAACTCTTCTTTTGAAATGAACTAATGTGTCTACCGGATGAAAATAGAAAAGATCGTATGGTACATAATTTTATACGAACAACGAAAATACAATCTCCATGCAAAATGCAGTGCCGTCAAACAGAAAAAAATCTACAGAATGACAATATATGGAGAACGCATGGGGATGTGTGGTGAATGGAAATAGTTGAATGATATTGTAATTTTTTTTTACAAATGTACATGTATTTGCAGGTCCAGCAAAAATCTGCCACTTATGATTGTAGAATTAAATCCATAACTTTCGGAAACAGACCCTGGGATACATTTACAACGTGGGAAAATTATAGTAGACATCAAACATATTAAGATTGAGTTATGGCTTCTGGAACGTCACAGGTTATAGTAATGTGCATTATCATGCTCATTAAATCATTTTTTGCAGAATCATTTAGTAAAATCAACACTGCGCACGTTTCCTGAAACCAACAAACTTAAACTTAGACATGCAAATTATATTAGCATCACTTCATTGTGGACGGCAGTTAAGGAAAATGGTGGAAAGAGCAGTTTTATTAAGCGGTAAACATGTGTCGATTAATACTACATTTCACTCAAACTACAACGGTACCTACAACCAGCCCTGCTTAAAAAAAGCAAATAAAAAATTATTAAATACAGATAAAATATTCTGATGACACCAACAAGACACTCATACAAACCCACTGAGAATAAAGCACACAAACAACGCTGTTCACCGGGATGGAAACTGGAAACATAAACATGGCTAGCTATTGGTTGGAAATGTTTACTGTTTGTAAGTGTCGACATGCTCTGTCATACTTGCTAAACATGTTTTTAAAGTCCATTCACTAAAAGTAAAAAGAAAATTAATATTTCTTTTAAAAACATAATTTAAACCCTAGAAGTTATAAGCATAATTAAAATTAAAAATTACATCTTTTAGTTCTAAGTACTATTTTCTTCCAAAGCCATCATCAAAATTGCCAACTTAACAACATGCATCCTGCAGCAATTCATGAGCTGATAGAATACATTACAATTGAGAACATTTACTGTTGGCATAATGTGTAGGTTGGTCACTTTGACTGTCATATTTTACCCCACTTTTATGAAATGGACAATACTGAAGATTTTGTATAATATGCACTGACGAACCCAATGTTGATGGTGGCTGGAGTCAGCGATCTTATGGTCACTGATATTCAGCAAAGTCTGGATGTGCAGTTATCATTAGCTATTATACAAAGGAAATATTGTATCTGATTGTAAGAAATAAGTATTTCTCTGTTTGCACACAAGCAGAAAGAGAAAATACGGAATGGACTACTAACATCTGTTACAAAAACTGAAATGGCTGACTGCAATAGAGTCTGATATTATTCAGGGATAAATTTTCTGCAGGCAGGTCTACAGACTTCAGTTTCAAAAATTTGTAAGCAATGGTGACTCAAATGTGCATTCTGCAACCATGTTATTAAGAATCTGAAGAATTTGTATGCAATGACAAAACGGAAATCAGCGAAGTATATAAATAAGTATAAGATACAGTCCATATGCCATTGTGCAAGAGGATGTATAACATACTGTGCCGCCTTGGTGGCCATGGCTTTCTTATTTGTTCGTTTCTTGTTTTCTGTTTGAGTCTGTCTCGTACTCTGCTTTCAGGAATCGGTAAAACTGCAAAATTCAGTTCCAATTATTTATCCCGTTCTTTGTCAAAGTATTTGTCAAGTATAAAGTACTTGTTAAGAACTAGTTACTGTGGTAACTTATTCGTTAATGACTCTATTCATATAATTCTATCCCGTTTCACCGTTTTGCCTCGTGTGTGCTTTAGTATTGCTAAGCAAAGCAATTATTTTTGAAACTTATTTTGAATTATATACAAAACGACCTTTAAAATATTTACGTCAATTATATCATTGGATCAAGAAGTGAATGGTGTATTAACCACCACTAATAATCTTTGTATTTGAAAGATTTTAATATTTTGTTTATTAATGTAATATTTACTTGAGGTTAAAAGTTCCGTTTTTCTTGGTAAAATGCATTGTCAGTCAATGCCACCCAATATGTCCTATATTAACAAGTATCAGTACGAATGAGTATTTTCTCTTAATAATTTGGTATTTTACGTAAGGTGGCATATTTGAAACTTATTCACTAATTCTGCATTTATAATTTTGTTTTACTTTAAATGTAATTTTTGTAAACTAAATTTTAGAAGTCGCAAAATGTTAACCTATCAATTATGTTACTGCTCTTATTGAATCGATACTACCCTATGATGATTTACGGTACGTCACTTCCTTCATCATCATGTAACCTTTGTGACATCTTTAATTTTTTGTGCTAATTATAATCCAGCAATCGTGAAGTAATTTACTCTTTCTGATCGCGTCAGTTGTGTGTTTAGTGTAACTAATTTTACGTGTCACATTTTGTGCATTGTGGTTGTCGGGACATTTGCTTATTTGTCTTAATTTATGATTTAGCGGTTCCACCCGACCGACCTCAAGATGACTACCTGAAATTATAATGTGGCTTTGGAGTTGAGTTGTGGTCGTTTGCTTTGGAGGATTTCCCTCACCACCCTTCTCCAAGGCATATTTTCCTGACATCTGCAACATCCCGATTGGAAATGCGTTCCTGATCTGCATCTCTCGTGCATCACCAGGCCAATAAATTCAAATTATTTCTTGCACGAGCATGCTATACTACTAACCTTCAGATATAAACTTTTGGAAAGACTAAAATTTTGTTTGTCTGGCAGTATGTTCACCTCAGAAATTATTCAACTTCCTTTTGTGCTATTCAAAATTCCAGATGACCATCATACCTAAATATAAAACAAAAAATTAATGTTTTGTATGTCTAGGAAGGGTGGCCAAAACGGCAACTAATGATAAATTAAAGTGTTATTTAGAAAATATCTCGGGATCCCGAAGTAGGTAAAAATAAAATAAACGTAATTGCATATATACATATTTATATTAAATAATATTTAAAAATATTTGAAAACAACATACTTAATATGTAAGAGATTAAATTTTGTTACAGCCTTTGTTATTTGTATTTGAAAAAATATTTATTGATACATATATGTAAATGGAAATTAAATATTCTAAGTAAAAATAAAATACATGCCACCCTAATTAAAAGTGTGTTTCTTCACATACAAAATGATATACCTAGCACAACATATAGATAAAATTTTAATAGCAACTTTCTGCTTTTAAGTGCCATATGTTTTATGATGTGCTGTTAGTGGGATATTCGAATTGAACTGTATTTTGGGTTAGGCCTCTAGACATTATTTACTAACCTTTTTATCATGCACACTCAACCTGGTCCTTGAACGCTTTCGTTTTTGTGGCGTTATTGAGGGGAGAATACTCATGGCATGTGATTGCCCTTCAAAAACTGCCACAATACAACAAAGGAAATATTGAGACTATGATGTCTGATCTCATATGTGCCAAACAGTGTATTTGGTGGCCATGCATCATGTTGTCAAGAAATTTGTGACAGATCTGGCATGAAGATACAGCCTTGTGCCATTGATTCTATCTATTCCTTGTGAAATTATTCCAGGCATTAGAGTACTGATCGACAAAGTACGTCAAAGTCCCACACACTTCTCATGGACTTGACAAGCATTAATGCAGAAATGTTTATATCATAAGATGCAACAATGGTAGGCAGGAAGAAGGTAAATTGTTCTCAGCAAGGTTCATATTCCTGCAGAGCAGCTGGTACAGGTTTGTGCTTCCAACTTCACTACAAATGGCACAACATTTTTAGGACAGTGACAGGACCTAGCTCTGGTATTACCGTCAAGCGATTAATGGCAAAAAGGAAGAAGCAACAAGTTAATTGCAGGAGAAGATAAAATACGTCATTTCCAAAGCACATGCGAGACCCGATAGAAACTACAGGCCCCTTGCGACTTATCCTCCTGCTATGAGTCTGGATTTGGAAGTACTGACCGAATCTGTATTGAAGAGCATACAAGTTAACCAATTTCAAAAGGAAATGCTACAGTCTTAAATCAAAGAACAAGCTAATAATGAACTAACGGCCAAGGAACATAGACAGCGCATGACTGCATCATACTTTGGACACGTGTGTAAAATGAGAGAAAACACATAATGCCAATCCACAGCAGAGATAATTATCTACGGAACCACACTGTCAGTTGCAACTGTGGTCCATGCCACAGCTAATGAAGGTATCGCTATTTCACAGTATGAAGAACTTCCTGGAAATATTGTCCAGAAATGGTATATTTTCATTGACACATAGCACTATTTCCTTGCCGCCACTGCAGGCAGCATTATTGGCAATAGTGGAATTCAGGAAGTGAAGTGCCTATATTCTGCCCTGAATATTTGTTCTACTGATTCAGCAAGAGAGTTGAAACTTTCTTCTACACTTTATCTGATTGAAAATTGCAGGTACGTCATTCACAAGATTAATTATTTCAAGTTCAAGGGCAGCTCCATTTTACTGGATATTCACGGTGCAACTTCATTGTATGGACATTGAAGGCTATTTCCACTGAAAGAATTGCAAGGGATGATGAGTTTTGGGAAAGAAAAATGATTGAAAAACGCTCTCAATTTTACCTTTGCTGTATACTGCCAGGGCAAACAGGTTATGAACCTTCATATACAGGATGAGGCATATAAAAGAGGCCCCGTGGGACGTGTGTAACGGAGCTAGCAAATGAGGAAATACAGTCCAGTGTGACAACAAAATACCTAGAGTAGGTGCTGGAAGTGGCCGCCATTGACCTCGAGGCAGGTGTGCAGACTTCACCAAAAGTTGTGAAAGGCACGGGCGAGGACATGCTGTGCAATGACATCTTTTAAACGACTCATGTCCAAAGTGCATATTCATAGAATGGAATTCTTTAATGCTTGCTCGTACTGAAGGGTAATGTGAATAGCTTAATTGCTACACTGTAAACAAAAGCAAATTAAGTTGGTGTAATTATTGCACATTGTAGTAATTAAACGTTAAATAGTGCTTACCGGCAATTATATAAGACCGAAATTTTTTTGAAGTTATAAGTGTATTTTTAAAATAAATTCTAAAAATGCACTTGCATGTTTTATTTGTTACTAAGCTCGTTAAATTTTACAATAGTAGTATGAGTTACTTGACACACAATGATGCTAAAACTGTACTACAATGTATGTGTAATTTTAAGAATTTTTACGAAGTATACCTCTATATAGTGTAGAAAACACACACACATTGTCGGTGTAAAAGTACATAAAACGTTGGTAGAGACAATACTTTTTTTCACACTTGCAAGATCATTTGCTTATAATACATATACCAATATGATACTACTATGTAAAAATCAATGTAAGTTTAAAAGTTCCTTTGATATAATTATACATAGTTAAACCTACTAGTCTTTTAAAAAATCTTAAGTTATTAGTGAAAATATTTACAGATATTACATAATGCATAAATTACTTGTAGAGATTAAATTAATTGCTTTTATTTTAGTTTGGCTATCTAATGTAGATATAAAATACACAAGTTCTATCTTCACGAATAGTTAAATATTTGCAAGTACTGTGTGTGTATCACACACACACATTTTTTGTACACACAAATCACATTGCCTATTGGTTGTCACAGTTATGCTCTTATATTATAATTATTCTGCACTACAAGGAAATATTATATATTATTATATAAGGAACATTAAGCGTTAGTTACATTTTTTTGAAGTTGGTAACGATTGAGGGGAAAGCAGTTTGCTGTATTAACATCGAACAAAACGTGTTAGGTAGCCATTTGTGATAACTGAAATAATTTCTATCGCTTTCAGTATTTTTTAATGGATCAAAGAGCAAAAATTAGCAGATTTGTGCAATATTAACTTTTCTAATAATTTCACAGTTTCACTTGACAGACGCATGACTAAAGTAATAAAGCACATGGCAATGTTAATTTTACATAAGGCGGGGGAATACACAATGTACATATAAGTAGATCTTAAGCAGGGCTTTCAAAAGTGCCCCTTTTACCATAAATAGTCTATACTGATTTGGTAACCTATGCTGGACAAAAACCCATGTCGGATAGTCCCTTTATAAAAAATTATGTTTTCCTTGATTGTGAAACAGAAATTTACTGAAATAAATACAGCGGAAACTGGATTTTACATTCAGCCAATAACATTTTCCCGTCAATTACACCACTTTAGTTACATCCCGCCATTTCCCCTATGTTTACAATATGTTACATTCCCGCAACTTACACTGCAAATATGCAAGTACCTTCCCTTGTAATAGACCATTTGTTTGTGTTGTATTGCGAGTTGGGAGCAAAGTAGAGGATAATAGGATGACAATGTTGGAGTAAGATAGGCTCAACTGCTTCTGTTTTCAGTTGGCAGTTGCCGCTCTTATTCCAAGAACTAACTGACAGCCTGTCACTCACGGAAGTGGAAGGGACAGCAGGAGATGCTACCTTGCTGTGAGATAATCATCTACTGGAAGAAGAAAAAATGAGAGAACGAGAATGAGATGCTGCTCTAAACCCACTGCCGCCTGCTGTGTTGCGGGTCGCTGAATTAGTAGCTTTGCAGGGGAATACTGCAACTTCACCTTGTCCTGTCAGTATTTAAAAATCTTTTACAAGTAATATGAAATATGACATTTAAAAACTATGCTTATTAATTATGTTTAACTTTCTGAATATGAACAATGTTGAATTATGCTGAGAAATGTGGTATATAAGCTTATAGAATTAATATTTTCTATTTTATAAGTTTAAAACTTAAATGATTGAAGTTGCCATTGCCTAAGATTAAACATATATTACTAAAAGTATTTTTTTTGAGTGCTGCTTTTATCCTTTGATTTTGAAGAATTTATGTGATATTAAGTTTCCTATTGTTCTGTAAGTTCACTTACAACATCAAATAGTACATCATGCTAGTGTTTAAACATTGTATAATACATTTAGTAACAGTTAGCTTGAAGTAGGGTTTGTCATGATTTTTTTCACTTTTATTTACACTTTCCCCTGAATTACACCATTTTGTTTTCCCTCTTGAAAAGTGCAATACAAGGGTTCCACTGTACTTCTGTTGCAGTCATTTATAAAGAAATGTTATTACTTTTCAGGAACTGTAGCAAGTAATTTGCTTCGAGTGTTAGAGTTCACCTTCGAATTAATACCCAAGATGGTTCTACTTGAAGTGCAGGTTATTTACACCAGAAGAATGTGAAAGCAAAGAATTCAACCAGAAATTTGTGCAATTTTTTTTCTTCAGTTTATTGAAACAGCAAACATTAAGCGACAGGTTCGGCTGCTTACGTTCAATGCCATGTTTTGGATGTTGCCATTTCACTATTCAAGTTTTGTACGATGTAAGAATGTTTACTTACAAATCATTGACAAATGTAAATTTCTGCAACCTCCCTTTCGAACAAAATACTAGGGCAAAAAAAGATTTGTATTGCAATGCAATATGTATGTACAAAAATTATCCTATAACTCCACATCGATTTTACATTATTGAAGCTAAGCAAAATTATGCAAAAACTCTATCAATATAAGACTATTGGAGGCAAAACGCCATTAACAAATTACATTTTTTCCTGATGGATTCGTGAATGAGATATTTTCATAGGCCTCACATCTAAAGTCATAATAAAGCTCTTTTCCTTGCACACAACACTTGGATGACATTGAACCATAAATGATTGCATACAAACACTTGGAGAATAGGAATCTCGCCATTATTAATTGCAAAATTTTTTTATAATGTAAAATTTAATTTAAAATATTCATGTACTGCCCCCTGGCACATTCCATTTCATGAAGTGAAAGTAGGTACTGTCAGCTGTAACGTGTCGAATACGAGAGCATGAATTCATAATTCTCAATATTACCAGAGAGCTGATAAACTAAGGGAATTATGACAATTTCCTTGATTTGTTCTAAAATTTACACCAGAGGGGACGTAGTATAACTGAAATTGTTAAGTGAACATTTACTCCTCCAAAATATAACACACAAATGCCCTTGCCAATAGTTATTAGAAAACTATTCAGAAAAAATTAAAATTTTTTATGACAAAACTTTCATCTACTGTGCACCATGAATATACATACAACTGTTACCCAAGTTATTCTTTTGTATCTACATATGGTAATTAATAAAATTGGTTATCTTATTGGAATGTCTTATTGAAACAGCACAAATGGGCAGTAAAAGAACAATCGAATACAAACTTTTTTTTTTTTTTTCAAAACCAAAACATTTACGGATTATATACATCATGGAGCAGAGTTTCAATCAACTACTGTTTATTTGTTGCACATTATACGGGAAATAATAAATAGAGAACTAAGCAATCTTCAAATGTCTCATCAACCCGCTTAGCATAGCAGACAAGCCATGTGCCAGGCACGTAAACTAGCGTAGCTAAGGTGTGTTCTACAATGAGACAGAAGTGTACAACGTACACGGATCACAGAAGTGCAGCACATAACACACACTATATTCAGTCTACAATGAGACGCATGTGGACGTGGGTAACATAAGGACACACATAAGAAAGCTGAGCATTTCGCAATTCTTCCGTGACTGTGAATCCGTGTAGCCAATAGGAATCTAGCATTTGGTTTGTTTATATTCGTTTGTGGTCATTATGGTACACACTGCAACAAGTGCTTCAATTTACTGTGGCGATTATACTCTTTTTAAAATAAATAAGTGCACATGGTTTGGCAGTAGTATTTGTGCAGTAAAACTGGAAAAATATATAAAATGAGATGTGTACAATATAAAATCTATATCAGTAATTTGCAACAATTGAGCATTTTTGATCTGTTAAGTAGCAAGCAAGACTGTATGTTTCTTTGTATTGTAGAATAGTTCAAATTTATCAAAAGTCATCTGCATATTCCGAGTCAGTTTCCTTACATATATGTGCATTGTAGAATGGGCCTAAGCTAGAACCTGTGCTCTCAACTTCGTCGCTCGCAATACCCACCAAAACCATTATTTCAGGCAGACCTAGATGCCTTTTGTCTGGTTGAGATTGAGTTATAGGGAATTTGGAGGGGTGGTGAACACAATAGTTAAGGAAGTTGAAGATTTTTGGAATAGCCGACTTGGTGCCAGGTACCGTTAACAGGCATTGCCAAAAATGTTGCTGCTAGTGATCTGGACAATCTCAGGGTACGGCTGGCTGTCCGGCCAGACGTATGCAGTCCGTTAGTGAAAATGATGAATACCCCTCACTTGTAGTACTTACGTTTGCACTGTGGGCCTATTTAGGCTGGCCCACATGCCTTAAGCTGTTAGAACTGTTAATTATATGTACTGCTTGCTGACTGATTGACGCAGATTTAAGCCGAAATGGGTTGTAAGGGACCTGAGCCCCGTAACGCCCGAAGGAAGTGCTTGAAATAAAAGACATACTTCTGGCGAAACTCACATGTAATCATTCTCGCACAAATGAAACATCACCATTGACGAACACTTGCACTAATTTGTGGGCTATGGCCTGTCAGAAAAGGCTAAGCAGAAAATTGTGCAAATCTGAAGTGAAATTTATTTGAAAATTACGCTCCCCCAGGCGATTCAAGCACTAGGGAAGAAAGGGGTGATAACTCCGGACGACGAGTAAAAAGGTTCCGATTATTAACGTCTATTTTAATACTATATGATTAAGAGTGGAAAAGTTGAAAGCCACCCAGAGCGTGCATGCGACACGACCATCCCCTTGAGATGCAGAGCTGCAACTAGTCCCGGTGAGCTCGAGTAGAGCAGAGGAGGCGGCACGTGACTGATGGGCACTACTTTTTGCATGACAAATAATTTAATGAAAATGCAAAACATAAACACATGCAATAAAATTATATAAAAATAAATATACCGAACTTTGCATAATACAGCAACACAAAACTTGCCCTGCAATGGTACAAAATGTGGAAGAAACAGGTGAGGTGAAAATACATGTAATTGACAGAATAAAAATATGAAAACAGCAAAATCTGCATACGGGCATCTTTGGCTGTCCCCATTTTTAAAGTGTCTTTGCCTTTATTATTAATTTTACCCTGCAATAGCATAGAGCCAATTCTGCCATAAGGCCCCTTTAATCTTTTATGGAGGGGGGGGGGGGTGGCAAGACAGCACCCGACACTACACTGAAAGTGTAGTGTGTGCACTGTGTCGTCTATGTGCGGCGTAGCAAACAGATTGGAGGGCAGGATGCCATCATGCATCAAACGCCCCCCTCCTCGGGAGACCGTTTGTAGGCCACATGCCTTCTGGAGCTGCAGGGACACGCCTTGGTTCCCTGGTGTCTGGGCCACAGGGCGTATGGGCCACTTGGCCAGCTGGTACAGTGCTGATGGAGCTGCAGTTGCCGCTGATGGAGGCAGCCTACTGCGGTCTGGGATGTGGTGGCATTACCGCAGGTCAGGCATGCCCGTGCCGGCTGATGCTTCATCCATGACCGCCAAAGGAGGAGCGAGCTGGATGCTTCACTGTCCTTGCTGCCACCGTCCCTGCTCCTGCTGTTACTGCTACTGCACCGCCGACCCCACTGCTGCCGGTAGTGACTCTGGTGGGCAGTGACCAAGGGGGTTTGGCCACCTGGTGATGAACCCTCTGCTGGTAGTGGTGCTCCTGCTGTGGCGCTGCTCTCATTGGTAACCCCCTCGCCAGCGGCGGATACCTCCGGTAACTGCCTTGACGCCACTGACAAAGTGGCAGGAGGTCCTGGGGTGTCACCTGGAGCAGACAAGGTAGATGGGATGGATGTCACTACGCCAGGTGCCCTGATGCATATAGACTGTGGTGCTTCTTGCTGTGCGTGTGCCTGGAGTAGCAGTAGTGTTGGGATGGTGATGCTAGGTGGAGTCACACCATCTGTGCTGCCTGAAATTCCGCTCCTCCTAGAGCTTCCACGGAGGGAGGTACTGACAAACCTTCCTTCCTTGCAACTGCTTGGGGGAGCTTGAGAGCAGGGTCGCTGTCATGGGTCACCATGGTACCTGGTGTGGCATCGTCAGCAATGTCACCGGCTGTCAGTTGCAGGTCATTCCAATGTATCCTCATGGTCTTTCGCCAAATCCAGACTAGGTAAGTGGTGGGTCCGATGTTCCTTGTTAGCATGTGTAGCCCGCTCCACATATCCATGAAGTCAGCGCAGAAATCTCTGCAGACAGCGGACTGCGGATGCACACTGACGTATACTTGCTGACCTGCTTGCAATCATGGCAGTGACCGCGTGGTGGTTGGCAGCCACCATACGGTGTAATCCCGCTGATGCAATGCTCCCTTCTGCGCCGCTCAGGTCGGCCATCAGTGCTTACTGGGTCGGCATTTTCCCTTGCCCATGAGCAGTCAAACCACTCGCCCAACAAGGTGAGGTTGTGGCCTAGTAGCACGTTGGCAGGTGACTTGCCGATTGCGGTGTTGATGCGCCGACGGAGGGTGAAGAGGGCGGAGGGCAGATGGTCTGCCCACATGCTAGCCACCCACACAGAGCCGCAGCTGCATCTTCAACTCTTGGTTGTGGTGCTCCATAGGGTATGCAAGTTTATTGTAAATCGCCATCTTCAAATGCCAAACTCCCCAACAGGTGCACAATTCTCTCCATCTCTTACTGGTACACTGTGTCCCATTGTCTGTGAGCAGGTTTTGCAGATAGCCCCGACTGGGGAAGAAGTCTGCCTGCAGAACTTCAGCAATACCGTTAGCTTGCATACAGCTGACTGGGTAGGCTTGGACCCACCTAGAGAAGTTGTCCATGACCACTATACTGAACCGCTCACCCAAAGAGGATCTAGGGTAAGGGGTCCCATTAGATCAAGATACACCATCTCAAAGGGCTTCATCGGCAGTCGGGGCTTTTGCTGCTGCACCCCATCAGCTCACCTGACTTTAAACTAATTGAACTTGGTACACTTAAGCACGTATGTCTGGCAAGTCCGGGCCAAAAGAAATGCTCCCTCACATTGCGAATTGTCTGTTCCATTCCCGGGTGCCCTGACACATTGCTATCATGTGCATGCTCCAACACTTGCTCTCTGCACTGGCGGGAACCAACAGCCTCCAGCTGGTATGATCAGTGGGAGAACAAGTTTCTAGATGGCCATCTAACAGTTTCCAACATTCCACTGCTTGCTGTGCACAACTGTCTTTTTGTTCCTGAGTGAGTTTGCATCCCAGTTGTGCTTCCACTATGTCATGGTACAAATTGCTCATAGTGACACCATTGATTGTGACATTGATTTGGTGGAGTCTTACCTTGCTGAGGGTTCCCACACTGTTGGTGGTAGTATCTCCTCCCACTCAGCATCGTCATGTACCACAATGCTGGCACCTGGTGACCTGGACAGCCATCTACAAGCTGGTTTTCACTGCCTGGGACATCCTCCATGACCAAGTCATAGGCTTGGAGGCGTATGTTGTCGAGACAGACCAGGCAGTGGTTGTCAGTGCAGAATGTGAAGCATTGGTTATCCAAGAATGCCCAATACTTTTTGCTGGACCATACCATGGCCAAACATTTATGCTTGTTGACATCGTACTTCCTCTCGGTCTGTCCAAACTCGGCACTGGTGAAGTTATTGGCATGATGTTCGCCATTGTCACCACACTGGTAGAGCACTGCACTTAGTCTCTCTTGGCTGGCATTGGTTTGGAGGTACAGGTGTTTGGTGGGGTCATACCTCGTCAAGGTTGGGCACACTTCGAAATGCACCTTAATTTCCCTAAAGGTGTTGTTGGCAGGCTGTCTCACTGGAACTGTAGCTGCATTGACAGTAGGTCGGTCAGCAGTGCAGTGATAATGGCAAAGTCCTGGATGTGCTCTCGGAGCCCGTTTATCAGTCCGAAAAACTTCCGGAGATGCTTGCGTGTACGTAGTGGCAGATATTCATCAATCAGCAGAAGCTGTTGAGGATTTGGTTTGTTACCTTCTTCATCAGATGGAAATTGATGGTTGTCTTTCTCAAGTGGTACTTGGTGGTTGCACACGTGAGGCTGTTGATGGCTAAACTCCTGAGCACAAGTGTAAGGTAATAGAGGTGCTCCTCTCAGCTTGCTGGTCACATTACCCCATTGTCCAGGTAGGCGAGTGTGAACTCCCAGATGAGGCCATCCAACACTCTGACCATCATTGCCTGGAAGGTAGCCAGTGCACACTTCAGCCCAAATGGCATGGCACAAAACTGGAAACATCTGATAATGTAGTTTATAGATAGTACATGCAACGCCCTATTTATAAATTAACCGCTGTACAAATTGCACCTGGATGACAATATCTCACATTAACCTAAATATTATTTGTCCTAAAAATTATTCCATTGCAAAATTATGCATGGTTTCAATAAATAACATTTATTTTCTCTTTGTTGCTGAAGTGGGAGAGGAGACAAGAGAAACAAAATGGCAAGTCGGCCTCAGAAAGACTTTGTGATTACAGGCAAAATCAAAATTATTAGCAAGCAGAATTGCTGCACATGGAAATATGTTACATTAAAAAATATATAGAGCTTGTAGAAAGTATAAGACTCTGACAATTTGTTATACATTTGTATTTAACACATGAAAAACATGTAATTTCACGGGGACGTGGCTTCTGAAGTACACTGTGCATGCTGGCCAACAGATGGCAGTACAGTTACCTGTTCCGCTTAACGTTATCCGAAAAGTATATGATTCACGTCTATTTGAAAATAAATATTTTTATATCCTACTGGTTTGAAATATATTGTGTCAAATTAATGTAAGAAAATTTGAAAAATACTCTGCAACAGATATGCAGCATCTTGAATGAATATCACACACTGTTTAAAGGGCCTCTGTAGTTACACTACAAATTCCTCTGCTGCATGGAGCCAAAAGTTACCAGCAACACTGAGGCATGTTTGCTCAGAACTATCAGGCCGGCAAGCATGTCAGGAGGGAAGAAGTTGGAGTGGGGAAGTGTGCAATAGGAGTTTAATGCAGGCGCACCTCAATGGCCCGTGCCTGTATGCAATCTGATGCTGGAAAGATAAGAAATTTACAAAATGAGTTTCAAGCATCAAACTTAGTAAACTTAAGTGTATTTAGTTTGATGCACAGTCTCTAGGATTTCCATCTTATACTGGATGAAACCATTCTGAGTAAGTGTCAAATAGTATATTACTGTTTCCGCATAAAACACAAGTTTGTATTATTTTAACACTCGAACCGTCCACAGGTCCTAAGAGTGGCACGACAAATGGAGAAAAAATACTCTCAGCTTGTTAATTGAGTATGCTACAAATGTTCATCTGTTTTAGGTACAAACATTTTTTTCATTTATATATTCATGAACAATGTAGTTGCTTAGTTGTATTTGAGAAGAGTAATGCATTAAAAAAAAACAGACAATTTTTTTCTTACAATGTCCCATATTCAGTTAATGTTAATTTAGGTAGTGCATATTTACTTCTAGCAAAATCACCAACTGCTGTTTATGATCTTTTTTTCCCCCCACATGTCAGACCTTGCAAATTGTTTGAATGTTCTTATTTGTTGTTTCCTTTTAAATTAATATTCATGCTTCTTACATCCCTGTTGGAAACACAACTGTGAATATAAAGTAGAGTGTGCATGTCAGATGTGCAGTTACTGATGTCAAAACCACGTATTTTTAATAAATTAGCATACTGCTCAAACACAAAAATGTTTGGAGAAGGTAAGCAGACTACTTCTTACCAAATATTATTTGCAGGTGAAATATATTTATATTAAATGTACGCTATAAGTTTAATATGAAAGTACAAATTTTTGGAAAACTAAATGGAAAACAAACATCCACCTCACTGTTGAACACCTGATTCTGGCAGTTGAAAGATGATTCATGAGCCAATGGGGCTACGTGCACAATATGAAAGAACAATTTCTCCATATTTAATGTATGGCTGGGAACTGCTTTGTTTTTGTAGACCTTTTCTCCAACTGCGGTACAAGTTTCTACTATCCTCAGTTATTAGTCTTCGGAAAACAAGCCTTTACTGATGTTAGGGGTCGTGCATTTCTCAAGCTGCCATCATAGACTTTGACATTTGTTGTCCCAAGCAGCGTGAAGCAATAAATTACTTCATGTCAGAAGGGGACACAGGTGGACTGACCATATTTGCAGGGGGGGAGGGGAGAAGTTGCAGGCTGGGTCAGTGAGGATTCTTTGTCCTAGTCATATGCCCCCGCCTCTGCTTTACCTTCCCTGTCTTTTTTTTGCTTCCATTATCCCTCCTTTATTGCTGTCAAAACAGTGGCACATTACAGACTAGTTTCTTAATCAGTGTACGTGTGATAACTTGAAATTTAATTCAATGTCCTTTTTTTAAAAGTATGTGTGTACCCATGCCTATGTAATATGCTAATTTTTTTATGGTGGGCATAGTTTTTTTTTTTGTGGAGTCAACTTTATGAGTAAAGTGAATACAGGTAAGTGTGTGCAAATAAAATGTGTTCTTATGTTACCATTTTTAGCGAGTAACGCAGTGCGTGTATAAAGGCCACGTCAGAAGCTTTTGATGAAAAATTCCGGATAATTAATATATCAAGTAGACGGCAAAACATTTTTATATTCCCGTAAACATTGCCAGACCTCATCCCGCCAGTGCAGACAGCAGAGGCCAACACGTTGCCTACATTTTGCATAAATTCAACACACTGACGTGAATCACATCTATCAGAATGTTTTCCCATGGCCGGGCCGCTGTTACGAAGTAAACCGGCCCTGTAATGACAACAGTGGCGGCGGGCGCTGCCCACCAGAATATCTAGTCCCGAGCGGCAGCAGCAAGTCGCAGTGCCTGGCTGCGCTGCAGATGATCTAGGCGCTCGCCCAGCTATGTACACGTGACAATGTACAAAATACTATGTTTTATTCACTCACAGCTTTACATTAAATACTGTACAAAATGCACTCTACTTTACATTAATCAATTACTTTACTCAGTTAATAGCAATTACTTCAGTAGGTCCTGCCGACCCGTAGCACCAAAGTATATGGTAAGTGCTCACGACTTGAGGAGTCTTAATAGTTTGGACGAAGACCCTAACACTGCACAACGTCTGGTGCCCTACTGGGATTATATTTACCCTTTGGCTGCCGTGTCTGCATCGTCGAGTGAGGCCTCCTCGACAGTGGCAGTGCTGGGCGTCAAAGCGGGTACCACGGCCTGGTGGTCCTCCTTGCTGGTGTCTCGTCTGTCCCTCTGGAGCACGATGGCAGCGAGCCGCCATCGTTCCAACCTTATATACTACTCTGCCTAGCCTCTCGACCTTCCTTGGTAGGGGATTGTTTTATTAACAGCTGGACTGGCTCATCGTGATTGTACCGTCACAGGTGCTTGAACATAGCTTGCCAGCCCCAGCTAATATTGCTTGCAGCAATATGCTATAATCACATGCTCCTATTATCGCGATGAACCTTCAGCTATTGTGTATTAAGACATTTTAACAGCAGTGTGATATGAACGGTTAGTTGCAAACTGGCAAGACGACTTTGCATAATGTACTGAATTTGATTTTGTACCAATTAATGTGGATAAGTGACATTCCATAAACAGACTACCATGCCTTATCTCGCAAATATGTAGATATGCAATATTTTTAAGGTGTTACTGAAGGCAGCGGATATCAAACTGCTGCTTTTTACGAAGAAAATCTACGGAAAAGAGGAGGCCAGCAACCTGAAAGGTATCCTGATCACAGGATGTTTATTACCACACACAAAACTGTCATGGAAGGCCGTTTGTCTAGTTCATGACGTGAAGGCATTTCGAGGGCTGACAAAGTGTTCTAAGAGATGCGCAATGAACCATCTACTAGTATCAGGAAGATAAGTAGTTGTACTGTTATCCCAACAAAAAGTGTACATTGTATACTGCATGCCAGCAATTACCACTCACCACACATACAGCGGGTGCAGGCTCTACTCCCAGCGGATTATAAAAAAAAAAGGGTGGCCTTTTGTCAAGAGATGCTGCATCGGTGTAGGGACGACCTAAACTTTATTGATAATATTTTGTGGATGGAGGAGTCACATATCCAAAGAGGTGGAATATTCAACATTCATGACTTTCACTAATGGTCTATTGAAAACCCTCATGCAATAAGAGATTCACATTTCCAACACTAGTTTGGCTTGTACGTGTGCACAGGCGTAGTAGGCAGCCACAAGATTGGGCCATTTGAACTACCGGTAAGACTAAATGGTAACATGTATAGCAATTTTCTCCAGCACAATTTTCTGCCACTGCTAGAAGACGTGAACCTAGAGGCATGTAGAAACATGTGGTTTTGGAATAATGGTGCTTCAAGCCATTATGCAGTGCAAGTGAGGCAGCATTTAAGCACTGCATTCCCTGATAAATGGATTGGACGTGGCTGACCAATAGTGTGGTCCCCACGATCACCAGATTTGAATCAGATTGAAGAAACCGTTTATTCAGGTAGAACTTAGCCACAAACTGTCAGAAACTGAAAATACAGTAAAAGTAAACATTTGTGCTTACCAATCATTACTTCAGGCCAATTATTTTCATTTTATTGTTCTCCCTTCCTTGATTTGTTGATGTTTCAAAATGAGTGAACCAAAGCATAGAATGCTCTGTCGCTTTCATTCCACTGTAGGTAATTTTAAGGTCACATAATTTATGACGTTTCCCATGTAAGTAGCATTGTGCCATAGTCAGTGAAAGTTTTTAAGGGCTACATATGCAGATTATTATCGAACTTCAAGTATGTGCTCCCACAACGTAATCGTACACAAAGGCCTTTATATGATGTACCTTAGGCCAGTGAATCTACATATACATGGAAGTTTCTTTATAGTACAAGCATTATAAATATCAATATGTGTCATACTTATAAACATATTTCATTGCAAGTGTGTTTATAAGCCCCTACTCACATTAATACTGTGTTCATAAGTACAGAACATAAATCATACGACATACAGCATAACTTTTAGAGCACTCTGAAAAAAAAATTTCATTCAAACAAAGCTTAACAACCATTTTTATAGTCCTTAAAAATAGTGAACCTATTAATAGTTTGCTGTGATATTTCTCTTGCACTTCTTCGAGGTAGATTCTGAAGCATCGACAATGTATTCTGTTTCCTGCATGGCTAGTTTTCTAACATATCTGGAATCAGTGATTTCTGGTAAAAGGTAACTGAAAATACATGGAGTTCAGGGAGCATTTGGTTCCAGTATCAATAATGTTAATGAATTACATCACATATGCTCTTCTGTGACCACACAATGAAATAACTGGACTCCAGTTTGGAAATATGCAGAAGCTTGCACTTGGTACATACTGTAAAAAGAATGAGACACCTAATGCAGGCCACCTGAATAACATTGCCATTTTCAGTTGTAGAAGAAAATGCTTCATAAAAAAATTGCTTGGGTCAAAGGCATTAATAAATTGATAATGATAATTTCCCCATACACTAAAGGGTAATGAAGATACAGAGGTCAACTTCATTACTTTAAATGGAATGATAAGTTTTTATTAACACCCCTGAAGAGGGTGTATGAAGCTATAGTAAATACAATTACATTATTTGCAGCAATTATTGGAAGACATCCCACTGGATGTAAGGCAATCCATGTAGTACCAACATGATGGATGTCCCGCTTATTCTGCAAAGAGAATTACAGCGGTTTGTAACGGAACTTTAAGTAGTCGTTGGATCGGTCGGTCTGAAAAAAACGAAATGGCCTGCATGTTCACCAAACTTAATGCCTATGGACTTTTATCTGTAGTGAACACTAAAGCAACTGGTCTACAAAGACCCACCGATGACACCAGAAGACATATAAAGCCATATAACATGAGCTTGTGCTGCAATCAGTCTAGATGAAATTTGTTCTGCGATAAGTCTACATGAAATTTGACGTACGTTATTGTCCGCTCAGAATCGCTTTACAGTATCTATCAATGCACAAGGTTACCAATTCAAACACCTGATATAACAAAATAACAAAGGAATCAAGGTCTCAGGCTGGCATTTGTTTCAACACACGCCAACTATAGGAAGGCCGCAGTACCTCTAAGACAGCACCTCGTTGGCCCTTTGTTCCGTGCAGTGGTACAGTTTGCTTCGTCATTGACCCTCAGTAATCTTGAATGACTGGAAAATGTCATACACAATGTCGAGGGATGTTAATACAAATTATAATTCTATTTACAGTAAAAAAGTTGACCTGTGTATCTTATTTACCCTTCCACGTACAGGGAAATTATCGCTATCAAGTTAATAGCACCTTGCAAGCAAGCAACTTATGTGAACATATTCTTTTACAACTGAAAGTGGCAGTTTTATTCAGGTGGCCTGCCTTAGGTGCCTCATCCATATATATCACCATGTTTTAGTTTCTGGACTCCCTTTTTTATTTTCATAAATTTTATCCTTCTGCTGGCTATTGCTTCCATTGGTGACAATAGTTTCATAGATGCAGGCCATTAAACTTCTATAGGAGTATTATCGCCTATGAGTCCGTCTGGTGATTCTTCAAGGAAATGAAAGTCTTCATCCACAAGTAGGCCACATTGCTGTAAAATAAAGTGGTTTTCTTCTGCTAACTAAGCTACAGCAACTACAATTGTTTTATTCCTCACAATGTGGCAGGCTTCATTTTACAAATATTCTCAAAGAATGAACCTGTTACTCTTTTGCTAAGTTCCTTCCATACATGGCATGCACTTCTTCTATTGTGTACACAACAAGACCATAATGAACGAGATCTGAGAACACAGTGGCAGATTTCTTTGTACTAACTAATCTGAGAATTAGTTTTTGAAGTATCCGTAAGAGCATGTGCGTGTCTGAACATTTCAGTTACAACAATTACAATAGCATGGCATTTCTCAAAATAAGTCTCTAATTTTTAAGCAATGCAAAGGAAAAAGATGTTTTCCCAAACTTGGGAACTAGTGTAAAATGTTGCACTTCACTGAAACAGATGAGCATAAGGAACCAACAAACAATTCCTCTCAAAAAGGCAATCTTAACAACAATTTTTGAAAAAACTTAATTTCAAATTGCAGAAAACTAAATTACGTCTGCTTCAATTGAAAGTAACATGGCATAGAAACGCATTAATTACATACAACATTTAAGGTGAGACAGAAATGTAATCTACAAAATAATATACCAAGTGGAAAGCCAACCATTAAAAATCATATGTACTAAATAAACTGTAGAGTAGGCTAATACTTCATTAAATTGTTCATTGGCACTGGTGTTGAAAGAATAATGTTTGATTATAATCCATGCAGGAAGCGACAATGGCTTCGTTTTTATGCTGTGATGGCATGGAAATGCCAGAAGCAAAGAGTGTTCCTCACGACAGTAAAAATTACAAGAGTTGCAAGGATGGGTCGCCAGTTGTAATGATATATTTATATACGTGAAATGGCTACAAACGGAAAGACTTCAAGAAGTCATGAAACAAATGAGAAAATTGAACAAAGGCTACCTGAATTTTTAGTTCCACAGCTAAAATGATGAAACCAAAATCATATGCTTCACAAAATTAGGTGGATATATAAATTTGTAAACAAAGTACAGAATAAGCATGGGCTCGTATTGGAAGCTATAGTGCAAATATGCAAATATACTCGAGAACTATTAATGACATGCATATAATATAAGTATTCTCATTTTAATATAAGCAAAATAATACTGCATTCATGTAGTGTAGATAGTGAAACAAGAGACTCAGTAGTGCATATTCAACAGAAGTGGATGGCCTAAAAATTCTGATGAAGAATGAGTGGAAAGTGTTCTTTATTGTCAACGTTTTCTGTTATTCTTTATACAGACGTACAGGAAACTAAAGGGACAGACTTCAGGACGTGATTTTTGACTAAAAAAGTTACAAAATTATTAATGTCAACATATGGCCGGAAATGCATATTTGTAAGGTAGATACACAGCACTGATGAATGACTCCATTCTCACATGACAACACTCACAGTGTGCTTTTGTGTGTTGCAGTTGTGTGATTGGAGCCAAGGTGAAGCACAATGGTCCGTTATTTATTTCAGGAACAAGTTGAGATTGTGTTCATATACGGTCAAGCTTATGGAAATAGTTAAGAGGGTGCACGGATTTATCGAGCCACATGACCTCACAGACAGCACCAGCCAAACTACAAAACCTTTGCAGCCATTTTTGGGCATTTGTGTGAGCATGGGTCCTTTCATACAGGCGAACGTAGAGGGCGGCCGCGGCATTGTTCGTACACCAGATCTGGAGGAACACCATCTACACTATATTGACACCAAACCCAGTAAAAACTCCAGGCAAGTGGCCTGCCAGTATGGTGCAAGCAAAGAGATGGTAGTGTTTATCCTGCATGAAAACCGCTACTATCCCCATTCCCTGCAACATGTGAAGGGATTATCGCCAGCTGAATTTCCACCATGGGACAGGTTTTGTCGCTGGTTTTTGCAGCAAGCCAACACCATTATGGGATTTCTTTTGTCAGTCCTCTTCACTGATGAAGTGACCTTTCGTAGAGATGGCATCATTAACCTACACAATCGTAATCTGTGGGCCACAGAAAATCCTCGGGGAACGGTTGAATAGTCTCATCAGCAACCGTTCAGCATAAATGTTTGGGATGGGATTATTGGTGACCACTTAATTGGACCATTTGTTTTTCCACAACGCCTTAACAGACAGACCTATCTGGACTTCCTGCGGAACACACAACCTCTGCTGCTTGAGAACGTGCTATTGGCCATACGACAGATAAAATGGCCGATTCATGATGGACCGCCAGCCCACTTTCTCCATACTGCTCGTCAACACCTCAACAACAGCTTCCCTGGAAGATGGATAGGACGATGAGGCCATGTTGCATGGCCCGTGCAATCACCCGAACTTAAAACTCCCTTAATATTTATTTGTGGGGGCATCTGAATAGTGTTATGTATGCGGAGCCAGTTCCCAATATGAAGACCCTAGAACAGCATGTCCATGTAGCCTCTGACGCTATTCTGGTACAGACTGGAACATTAGAAAGAGTGAGGCAATCCATGATGTGAAGTGTTGATGCTGCAATGCATCCCAAGGTGGCCATTTTGAACATCACATCTGTTGCAACCTGGATGCACTTAATGCCAAGTAATGTATACCGGTACAAATTGCTTTACTGCAGCCTTACCATCCATTTCCGGACATATGTTTCTATGGACTTTTTTGTTCCTTTTCCGCATAAGTACCTCCTGAAGTTTGTCCTTTAGTTTCCATTCCCCTTATATAATGTGACAGGCTCCAATCAAGTTTTGTTTATTCCAACTCCACATGCGCTGCCGAATGTATTCTTAGAATAGTTCATGACATCACCCGTTCTTGTGGTGTTGCTCAAGATCGCAGATATCTGGCACACAGTACATGTTAATTGAACAATACTGCAGTTGTTTGTCAAGACTTACACAGGAAGGTGAGCAACGTGGTATTAGAGAATGTTGCATTATTACAGTCACATTCCAGGTCTATAATTTTTCGATACTTATTTCTCTTTGCATGCACCACGGGACTGGCAAAAAAAAAATACAGGGCAGAAACTAAAGGGTGTCTTAAGACTTGTCAAGAATACATCAGTTCTGCTTGCTTAGCCTTAGCGTATAAATTGTTTATCGCTACTCAATATTTCACATATTTCAGTTTTATGTTGATTAAAACAATTTTTCTAATATTTTACAGACAATTTGTGAACTTTGTACACACTCTTATACTGTCAGCACCTCTCTGTGAAAATATCACACAAACTGGGATGTGGCTAGAAGCACAATCACGAAACTGAACTGTCGGAATGTCATACTTATGTTGCAGTACAGAATATATGGAACACTTTTACCAGATGACTACCAATTATCAACAGTCAATAAGTTATGGTTTGTTTAAAAAATGAGTACACACTTACAAAAATATGAAAGAAGAATTTTATATTGTATGGCAATGCATAAATATAAAGCAGTTTAATTGGCTTCCCTGTTAAACAAATTAGGTGAGATTTTACCTTCTGTTCATCGTAACTAACAAATTTAAATGAGAGTGCTCAGTACGAGTACAGATGAACTGGCATGCATGCAACAATTCAAGATGCCATGGGAAATTGTTTAAATAAATAATTAGATGTTTTGAAAATGTAGGTACACTTTTTCTGACCAAATATCAGTGCAGCTGGGGGATAATTCAGTTTGTGCTAAATAATTATTAATAGATTTAGTGTAAAACTGATTCCGGAGTATAATTGAAAGATTAAACACAAGTGGTTTTGATTTTGTGAGTCAGTTATTCAGAAAATTAGTCAAGTTTCAATATACAACAAAAGTAGGCCTAATAAATATAAAATACTGAATAAAATCATAATACCCCTTTGGCCTAGACTATGTTTTGGAAAACATGGTCGTAATATTCATTAATTAAAAAAAATAGATATATATTATTTGTTAGATTTAGTTTCACTACATACTTGAATGAAAAGACTTCTTGCATACAAAGAACAGTTTTGATAAATGCTGAAATGCAAGGGTATTTTTTTGTCACCATATTTATTTCCCTTGAAGACTATTTTTTTCTGGTAAAATTCCATGGGGATTATTTTATGTTTAAACACCTTCTACCCACCGAATGTCTGTAAATGTCTTGAGTGGCCATATCCTGAATAACAAGCTCATGCTTGGATTTACTATCATGAATTCAAGTAAACTACGCTGTAAGTACCTAGCACCTCACAAAAAACTCTGCCAGTGATCTGTATCAGTACCACACCTGACTTAAATAAAATCACTAACCACTAGAGTAAGCGCTTAGCCCTGGGTGCCAATGAAAATAATGTACATAATTAAAACAGGTACAAAATGTGTTGAAATATTGCTTGCTATAATTTGCATTACTGGGGCATTAAAAAAATGTATAATTTTCCATAGGTTTTTCTAATGTTTGCACACAATAGGTGGTATCAATTTAAAAGGTGCGCTGTAATCACTAGTCATACAAATAATACAATTAAACAGGTTCTTTGTAACAGACACATCGTCGTCATCGCTGCCGAACCAACTTCCCCTCCAGGCCTGTATTGCCGCGGTAACTAACAGCACTACCTCCACTCTGCTGCCTCCAGTGTCAGATGCTCACGGCTGCCACCAGCATGGTAAAATGGCAGTAGTCACAGAAGCAGAAAACACCTTCACGACTATTCTGTTTCTTCGGAATTTTAAGCAATGACTATATGGATTTAAAACAGCAATCTATTCAGAAAACATACAGCAATGTCACTCTAGTCTAAAACTCTGTTTAAATGAAGAATAATTATCGTAAACAGAGGGCAACATACTGGGATTTTTGCTTACTTTGATATTTTTAATGATATTTGCATTTTAATAACCAAGTTTCCAAACAGGCAACAAAGTACACAGTTTCATCTTTGTTCTGAACCAAGATAAACCTTTAAATGTTTAATAGTTCTTACGTAATGAGAATAGCCATAAATAACTGCAACAAGACCCAAATGGCCACTATGGAGGCCCCGTACGTTCGATTTCATTTGTGACACCAAAACATTATTTTAGAACGAAGTTTAGTTCAGTGGAAAGATTTTGGCAGCTCTTAACAATGAGGTCTTTAGAGCTAATGAAGGTGAAATTAAGTGAGAATGAAGCAGTGCCAGAATGGAAGGGAGGGGAAAACAGCAGGAGATCCACGAGAAAACACGTTGACCAGCAGGACCGTTTGGCACAATTACCACTTGCGAAAATCCGTGAGTGACCCATCCAGGGATTAAACCTGGTTCACATTGTTGGTGGGAGGCTAGCAAGCTAACCACTCAGCCACCGTGGCCCTAGAACAAAGTTTGGTTTGTTATACTTATAACAGCTAGTGATAACATGAAATTCTCTTTTAATCATTGATGCATCAGCTGATATTGAATTTTGTAAATAGTTTGTGAGTTCCATTTATGACATGTTGCCTCACACTAATTGCTATAAAGTGGAATATTTTGATGGAATATATATATATATATATATATATATATATAATATATATATATATATATATATATATATATATATATATATATATATATATATATATATATATATATATATATATATATACATATATATATACATATATAAAAAAAAGATACACACACACATATATATGTACACAAACACATACATATAGATGGTTCACGATAACTTTGGCCTTTTCTGAAGCCCTGCCAAATTTCTACTTTTGGTTACCGATTACATATCCTTCCGCTACACGTAAACATAAACACTGCCACGTGATTTCTAATTTTATAATTGTCAAATGTATTGGTTGCTGTTTACAGCTGTTCAAAGAATTATGTCATATTGCAGAAACAATTTCCTATGAATGTTCACTATGTAGGCCTATAACAATATTTAGGTCAGCTTTATAACTATTTGTTACACACGATATAGTGCGTTACACATAATACACATTAATATTTTGCCACGACGGTGTTTGTTACAACTGTGGCATAAACAACATTAGTATTTAACCTGTTGTTATTAATGTGTTTGGAATAAAAACTAAAATGAAGGGACAACCAGTCCAACGAAACGATGCAGTAAATTCAAGCACGCAACTTGTGTCACTTATTTATTGTACATCGACAAACGCAAACGATAGTATTGAACACGCAAACACATAGGCTTGCCGTATTTATTCTGCTAATATTTACATGCCTTGGTACTTATTGGTTTGTACGTTTATTTTATTATTTATTTAATATTATCTGGACGGGCTTAGTATTTCGTTGGGATTATTGCAGACATTCAAATAATAAAAACGTAAGCTCAAACAACTGTTTTCCAAACACCTAGCGCAAAGGTAAAAAGTTGTGATAAACAGACGTGAATCTAAATAACTAATTTTGTCATAACATCAGTTCATGGTTAAAACTTATAAATTTTTCATATTTTTGAAATCAACACACACACCTGGCATGCATAACGATTACAATGCAGCCACCACGCCCTTTCATACACAACGATCACAACACATTTCACTCTGCGTGGAAACACATATTTATCACAACACTGTAACTTCTGTAGGATGTTTAAAAAACACAAGTACGAACTTGAAACTTCATTCTGAAACACGCCGTGCCATTGTATGTCGCCCGCCGCCATATTGGGAACGCTTCCCACACCACGTCTGCCAACCTGCTAGATTTGTGTCGTGCCATCACATCCAAAATATGTAGTTGCATCTAAATAACATATAATAGGTATTTAAACAATAAAATCTCGTTTCAGTTGTAAATTACAATCTTAGATATCATTACTGTTACTGTAATTAATATTAGATGTGCTGAAATTATAAATAACAAAATGTATACCTTTCCTACACAGGTGGTACGATCTTCCTGAGAGAGACAGAATTGCAAGGATATTTTTAACTGCAGTAATGAAATGTGTTTCCGTCAGTGCTACCTAACAATACAAATATATCAATTGGCAACGTTTAACTTACAAATAGTATATATAAAATGAGGTTAAAAAATATTGTAACTGGTCTTACCAGCCATTGCCAACAGGTCGCTGCTCTCGCTGTTGTTAATTCGTATTTAACACAAAATAAATATTACAAGTTATATAAGATACTAAGGTAAATTTACATTTATTCAATAATACAGTACTCTAAAGTTAATCACAGTGTTAAATACTTGTTAAGTACAAGTTATTGGAAAAACAGGTTAACATAATACGCCTAGGTGATTTTCCAAAAGTTCGATTCCAAAAGGCAGAAGAAACCGTGAATGGGCTATCTATCCCCACACACGCGCACAAACACATGCACATGCGCACACAAACACGCACATACACACACAAGTCAACTCCCGATTATCCACTTTGCATCTTAACTGCGGTATATTTTAAACATCGAATACATATTTTTTTTAATTTTCTGTAAATACTGGCAAAACAATGTCAAGTGTGTTACACGCTCATGTTAACTAGTGGAATACAGTAGACCTATTCAAAAGTAATTATGTCTCAAGAGTATAATCTTTGTGTTTCCATTAAGCTTACAATATAGCTTTTGTGTCTGACGGCAGCCTCAGCTGGCAACTCCGCACACATAGCGGCCGGTAGCTAGCTAGCCCATCGCGGCGGCAGTCAGCCCGTTGCCATGACCGCTAGTCAGCCCATCCTATGTGCACCTACTGTCATTGCATTTTACTTGTGCGGGCAGTCTTCTATAACACATTTTCGTGTCTTTTTGGTCACATTTTCTGTCGAGTAATGTCTGCGAAACGAAAGTGCGTAGTTTTGACATTGCAACAGAAATAAGAGATAATAAATAAACTGAAAGAGGGAAGTTCATAAAACAACTTTCGTATGGTGTGGGTGAAACTACAGTACAGGACATACGTGACATCGAAAAGAAACTCCTAGTGGAATGTCCCAAACCCCCCCTCCCATCAACATACAAGGAACTATAGGCTGTTCATGGTAAAGTGAACCACTTTTTAAGACCCTTTGAAAACTTTTCTTTCGCCCAATTTCTATGTTCCTGCCCTTTTTTTTGTATTAACATTGCAATCTGATCAATAAACACAGGGTATACATTTCAGCACTGTGAGAAGTTAACGCCTGAGGCTGCAATAAGATATATTTATTAGTGGTTAATGCCTGTTGGGAGGGCCTTAAAAAGTGCTCACTTTACAGTGATAGCCTATAGGCAAAGCCATGTTAAGAGTGGTTCAGCCAAAAACGTTCCGCAAGAGAGTTAAATTATGACTGTTTGTGAATGCAACATTATTAATTGGTGAATTACACCACTTGACCTATATCTTAATACAGCGATATTGTGTAAAGTTATTTACTAATATTTTTAGTTAAATGCAATGCCTACAGTAAATGTCAGAGTTATTTATGAAAGATAATCATGTTCATGTACTATTCGTATCGGGAGACGTGTAGCCGAGATGATTTAGTGTTTTGTGTCATTTTTCCTTGTAGTCTTTTATTTTTACATTTTAAAACATGAGTCATTCACAAATACCCCGTTTGAAGGGGAAAGGAAAGCCATGGCAGATGCAACACACATAAGAAAGAAAACAATAAGTGGGAAGGGTCACTAGCTGGGAAGGGAGGGACGAGGTCGCCACACCTAAACAAAGGCTGACAGCTTGATGAGGGTTCTCGTAGGAAGGGATGGTTGCCCTTGTTCGTGTGACATTGCGGGCAGTAACCAGCTCTCACGGTCATTTCTGTGTGGACACACATCCAATATACGTTCTAAATGCTATACAACAGCATTAAAAGTTTCGAAGTCAAGCAAATTAATGTAAAAATTGTATGTTTAATTGAGCATGCTGATTATCTGCGATTTTGCATCATCCGTGGCATTCGTCCCCGCTATTACTGCAGATAATCAGGAGTTGACTGTATACACACACATATACATACACATGCACAAATTTTTATTTAAAAAAACCGGGTAATCGAATTTACACATTTATATTATTAGTGGAATAGTGATAATGGCTCCAAAAATCACGATAAAACCCAGTACCTATTATACATTTCAAAGCAACCACAAATCACATGCTGTATGTGCATGATTTAAAGTACTGTACTGTATGTAGTACAGCAAATGATACTTTAATTGATATTTATGTTGCACCGAGTGTGTAATTCATGGCACATCAAGTATACCTGCACCAAGCAGGCAGCCCACAGCAATATGCCATGTGTAGTGTGAATGCGGTGTGTGCGTGTCGCTTCAACGCACGTCATACAGACCCATACTTAGAACGGCAGAGGGAGTTGAAAGTTTGACTTGCACACAAGAAGTTAACAATTAAGAAATCTTAAGTATTTTGTAAAAATTGAAACATCTGATACTAAAAAATGTAAGAAACGTTAAACCACGCCTTTCTAGAAAAAGTCTTCAACTTTTATTTTTGTTTGGCACTGGGATTGATATTTTTGTTAACGACACACCATGCTAAAATTGATTTATTTCTAACATTTTGCGCTTTGCTGATGTTGCCAAAATGGCACTACAAAGAGTGAACAACCACCATGCATGTCTGAGCGTTTAACAAAATAGCAAAATGTGGTGTTGGGGTGGTAACTGAGACCGTGACCGAAATGACCAATTCATTATTTTTTAAGTTATTTTGTAAGTTTCACTTTGGACGTTGTAGACAGTCACTTGTTTAGCACTCGTGGCAACACATTTTTACATTAACAGGGGAAAATATTTTTATCAAAATATAATGCTTAAAACATATATAATATTTCTAGAATCATCACTGGAATGCTGAGAATACATTAATAAATTATGCAATAATGACAAATTTTTTTTCCAAAATATATAAACAAAATGCAACAGTTACCTGCTTTTTTTAAAACATGCCTAGTGTATTTCAAGAACATTTGTTTTAAAACATATTTTATTTACACATTCACAAAAAAAAGCGCTGATTTTGTCATTTTGTATTTTTGCTAACATCCACTAGATACGAAATATTAAATTATGAAATAAGTCACCACTTTTGCTTACAAAATCAAGTCAGGTGATCATTTTGTCAACAAAATCTGCCACTTCAGACACTGCCTGAATGGGTGCAATCAGATACACACTTCAACCAAAGAGCAGAAATGGATGACTCGGGCAGGTCACTGGGACAGGTTGACAGTTTAAAGAGATAAACATCAGATACACGGCACAGCGATATAGACTATTCACTGCAAAGTTAGCCATTTTGAAATCCCTCTCATTTGGAATAATCATCGATGAATATATTTTATTTTAGCCTTGGACATTAATTTCCTAATGCAGTGGAATCTACATACCGTGTTTATTAATTACAATGTGATATATATTTAAAAAGATTGTTAACAGATAAAAAATGGCTGAAATATAAAGGTAACTAGGTGCTTGAAAGTTTTCACTTTACCATGATCAGCCTATAATATATGAGACTATATTACCTTTGACTATAATATAAATTCACACTGCTAAATCACCAATGTGACAAACAAAAGGCACGTGAAATATAATGTGCGAAACCTTATTACAATTCGGAAGTATTTTTTAAAATTAACTCTCGTGTCAGTCATACCTGACAACAGCAATATAATATGCTTACCAAACAGAAATGTAAGTTTCAGAATAATGGAGACAGTGTAATATTCAAATAAACACTCCAGGTGAAAAAACTTATAATCTGTCAACAGTTATGACAAAGTTATGTGGTTACTAGACACAGTCTGCATTCTACAATTTTAGAAACAGTATGACACACGCCGACATTACATTAAATTCACTAGTGGTCACCATTAGGACAATACTCATTTATTACACCTCAGTGTACAAGAGAATATTATAGTATGCAAAGTTAGTTAAACCTCTCAACATTCCAAGTCTATGGGGGATATATAAACACTCCATTGGGAACAGGCCAGGTCTACTAAAAACTATTTCATACAAGACTGGTATTTCCAGTAAATTGGCCCTATACATATGGATTGAATACTGAATATGCATAATAAATTGACTGTTTATAACTCTAGTTGCATCGCATCCGTGTATAGCTCACCATGGTACGAAACGTAATAAAATACGTGAAAACGCACAGAGATATTTTTTTAAAACATATGACAAAAGTACGGCATGAAAACATGATGTATTGATTAATGCGACCAATGCATTTTGGAAGCGGAAAATTACTCAACATGCTTGGCCAGGGCTAGGGCTAAATTGGGCAGCAGTGAGCTCCAGAATAGCATGCAATCACAGAAAAAAAAAACACAAACACACACACACACACACACACATATATATATATATATATATATATATATATATATATATATATATAAAATTCATAATACAATTTTGAAGGTGCTCATAAAACACAAATTTTGAATAAGTAGTTACCAATGCAAGCTAAGTAGTTACCACTGCAAGCCTCAATAGTTAAACACACACTAACACATCTCACAAACCTACTTGCTCCAAGTTACTTAAAAGCCACCAATCCACAACTCACCTTCGTTTTCCCTCAAGGCCCGCTGTATCGTTGAAAAATAATTCTGAAAATTGACGCATCGCAGCCAAAAGGTCTATCCAATGGTGTGCTGTGCCATGAAGCAACTACACGTCATAAACCCATATGCTGATCGTAGGTGGAGGGCCATTCTCAAACTGGCGTGGAAGGAGAAGTGACCAGAGGGCCGTTCAGACAAGAGCACCTTAATTTGCACCGCTCTCCAATATGTGATGCAAGGAGGGCATGGGAGTGTGGAATAGACAGGAGGTAGGAATGGATACCAAGCAATCCAAGGAGGTGGCACTGGGCGCTGCTCATCATCAGTTGTTAAATGAATGAAACAGAGACGGGCACTGCTGCAGTGTCTCAGGGAGGTGTGAGACATCTTAATCCTCCTTAGACCAAAATGATTATTTCCTTTCTCTTAAAATTTGTTAACATCGATAATAGCCTACAGTCTTATTTATTAAAATAACATTAAATTCACACTACTGAATAAATTTAGCGAGTTTCATTCTTAATATGCCTTGGTGTTCTGTAGGGAGATATAGATAATTTCGAGTCTAGTTAGTTTTTATGATATATGTTCTCCAGCCAGTGTTAATGTAGGTGTGTTATTAGAAAACTGTTCTTTTGTTGCAGTTACAAATATAACTTTGCACTCCAGTAATGCCACTATACTGGAAGAAATAGGCTGGATGGGAAACAATACCAGGAGATGTAATGAAGGCTGCAGTAGAAGAACGTATCTCAACAGGTAAACTCCAGCTGATTGCCAAAAAAGTTGGAATTTACAAACAAGCGCTTGCACGTTATATGAAGAAAGCTAGTGCAGGTGACAAACAATCAATGTCAGACTTAGTTTTCAATCAGTACAATGGATAAAAACTATTAAAACACGCGTACACTTCCCGCTGCAATTTCACATACACTAATTTTCTTATCATTCATGCTTAATTTCAAATAATAACATTTCCATTATTTCACAATGAAAATTAATCTAACATTTGTTCAGTGTTTTAGGGCAGAAACTATGATTTCTCCTAGACAAGACTTATACATCAACAAAATGTGTTTGCTTAGTATGACATGCAAAGCAAAAATATACTTATTCCTTGCCTTGGCTGAAATATACATTCATTTAAGATAACTTCCATGCCATAAAAGTATTGAGAATTCAATTTGTAATACCCAAAATCCCTACTCTGCAATGATTTAAATCTAAAAATTACATTTAAAACAAACTTGTATATCAAAAATGTGCATATACTCACATGTCAATTTTCGAACTAAGAACGCTTATAAATTTTTATTTAGAAAAACAATCATACCTTTCTTTTTCTGGATTTAGTCAGACAGAGGAAATGTGGAAATTATTTATCGCCGGATGAAAAACAATAGCAATTCTACCACTACCTGAAGTAAGTTTCATTATTTTGTTAGCGGTTTTGTATTTGTAGTTTTCACATATTTTACACATACAGAACATGTAAAGTAAATACGAAATACTGGTTGTAAACACAAATGGCACATAAAAAATTGAAATACGTACTTGCATTTAGAATACAGAACACAAGATCACTAAATTTTGATAGTTTTAGAAATGTAGCGTGGCCACAATGTATCCTTGTTAATCAGCTGCTATGTCTATGAAGAAAGCAATTATTGTAAACAAATGCTGTGATCAATGTAGGTTACCATTCCAACCTACCATGTTTCTGTTATGGCTAAGTCATACTGCTGGGCCTCCATTAATTTTATTGCCAGTGGATCGGATAGGGTTGGGAGAGACTTTAGTTTAACGTCTTTCATGAGATGTCATTTTGCACCTCTTCTTACAAGACTATCATTATTAATTACACATTGCTTGAATGGAAGTCAAAAATTTGAGTTATTTTGTAAATTTGATTTGGTCGGCATCAATTGTGACGTTGACAGTCATGTGTTTAACACTCACGGCAAAGCATTATTACATTAGCAGTGAAATATATTTTTATTTAAATTTAATGCTTAAAACTGACATATTTCTACAATTATCACTATAACACTACAAATACGTTAATAATTAAGAACATAAAAATTATGCAATAACCACTTTTAAAAAATGTAGTTGTGGAATATATAAACAGCGCACAACACTTACTTGCTTTTTAAAACATGCCTCGTGTATTTTATGTACAGTTAGGCCTAGGCCTATTAATTTTTTTTAAATAATTTTATTTACGCATTCACGTTTTTAAAGTAAAAACAAACATGGCACTGAATTTATCATTTTGTATTTTTGCTCACATCTACTGAATACAAAATACGAAATACCAAATTACCAAATACGTCACGGCTTCAAATGAATTATTATATAACCTGTTAAGTTTTAACCTTACCAAAAGAAAATGCGATAAATATGTAGTTACAATTCGAATATTAAACACGCTTGAGACGTAAATATTTCTGGGGAAGTAAGTTTTCCATACAATAAACGTGTTACGCCTACTTTTACACTGCGAAACAGGTGAAATAATGATTTTCTAGGCCACGTACATTTAAAACATTTTAATAACCGTTTCAAAATACGTTATTTACAATACACACTGACTTAGTCTTTGTAATTTCTACTTGCAACTCCTGAATTCATGTTGTTCTGTTACAATTCTTATTACACGTTTCTCTGCCAGCGAAGCAACTTAATTAACTGATTCATTAAATAAATTGACATTTCACCGACTTTCTGAAACTAGTAAACTCAACTGCAGAACAAAAACACTGTTTCTCCCAGACAATTTGGAAAATGGCAGACAACGCCATTCACGTGTCGATAATATAACATTTCACGCATTGAACAAATGTATCAATATGAACAACGCAATTCTCAATTCTTTTGATACTTCCCGATATCGAGGTATCGAAGAATCGAATGACCCATCTCTAGTAAATATTCACAAAAAAATTTTTCCCTGCGCCGGAATCCGGAAAAAAAAAAAAAAAAAAAAAAAAGGCTTTTCCGTGAAATCATAAAAAAAGGGTATGATTTCCGTACATTTTACGGAAAAATCATAAAAGTTGGCAAGTCTGCAATGTCTAATACTCCAAACCAAAAGTGTTCACTAGTTTTTACAGACTGGGAATAAAATTGTCTGCAGGAGTACATACTTAGTGCATCTAAAATGCACTACGGATATTCAGTTCTAGCTACTTGGAAATTAGCTTACAAGTATAAAGCTGCAAAAAAAATGCCAGTTACATGGGAGGAAAATAAGTTAGATGGATATGATTGGTATTTGGGTTTCATGCATCGCAACCTGTAACTGTTGATAACATCTGCTGAATCAACTTATCAGTTGCGTGCTACGGGTTTCAAGCGAAAAATGTGACCCAAATTCTATACCAATCCCGCAAGCATTTTGAAGCTTTGAAGCGAGAGAAGATTGAGCCACACCAAATATGGAACATCAATGAAACTGGTGTTTCTACAGTTCATAGACCACCAAAAGTAGTTGCACAGAAAGGGTGCAAAAGGTAGGAAAACAAACTTTTTTTTTTAGCGACAGTTTGTTGTGGTATGAATGCTACAGGTAACACCATACTTCATCTTCCGCGAGTCAAGGGGCAGTTCACATTTCAGGTTGGATGATCAGTGACAGAGAACAAGTGCAAAAGTGCTGCTTTTAATGGACAACCACGACAGCCATACTACAATTGACTCACTCAGAACTGCTAAAGACAATGTTGTTATATTGTTCACTACCTACACACACAAGCCACAACTGCAGCATCTGGATAGGTCTGAATTTGATTAATTTAAGGCTTACGTCGAAAACAGGAAAGATTATTTCTCTTTACGAGATAGCTGTATTAGTTGGAAATGCATACCCAATCAGTTTCACTCCAAGGCATATAATACAGGGATTTGAAGACACACATTTCACCTTTCAACCCCATCACATTCTCAGATTAAGATATTGTATGCTCTGATGTGACAGATCGACCACTTCCACGGTCAAAAGACGAAACTCAGGTGTTACGAAACATCAGATGCTTCCTGGAGAAATTTCAACATCTGCAGTAAATGAAAATGCTACACCATCAACATCTTCACAAGAAGAAACAACTGGTACAAATAGGAATCAGATTTATGCAACTGGTTCCAACATGCATCTTTCTCCAGAGGACGTGTGTCCAAGCCGAAGCAGCTGCATGGAAAAAGTTTTCTGGTATAAAACCTGCTAGTACTAGAATATTAACAGACACTCCAATTAAGATTCAAGTTGAGGGAGAACTGATGAACCGCCAGCAACGGAAACATGCTATTGCAAACAAGAAATAATTTGCTCCACCAAACAAAAAGGAAAAATTTTCTGGCGATAAAGACAATGTTGTTGAAGACAGCAGTTATGATTCAAGTTATGCGAATGATTCTAACACAAATTAAGCAGACACCTCCACACCAGAGGATGAATGTAATGAACTTTGCTTGAAATCCTTTAGTGATGTTTCAATTGGTGACTTTATCTCAGAGAAATTTTCCACAAACAAATGTAGGCCTACTGTGCATTACGTTGCCTGTGAAACAGTGATATTTCCGGGGGGGAGGGGGGGGGGCAATGAATATGGTGTTAGTTTTTAGTGACACAAAAGAGATCACTTTGTCTACCCTGATAATCCTGATGAATGAACAGTTTCATTTGCTGATGTGTTGTCTTTAAGCTACATCCTCCTATGAAACCATGAGGCACTCAGAGAATGGGTAGAACTTAAAAGTTTCCTTTGTCTTCCAAAAACTACTGTGTTAGCTAAAAATTTTAATAACGTATTAGCTTATTGTATTTTGTTACATAAAATATGTTATAGGCCCTGTTACAGGATGGTAAACTACATGAAGTTAATGTAATTTGAAAGGTTATAGTAAGTTAGTGACAGAAGATATTCAATGGATATGAAGTAATTAAGTGTATAAGCCTATACATGCAATTACTATTGCTATTTATACAAAAGAAAAACCCAAACAGTTCTTGACTCAAACCTCCCAGACAGTGTCTCAAAACTCTCCACTAACGGGAGTTTTGAGATATTTTGTACAGTAGCAAATAAGCTATTACAGCATAAAACTTTGATGTTATATCAAGCTCAAAAAATTCCACAAAGTGAAATCATGCGTGCACTAAGGGCTGTAATGATAAACTCTTTTCGAATGTCAACCATCCCCTTTCCACCAAAATGTATGTTTTTGTTGATTATAGTCCTCTTCCAGAGAGCGGTTAACCGCAGGCAAACAACTGTCCTCCACCTTTCTGGCGAATGAGGTCCAGCGGCCAGCCAGCAGTCAACCAGTATATGGATGAAGCAATTAGTTTTTATGATGAAGTCAAAGATTTCAATTTGAATGGGGCTGCGTATTCACTCATTCATGTTCAGAAAATGTATTTATGGAACTGGAACACTACATATAAGTTAATATTTAAATTTTTTTATCGTGTTTGGTTTTTTCATACGTAACTTGTAATTTGAATACAAAAGTAATGGTTACATTTTATAAACTAGATAGCGCTAACAGTAATAAATTCTATTAATTACTTTAGATTGTAATTTGTTGTTATATGTAAGTATACATAACTGAAATATATCAAATACAATTCACAAAAAATTGAAAGGTCTAGATTTAAAAAGAAAAAGTACTTTTCCTTAACTTTAAGCATATTAAGTGAGAATAATAATATTTTTACAAAGTATATTTACAAAATTGTCCGGTTACACATTTATTTAATTGAGTAATTAGTTACAACAGCAGCTATAAAATAACTATGCTAGGCACTGGAATTGTTTGTAAAGTATACTAATAATTAATTGGTGCCTTCCCTCATAAATCCCTTTAAAATATCTCGTAATTATACATTTTTTTCATAAACTTTCGTAAACATCTCAGAAATAGCAATTCTGTGTAAATTCATTAGCTAGCTTGCAGTATTATAAATTCTACATGCTCTCTCGTACGAATTGAGACAACCAGAGAGCTTTTTATCAAATCAAACAGAATTGCCTTCTCTTTTGGACTGTAGAATATCACTAATTACACTCGACTCTGGATTACCCGCGATTGCAACGGATAACCCAAAATTGCGGATAATCCGCATACTACGAGAAAAAACACAGTTTTTGCAACACTTAAGTTTTTTATGATCGCAACTGAATACTGGGTGTTTCAGTGTGAAACCTAGCCTATCCTTGACGTACTACGGTATTTACCCGTATATTTTACTGCCTCGCATAATTTCCGTATCCTATTATTTACCAATAAACCGAGAAATTAAAAAAAAAGTGCACTTTCTGCACCCCTGATTTCTAACTTACACAACCGGAATATGAAGTGTGTAAAATATGCGGGTAATCACGGTAGTTCTCGCACGAACATTACAAGAAATGCACAGTTACAGTTAATACAAACAATGCAGCGGGATGCATGTAGTGTTAATCGCCGAGTGATATTGGAATCTGAAGTTGCGTAAAAGGGAAGGTAGGCTGACGTCAATTGGTTGCTAGACAACAACCGCCCCCCCGGAGAGGGGAAACAAAGACGTGCAAAGCGAACTGCATGTCGCCCGTGTCACACACACATCCCACATTGTCCAGTACGTGCGGCATACAGCTGGCTGTTTCAGCATGTGGAAAACAGCGTTTAATGTAGGAAACCAGTTTCGCCTTCCATTCCCAGTTCTTCAAAAAATATTGGGCTTGTGTCACGCACACTAATCCCGACACTGGCGTTCCCGTGGCACGTTTATGGTTAAACCACTCCAGCATAAACATATCTAGTTCCACGTACATCAATAGTTTCATCGTTTTCCTATTCACCAATCCACTGGTAGAGTCCGCACTGCTAGCAAACTCAATAAGTTTGGATTTATTGTTTCGTATATCCCAAATTGTTGTTTCTCCCACTCCATACATAAATGAAAGCTGTTTTATTACACTTCCTCCTCCTAGTTTATTAATAATTTCCAGCTTCTGCTATACATTAAAAATCACACATTTACGCTTAACTGACTGGCAAGATAAAACTGACACTGACCGCCAGAATGCGATATGCGGGAGGGATGCGGCGGTCCGCGCCGGGTTCCGGCCATACCTGGCAGGCGGCAGCTAGGCTAGCGAGTTGTATAGTGTTGAGTTCGCTGTCTTGCTAAGCTCATCGCGCCATCAGGAACACATTTTGACGTGCATTTGCATCGATAAACCAACATATTTCATTCCACAGTTATTTTCAGAGAGTACCTGTTACGAATTTCATGAGTTAAGATGGGCATTTAATTAAATAACCGCGTTCTGGCAGTGTGAGTTAATTTCCAAAATTAATTTTTATCTATCTGAATATGCCGCGGATAATCCGCTTGCGGATAACCAAGAGTCTACTGAATTTTTGCTCGCCACCTCAAAAAAAAAATTACAGCAAAACTGTTCCCAACACAAATTCAAAGTGGAAACACAACATAATTAAATAAAATTTATATGCAAACATGCAACCAAAAAGACACTATTTTCATGGGTATTTTCCTAACGTCGACTTGAGCATAGTTCAACCCTGGTTGGAACACAAAAATATTGGCTACGTTGCCAGCTTTCATAGCGGAGAGGCATCCACATCCCACTTGTCTAGCAGTTTGCTGGTTGACAACTATAATATATGAAGGGTGGAGGTCCACCAGCAAGCCGCCGAACGAATGTCAATGCGAACAGCTTACCGGCTGACAGCCAGATGATGTTTATAAATACGGCCCTAAATGTACCTATTAATTCAAACTTTTAAGTAAATTATACAACCTAAATATAAATAAAATAAAAAATTTTCTCTCATCTCGCTAGTCTCCTCTATATGCCACTGCACTTTAAAGTTAATGTCAAATGCTAAAATAAAATATATTTATTGACTATTATTATTTCAAATGTGAGGGATTTCAAAAGTACTTATTTTACTGTGAATAGCAAGCACGCGCATGTGCACACACACACACACACACACACAGTGAATGTATATTAAAGTATGTTACAGACTTTGTGAGGTGATTCCTTGTCAAAATTGAGGTACAGTTATATAATGAGACTTATAGCCTGGCCCAATTTCTAAGGAAGAAATTCACCCTTGATAATAGAAAATAAATATTGTATTTTAGCAAAATACTGTACAATACTTAGAAATAAAGTGCTATGCTTTGGATACTGTTTTATGCTAACAAGATCTGCAGTCTGTAAAGAAATTATTTAGAATACATAACATACCACCTTCATAAAAATAATGTGGGCGGACACCACTTTTTTGGCTTAATTTACTGTTCCATAAAATTATTTATAGGTTTAATGTCATAATTTGTATCAAGAGGGCCCAATGAAAAAAAAGGTCGTCTTGTCGCAACACCCTCAAGCGAACCATTTTTGAGCAAAATTAAACAGCAATTGTGTTGTCTGAGGAGTAGGCACCCACACAGCACAGGCAGAGTGACTGAACGATACGCTAGTTAGCAACAAACAAATAGTGCACACTATAATGTAAACGTACAAAGCGTCATGTGCTACGTGTGAGTCTGTGAGTTATGAACAGGGAACAAACAATGTGTAGCAACTCCCTTTCCTGCTAACCTTTTCTACTATCCTGATATTCCTTTTGTTTACTTAGAAGATCTATTCTCTTACAATGAGTATACCTTAGGAATGGGCGAGACTCAGGGGGTACATCGTAGTCATAGGTTACACTAATACAAATATAATTCTTGTCAGAAATTAATGATTAGTTACTTGAATATTTAACTGGACCTCGAGAGCTGGGATGACACCTAACTTATGCTGAACATATACTGTAAATGATGTGTGGCCAAGAGCTCCTCTAGGGGCCTAGGATCTGTGATGCCATCATCGATATCGCCCTGACAACCTCACGTCGTTGCTCTTTGGTCACATGCGTCTGACGGGGGGGGGGGGGGGGGGGGGGGGGGGGGGCGCAGTGTGGCCAGCCTTTATAGTGGCGGGCAGTGAGTCAATCAATTGATGTTTTGGCAACAGGAGGCTCGCACAAAATGTATAGCCCATGCTACCTTAACTCGTCATGTGAAGCCCCCTGGCTTCCGTCATACTGCCCTCCTTGTCGAAATAGCAGCTGTTCCAGCTGCTGCAGGGTAAGTTGTCATCAGAAGTCATTCTGGGTAAGGTAGGGTTGTAGTGATAGGGCCGAGGAGCACATGCACATGCATGTAGACGAAGACAAATGGTGGCATACACAATTATATTTAGTGGCATTCTCGTAGACGGAATACCAACTTTGAGGGTCAGTTTTACAAGGAGAAATTTCGGAATTGAAATATTTGTGAGTTTTTTACGGTTGACAAGATAGGTAAAAATATATAATATGTCATTTAACATAGTAACAATTAGATTTATAGGGTCAACCACATTAAAAATACCACCGCACATTGTGTAGCGAGACCATACGAATGAAGGAGGTATGTCCATTGCCACATTTAATGTTAAAAGAAAGCACCCCTTAAAGACTAGGTGGTGGACATGGGTAAGAGGGAATGGAAAATTTGTGCACGCGTGGTACAAGGTCGCTCTACAGCGTGCCAGGAAAGTTTACTTGTGAGAAATTACAGAACAGTAAGATGGCATGCCTGCTGGCTGAAACATTAATTCAAAGAAATGTTTTTTGATTACAATTGGTATCATTTAAAATACTGTTTGTGAAAAGTAATATTTAATTAAAAGAATACCTAATTTATAGGTAAAATTACTACCAGTAGGAAATCTATATTGCACTCCAAGGTTGGTAGTGCTGAACGGACGTGCCTTTTTTGCCAAGCGTGGTGCAGCGGTAATAACATTGAGCTGGCCTTTTTGCAGTCGTGCGGCATACTACTGTTTTACAAACTGCAAACTACTTACACACCAGTGTGGTTATTCATATTCGTATACAGATAAGAATATAATAAATACATATATGCCACGAGTATCTTTTCTTTACAGTAAACAAGTTCTAATACCTGTGATGTAGTTTATGGCGACTGCCATTTGTTAGGCATTAACCTTGTAATAGTACTATATTAATGACACGTGAAAATTATTCAAAAGAAACTTAACCTAGTACATGACAAGCAATTCAGAAGTTATTTACAATATTGGACTGGTGAACATAATTAACAGTAATATACAGTATCAGATTATTTTATATAGTGGTTAAATATTTGCCAGTGGCATCAAGTTTGTTGGTGTTATTATTTTTGCGCATTGTCTATCACATTCAAATTTTTGATAATTTCATTGTACTTTAGTGAGGCACAAGTTAATGTTCTTTAGCAGTGTTTATGCAATGAACGCCAATACACTGTTAGTAGATGTACGAAGTTTAGAAATATTTCATCTTTCATGGTTTTGACAAATAGATAATGTCATTTGTTTAAAATTCGCATACTTCATTAATATTTTACAGTTATACTAATTTATATATGCTTGTAAGCAATGAAAGTGTGTGTGTGTGTGTGCATGCGCACACACACACGTGCACGCACATGCACAGTAGCTTTGAACAACTAAGCAATATGAATACTGCTACAACAAAGTGAAGAAAATATATATTACTTATTACTAAAAACACATTCTTAATTTAATATAGTTCTCTTAATTCTATTACAGTACCCTCCTGCTTAATCGTGCTTCGCTTAACCGGTTTTCGGCTTATCTGTGCGGATGTAAAGTGTGTCATTTACAAGCATCGGTAAGTTACATCTATCGCTCTCTCACGTGAGCTGATGTTTACATCATTAAACTGTCAGCCTGTCACAAAAAAACCTGCGTCGTGAGACATCCAGTTCCATCCATTGAAGTGCATTGGACTGACTTATCTCAGGCCGTTTCCGAAATGGCAGATTTTGCTGCCAAAATGATCATAACCTGATTTTGTATAAAAAAAAAAGGTGACTTTTTGGTAATTTCGTAATTCGTATTTTCTTCTAGCAGCGGATGCTAGCAAACATACAAAATGAACACATGCGTGAACGTTTTATAAAACAAATAATAGTTCATAAAATGCACTAGGCATGTTTTAAAAAACAGGTAACTTGTGCTTTGTTTATATATTATGCAACAGTTTTTTTAAATTGTTCGCATAACTTATTATTGTTCACTCGTCTTCGCAACATCAATAAAGCTTAAAAGGGCAGTTTAAACTATCGTGGAAAAGTTAGAAATAATAAAACAATTTGAGCATGGTGTGTCACAAACAAAAACATCAAATTCCGTTGCCAAATAAAAGAAAATTGAAGCCTTTTTCAAGAAAGGCACGGTTTAACTATTCTTACTTTCTTTTATACCAAGTGTTTAAAAAAAAAAAATAAATAAATAAAAATAAAAAACTAAACATTTCAGAGATTCTAAACTTTTGTGGGCATTTGTAAATCACTAAAATTTTAATACGCTTTTGTATTGAAAGAGTTATTTTTTTAAATGGGGATTGTACTGTATTGTTTAAATGCCAGGTTGCCTCATTTAAAGTCCTGTTATAGTCTAGTCTTTATTGCATCAAATTCTAAACTGTCAACTAGCTCTGCCATCTAAAGGACGGGTATGAGTAACAAGTTGAGAAAGTGACACACACAACTATTGACTGCTTATCTATTACTTCCGGTCGTCCGCCCAATGTGCACGCCTGGCGCCACAAAAGGCTTGTGTATACTCGATGCGTCGTAAATAAATTACACTCGGTGCAACATTACATCAGTTACAATATCGTGCAATTTGAATCCTGCCCATACAGTGCGCGATTTGAAATGTATAATAGGTACTGTGTTTTATCACGATTTTCAGAGCCAATATCACTGTCCTAATAATAGTAAAAATGTGTAAATTCAATTATCCGGGTTTTTTAATACAAATTTGCTTATTCGTGTTTTCTCTGGTCCCGATTAACACTGTTAATCAGGAGTTAACTGTATTTTGTAATTTTCTTTATTTGTTTCATATTGATACATACACTTTGAGAAATAAAGATGTGGTCATAAGTGCTTCTTAATAGGAGTAAATCAAATTATATTGGGTACTGAAATACCAAGTACCTAAAAATTAAACTTAATACATATTATTATGACTTCAAATAGGGAGGGTGTGAGGTAATACTACTGACTATGTTAATTAGTATACACTTTTTCAATATAGAGATACGTATATAAACCAATAAGTGGGTTTCATGAATGTAATTCTACTTTAGTTTTATTTCAAGTTCAAAACTTTGGCTTGAAATTATATATAAAAATAGCCACATTAAATTGAATAATTCACATTGTAAGTACCAAGAAGCACGTACTGTAATTCAGTTATAAAAATTAATTCATGTAAGAAGACTCCTTGGTCATAAGAGTTATTTTTGTACATTTCATATTACAATTTTAATTTCTCATGTAAATCAACTAATGGCTTTCCTTTAAGGGGATTAAACTGTGCCAATTTGTCATTCAATCAAACATGAAAAGCAATATTGTTGATTATTATCATAATAGTTTAGTTCAGAATGCTTTATGTATATGCAGAGATATCTGCAGACCATGTTAAATTCAATTTCTTACCTAAGTTGTTTGTAGGCGAGAAAACATAACAGAAAACTTGAGGAGCTTTATATACATTGCAACTACAGAAAATAAAAAAAACTGATTATAACCATTGAAATGTAGTCATAAGAAATTGGGTTTAATACTTTATAAAAAAATCTGTTGTCACTGAACTTACCATACGAATACACTGGATGAAGTACTGGCAGCTGTGTGTGAATGATTTGCCAGTTTGTGTCAATTGCAGAGCTTATGTTATATAAATGGATCCCAGCTGTGAGAGTTAAGATTTCCAAATGAAATGCATGCTGGTGAATCCAGCATACAGGTAACGCTGTTTGCTGTAGTGGGACTGTGGGCGCACGTACATCACACAGATGTGTGGCCTCGCCAATAATCTGGTTGTGTGTTCAATGTGACATCCACATGATACATGTACTTCGACTGTACCCAATTGAAAATTATTTATATTACCATTGAGGGAGGTATTTACACACTTAAAAGTTGTACCCTTGGGGAGGGGGGGGGGGGGTGAGGCTGGTGAGTACGTACTGATGTGGGAGGATGGGGTAGACTGAAAATGAAATGTCATGGGTGCATTAAAATTTACACTTAGAAAATAATGCATTGGCATCTGAAAGTAAAATGGCTGCCTTGATGCATTTTGAGTTTTCACATGTTAGTGATTCCTTGAGGATGGCTATAACACTCGGGGGCATATCGGGCAACTGTGATATTGCTTTGACTATGTTGGTGCTTTGATCAATAGAAACGATGGATGATGGAACCTGAATTGAGCATGTCTGATTTTGAAAATGGTAAGGAATAAGGATGACTTTATACACTTGCCATCTAAAGTGAACGTGAATAACTAGGATCCGCAATTTTATGATCATTTGTTTGTCTGTGAAGGTGCACTCGGCCAAGTTGTGTATAATACTTTATTATGTTATTAATGCCACTACTTAAAGTAAGATTCATTTTGTGTAGTTCCAAATCTAATTTCATTAGGTTATTAGCCCTGTGTTTTATTTATTGCACTTAGTGGAAGTCTGTTGAAGTGGCATGAGTTATATAAGTTTAGAGTAATTCTTCAATTACAACATTGTTCATCAATTGCAGAAGGCTTGTGGATAGCAAAGTAAATTCTAGTTCAATATTATCTACGTTGACTATGGCGGACTATTGGGTTTTCAAAACTTGAGATAGACCATTGATAGTCTCATAAGGAATTGATTTTTGCTACAACTTTATGGTCAATTTCATTAATAACTTTTAGGGTAACATATAGTGCATTGTTTGTGATGTGAATGTTGTCGGTGAGGATTTAAAATTGACCATCTAGTTGAGCATCGTTGTCAAGCAAAGCACGCAAGTGCTTATTGTTTAATATATTACAGCACCACATGCCCACATCGCTGAAGAGCTGTATGCCTCTCTTCCAGCGGACGTGGGTACTTATATTGTCCAGGAATTCTCGGATGACTCCACGCTCCACTTCCTGTAAATAATCATACAAAATCTTTCCATTCTTAGAAGAACTGGACGAGTGGTCAGCGCAAACTATATGCAAGTATTCGTCCAAGGATTGAGGTGTTTGTGGAAACTGTCATTGAATTTTATAAATGAGGGGTATGTTCTCCTCATAAGCGATGTCTATGTCTGTAGGGGTATAATACACCTCGCATGAACTCTGTAAGTGGCTGGCAGCAGAAAACAGAGTGCCATCATGACTTTGCCCGCTTCGTGAGCAAGGTGAACTCCCCACTCCTTGGTTCGAGCTGGTGCAGCAATTGGAGTCACCATGGCGACGGTAGCGATGCGCCTTACAGTGGAGACGCACTGCAGTGATGTCTGTAAGTTGCGGCACAGTTTCTGTGGTTGGCAGCCATGGATTCTCTATCCACGCCTCCAACTGTGCTGCAGTTGTCGCTGGATGTGACAACAGCTAGGAAGGCTTGTGCAGGCAACTCCCGTGGCCTGGTCCTGCTGAATCACACACGTGCTGAGATCAGGGCATAGTCAGCTCCTCCCAGTTGTGGTGATGACAGGCTGCATTGGCGGCATTTCAATCTGCTCACACAATGGCTCACATCACTTGTTCCCCTTAGTAAAGCAAAGATATAAACATACACTGTAGATGATGTGCGGCCCAGAGCTCCTCTAGGCCTAGGATACGTGATACCCTTGTGGTCGATATCGCTCTGACCTCACATTGTTGCTCTTAGGTCTCGTGTGTAAGTTGGGGGGGGGGGGGGGGGTGGCGCAGTGTGCCCAGCCTTTATAGTGGTGGGCAGTGGGTCAATTAATGTATGTTTTGGCAACAGGAGACTCGCACAAAACGTATAGCCTATGCTACCTTAACTCGTGTGCCACAGATACCTGCTGTATTCAAACGAATGCGTGGGAAAATGTTGAGGCAATGCTCAAAGGTTCTACTATGAGGTTACACTTCACACTTTCTGTCAAGTAAATGCACCACACAAAGCAATGTAAAAAATACCACACCTTTAAGAAAAGAGTATTTAAATTTACGTGCGATTAAACAACGAAAGTTCAAATACACCAGGTATTGCTCGTTACCTGTTCATAACTCACACAGACTCGCACATGGCACTTTGTACGTTTACATTAGTGTGCACTATTCGTTTGTTGCTAACTAGCATACCGTTTAGTCACTCTTCCTGTGTTTGTGGGTGCCTACCACTCAGACAACACAGCTTGTATTCAATTTTACTCAAAAATCGTTTGCCTGAGGGTGTTGCGACAAGACAACCTTTTTTGTTCATTGGACTCCCTTGATAAAAAATTATGGCATTAAACCTGTTAAGAATCTTATGGAAGAGTAAATTAAGACAAAAAAAAAAGGAGTGGACGGCGCCTTTATTTTAATGATGGCGGTATATATTCAAAACAAGTTCTTCATAGATTGCAGATCTTGTTAGCATGTACTTTATTTCTAAGTGGTTTACAATATTTTGCCGAAATACAATATTTATTTTCTGTTTTCAAGGGCGAATTTCTCCCGTAGGATTTGTGCCAGGCCAAGGGTGTAAACGGTGGGGGGTCCGGATTCAAACCACACCCCCAACCCCCCACCACCCCAAAATATGAAGGTCAAGAATTTTTTTTTTTAAATCAAAGTAATTTTTTAATACATTTAGTTTGCATCACATTTTTCCAAGATTAATGCTAGTCAACTGAAACCTGGAATGGCTTTCATATTTATGCGAGTATTTAAAGGAAACTGTGGGACTTGGCACGTGAAACAAGGGACCTTTTTGGTTCATTAGGACATACTGGATACAACGACCACATAAAATTGCAGTATCACACTGCGGCGAAACTATTGTATGACAGCAGCTGGTATCGGACAAACACAGTTTACCATCATCGACACATGCAGGCAGGCAGCAGCACTTATCAAGTAACTAGCAGCACCATCTACATGTGTGAGGACCAGGCTCGTAGTGTTGAACTCTGAGATAGCGCTGTTTCAGAGTGAGCCAAGTATGTCATGTGCGTTTAGTTTGTGATTGTGTCTACAAGAAGTTAACTTTGCATGGAAACGACGACTACAAGTGTAAGTGTAATTGTCTTTCATAAAAATGCCAAAATATACTTTACCATTTTATCTTTAACCTACAGTTTCAAAATAATTTAGGTTCCAAAGATACTTATTTTAGACATTGTTGGATGGTATCGGACAGTTGCTACCTGGTCGGCTGTCTAGTTCAGTTGAGATCAGTGGCATAACTTTTACTTAAAAGACCGGTTTTCCGATACCACCCTCCATTTTTTTTAAATAATGGAAAATTTTTGGCAACTTCTGTTTAATTTAGCTTCTATTTTGTTAAAGCTTGAAAAATATCTTGCATAATACCGTTATGCAAGATATTTTTAAAACATTAACAAAATAAAAACTAAGTAAAATATAAGTTTCATATATTGTTTTAGTAAATGGTTTGAGACGTTTAAAGAGCTATTGTCTTAAATTTTATTTAAAAAACCAAACATTTTTTTAAACAAAAACCACTATTTTCCACAGTTTTCTTAGTGTTTTCCTAAGTTATTAATAACAATGTAGTCAAATCAGAATTGCTAGGTATTATGAAGCGCACTACATATCCTAATTATACTATATTTATAGTGTTACAATAGCTATATCATCTCCTCAGTATAGTACTGGCAGATATTTTTTTATCTAGGGGCCATTATGTACTTCTACATATTTAGTTTACTAAAATTTGATTGTTAAGGTTTATGCCTGGCTTGCTCACTCAAAGGTTCACAGGATTTTGCGACGAGATAAATCATTTTTTTTTAATGTCTTAGTTTTCTTATACATGGTTTGAGAAACCTTCACCATTTTTAGACAATTAGTAAAACATGAATAACTTAGCCACATCTGCAGTCACAATATATTCCCTATTTCATAATGAAGCCATAGATTTCCATTCATGTTTAAGTTTTATATCAGAATATATTTAAATCTATATATATATTTATACATACACATGTTATATTACCTTCTTTATTGCAGATACCTAAGGACAAAATGAAATGTTCTGGACAGCAAACTTCACTTCTTTCATTCTTGAACTGTAAAAAGAATAAAGATGTGTCAAATAGTGTTCCTATTGATTGAACGTGGCAAACACGAAATCCCCATTAGTGAATGCAGTTCTGATTCTCCAAATATCAATTATTGTAACCTTTCAAGTGCTAGTTGTAATGATGCCCTACTTTCCTTTGCTCCTAAAAATGACATTGGCAAGTATATTGTTAGGACACTTACCGTATTGGACAGACTAACTTTGCTGAACATGCCTAGGGTACCTGACAATGGTTACAGTTTTCCTGTAAATCCAAATGACCCTCATCGCTTGAAATTTCAGATGTGATGAATGGATGTCTATCCATGGTTCTTTTATTCAGAAGAGTTGAAGGCCCACTTTGTAAATTTTGTGTAATTTTTCTCGAAGGAATGCAAAGGGAAGTCATCAGAAACTAGGATACCTCGTCAGTCAACCTTTTCAGAAATTGAAAGATGCAAAGGAATGTTTTGAGGCACATAATAAGGCAAAGTACCACCAAAGGTGTGTGCTGTTAGCTGACAATTTTCTGTCTGTCTTAAAAGGAAAACAAACGAGTGTGGCTGACACGGTGAATCAAGACAGAGCTCAACAAGCGGAGGAAAACAGGGCAAAACTCTGCTCCATTGTAGACACAATACTGCTTTGTGGTCACCTAGAACTACCTCTTAGAGGAAAATGTGACTTGGGGAATGTTTTCAGTGAAGAAGATGAAAGTGAAGGTGTATTCAGGTCATTGATAAGATTCTGTGTGAATGCAGGGGATGAGGTGCCAATAAAACATTTAGAGAGTGGACCCACAAATGCTCAGTACACAAGTCCGACTCTAAAAAATGAACCAATCTGGGGCGACATAATTAGGACTAAAATTGTAAAGAAAGTGAATCTCGCCTGCTTTTTTTTAGTTCTTACAGACGAAACCACAGATGTGGCAAGGACAGAACAAATACCATTGTGTCTCCGGTACATTGATGCAGACTCTTGTACTCACCGAGGTGACTATAGGATTTGCTCCAGTAACTGACTTGACTGCACAAGGGTTAACAGGTACAATAATTAAGCAGTTGAAAGAAAGAGGATTGAACTTGAATGTAATGGTTGGGCAAGGATATGATGGTGCTGCCATTATTATAAGTGGATATACCCTATTTCATTTCAAGTGGTCTCAAATTTGACAGTTCTAGGAAAGTAGTGCCAATGGCATCTGGGTGGCTATGGATCCTTCCGACACAGCTGAACTGTCATTGAAGGTGAATGTTTACAAACACCATATGACTGCCAGTATTTGTAAACAAACATACATACATATGACTGCCTGTTTTTGTAAACAAATTGCATTTTCCTCCACCCAAATACTTTTAGAAGCTGTGAAGGGCTGTTCAAACAGTTGCATGTGAGAGGGCTGTTCAAACAGTTGCAGGTGAGCAACAATCCCATTTTTTTTTTAGTTTCTAAATATTTTATGTAAATGACTAAGAGCCCATGTAATAAGTCTATAAATTGATTTGTAACCAGGATGCATGAAAATGAATTTGTATTTTGACTGTCAAATGAATAAGATGTTTTACTGTTTTTTTTTAATATATGCTACTCTAAATATATTAATGACAACTAATCTTGTCACACTTACCTGAGGAAAGTTCTTGTAATCATAAAAATTTAGCATGGTTTCCATGAACATCAAATACCAAGACCCCCCCACGGAATGTACAAATATCGAAATCCCCCCCCCCCCCCCCACGACAACCATCTTTTCAAAGACAGTATACATTCTTACATACTGGCTATGTCTACTATTGCATTAAAAGTACATTATTCAGCTTTGTGGTATGATATGACAACAAACTCTGTACAGCCTGATACTTTTATGGTGGTTATAATGCTCAGGATTTTAAAGTATGTAGGTAGCCAAAATAATATTGAAGCAAATGTTATTTAATTTCAGTATTTTAATAACTCTCATTTAGTAACTCAAATGTTAAGTATTGCAGGTCTACATACAAAATACTTTAATAACTTTTCAGAAATACCTACATGTTCAGGTTGTCATGCTGTGAATAAAAACTTATTTCTGACTAACTCAGTCGCACAACCTTTTGCCTCAAAATTGTGAATACAGCCCTAGGCTTGTTCTCGAGTACCTAATGAAAAACTGCATTTAAGTTCAGAGATGTTATAAAGCGCTCTAGAGAAGCAGATGTGACCTACAGTAACAATATATCAAATGAACATGTTACTCACGCACTAAAAAGATTGAAGACATCATAAAGTTCATTTTTCTTAACGATACATTTTGGAATGTCTGAGTTCCTGCTGATGCATGAGACACTTCTTTATGATTTTGGAGCACCTTCATTGGGTGCTTACATTGACAGAATTTTGTTTGATAAGAATGTTGTAATTTACCTGATATCGAAAAGATATCTTTCCAATGCAAATCCTGTTTATGTGAATTATTCATCCGACTCTTACAATATTCTTAACAAAGTATGTTAAAAACATATGAGCGCTTTTAATTTGCAAAACAAAAATGCTGAAAATGTTTATGAAAGACTCCAACGTTGAAACCTACATCGCATTATGTTACTTTCAAATACAGCCTTTAAAAAGAGGAAAAACCTTTAAATTAATTTGCTAACAATTATCACTGCGTAACAAGCTTGACAAATTACATATACCTTCTAAAAAAATTAAATGATACAACTTACAAGTTTGTATGGCCACTAAGCTTTACATTTTTAAAACCTCCAGAACCAGAATGTTAGTTTCAACAAATAATAACACAGAGAAATGTTCATGGCAATGAAATGTGGGCCCAATTACGGTATCATCTTTATTTTATTTCGAAGGAAAAAGAAAAAAGTTATAATAGCCAAGAAAATTTAATATTGCTTTAGAAACATAATTTAAACCATAAATGATGCAAGTATAATTAAGATTTTAATTACAACTTTTAGTTCCAAGTACTATTTTCTTCCAAAACAGTCGTCAAAATAGCCAACCTAACAACACGGATCCTGCAACAGTTTATCTGCTGATAGAATACTGTAGTAGCGAGAGCATTTACTGTTTATATACTGTGTAGGTTGGGCACATTGTCAAATTTGAGATCACTTGTATGAAATGGACAATACCAGAATAGAGCACAGGCTATCATTGAAAATGAATATCCTCTGGCACTTTACGTTCACTGAGCTGCCCATTCATTAAGTCTGGCAATTTCAGACATTTTCAAAATTCAGCCAATAAGAAACTGCTTTGGAATTGTGAAATCACTGACTTCTCTTTTCAGACATACTGCTCTCTGCACTGTAATGTAATGTACAAAAAAAAAAAAATCCTATGTGCAAAACAAGAAGCATGATTCGATAATCAGATTTGTGGAAAGCTATGTTCCAGTAGTAAATGATCTTGAAGAACATAATGATTCTCTGAATAAAGAAACATCAGATAGTGCTCATCAGTTGCTAACATATGTCCTCAAAACAAAGTTCATCCTCTCACTCTTTACATATGCTGGAATTTTAACCTATATCCTACCTCTTTGAAAGTACTTACAGAAGATGGAACGTGATCTTTCTACTGCATGTGACCATGTTGAGTTAGTTCTTAGTGCCCTGGATATTCAATGCCACAATGCTGAGAATAATTTCAAACCATTTTTGAGAGAATTACTGATGTGCTGTCAGAAGTAGGGGGTGAGATATCTTCTAACATAACTCACAGGGTTGCAAGTCAAAGAGACAGGGATTATGTACCAGCTGCTACTGCAGAAGAATACTACAGGAAATTGGTGTACACTCCTTTCATTGACTATGTAAGATCATTTCTTTCTGATCAGTTTGCAAAGCACAGAGATGTAGTTAATTCTCTTCAGCAGGTTGTTCCAAGCAAACTGACAAGTTGTTTTTCGTAACAAAATTTGTGATGATTTGGGTGTAAAAAATTATCTAAAAATAAAAGTGATGTCTATTCCTATCAAAAATTTAGGCACAAATTATTATAATTTTTTGTTAAGACAATGTAGCATTTCTCCCATATCAATATTCTGTTGCTTTAAAAAATTATTTTCAAAATTTCTATAAAACCACCTATATCATGGCCTTAATGCCAGTATTGCAATTATTTGTAATGGCAAGATATAGTTGTAACTGAAAGTAAAAAATTCTTTGAATTTCAGTATAATTTGTTGATTTTTTATTGAACTGTATGAAACAGACTTTTTTTAATAACAGTGTAGTATGTGTTTAATCATGGACTGTTTACTGCCTGTACTGCATCACTGAAAATTAGTCATTTTGTTCAATTATTGTCATATAAAATTTTGAATAGGCCTACATGTTTGTTACATACATAATTTTATTTACAGTTTAATTTGTGCAAGCATTTGCAGTTATGTATAATAATATTGTAAAATTATACATTTATAGAGTGCGATGATAGTAAAAATATTACATCAGTATTAGTATTGTAATTATTTTGACCATTTGTGAAACAGAGCTATCAGTAAAATAAAAAATTTGGGAATTTAAGTTGTTAAATGATACAGTAAATAAAACAAAACAAATAAAATAAAGTATTGATTTGATATCATCTTGCCAATTTTAGGACATAATTCTACATGTACTGTTCTTCAGCTGAAATTATTTTATAAGTGCTGTTGAACCTACGAAGACAAATTTCTGCCTACATCACTACCGGCGACCACTACGATGCATTTTTCAGAGAGATCCCTTGGGTTAAAGAATCTGTTAGGGAGTATTCAGAGCCAGCCTTTGTTAAATTCTTCAGTCAAACATTTATCGTCTTTAAAAAATATTAATATTACTACCAGCAGTATTTCAATTTTAAGATATTAAAACTGCTTAAATAGCACAATTTTGCCCCTTGAAATCCAAATATTCCCAGGGGAAGGCCTCCGGACCCCCCGCTTCAATTATGGGGACTGGTGTTTCTTTATAAAATTCCCAATTTGACCCCCTCTCCCCAAACACAAATACTGGTTACGCCACTACCCTAGGCTATAAGTTGCATTATATAAGAGTACTTAATTTTCGACAAGGAATCACCTAATATAGTTTCTAACATAGTTTCATATACACCCTCAGTGTGTGTGTGTGTGTATGTATATATGTATATAATTTTTGAAAGGTTTGGTTACCATAATTTTTTTTAAATTTTTCTAATTATATTATCCATGCAGCAATTCAAATTCTTTTTCACTCGTTGCTCATGACGATTAATCTACTTAGGGACTCTTACCAACTAACGACATCACTGTCAATGAGACATTAAGCACTATCTACCTACTTTTTAACTTGTGAGCTACCACTTATACATATAAATATTATATGTGATTTATAATATACATAATATACAACGTTATTTGGCTAAAATGTTCACCCTAAATATCTTCCGAACTGCTGAAGGTATCAAAATTTTGATTTTGAATTCACAATTGGCACTACGGAGCTCATTGGACATAGTCTATGCCTGTTCCAATATGTAATTAATTACTGAGATAACTTTGTCAATATTGATTTTTTAAATGGGAATATACCCATTTCTCCCAATAGCATAAACATATTCAGTGGCGTGTTCAGTGAAATGATTATTTTGTAAATCAGAGGGTTTTTAAAGGTGTATGCATTTGACTGTAGCTATGGCGGAGTAGGTTACATTATCCGCTTAATAACATGTTGTGCTATTGGGAGAAGTGGGTATTTTCCAATTCAATTTAAAAAACAAAAGTTTATATTGTTAGCTCAGTAATTAATTATATCTCAGAAGCGACACAGACAATGTCTTATTAACCCCGCGTGCTATTTACAAAATCGTAATTAAAATTCCAATACCATGAGCGGTTCCAAAGACATTTGGGATGAACATATTTGCTGAAATAATACTTTAATATTTATTTATAGAGACCAAATACAATATACATCAGCCACACTAATGTAGACCAGCTGTGCTATAAATGGTGTGCAGATGTGTTCTGATTGGTTGGTGGTTCTGGCCAATCAAGAAGGTCTTGTTTTATTTACAACTACCTTATCGTTTGAAATTTTTAAGACACTTTCAAATTTTGAAGGCTTCTCTGATGATATATGTGTACAGTTCAAAATGTTAATGGCCTGCTCAGCTTTATCAAAACGAATAGGATATCAAGTTTCATAATAATGTTGGGATATGGCTCATCTAAGTCTCTTGAATTTATTGCCTGTATGATGATGTTTGAGTCTGGTTCTCTGTACTGTCTGTTATATGTAAACATGTTCATATAAGCACTGCATATCAAGGCACCCACATAGCCCTTTATTGGTTTTTTATTCTTAGTAGCACAAAGGATGAGCTTCTGAACTGTTCTGATGTGTTTCTGCAGCAGTTTTAATGTCCTGTCTGTAATCATGTTGATATATTGTACTCGTGCAAAATAACTATTAAAATGACTGTTTCTTTATAAAATGCTAACACTTTGTGTAGAGAGAAGCAGTTATGTGTTAAGGAAATAAAAAAATTAATTTTCACTTGCTGAAAAGAGTGTTGTCTCCAAGATTACACATACTTTTCTGTTGTACAATTTTATTCACAAGATATGTTTGTTAATATAAACAAATGTTTTGTTGAAATAACTTTTGGTTTTTACATAAGAGTCCATCAAAAATAGAATTTTCGCTTGGCAAAAAAAATAATTTTTACAAATGTTTGGTGACAGGAGAGGTTGCTTATAAACTTCTGTGGTAGCATTTCTTTGGGAAGACGTGACTATTGAATTAAATTAATATTACTGTAAAAATTATGTCAACATTATGCCAGAGATAGCTGAACATGGAATTACAATGCTTGGTAAATCCTCATGCCACTTGATGTTTTTAACATTTTGAAATGTACACCTTTTGATAAAAATTTTTTACAAACTATTTTCCTATTGAAATCAATTTACATTTAATTTAAAATGTGTGTCATTTTCACACTACAGACAACTGAACACGGACTTGATTAAAAAATAGCAAATTTCGACGTATTGAGGTTTAGGATGAATCAATTTTGCTAAAAATATCCCAAAATATCTATAGCGACCGACCTGTCAAAACTATCTTATTTTTGGAAACTGTGAGGGGTTGTTTCAGTAAGGTTCTACTGTAGTCCCAAACATGTTTCCTTGGTGAACTGCCACTATAATAGGGGGCGGAAGTTGCATACAAGGGGCGGGTGTTATACCTGTGTACATAGGTACACACTTTCCTTTATGGCGCAAACTCGATTTTAACTCAAACATTTAATACTGAACTCTATTTGTCTGAAGTTTCATACATATTGACTTAACATTGTCAAAATCAAACTCACCCATCACTAGTATTTACCCAAGCACAACTTGCACATTGTTTCTGAGAAATGAAGAGAGTACAGATCCTGGTTGCCCTTTAACAGCAAGAATACAATAATATGCACATATGTATATTATAAGAATAAAGGTACTGTCGGCCACCTACCGAGCCCTTGAAGCTCAGACTGTATAAACCGACACTGAAAAGTTTACGGTCTTCTTATAGATTGGCCACCTATTTATTTTAAGCACTCTTGCCACTGTTCAATAATTATGACCTTTTGAATGTTGTGATTTGTAGCTTTGCCACTGAAATACCTTCTTCTAGTTTTCCTCCCAAGGTGGAAGCCTATTCACACAACAAAAATTCACAATCTTTAACTTAATGCATGAATGGCTATAATAAGTTGCAAGGGATATTTACCCCAAAAAATCATAGACGACATTACATGTGAGCAACACCATGCTCAATGACTATGTAACCATGCCCTTGCAATATTATAAAAATAACTTCCTTCTACTTGCCTTTCAAGTGTGCATGCATATCTCACCAATGTACAGTAATGCTTTTTTATGTCCTACAATCCACAAGTAGACGTGATGATAACCATTTACATTATATAGTAAAATCTCCATATCTACTTCTTAATAATTGATTTCCAAGAGCAATGCAAGAACACAATTAAATTAAAAATAAAATTTAATGAATTAGGTGTAGTAAATCATGTTTAAAATGAACATCAGTAAGTGAAAAGTAATGAATGACCACTCGTAAATTTATTTGCAGGAAATATCTATTACGGGTTGTTTGCTTTACTTTCATAAGCAATCCTTTCACATCAGAAGTTCTCATTCACTGTAAAGTAACAATGTAAATACGTGTTAAAATACCACATACTGACACACTTGCACATGTTTATTACCATGAATTCATAGTAATCAAAATAAAAAAAAAAAAAACAAAATGTATCAGAAATGCAACATCTAAGTTCTAAAAATTATACGAAAACGTGGCAACGGGTAGCAATGTGCTTTGTAAAACATACAAAATTGCTGCAGTAAACAGAAACAGACATATTGGGCAGGACATATTCTAGACATATGCACAATTTCTTAGAGAGCAGATCCTCCACAGCAAAGAATGCCAACTCTTTGTGCTCGAAGGGCAGTCACAATTTCACATGTTTTTGTATTCATACATGAACATTTCACACAAACGCCGACAATCAACATCAAGCTACAAGGAAATGTTACTTGTATCACAAATTATCAAGATCACAGATACAGTAGATTCCCACAGCCGAACCATTGAACGATTCTAAAAATAACTTCCACCCTTTCCTAATACAGTTGTTCAGATGTGCGCATATCTCGCAGATGAACAAAGCTTTTCACACCTTACAAGTAGTGATAAAAATAATTGTGGTTCCTGATTTTGTCCAGTAAACACAAAGTCAGCTTATTAGGTGTCTGGTAAACACAGGCCATTCTATGTACATCACAGTCGACTCAATCTATCATTATTTAGTTAGGGGACTGCCAAAAAAGTCCATACGTGTGGGATTTCAGTAGATGAGGGTTATGACATGTTCATCAATAAAATACAACTTTTAACCTTATAAAACTATATGTTGAGTATAGTAAGAGCTGCACATTATATGTGAATACAGTTTAGCTAATAAACACACTAAAAATGGGAATTTTACAAAAATTTTACTGTAAATAATACATTGAAAAACATTTCACCAAAACACATGTAAACAAAAAAAAGTCTCAAAATATTGTATATAATTGATTGTAATCAGAGGCCAAATGCAAGTAGACCTAAAACCTTCAAATCCACTAAAAATTAAAATAATTGACATGGAATGCATTTTGAATGCTCCATGCACATTCGTTTAGCTAAGAGCGCACTGAGAAGTTATCGGTTGGACAGTGTGCTCCTGGCTGCCGCTGGAGGAGTGGCTGCCGGTGATGGGAGAACTATCCCTCCATTCCGCTACTTGTTGCAGACACCTTGTGTGTGTGACAAATGTCTGTCTTTTAACGTAATTAATTAAATATTACACTGCAAAGAAAAGTTTTAATTTTGAGACAAAAATAAATAGGGCAATTATAATTGATTTCTTTAGTGTCTAATAATTAATAATTAAAAACCACGTTCTCTGATTTTCCCTGTTGTAAGTTACACTGCACTCGGCTAGGTGCTTACCTACCCATTATTAGATGGCAAAAGGTGTCTAATAGGTGCTTAAATATTATCAGTTTATTCAAAAGACGCATTTCTATTGAAATAAATTAATATAATCTTCTGATTTCCCCGCAGAAATGACTGAAAATGAATTTTACACTTATAATACAAAAAATGCTCGATGATCAAAACAATTTTTGGTGACAAGGGGAGTTCAAGTATATGCTTCTGTGCATATAATTTTATTAGTGAAGATACTGCCCCTTGAGTTAAATAAATATTACGTTTTAAAATCATGTTAATTTTATGCCAGATACAATAAAACACAAACTTTACAGGGAAAAAACCACCTCTAATAACAAAATAAAACCTTTTTTCAAATAATAATTACTCGTTAAAATCTTTTGCGTAACATTTTCAGGTGAAACCACTTGCTTTGAAATACAAGTGATGTTAGGTGCAACTATTTTGAGCGACACATAATATTGATAAAATTACGTTCGCCAGGTGCACTTTATTTGCTCTACTGCTGGCGGGGCGGCATGTGAAGGTAAGGCAAACAAAGCAGGCATGGCTGAGAGAGAGAGAAAGAGAGGATGTGCTTTATCTTTTGCTAGACAACTTCCCATTCTCGGTGGCAAGAATGGTCTGTGAGGGGAGGTAGGAAGGTACGCTGTTGAGAGAGACAGAAAGAGGGGGAAGAGAGAGTGAGAGAGGATTCTAGGTCACCAAACCTGTTGCTATGGGAAACCACTTCCTCTCGTCAGAGGAAGTAGTAAGCCAGATTCGCACCATGCATCACGGCTGCAGTGTCGACAGACGTGTTGGAAAGACAAGACACTAGACAGCGCGTCGCAGAACAGTTATAAACGGCGGCGCAAGTGACATATTTCACATCCAGTTACTAGATGTTCGCATAAACAACCAGCTTAAAAAAGTTAGTTGCTGGAAATATTACGTGAAGGGACCAGAAATATACTTTGAACTATGCTCCTTGCGATAAACGATACAAGCAGTTTATGTTAACATTATTTACATAGGGATTTCTGGGACCACAAAAAATTTATGGTAGATGAGGTTTATCGATACATCGAGAGTCAACTGTATATAAATACACAAAAACAGTAATATATGCAGATAAAAAAATTCAAGTCTTCCTTCACACCAACAAAAACAAAATATCCTACAAGGATTGGTCAAGTATCTACCAGGCACTGTACATAAATGAAAAAGTTGACAAACAGGACACAGAGCCTCAACCTGCCTTAAATAGCATTTTGCAGACATAAAATATGAGAAAGGCATATCAGTCACAGCCTATATTAAACAAGACAGCTTATACTTCTTGATAAGGCTAAACATGTAAAATTTCTTGCTGCACAACAAAGAACCACCATAGAAGCCATCCAAATTATGAAACATCCTAATAATTTTAACACAGAAGACCAATATAAAATCAGCAAAATTTAATATCCATTGTCTAATATCACTAAACACTATTACTTTTTATTTATCTGTGCTCCAGGGCAACAGAGTAAACCAACAGAAAACAAGGACAACCTCCAATAACCTAAACAACACACCAATCTATGGCAGCCTTTAAGTATAAAACATATGACCTATATAAACAAAATTAATATAAAAACAAATTAAAAGTGATTCGTACAATAATTTAATTTATCTATCATATGAACCCAAAAGTTAATAATATTGGAAATTGCAATCCAACAATGCACAGAGCTAAATACTGCAATCTGAAAAGAGACTGCAGACTGCTTGTGAATTGCAGATTTCCCCAAAAAACTTTGGAATCCCTAATGACATCCACATTCTTCGGGTTTGTATTGCTTCAAAAATACTGAAGAACAAAATGTTTCACATGTTTTCAGGTAAATAGTAGTACTGTTGAGTTGTTTCCTGATGTGCTAGTGTTTCTCAGAAAAAAGCATTTCATTGGTAGGCGAGTGGGAAGGTTTGGATTATTTGACTATACAAATTACAGTTACCACAATTGGTGTACTTTATTATCTAGTGTTGCACTCCTAATTCAGATATTATATTTCATGGTTATGAAGCAGCTGTCTAGTGATTGCAACAATCATTTTATAATTAAAGATAATAGCAATAGGAAGTATGTGTATTCAAACAAATGGCGATAAATCACCAGAATAGGGAAGAAGGGTACATGTAGAACATTTTGTAGAGAGGTATAAAAATTAATATTGTCCTAATAGTGAACACTACTGAATAAATGTAATGCTAGTGTGCATCACGCTATGTTTAGAATTGTAGAACGCCAACTGTGTCTGGTAACCAGTTAACTTTATTGTAACAAAGGTTGACGGATTATAAGTTTTTCCACCTGGAGTGTGAATTTGAATATGACATTGTCTCCATTATTCTGAAATGTACCTTTCTGGTTAGTAAGCAGACTATATTGCTGAGGTCAGCTACAACTAGCGTGAGTTAATTAAAAAAGACTTCCGAATTGTTTTGTTCTTTGTCACATTGGGGATTTAGCTGTGTGAATTTATATTTCAGTCAAAGGGAATATAGTCTCATTATGTATTATGGTATGCAACACCTTAAGAATTTTGCAGGTGGCCAAGGGCATAAACGAAAGTCCAAGAGAGGGGAGTAAAGGGCATATAAACATGTAAATAGCTGCACGAAAAAAAAAAAAACTGAAAAATCTAAATTAAAAAAATAAAATTAATAAACATACATTAATTGAAAAAACTAAACGCTCAAAATTACAGGACTAGAGAGTGTTGAGGTACATTTTGTTTTTACAAGCATTCAGTGAGTAATGTGAAACTGAGCACCTGTACACTCAACATAATTGCCATCCATTGGCAAATGAGGATTTGTCAATGACACACCTCACTATTCCCTAGATACTGACTGAAACAAGTGATGCAGAAACTAAATGTTCTGCAACATTACTTAAGAGTGTGCGGGAGAAAAAAATTTACTGTACACGGGCTGTTGGTGTGGTTTTATAGTTACTCGTACGATAGCGCCACAATCGGCTACAATATACACACTGTGATCTAAGCAAAACTACCTTTAACTAGCAACACAATGCATACGAGGTTTGAAGTGAGAGGCAGAAGGGTGATAAGAGTGGAGAAAGATTATATGCAGATAAGGATATCTGTAGGCAGGTGGCATGCTTGTGATGTGAGTCAGCGAACGATTTTGCAATGAGCAGCTCACATTTATACAACTGAACCAACCAATGGTAAAACTGCTCTATCAATGACACCTAAGGCCAGTTAGCCTGTTAATGTACTGGTTTTTATGTAATCTACTTATACCTTACTAGCAATTTGAGTTTTATTCATCCAGGAAGTGCCACGGCTAACAGTGCTCGCACAGGTTCAAATCCAGGCAAAGTCAAATCCGAATATTTCACATCTTTTTAATGAGGCGGATGTTGCTTTTAGCTAGCAGGCTTTTTCTGGGTCTTTGATATTGATCAATAGTATAAAGAGAAATACTAGATGGCTTTAAAATACATATTTCGAGCATTGCGCTTTTAGACACACTCATAACTGTAAACACTATGCATCTGTGTCCAATTAAACAGTACATTATACACTACTTCGAAGAAAATACCTGCTCCTTCTGTGAAATTTTTTAACTACCACATATTTGTGTAACTCTTGCCAACTTAATGCATAACATTTTAAGGCATTTAACACTCTTTAACAGGTAGGTGTATATATATATTTTTAATAGGTTTCCGCCAAAACTGCATTGTCATACCCGAATAAATGTGGAAAGGTTTTTCTGATACACTGCTAATAAACAGCATTCATATCTATGTTTATAAACATGATCAGGACACTTTTTGGACAAACTTATTTCTACTTACTGTACACCTGGACCGAACAAGGTGTCAAGTGTAAAACACTGAACTCACTTTCGGGAGGACCTAGGCTTGAATCTCGATCCGGCTATCCTAATTATGGTTTTCTATGGTTTCCCAAAATCATGGCAGGTGGAAAGTTATGTGATATAAACGGCTGATCAGGAAACAATAATTAGATACGGTTACGAGGGCAAGATAACCGATTATCATAAAATTTAAATAATTTTTTTACGTAATCCCATGTTGGTGAAATGTTAAGTTACTTGATATTTTATATTTAAAACTGTCAATGCCATTTTTTAATTGCCAACACATCTGTGAACCACCTATTCAAATTTAAGTTATTTATTCAGGTTAGTGAATAGTATTGTATAGTTTCTTTTAGTTCATGTTAAGTAATGTTGACTCAATACTCTCCAAGGATTACTTACCCAACGGACATACTATAATTTACTGAATAAAAAATAATGGTGAAAAAGATTAGAACATTAATATTCTGTGTTCAGTCCTTGTGAGAAGCTACGTTTTATACGTTGGCGAGATCATATTTAGTCATTAGCGTAGAGTAGATTGCAGACCATAATAAATGGAAGATAAAGCTGATTTTACAGAACATCCCAAATTGTGATTGAATACGCAAAAGATGCATACTTTTTTCACAGTCGCACACTATGATCATGATAGTTGCAATTTAAGAAATTATTATTCAAAACATTTATAATAGGAAGTGTAAGAGGGAGAAGTGGTATTAGGTATAATAGGAAGTGTAAGAGGGAGAAGTGGTATTAGGCAGGCAAACACGTTTATGATATACTTCTGTAGTTTATCAATTAATTCTGACTAGGTAAATTAGACATAAAGAGATAATGTCCTCACATAACAAGCACTATGCTCTGTTGTGTGCTAAGAAATTGATTTCATATTGATATCATTAATATAATTGAATTGTTTTCATCAAAACTGAATTATAGTGTATTTTGGCATGTGTTTTGTTTTTTAGTAGTTTCTATTTGGCGCAATAGTGTGAGTTGCGCATAAAATAATTATGAACAAAAGGATGAAAAGATGAGTAAGATCATTGATCTCAATGTTTTTAATTATTTGGAATTTAAAATGTTCTTTTCTTTCATATGGAGTACACTTAACGTTGTAGTGCCCAATGGTCTAGGGCTGAGCACAAACACTCAATAAGAAATAATATAAGTCAATTTAAAACATTTAGTAAAATCAAGCACTGAAATGATTACAATTTGAATTATACATCTACTTACTTGGCAATGTGGCGGAAGACGACATGGGAATTGTTAATATAGAATAAAATATGAATGATGGAAGCAAAAACATGATATAATAATGGTGGTGAAGGAGAGTGGATTCTCAGCGCAACTCAGGTGAGTCGTTCCAGGCGGTGATGTGCAGTATCTGGTGTCCTCTGCTGAAGTCCCCCTCCTCAGGCTGTGCATGGAATAATAAAGCAACATGAGTGTAGTGGGGAGAAGTATCCCTCCACCAAGAAGTCGCGCATGAGCAGTCTCCCACCAATGAGAAGTCAAGACGAGAAGAGTCGCCAACCAATGAGAGCAAGGTTCGGGCATCAACCAATGAACTGGAACTTTGCACATGGCCCCAAAGTGTGGTATTGAAATCATGTGACGGGAAAATAGCATGTTATACAGCGCGTGATTCCAGGAGTCATAGGATGAAAATATAGTGAAAAACAGGACATATTTCCAGTCAAACGTGGTTAGCAATCGTAGTCACGCGGTGCTGAAATCACCGCGGGCAGTACTAGAGCAGATACAGCTTCCTGTTGCAGGCACCACAGAACCTAATAAAGTTGCGAAAATACTTCACTAAAATGTACTCTCTCTGAACTGGAATGCTTGCGGAGTGCCCGTGGCACTACAATGTTAACAAATATCACTCAGAAAAATGTGTAACTCCAAAAAATACATAGGTTAAAACTTTTTTGCTGTATCTTGTTTAATATAATGTATTATTATATTATGAATTGTAATATTGAATCAGATATTCAGAAAATTAATAATTTTAACTCACATTCGAAGAAAATAAACTTGAAAACGTATGGTTGTAAGACATAACGTAATAAAATGTACTTGAAAGTGTTACTTCTGCCACTGATAATATTCGTAGACTTATCGTAAAAGTCAGTAAATTAAAATAATAATTAATTATACTTCAAAATCCTTAAACTGAGTTTTAAAATAATATTCTCTCAGCATGGCCAGCTTCGGATGCATGAGAAACTTTATGCCACGGTTACTGTAAAGTTGTCTGTTTTGCAGTCACAGACATAAAACTACGCTACTGTACCAAACTATGACTTGGAAGCCAAAAATTTTACTAAAATATTTCTTACGTCTCTAAATTTTGTTTTGATATGTTAACTTCTGGATATCTAGGTTATTTGGGGGTTTAAACAAACAAAAAGGATTTATTTTACAATTTATGTTATCGGCCCCTACAAACATCGCTATCGAAAACAAGATTATTTAACACGCCTTTTCAGTAATAATATATTAGGGCCTCTTCCCAGAGTAATATGTACACAAATATATGTCTTCAAGGTCCAAATATATAATTAAAAACACTGACGAATTCTAATATGAAAATTTGGGCCGCAGCGATCTCGAAATCTCCCATAACCGTGGGTCGTTCCTAAATGTTATTAAATTTTTCCTTTGTTAGCTAGAAACCCAAAGAAAACAGTACTCATAAACATGTAAATATTAAAGCATACAACACGGACTTCACAATATGTTAAATATAATTACTGAGGCCTATTATACCCATAGAGGTATAATAGATAGAGCTGCTATAAGAGACCGTAAGAAAGAGTGTGTTAAAGATGGGTCACATGACTTTAGTAATATTGCACAGTGACGAACCTTGTTGGACGCACCTCCATGACGTCATGCTCCAGGGAGCAAATTGTGTAATTGAATCTGTCACGTGACTTTAACAAAATATTGTTCCATGTGGAACACACTTTTATGACGTCACACCCCCTCTAGTGTATTATACCTCTATGATGTTATTAAATAAAATTTGATCATAATAAATTTCCACAATGCAAATCAGTTGCTGGTGTCATGAATAATTACGTTAATATTACAGAATAAGTTAATAAGAGGTTTGAACGGCTCTTAATATCTAAGCTAAGGTCTTTAGAGCCGATGAGAGATGAAGGAGGCGGTTACAGAGAAGCGCCTTGGAATGCAATGACGCGGAAGAGGGGAAACCGAAGATCTCAGAGAAAACATGTCGGCCTACTGCGTCGTCCAGGCACGATTCCTACATGCAAAAATCCAGGAGTGACCCCGCAAGTAAAATTTACAGTTGATGAATACTGCTCAGTATCTCTGCTCTGTAACTTTCACTATATGAAAAATTAGTACCGCTGGAATGTGATTCAGACATAACATCAACTAATTATAGCCTCTGATTTTCTATAAATACTCTCTACTGACGCCTTCTCTCATCTTAAACTGTGTTCCCAATGTAAAAGGTCCTGAGTTAGTTACTTAAGATTTTAAGAGTATTCCAGGTCTAATTAGAGACAAATATCAGCTGTATTCTGTCAGCTTCAAAACACTTTGCCAAAGTTCTCTACGGACACACGAGAGCTATTGTAGCTCTAAATCTAGACTTATAAAAGTAGCTTCTCTCATCTGTACAGAAAATCCGAGAAAGTACTGAAATAAAAAGGGTGATTTTATGCTGGTAGGAACCAAATAGTAGAATCACACCTGCCACTAAGAAACTTTGTAAAATCTTCCAACCTGCACGCAAGAAACACTAATTTCTCTAACTACAATTTTTATGGCTTCACAGTCCTCTACGGCAAGATCATTATGGACAGGGGGGATATGTATGGCACTTTAACAGCAGATCAAGGTGAAGTGAGGTGAGGTGAAGAGGGAACAGTGACGGAAAACATCTATGTGTGGAACGAGAGTACAGCACTCTGAGAAAAGCCACCCCACCTACCAATAGTAAAGTTTGCCACGTTTTTGACATGTGAAAATTCTAGTGTAACCCGGCCAGAAATCGAAAGCTTTGGTGGGTGGCGAGAACTATAGCTGCTACGCTACTATAGCCCCCCTGACTACAACATATTTCAAGGGAACTGAAAAAGGAACCGGCAATAGTATTTATTAAGGAACCATCTCGGCACTTGCCTGGAGTTATGTCCGGAAACCATGGAAAGCTGAAATGAAGATGCCTGAACAGGGATTCAAACCCCGGCCCTGCAGAATGATAGCTCAGTGTTTACTACTATTACTACTTTCTCAGTTTGATTTTACTTGTTCAGTTTTCATTAGGACAGAAACAACTTATCAAGTTTAGTCAGTTAACGAAGAATTTAGTTAGAATTTGAATGTCAAATAAGTATGTTTATCAGTGTTGTCATTAGATATACATACGCCACATATATACACATACACACTGCGAGCCAGTGATATTAGTTTTAAATGCATTAGTCACATTATCAATGCTGTTTTGCACTTGTTTCAATAAAGCTGAATGAAAACTATAACCTACATGCACAACCACCAAAAATTATATTTATACATAAAATAATTGTGAATAGCAATTCATCGCATCCACATATTCACCCAGAAAAAATTAAATACTGCTTATGAGCATAGTTCCTAATAAGTATAATTTTATTACATTTCGTCTTTTAATGGTGCAAAAATTTTGCGATATTTCATTTATAAGCTCTCAGATATTCTTTATTTCCTTTTATTTGGAATACTACTGCATTTGCGTAAAATTCAAACTGCTTAAATATATGATTAATCAGGAATAAGCAACAATATTGACATACCTTTAATCAATTTCAAAAATCATCATAAGGACCGCATAATTCTGTTATTAAATATTATTTTTACTTACCTTTTTTTCTTCCACTACACTGTTTTCACGCCTATCTACGACGACATCATAAATGTAATTAAAAATTTCAAAATTAAAAGTTCCTGTTAAATAGATGAGGTACCTATTACTCTGCTAAAAAAGGGTTATTTAATAAAACTGCCTTTGACTTACATTTTCAATGAATGTCTTGCCCAGAGAATTTTTTCTGATAGTCTAAAATATGCAAAAGTAGTACCAATACACAAAAAAAATGACAGGGCATTGATGGATAACTATAGGTCTATTGCCTTTCTTACATCCTTTTAAAAAAAATTAGAGAAATTGATAGCAAATAAACTGACCCAATTCTCAATAAAAAAAAAAAGGTTATTTCATTGGATTAGTATGGCTTTGTAGAGGACAGATTCACATAACAAGCTATTTACAGTTTTACTGAAAAAATATTAACTTCTTTTGATAAAAGAAAATTCTCAACAGGTATATTCACAGACCTTTTAAAATCTTTTCATTGTGTCGACCACAATATTATATTGCAAAAACTTGAAGAGTGTAGAATAAGAGGCGTAACAAATAATCTGTTTAAATCATATCTTGAAGACAGAAAACAAATCACCTGCATCAGATATTATGACAAAAATCACATTACAAATGTTATGTCCAATACCAGAACTACTCGAGTAGAAGTGCCACAGGGATCAATACTGGGACCAAATGTATTCTTAATATTTATTAATGATTTTCCAGAACAAATGACCAACGGCTCAGCTATAATGTTTGCGGATGACACAAACATTTTGGTAACTAGTTCAAATAATGCTGTTCTTGAAGGAAATATAAAACAGTGATTGAGATGTCCAGTTGGTTCCAGTATAATAAATTAATATTAAATGTAAACAAAACTGTGCTCATGAGTTTCATGCAAATAAATAAACATACAATGCAAGATGAAAGATGCACAACAATAGAAAAAGACAAGTTACAAACAGTAAATAGTACTAAATTTCTAGGGCTCATTGTAGACAGTAATTTAACATGGACTGAGCAAGTTGATATCTTGTGTAAAAAAAACTGAGTTTAGTGTGTTTTGCGTTACATACCTTTAAAAATATTTGTAATAATAATACAATACTTGCATACCATTTCTCAAATATGCAGTCCATAATAAATTATGGAATCATATCTTGGGGTAAATCTACAAAATGGAAAAAGGCTTTTAGATTACAGAAGAATATAGTGAGATTAATAAATAATAAGGAAAAAAGAAGCCATTGTAGGCCGCTATCCTATATAATAACTAGATGATCCCTGTCTGTCTGTCTATATGTCTTTAATACCTCTAAGTCCCTAGAAACTCAACAGAAGTTCTTCAAATTTTGCACAGCGAATTCTCAGTGTAAAATACAGGTCAAGTTCAAATTTCAGCACGGTCAGATTATGCAATCACTACATTTTACCTAAAAAACTAATTTTTTTATTACTTTTTCCCTTTGAAAAGTTTTGTATTAATGCTTAGAGAATATTACATAGAGATATGAAGGTAATGGAATGTTATTTTTGTTTACTTTAAATATCTCGCATCAATGGTGAGTTAATAAAGTGGGGCCACAGTGGCTTAGCGGATAGAGCGATTCCAAGTGGGGCCTTAGTGGCTCAGTGGATAGAACTATGTTAAGTGGGGCCGCAGTGGTGTAGTGGATAATACTATATCCAATATTGTGTTAATTTCACATCATATTTTTTTTAGTCTTTGTATGATAACACAATTTTGTAACATCGTAACTATTCTAGGCACCTGACAATACTAAAAACACTGTCACGGACCAACCCCTAGTTTGTCAATAAAATTATCACTCTTCTATGGCATGTCTATGTACCATAGTATTCTTTTTTACGAGTAAAACATTAAAAAAGTTAAAAATAGTGATATACATTATTACATCAGACAAGCTAATATCTTCACCTATTCTACAGAACCTCAAAATTTACATCAAATTCATACTATGCTAGGGCAAAACTAACAAATAACCTACTTAGTAATTTGAAGTCAATTTATTATTTCGCAGTAATTAAAAAGAACTGTTAAATCATACTTTTTAAATAAGGCCTTCTATTCCGTAGAAAAGATGAATTTCTATCATGCAGAACAAGACTGATATAAGGAGACTTCATGTAATACCTTAGGTTTCAATCTAATGTAGACTTTACATATTTATACTTTAATATCTATCAGAATATGAATTGAAATAACTTGTGCGGCAACCAAAATGTAGTCTTTACATGTTTGTAAAGCTACTAGAATTAAGAAGTGTGTTAATTATATTATTTACCTAGAATATATTTTTATGTTAATGTAATTGGGTGGAAATATCCATATTGTATAACAAATATAAATAATATAAATAATAGACAAGTCCTTTCCAAAGTGTATTGGAATACGGGATGGAAATAAATAAATAAATAAATAATGTGATTTCCCTTGGCTTCTTTTCCGCCATGTAGAAATAAGCATGTGTCCTCTATCCCTGTTCTTTTTTAATTGTGTCTCATTACCACTCGTCGTCGTGTCTCCCGCAAAATTCAAAAGAGTGGTTTCGCACCTGTGATGCATTACTGTAATGAATCACTGCGTGTGGAGAGCCCGTCACCTATGGGTGGATGCGTGAACTACGATGTATCTAATCAGTGCGAAATTCCGCATGAACTGCCGTTTTCAAGGCTTGAGGCGCAATAGATTGTGTTGCTTCTACATGCATCCTGCAATTTTCAACGTCATGTACACACGTGTTGTGGATTGTCACTATTCAGTTTTCCATTTACAATGCAAATTTATTAGTATTCGTCTATTGAAGTTCGTCATATTGATGGCTATGTTATTAGTAAAATAAAACACATTTAGAAATTTCGGGTAATGGCAATCTAAAATCCACCATTACACAGTATCTTAATGTTAACCTGATTTCAAAATATGTAACTGTTTTCACCGTATAATGTGGGACAGATCAAAATATCAAGTCAATGGGACATCCAGAACATTAAATGCAACATATACAGCAAACTCCTATAATACATTCATAGATACTTCACACTTTCCTGAAGCCCTGCTAAATTTCTACTTCTGGTTACCAATTACATATATATCCACTACACGTAAACAAACATTGCCATGTAACTTCTAGTTTTAATTGTCAAACACATTGTTTACCATTTATAGCTCTACAAAGAATTCTATCATATTTCAAAAACCATTACATACGAATATTTACAATTTTGGCCTATAACCATATCCAGGTCAGCTTTATGACTTGTTACGAATATCTGTATTGATGGTAGTTATTATGGTTATTATTTAAAATTATTAACATATTTGTTATACCGAATATAGCACATTACATATAATAGATGTTAATACTTTGCAACAACTGTGATTAATCTTGTTACAACTGTGGGGAAAGAACTGCAGTATTTAACCTCTTTTTATTTATGTATTTTTACGCTATTATGTAAAAAGGGCAGCATTAGTTGGAATAAATATTAAAACGAAGGAGCAACCAGTCCCACAAAAAATACAGTAAATTCAAACACGTAACTCGTGTAGCTAATTTTTGTACGTAGCAGCGACAAACTTAAAAGGATAGTGGTGAACACGCACACAAATATGCCTATCATAACTTTTATTCCACTCATATTTCTTTGCAAAAGTACTTAATTTCTACAAGGTTATTTAATTATTTTTTTAAATTTTTCTCGCTGCGCTTACGAATTTGTTGGGATTGTGGCAAACATTAAGATTACAATAACGTAGGTACACTACTTGCGCAATTGTGTTTCAAACACCTAGGGCAAAGTTATATTGTGACACAGATGTATAATTAACTTAGTCATAAAAACAGTTCATGGTTAAAACGTATAAGTTTTGCATTTCCAATATTTGCAATCACATAAACAAACACAGGGCTAGCATAACGAACATGAAGTAACCACACCCTTTCAAACATAGCAGTTAAGAACACACATTACAGTATATTAATTACTGCCATGAAATAACAGATTTATGACAACATTGTAACTTGCCTAGGTAGGTTAAAAAAACACAACATGTAAAACTTGACGTGGTAATTCAAAGTATTTTTCACAGCAAGAAAAATAAACAGTAATACGGCATGTCATGTCACCACTTCTGCCCACTTCAGATTTCTAACACTCCCACCATCACATCTAAATATATTATAGTAAGAATTGAAACATTAAAATCTCTTTACAGTTGTAAATTACAAATTCAAGAACCATAATTTTTGCTGTAATAAGTATGAAATATGCTAAAATTGAAAACATGTATAATTTCCTGCTTCTACTAGTGGTACGAAACTTCCTGAGAGTGAGAGAGACAGAGAGGATGACAAGCTCACTCCATTAACAGTTTCTTGCTCGGTTGAAAAAACATCACGTCACTAGGGACTACACACCATATTTTGCACGGATGTTTTAACTGTAACAATAAAATATGTTTCCATTAGGGCTACCATAAAATTTAAATATTACAATAGGCAATGTTTTATTTACAAATAGTTTACCAAAAAATTGGTTTAAACTGTTGCCAAAACATCACTACTCTCACTGTTTTTAATTTGTATTGAATAATAAATTTAAAAAAAGAAGTTATAGAAGACACTTAGGTAAAGTTTCATTTACTCAAAAATATAACACTTTTACAGTCAATCATAGTTACATACTTGTGTTAAAACACTTATTAAAAAAAAAAACAGTTTAACATATTACTCCTACAGTGATTTTTCAAAGGTTTATTTCAAAACATCCGAAAAAAACAGTAAATGGACTATAATAAGAAATTAAACCACCCTAAACAGCCACAAATGCAGCAGTTCTGGCATGTAACCTATCAGGCCAATGTTGAATGTCTCCCTGGAGTAAGAGATTTTATGCTCACTACTGTATTTCTTGGCATAACTGGACAATGCTTATTGGCAGGGCTGGGCTGGATGTCAGCTGCCACCCCATCTGTCCCACACATGCATAATGGGGCAGAGGTCAGGATATATAATGGGCCAGGGTAGCATGCATACACAAGGTAAGGTATGATAAAATATGGTAAGGTAGGTAAGGCTTAAAGTCTCGTTGACAGTGAGGTCATTAGAGACAGAGCAAATTGCTCAGATATGTAGCAACATGAAGGAATCGGCCACAGCCTGTGGTTAGGAACCATTCCAGCATTCACATGGAGTGATTTCGGTAAACCAAAATCAGGATGGTCAGACCCAGATTCAAATAAAGGTCCTACTGAATGTGAGTTCAAAGTTTAACCACTGCGCCACCTCGCTCGGTGATGTTACTACGTATTCTTCAATGCATTTATAGTAGTTTTGTTTGCTAAAAGTGGTGTTCTAGCATTAAATACATTTTGGTGTATAGTCCACCGCACTGTCAAGTAAGGCCACTGGTTATAATCTAGTTTTGTGTTCCAAATATGCCAATATTATACTAAATGAATCCTTGCTGGAAAAATACACCAATACTAACTGCCTTAAATTAATTGTAATATTCACCATTCTGTTGCAAGTCAAATTTAGTTTACACATGTCCAAAATACTTGTGCCATTCAAAAAATATCCTAAAAAAGCCTCACATACACTGTAGTTCTATAATTAACATGAACATTAGATTTAAAATTTAATGAAAAAACAGAGATAAGGTTTTATTGTATACATCCAGTAATAAATAAACATTTCCATATACAACATTTCTGCATATTAATATATCTACAAATATGTTTAAATTGTCACAATTTTATAAGATTTAAACAGATCTCAATCTCCATAATTTACTGAAACATGTTATGTTGCATCCCCTTGGTATGTAAAATTTTTTTTAACACAAACTTAAAAACTAATTAAACATGAAAAAGAAGCTTAAAAATATTTTGGGATCATCTGTAACTGTGTTAGTCAAAACATGCAAATGAAATATTAGAAATGCTAAATCAACTTCTGGCATGACTAAAAATATGAACAAGTTTATAACTAAATTATTTTTAACCACACTAAAATCATAATGTAATGTTACTTTAAGTAATTTAGTAGATAATAATACAGCATAAAGTTCTTGAAAAATTCCTCTTGACTGTAATAAATGTGCAAGAATGTGAAACAGATATGGGGCATGAAAAAACTATGCACACTTATTGTGCTGAAAATATCTGACATGTTTGGGTATGTTTGACAAGCAAATCTACTTGCAGGCATCAAGTGAAGGTATGGTATGGATGATATTACCTATTCTGAGAATAAAATGCCTTGGAGGAAAAACTGCACATCACAAAGCATGAAACTATGTGAAGTAATATTTGTTCACCTTTATTTGATAATCATATCTGTTGCTAATTTATGCTGAAAATGTTACGTATTGAATGACAAATATAATAAACAAATCAGCTAGAAAATTCACATAGCTTTAACTCAATGAGCACCAGAAATACAAATTTCTGAATGTAGATTATAGAACGTTGCAGAAATTTTGAGAATTTTAATGAATTGCAAAATTCATTTTTTTCAAATTATATTTTAAAATAATACATTACTACATTTATTCTCAATAAAATTTTTGAGCAAATATAGTACAGGTCTACTTGAAAATACAAACTAACTTTGCAAAAACATTAAAAAATCCAAACAAGCATGACATAAAATAAGCAAATTAAAATATCAATAATAATATTTTGCATTCATTTTGGTTCTATTTGTACATAGCAGTTGCACAATATAACTTTATGCTGTCTCACATGACTGATATTAATACCCAAGATGAGAAACATTGTTGATCTTCCGACATAATTTTACTAAAAATAAATTTAATGCTCGCTGAAATTTCCCGATGGCAAAGGAAATCGTAAAAATAACTATTACTATGCTTAAAATGCTTCAAAAAGTTTGTGCCTTAGAGATTTTAACCGTAGCTAAATATTAATTTAAAAAAATTATGCTAACATTTTGTGTTTATAGCAATGAGAACTCAATTTTAAAATTGGGTTCGCTTCTTACCTTCCCAGACATGTTATAAGCTGTATCCTTAATGAGAACAAAATAAAGTTGTGCTTGCATGTCTTACTTGGCATTACAAGGGAGTGAACCATAATGAAAATTACACGCAGCAAAATATTTTCTTTTCAATTTGTGGATAAGGCATAAGGTACCATGTGCCTGTGGCCTCTCATCCACACCTTGCATGAACCACTCAATAAAGCAGACTGCTGCTCATGTAATAAAAATAACACAACATATATCAAATTGCACAAATTAGCTTAGTTGTAATTATTACATGATAAACCATTACTATATTTATTAGGCTGCAAATACACTTTACAACAGATGTTCAAAGTGATACCCATATACAAGTTCTATAAGACACAATATTTTCCTTACGTTTTTAAGTATTTCTTAATTTATCTTGATCAGATCCCATATTAGGAGTTTTAAGTAGAGTCTCGAGAATTCCACAGCTTTTGACACTTTTCATTCAAAAAATTATTCATTGTGCATACCATATTCCACCAACAATAACAAACACTGTAACATGTTGCTGTCCTGTTCTCTCGTAGTCCTCAGTAAACACCAACGAACTAGCCCAATGTGAGTTGGAGAATTTGACTACATAATAATGAAAGTTTGTTGATACCAGGGTTGCCAACAAATAAAAGAAGAAATGAAATGTTTATTGGAGTTTTATTGTTATTTCAGCAAAACAAAAAATTGACACCAGTAACTGACAAACACAAAAAAAAAAACCAAGACAGAATGGCAGCCTTCATAAAACTAAACTTCTTACTTCAAGAGTTGCAAAGACAAGAGAGAATCGTTACTTTTCTCTCCCGGCGACCTATTAACTCGTTGCACTGAAGAGAAATAAATTTAATAGTTATTTTTAATGTTAGAAATACAAAAGAAGGTTAAAGTCTGTCCGACTGACAGCTTACAAACGATTGTGCTGCAAAGAACTATTGTGCTGTGATACACGTGAAAGGTCGTGCTTCCCTATATACTGATCAAAAGTTTACTCATTGAAAAATGGTCCAATCGTAGTATCGCTGGGTGCGGTATTTTCCTGAATTCGGATATCATTCTAGAAATCAATGTATTGTTTTTTGAGAAGTCGGTCACATCAGCTAAAGGTGACCTCTTGTTATTTTCCTTGTTTCACTATATTGTGCAATGCGATGGCGATGTGTCTAGTTTACTAACGCAGTGAAAAGGAAAATGTGCACTATTGTCTTACGACATCTGCTACTACTGATGAAATGGGGAAAGAAATAATAATACATTTGGAAAAACAAAAATATATAGACTACAAACCAGTTATCATTACTACGACCTTTCAAATATTAAATAAATTACTATCCTTGCCTGACATACAGACAATTTAAATATTTCCCGAATAATGATTATATATATATATAAAATTTATTTATTTATATCTAGCTGCAATGCTACAACTCTAACAAAATCTCAGTATTGAGTCATACCGAAAACATACCCTGGGGAAAAAAAAAACCTCACTGTTCAACCACACCACACCTTAAAATAGACTTCACTCTACATCTCCGACACATCTGAATCTCAAAATCACCTCAAAAATATTTCAGACACAGCCAATTCCTCATACATACTTGCATCCAGAATGTAAAACACCTTGAGGGGCGAGTGCTTACAGTATTCGAAAAAAATTACTTGAAATAGAGGATCTTAGAAGTTCAAACCGCACTCAAAAAAATTTACTAATGGTACTGTGTAAAAGACTGAAGTAAAAAAAAAAAAGATTGGTTCTGGACAGCAACAGTGTTGAATGTAAAATTTTCCATATGGTATCATTTCCCAAATATTGTAACTAATGAGATTGGGATGTATATCCATTATAATTATTCAATCAATGATTTTTAAAAGTTTTTTTTTACACAGTCATTACAAAATTGTAACATGTAAAGTAATTGCAGTATTCTGTTTGGCAATTAGCTCAAATACATACATAAGACATACCGGAATTTATGTGCTAAACATAAGTATTGTTACAAAATGCCTGAGAGGCATATCCAAGTTCCTGAGGGATGAAGTCTAAATAAAAATAAAATTACTAATTTTGATATTTAATTTATTCACACAGCTATTATTCACAACATTAAATTATCAATCTCCCCTACTACTATTTTTATTTTGCAGTGAGCACAATATTTAATGTCCATATCAACTCTAATTAAAGTCCTGTTCAATGACTGTTTGGTTATAGTCTAACTCACAGTCATCAATAACACATATTCAGTATGTCTGTTACCATAATTTCAAATGTCTTACATTCACGCATCCAGTCCAATAGTTCAACCTGCCAGTCACACTCATCACTGCACAGACGCTCGTAGTCACTGATTTTCCTCCCGCTGGTCACTTCTGGCACCACTTGTCGATGTTCTGGATCCTCATCTATCACTTAAGGCCACACAATCATCCAGACTTCCAGCTCTCATAAACTCCTGGCTCAGAGGCCCATCACACCCCGAGTCTCACACAAACTAGGCCATAAACCGGAAAATTCCTTAAGATAAACACCGAAATACAATTAGCTGAAGGTCTGGAGCATGCGAGATACCAAATATTTATTGCGGCTGCACACATTTTGTAACAAGATACATGCATCTTGGATTATTTCTTGGCTGACCTTCCAAGATCCTTCCCTTCTCGAGATCTGCCATCATATCACTACTCTGTCCTCCTCTTCCGCTCATTTGTGCAGGATAGGTCAGGGGTAGTAAGCGTGTAACACTGCCCCCTCCTCAAGTGGATCACAAAAAGACTGCAACATCAAGACCTTCATATAGTGCCAGTCAGTCAATGTGGATAACCTTCGGCTTCGCCTGTGAGCTTCAACTACAAATACAAGAAAACCACATCATTGATTTTATTCAGGATCCTATAAGGGCCTTCCCAACATTACTGTAGCTTCAGGCAATACACTTTTCACCTGTGGGTTACACAGCCACAAAAGTTGTCTTTTAAATACCTCGCCCGACATTCTGCTATCATACCACGTTTTCATCTCGTCACTATTTATTCTGAGGTGCTTTTGAGCAAAATCATGAATGCTAACTAGTCTGTTACATAATTAGCTGGCATAATAAGGGGATGCAGCTTCTTCTGTTGGTCGGCCAAACAGCTGATCACTAGGGAGCCTTAGCTTTCGTCCAAACAGCAGCCTTGATGGTGTTACCCTTGTGGATTTGTGAACTGCCAAGCAGCAAGCAAGGCAAAACAACAAAACCTTTGAATCCAAGACCTTTTGGTTGTCTGCCACAAAAATCAACAAGAACTGCTCATGAGTGCAGTTAAACCTCTTAACCATTCCATCCGACCGAGAGTGTGAGGCTGTATTCTTAGTATTTTTCATCCCCAAAATCTTTGGTACCTCCTGGGACACGGCAGCTTCAAAATTTATTCCCTGATTAGAATGGCATTCTTGTGGCACCTCAAACCTTAAGATGACCTGCCCTACGAGTGCATCAGCCACAGTAGTGCTTCCTGGTTTGGGAGGAGAATAATATCAGGCCACTTGGCAAAATAATATTGAGCCATCAAAAGATACTGACTGCCTCTCTGTGAATGGCAAGCGGGCCAGAATAGCTACTGTCATTCTCTTAGGGCTCAAACATTGTATTTCTGGAGGCGACCATGTCCACTGGTCCTTGGGCCCTTCCAACAATGAATCCAGTAGAATTTCATTTTAACTGTGACAAGGGTTTTATTAACACCAAAGTGACCTTTGGCTGCTGCATTACGCAGTTCCTGTAAGACTTCTGGAACCCTGACTTCTGAAAGGGCCAATTGTAAATGTGTGTCTTTTCCACCATTACTTTCCCAGTTTCTATAAAGTATACCATTCTTTAATATAGGGGAACTCCATTGTGCCCAGTATGCTTTGACTGCAATGCTCACACTAGATACCTCTTCCCATTTTGGCAGACAGCCAGCTTCTATCCACATTACTAATGGCTGCAAAGTGGTATCATTCAGCTAATCTTTCCTAATAACCTCATCACTCCAGACAAGTGACCCATCAAAATATACTGAATCTTCAACTCTTGTCCTCCATACCATCAGTGATTCATCACAATTTTCTTCCTGGCATTCACAATGACAATATAATGACTCGCATGGCTTCCTAGAAAGAGAATCTAGATTGCTGTGAAGGCGTCCAGATCTTCCTTGTTATTCAAAGTTATATTCTTGACAATGCTTTATCCACCGGGCTATTTGACCTTCGGAGTTCTTGAAATTAAGTAGCCAGTGTAATGAAGCATGGTCGGTTCTCAGACTAAATGTGTATCATAAAGGTAGGGGTGGAAATGTGAAATTACCTTCACCATGGCCAGAAACTCCCTGCATATACCACACTAATTTCTCTCGGGCTTGTGCAATACCTTACTGAAGTATTTTAGAGGTGTTTCCTTCCCATCCTGAATCTGAGATAAGAGAGCTCCAATGCCTACATCACTAGCATCAGTATCCAAGATGAAGACACTTTTGTAAAACCCAGGACTGTAGGAGAAATGAGAATTTCCTTGAACTTAATAAAACATCCTTACACTCAAGTAGTCCAACGAAATTTCCTTTTTGCCTCAATCAGATCATTTAGTGGCTTGGCGATCCTGGCAAACACAGGTAAAAATTAACGGTAATCTGCACAGTCCCAGAAAACTCTGCACTTCAGTTTTGTCAGTTGGAGTTTCAAAATTACTTATTACTTTGGTATTCTCAGGGTCTGTTCCAAATCCAAGGGCCGACACAACATGTCCCACGAAAATAATTTTCTTTTGGAAATGCTGGCACTTCTTTGGAACTAGTTTCAAGTTGTCTACTGCCACTTTCTGGAATATAGAGTCTAAGAATGAGAGGAACTGTTAAAATGCTGTTCCTATAACAATAATGTCATCTAGGCAAACCTGACATATCTAAAGGCAAAACTTTTTCCACGAGATGTTCAAAGGTAACAGGGGCATGACATAGCCCAAAAGGCATAACAAACTGCCAGGTTCCTTTCACTTGGACAAACAATACAGTCTTCTCTTTGTCCGATGGAGCCACCTCGCACTGTTGGTACCCACTCTTCATGTCCAAATTAGGAAACCATTGTAAACCTGCTAGGCTGTTTAATGTGTCATCAATCCTTAGAAGCGGTTAAGAGTATTCCTTTGTCACATTATTAAGCTGGTGATAATTTACACAAAACCTCAGAGAGCCATCTTTCTTCTTAACCAGTATGATAGGTGTGATGACCATGGATTAACTGATGATTCTATCACATCTAACTCCATTTCCTTCAGAATTCCCTCAACTGCCTCATGCAAAGCTAGTGACAGTCTGCTTGGTGGCTGTTTTCTGTTTTATGGGCATGGCATCTTCTGTATCTATGTGGTGGCATGTTATATTAGCACTTTCAAGGTCATTTGGCCCAAACAAGAAGGCATCCCTATTTCTCTGCAGAAATAGCTTCTGCTGGTGTCAGTTAAGATTCTCTCCTATTTGTACTAACAGTTAATCCCGTACTTTTGGTAGAGGACTTTCTATTTCATTTACTCTAGAATCTTCTGGAACATTGGAAGTACCTGTGTGACCTGCTTCCAAATGCCTTCATGGCCCCCTCCTCAAGACGAATATCACTATCAGAAAAATTTATCATTCTAACTGGGAAACTGTCAGAATTAGAAGAGACCAAAATCCTTGCTACAATCACTACCTGGCAGGATACCAACCCTCTCTTCTGGCTCGATTAGACCCAAACACCTGACAAATTTTCCTTGACATATGCCTATAATGACAATTTCACTAGAAGCAGGCATCACAATGGGTTGACAACAAACTAATGGGCAGCTAATTGGGGAGGAGAAATCACATGTTGTTGACACCACCAACTCTGTACTGCCTACCTGTAGCATACCAAGTTGAGTATCGATACAGCACCCAAGCCTCTATTTCTGATATGTATATATTGTGCTGTAGGCTAATATCACAAAACTTCAAGTTTACTTTCCTCATACCTCTAACTGGTGTGGACTCTCATGTTATTGTACTCAAACAGCATCATTCCATACAGTAATCTGGCAATTATGGGGGGGAGGCCCAAATATGCATGGTCTTACACTTCCCGCAGCATAAGATGATGCTTTGGTGATGTCATGAGCTGGCACGCATCTCGCGCTTGGGAAGGGTGACAGACAACAATAAAGTACATGAGCCAAACATATCGACCTATATAATGGAATAATAAATTCACCTATTATTCACTCCCCTCAAGCAATCAAATTCCTTCAATTTCATCTTCGGAAGAGTCTGAACAGTCACTGCTACTATCAACTCCACGAAGTAAACAATAATTTTGTCAATTTCAACATTGAAGGTCACACCGTGGCTGTTAATACTCCTACTCCAATTTTTCCACATGATTGCAGAATGGAATCCAGTCTTCCTTCCCCATGCTACTGAACTGTTCTTCACGGAGATACTTCACGTCATCTATTTTGCAGGACACATTTCTTGATGCCACCAAACTCTTAACTTTCCCCCAAATGCCTTTGATCTGGTTCAAGTTGGGATGATACGGCGGAAGACGAGTGGCATGTGACCAAGTTCTCCAGAATCTGGTCCACAGAATACACAATATGTTATTGCTTATTACATCTAAATATACCGTACAATGTTGGCTTCAGCATTTCTTCAGCAAATACAATGTTATTTTCTCATTACCACTGCTTCATTTCATGTTTTGTTGAAGGGAATATAGGTGCTTTGTTAAGGTGGACATTATAATACAGAGCGTTATCCAGCACCAAAGCATTGCTATCTGGCAGATTTGGGACGAGTTCGTTTCAACCCACTTCTCGTAATTAGCTTGGTTCATATGAAGGTGATAATCACCAGAAGCTTGGTGTGATTTTCACACCACTAGAGCATTTGGTAAAAAAAACCATCTTTACTACCAGCATGTATGATAAGTTGCCCTTTAGACACTGATTGAAGAACACAATTAATGCTTCATCAGCCCAAGATTTTAGCTATACATGCAAAGATAAAATATACGATTCATCCAAACATATTAGGCTTCGGTTTTTATTTCTGAAGCATCTCATACTTCTTGAATAGTTTATTATTTTGTGTCTGATGTCATGCTTTTCAATTAAAACAAGACCCTGAGATTTAGTTTTTGGCCACGAAAATCCTAATTTTTTTCAATATTTAACGTAGTGTGCTATCGCAACACTGAATTCCTAACTCTGTCTGTAATTTCTCTTTTAGCCTTGGTACTGTGGGCGCACACTTCCCAGTAATACAAAAATTATAAATTGATTTGCAGACCACCCCTTCATCAAACTCATCCACTCCATATTTTGAAATTTTTTTCTTTTTTTTTGTCAGGTGTTTGGAAGGATCATTCATCAATCTCCTGTAAACGCTTTCCTTCATTTTCTGAACCATTGATCAATAGCAAGGGACACTACTGTTGCTTGCACTGTGTGCATTTGCACTTGCTCAAGAGGGATAGACAAAGATATCACGCCATTACAAGTTTCATTTTCCATAAAATTTAAAACATAAAACACATCTCATGTTTAGGAATTAAGTTTTTTCTGTTTAATTTTTGAGAGTGTAGGCAGCAATTCAAAGTTCCATTTGAAAATAAATGTGTCACTAGAGAACAAAAACACGAGGTAATCACTGGTACATACAATATGTGCTCGGAAACACTGCAACAAATTTACACACAGACTACACTAGCTACAGACACTAATTCCCTAGTCCCAGAATTTTGTAAACCCACGAAGGTAACCTGTAACAGACTACCACTTGGGTCAGTACTTCTACGCCAGGTGGTGTGTGAAGTGATAGTCAAGGAGCGCCATCTCTGCATATACATGGTGTGTCACACCAACTCCTTGTCAAGGCCATTCTAACTGCCGCTTAAGCATAATCTTATCATGCGGAAAGTATACTACTGTTATGGTTGCCCCAGTGACAACGACCATCTGGGGAAGAACGTTATTCAGGCTCCCCTCCACTAGTATTGCATCCCAATCCTGTTTCACTGACCGTACAAGCAAGGACATTGAGGCCCTCCCTCCAGCAATTACTGACTTTCTCTCCCCAAGATAGGTGTTGACAAGTTTTTAGAATGTGCTGTATCCTCACCTGCCTCTTACTGCCTCTTTTCCCGCTGCTGCTGTTATAAACAGTAGGCTCTCAGGTGCCCTGGCTGTCAACATGACAAACACTTTGGCCGTTTGGACGGGGGCGTCGTAGCTCTAGAGCATGTACCCTGGCAGCGATGTCACTCACTGCCTTCTGCAACTCCTCAGTGTCTTCAATATTCTGTCTGTCTTCATTCAGCATCACTGCTTGTACCGGACGTCAGGGTACATGAAACTTAACTCTAAGACAGACAACAGTGTGAGGTACTCCAGTCGAGGTCACTTTGGATTGTAGTACACTGTTCAAACCAAATTGGTGTTCACAGAACTGCCAACTTGTAAAGTTTGAAAACAAAAAAAGGAATGAAAAATGCTTAAAATAGTGCGTAATCGGGTCGCAGCATATTATATAAATTTTTCTTATTCATCTGTCATTACCGGTATTGTTATGAACATGCAAAATTATTGATGTACAGTTTGATAATAAACCAATGCAGTAATTATTTCTAGATGCAACAATACATACTTCTGAGCTTCACGAATCAAGCGATAACAAAATAATATTACATGTAGCCTAACACACACATATATTTTAAAACAAAAATACGTCAGTTACAAAATCAAGCATATAAACACGAAAAATTCTGGCAATTGTTCAAAAAATTTCCAAACAAAAACTTGTTCACACAATACACATATTTATACTGGAAACTACTCTTTCTGGTCCTGTAGGTATTTTGAAGTTGACTTCTTAGTCCTCTTAAAAAATCTGCAACAGAGCACTTATTATGGCAAACAGATAAAGAACTGCTCTTCAAAACTGAAATATTGTTCACTATTTTATTGTACATAGATGATTTCAATTCTGTTTTATATTTCTTGACAACACTAAACAGTCTTTCGCACACTGCATTGCTGTGTGGTACCAAAAGAATTGTTAACATTACTTTTGAAAGTCTGTCATACTTTAAGGTTCTGTCAGCACGTTTCATGTTTACAATAAATGCCCATCCAGCATAAATTCTTTCCTGCTTTGAAGTAACTTCTGACAACTCTTCTGTCCGCAAAGCTGCAAACTGTTTTTCTAGTTCAGCTAGAGCCTTATCTCATGATTTATTGCCATGAACAGGTAAACTGCCAGGGAATAGTTCAACAAAGTATTTTATATCATGAAAGTGGGCACATTCAATGTTTTCTATTTGAGCAACCTGGGCTCTACAAAAAATGTCATCTTTCATAGGAAATTTATGAATAATATAGTCACAAGCAGATATAAAATATTTGCTAACTAAAGAAAAAAAATGTTTTTTCTTCATCTGCAAGCACATCAACAATTCTTCGTGTTGCACATCCTATTACAAGTTTCTGGTTCACCTTGTCATGATAACCGACAACCAGCCAATCCGTGTACTTGATTTTACAAATATATAAAAAGAAAATCATACAACATTTTCTGCAAGATATGAATTCTTGAGGACTTACAGTCCGCATAGTCAAGTTGAGCTGGTCGAACACCGGAAGCACATTTAAAACAAACAAGCAGAAAGCTTTAATCAGCGTGCAAGAAAGAAACAAAGATATTTTCTTCTAGAGAAAGAATGTGGATTTGTTTTTCAACAAAGAAGATCTCTTAAATTCTTGCATTACCAGTTTATTTCCACTAGTACCAGTACCACACACTGCTTTTCTCTTATCCATATTCTCACTGTTCTTATACATTTTAGAGTCACAGCTGGTGTCTTTTGTTTTTGGAATTCTGTTATAATGTTACTGAATTCATAGAAATAGAAAGAGTAACTTCTTTATTGAAAAAACTCTGATGGAGTTCCCTCCGCCCAGCAACTCTTGGTAAGCTTCTACCTAATGAGAGCTTCCTTGAGCACACATGTCTCAGTATTTTTCTAGCTTCTGTGTTATAAAGCTCTTGAAACACTTGCAATTTTTCCCTTCTTTTGGCACTCTTCTCCAAATAGTAACATACATCAATGATATGTTCCTCTAATTTTTTACAAAAACTGCATGATGCCTTCTCGGCAGCCAAGTCAATTAAGTGACAAATACAGCCTACTGAAATTACATTTTGCTTCTTTGTTTTCAACACAGCAACACCATTTTTGAACCCACCATCACAGCAGCATTATCTGAACAAAATGCAATGCAGTTTTCAAATGGCACTTCTAAATGGCTTAATTCTGTAAACAATAATCCACCTATATTTTTTCCAGTAGAATCCCCATGTATTGATGGGATGGAAAAGAGAGAGGTGACTATCAACTGGTTCCGGGAGCAAAATAAGTCATTACAATAGGGTAAAATTGTGAACCTGTGTCATGGCTACCAACAGTAGCAAGAGAAAATAGATCAATTTGCAAAAATTTCACAGCAGATTTGACATCCATAGCCATCTCATTTAAAATAGCAGCTATTTTAGTATGATCACAGATGTATTGTTTTGCAACATCAGATTTAGAAAACATTTTCCTAAATAGGGGATCAGCATGATCCGCACACAATGAAAAGTATGTTAAGTTCAACCAAATATCCTGTGAAAAAACATTCTGTTCTAATAACATCACTTTCAGTAGTGCTTGTGTTACCAAAGTAACTACTAATTTCTTTTTGTTTACTTCTTGGCATTTTCAATTTTTTACATGTTTTGCACATTCAACATGATTTGTAATGTGACACTTCCACCATGAAAAATACTTATAGCGACATACACTACAAAAAGCATACTTTTCACCTTTATCCAATTTCAGAATGAATGGAAACTGCTTAGAATATGCAGAACTGAATACGTGGAAGAATTTGTTTTTTCACACATCTTACAGCTATTATGTATGTATACCAGGTTACGAAGTCAAACTCAATCCAATGTATCTCAAGCAAATAATAATAAAAAAAGTTTATTTACACTTCAAATAATGCTAAAACTCCCTCGTTTATCCACAAATCACAAGCTCCACAATAAGCTTCACACCATGTTATTTAACGCGTTGGTGCGCAAAATCGCACACTGTTATTTCGTTACTACATGGGTGCAAGAATATAACGATACAACTTTGTGCCAGTGCATTACCACTTCTAACAGATGCCTATGACACCTAAAATACAGGAAGCGGTAATACTCCACATAAAAATTATATGGTTATTTTTGCTAGACACGCAAGCTGGTGAAACGTCAAGGCAAACAGTTTACCCAACCTAGAAATAAACCAAATAAGATGTAACAAATTTACTTACCAAAACCACTTTTACTTTGTTTTGTATCTCCTGAACGAAAGCTCACTCCAGTACTTTACCACAGCAAAATTTAAAAAACTCGATCAACGTCCATCAATTTTATAATATTATGTTTTCATGTCAATCTGACATCATCACATTAAATGCACAACTCCCAGACAATAAAATAAATGTTTGCAGTTGATGTACACACACACACACACAGGCAAAATTTACATAACCTTGCTACTATCTATGTAAATTATGGTAGTACATAATTTTTTTTTCAAAATCTAATTCTTCATTACCATAAATAGAATATGCTTCACATCAATGGATTAAAAAAAAATCCACAAATAGTTCAGGAAGAACTTAAATACTTTTCACTATTTAACACAAATTACTCGCGTGAGGAGACAATATTAATGACTTTCAAAAATTAAAACATAATTGTAGTCTATAAACACAAACAACATTGGCATTTGTCTAGCCACAATGGTCTGAAGAGCCAGTATGTTCCGCGTTCAGTTGTCATGTGACTGGATGCAAGCTGGGTAAGTTATTGATCAATGTGCTGCACCCAGACCAACTTAACGCTACCATATTTCTTTTTTTGCGGAATGAACTTATGTACATTTTTGTTGCTCAGTGTCACCATAATAATGCATTGCAGGAACAAACATAAAAACCACCTTACAATATTTTTTAGATAAAAAGAAGAGAAAATAAGACTACATAAGAATGGATCTTAAAAGTTGCTGTGTGCGCAATGTATTGCTTGCAGTGTGGATGCATGAAAAAAATCTCTGGCATGTGCATGTACACAAATCGAAGAAAAATGCCTGGCATTTTCAAGGTTTTGCCGGCCCTCGAGAAAATTCATGACTTTGCCACTTTGAAATATTTGGAAAATACAACATATATGTGACACTTTTACAGGGACCAACAGGCAAGAGCCTGGCTGTCGATATTTCATGAATTTTGGAATCCGGCTGAGAAAAAAATCATAAGATATGAAGAGATCCTGTAAAATAGTAAAGGTGCAAACTTTACCGTAAAAATTAAGGGTTGGCAGGTCAGTGTTGGTTCACCTGCCATGAAATCTGGTCATAGTAAGGGGCGGGCTTAATTGAGACCCACTTTCCCATTCCTGGCTGTGCGACACCAATACTGCAGAACTGCTGACAACCCTCCAAAGTTGCTATGTTGATTACAGCTTCCACTGCTTACCCATGTTTCTCGGCTGCAGGTGTAGTGAGGGTATAATTGTGCAGTTGCAGAAATTCCTTCCGTACCTTGTTCACACATATTTTCAGTTTTACTTCATTCTCAACGCTGCCCATCCTTGACGCGTGCCGGGTTATAAAATGTAGGCATGGTCAAAGTGGTTTTGGTAGCGTTAGACCATACACGCTCTGCTGTCTACTAGTTATATGTTTTGGTTATGTTTCAACTAGCAACTCTCATTGGATGTGTCGGTTGGCGACTGGGAACTAAGATTCCCACTACGGCAACTGGCTTATTCTGGACGCAGGCTGATTTTGTGGTACCTGTCTTACCAGGGGTTGCTTCAGTCAGTGGTAGTGGAGCCGATGTTGGCTGGATGGAACTGGCAGAGCTGGTGGAGGCTTGTTGACGTTGGTACTGTGCCGACCAACACAGTACCGTTAATTCCACTCTGGCGACTCCTGGCCTCCAAAATCTGGAGTTGGCTGCTCTGTACCTTACCTCAGTACCCTCTATCAGACCTCGTACTACTGGGCGATATCCCTTTGCAATGTGAATGTGCACAGGGAAGTAAATACACTATTTACCAAAAAGTAATTGGGCACCTGTGCAAAATGTTTGCTCGGTGGTTATCACCCCATTAGAATCTCGTAGGGCCACCTATAGTGGCTATAACAGCAGCCACCCTGTCTGGTAAGCTCTCTACGAGTTTGCAGGACATCCACGGGGACTTGTCGCCATTCCTCTTGCAACCATTCCATGAGTTGAGCAAAGTATTTTGGCCGCGCGTGCAAACCCTCACCCGGTGACCCATTTCGTTCCAAAGATATTCTAATTACATTATCCAGAATGTTACAATAGGGCTGTGTTCATGCTACTATAGACAAACACCAGCGGTCCTAAGCCGAAGGCATTGCAACACAAGTCAACTTCACGGCTGCCCAATTACTTTTTGGTAGATATTGTATATTCAAACACTGGGTTGGATATTCCGGAAACTATCCTTCAGTTCTGGAAAAGCCTGTTTGTGTTCCGGTCCCCATTTCCAACGGGCTTCCTTCTCAAGGAGAGGGTGAAGTGGTGTCATGTGGTGAGTGATGTTGTTCACTAAGTCCTGCAAATAGTTGCATAGACCCAGGTACAGTTGTAGCATTTTTTTTGGTTGGTTCTTCTGCCTCTTCTATTGCCCGTATTGGGCTTTGTTGTGAGAAGTTCCCACCATGGGAAACCACATAGCCTAGGTAGTCAATGGACAACTTTCCGAAAAAGTTTTTGGACAGCTTGCAAGTCATCCTGTGCCACTAGCGCTGGCATCACCTTGGTGGCGCTAGTGTCGACTTTAAGAACTTTGGCCTCGTGCCTGGCCACAATCTCCTTGCCAACTTGGGTATCCCCTCCCTTTTCCTACCTTCACCTTCTCCTTTGTTCCCCTCCTCTACCTGCGCCATATTGTTTTTTGAATTTATTTAAGACCATGTGCACTTGCTCTCGCCCCTTCTTAGTTTGACAAACTTTGCTTGTGTAATGTGAATAGGCCTTTTGCCATAATATGTGTGTGCCGCATTTGTTAATCTGTGTCATTGTACGAACTTAGTTCTTAGTGTGTAAGGAAGCCACAACAATTGCAGATTGATAAGATTTGAGCAATGTTCAACATGACTGCAATTCTGAAATTGGTAAGTCAGCAACAGTTAGCTGACATTGGTAGGAATGTAATTTGCTGGAATAGTTAGGGTGATTTTGTGGGCCAGTTATTCTAAACTGAAGTTCGGTATTTTGATTTAAAGGAAAAATTCATGTTTGGCTATAAACTTAACTTTGCCCAGTCTCCCAGGTTTTGGTATAAGTTGAGTTGAATTTCCTGAGATTAGGTTTTGCTTGGCACCACGACTTGCTGGATGTTAAATTAATCTGCTTGTAATCCGAGGTCATACAAGCTAGCTTGAAAATAGCAAACGGATATTTCTTTATAAACTCAATGGTAGTGTTTATGGGACTTGTGTATAGAAAGCCGTCAGTATTGATAATTTTACAGGATAGTTGTCGTAAAATATTTGTATGTGTACCTTGGTGTTTTAATGGGGAAGGTGTAGGTTGCCTTGAGCTCTTTTCCTCATATGTTTTTAATCATTAGTGAGAAGTTTAATAAATGAAATACGTGTCCCATAATGTATTTTAGGGACATTATTTAATTATTGTGTGGAATTTTTATCAATTTCCTATGTGTTAATAAACAAGTGTGTGTGTAGTTGTGATACCTACATTTATATTGAAATAATTTTTTATGAAGCTTTAAATTAGCTGAAAATGCATATGGAAGTATGCTTTATAAGCTTTGGAATCTGGATATTAAAATTTTTTCCTGTTTGGCAAGTTTCTTTGTGAAGGCTTGGTAACCACAAGCGAGGCACGCATCACTGATTGGTTGCAGTTATTATCACACGAGTCAAATAAATTGAGTTGGATTTGAATGGAATCTAGTGTTCCTAATACATGTACTTATTTTGTAAAAAGTGTTTGTAAGTTAAGAAAGGATTTCATCTCATTTTATCTGTTGGTAAGGTACGGTTTGAACTAGTTGAAAAATATTTCTGGTAACCTAAATTTCCTGTTGACTGGTTACAATTTTGAATCTGCCCATTTACTAAAATGTTTAGGTTATTGATTAATATTAAATGTGGGTTGAGTACATGTAATGACTAGCAGTTTTGAGTCAACTATTGCCTCGTTATCTAAACCTTTTAGTGACCAGTTACTCTTTCACTATTGTGTTGTGCGAGAAGGCACACTTTTTTAAGGGTTGTATATTAATTTATCAATGGTTAAAAACAATTAATTGATATTTTTAATAGAGCCTTTAACAGTTATGAATTTTTTTTAAATTTTAGGAATACCCCACTGGTTTTACAATGAATTATAATGCATAAATTCTGAGATCCAAAATATATTGTTTGCTATTTGATGTGAAAGAGAAATTGTTAAATAAATATGTTCTACCCCATTTGTACGAAATTCTTGTAAAATAGTGGTACAATCCCATGGAGTTTGAGTTGTTCCACAACACTTTTTTTGTGACCAAAGTGCTCCTACCAGGTCTTTGAATAAATTATCACATCGTCGAGATAAGCGAAGTAGAACTCTCAGATGTATCCGGTTAGTACCTCTGCGGACATTAGGCATTGGAATGTGGCAAGGGCGTTTTTTTAACCCAAAGGGCATTACCGTGAATTGTAATGTTTCATCTTCTGGGGTCGTAAAAGCCATAAACTTCCGGCTGTTTGGGTGAATGACAATTTGCCAGTACCTGGATTCCATATCCAGGGTGCTGAAAATTTTTGCCTCCCCAATGTATCGCAGAGTATGGGTTAGATCAATAGCTGGGGGAGAAATAGGATGGGTCGCATCGTTCAAGGCTTTGTAACGGACACAAAACCTGAGTTTTCCATATTTTTTTATGGCACTAATACCACGTGGGAATTATTTGGAGAGTTTGATGGCTCTTGAGTTGTCGTGCTGATACTCTGAAGGAAAGATTGTAAATGGCAGCCTCCGTGTTCATCCAGATCTTATGTTGGATAGAATGAGTCTGACATAGCAATCCTCCGTGCCCAAAAGCGCTGGTCTGTTCATCTCCAACTTGTTTAAGTTTACTAAATTCTGGTTCTCCTAGTTCGTGGTTGATCCTGGTTGGATCAATGGGGTTGGGTAATGCAGCTTCAGGACTGTGTTCTCAATTCACCGTTACCCGGTACTTATTACCCAAGTAAACTTGTTGTCCATGGTCAATAACACATTGCTGTTATCAAAGCCATGGGCAACCACCAAAGTAGCAAAAGTCAGTTGGCCCACTTGTGCAAATCTGCTTGTACACGAGCAGCCCACATATGGTTTCCATAAACAGTTAACAATCAGTCAACCACTAAAATGAACTGGCAGATGCTTGTGGCCCGCCTCTGAGTAACCAACTGTACCCCAAACATGTTAGCTCCATCGGTGGGCCAAGTGTGGCAGCAGTGGTCCACTGGCCTTATGCATTTTCAAAGCCAAAATATAATATTGTTTCACCCCAAATAATATTGATTCATTTACCATATTCATGGATGTTATCTGTAGCATTTTTTTACAGTTATTAAATATCTTTGGAAAAACCTGGAATTGAACTCTCAAACCTCTCGTTCAGTCTAAAATGCTAGCAACTACTCTACCATGTATTCATGTAAAATGAAATTAACTTAAATGGTTTCTATGCATATAAGTGTGCATTATTAGCTTTGATGTGTACACAATTAATTTTAGTAACAAAAGTCAATACTGGAATTAATGTGTTTTGTTTAAAGGACTACATATTTTATTTTCGGGCTACTTTCTCGTAAAATTTAAAATGCAAAATAAAGAGTTATTTTATGTGTTGTGTTTTGCAGGTTTCCAGTCTAAACAATATTTTTTCCTATCTATAGCAATGTCACATGTACTTCATATATGTGTGAAACAAAAAAAAATTCAAGTGAATTTACATATGCTATTTGCTACTGCACAACAACATATGTACACTTAGCAAATATCACCGACACATTCTCTACTTACTTTAAGATGCCTGTGGGTGTTTTGGATACATTTACTTTTGCGCCATATATGAAATTCCCTCAGTCATTTTGTGTTAAATGGCCCACAATTTCTCACATGATGATGCCGAACTATCAAAAATGAACCATTCTAGCATGCAAGGGCTTTATGCGCAAACATGATCTTATAATCATAATCTTTGACATACATCAGCCACACTTTATTTACATATTGTAAGATGCCTGTGGGTGTTTCACTGATGTTTGCTTGTGGGCTACATGATGATGCCCAACTATCATAATTGAACCTTTCTACCACACGAGGGTTTAATATGGAAAAATGTTCTTAGTCTCATACTCTTTGGCATACATCAGCCACACATTTTCTACGTGTTCTAAGATGCCAGTGGGTGATTCACTGATGTTTGCTTGTGGGTCATACATTAAATTCTGGCAATAAATTTGTGTTTAATGGCCCACATCAAAAATACTTCCCAAACAAATACAGTCACTATTGTTCACATCATCTTATCGTGTACCACCTGTGCCAACAGTTATCTGCTTATTGTTTGCCACTTGGGCAATTATTACGGCTTCTGTCAACACGGGTGAAACCATGAATTCGTCCGGGTTGGAGTGTTGGTATAAATTTATTGTTAGGGTGATTCGGCCATCAACCTAAAGGCTGGCAACTGGTTGTGCCATTCATACAATATTTGACTGTGGTTGAAGGGCAACTTTTTGTTGCGGATTCAGTAAATCGCTTCATATCAAATTCCTGGTTGTGTCCGAATCAAATAGGGCTAGAACCCTGCTTCTGTTGATTTCCCCTTCAATGTGGGGGGGGGGGGCGATAGGAGTAGTAGGTTCCTCGATAAGTGCTAGATGCTGGCCCCTTGTTGTCCGGTGGTGACGGCCCATCTTTAAACCCAGGCTGCGGCATTTTCCACCTTGGGAGTTAAGGGCATTTTAACTGACACGTTTGGTTTGTTCGGTGCTTCGGTCCGGGTGATTTGCTTATAAGTCGGGATCTCTTGGCTGGTAGGTTTGCATGGACAGTCCATATTCCAATTGCTGTCGGGACAGAACCAGCACTTCAATATGAACGAGATGCATATGAGCAGGTGAATTCCTGCCTCAGGGGTTTCTACAGTTTGTGGCTTGTCGAGTGCAGCCTGTGCTGCAAAGTTCTGTTTTGCCCCTCTGGAATGTTCTACAAGTTCATCAATTTTTGAAGGCTTGGGCATAAGCAATATATTCTGCAACCCAGGTAACAGGATTCGACTAATCAATCGAATGGAAGTCGCCTCATCTACTCCCGGAAATACTTGCAGGAAAATCTGTTCTTTTCTACGGATGAATATTTCTGTTTCGTCGTCGGGTACCTGGTAAATACGTCTTTAGTCTTGCCAGCACTTCTTCGCCAGTAAACTCAGTCGCCAACAGACTACTAAATTGTTTCCAATCAGTGATAAATTTGCCGTAGCAATTCCACCAGTCTAGTGCTAAACCTTTAAGTGTTGCCCGCACATTGCTTTGTCGGGATGTGGTTTTCTTAAATTCCTTTTCGCATTCAGTAGTGAACGTAACCAGATCCTCATGTGGTCGCCCACAAAGTCTGTGAATTGCTTGTTTCTTACAGGAAATCTAGTGTGCTATGTGCCTATGCCATTCAACAGCCAGCATGGAGCTCAGAGGACATATAAGAAGACAGAGTTCAGTGCGACCAAGCAGGTCTGTGCGGCAAACCTCGTTGTGCCGGGAGTCGAGACTCCTCGGGGGCAGGCCCAAGCCAGCCGTCACACGGGGAGACCGGCATCTCCCCTCGGAAGCTACGCGTTTCACTCTGCCATAGTTCGAACTGGTTACAAGGTGCATCCAGTGGTCCAGGCCCTAGTCAACGAGAGCAACACCAGACTCGAGCGGGCAACCCACACATCGGCAGATGGGCCAGCACCGAGTGGAACCATCGCCACCTCGCTGAGAACTAATGCAGCCCAACATCCGCCAATACCAGTGGAACCAAGGAATCCACCTGCACAACCTACAACGCTACTCCTACATCTGCGAAGGCAAGTCCACCGAGTTCTGGTAAGTTCACTTTCCCTAGAGGGCCAGTGTTGTTGTGAGACATATTGCCCATCCAATTATACCTAGTTACATACCTAGCAGAGAGCCTACAAGGCTGACACTGGTGTCCGGCAAGAAGAGGAACTGAGTCCTCATCGTAGCGCGACTTACCTAGCACAGAAACAAAAAAGTCTCTTTTATGACCGGGGTTTAAGCGGCATGCATCAAAACATAAAATATATAGGAAATTATCTAAACAAAGTCGTCACAATCATCAATATTGTGTGTGTTAGTGGCTTGGTTGAAGATACTGCCATGAGAATTGATTGTGTCAGTAATGATTCATTATCACAAGAAAATACCTTTCAAAATAAAAAATAATTCCCTATGCTACAAAAATTGATTGGTATATGCACAAAGAAAATTGCCCTCTTAAAATACAGACTGAATGAACCATAAGCATGACGTGTGATTTTATGGGAGGGGGGAAACCAACATTACTTGAGTTAATTATTCCAAAACATAATTTCAAATTTCACAAGCCAAACCATTTTAAAATTTTTATTTATTATAACATGTTTTAACACAATTGTACAGAATGCACATAATTAAATTCCAGTTAATTAAAAAAAATGGAAAATTTTCATTATTTCCTAATATATTGCTATTTTTTGCTCAACTAATTAATTTCTCAAAAGTAATTTCTAAACTAGTTTTTTTTCTTATGGAAGCAACCGAAGGGAAGTGGGTGAGACAAAACAATTTTAAAAACGAATATAAGCTTTATACACATAAAAAAAAATTGTATGTAACAATGATGTCATGTCTAGAATAAAATTATTTAGTAATTTACAATACTAGAACTTTGTACAGAGACAAGTCTAACCCGCTCTTAAGAGTGTATTACCCTCTCGCAGACATGATTAAAATCACTGTAATGTATGCCAATTATGTACATATAATTTTATAAACATAAAATAAATAAACTTAAAATTGCCCTATTAGGCCTCTTTAAGTGTGAGTACAGTGAGTTTGATGGAAGTTTCAGAATAGAGAACTGTGCATTACTTCTGGTGTTTAATTTTTAGCTAAAAATGTTTCACAAGTAAAAGTTCATCATTCTACAGGTTTTTAAATCATCTGCCACTAGATGTCAGCCACTTCGCTTAGCATCTCCATTGTGCTATACTACAAAATATGTAAACAAACCTTCTGCATGTATCGCATCATCTCCACATTTACCAACAAGAAAAAGTTATTATTTTATTACACCAATATTTGTGAAATGCAACACCCAGAATATATGTGATTGAAATTTCCTTTATACCTCAGATTAGGTACATGACAATACATATATGATTAGGATTACAGAACTGTACATTATCTCTGTCCTTGAAAATTCAGTATGGTGTGAAGCCCCTAAACATTGTGGCATGGAATCAAAGAGGCCCTGGATATGTTCCTGGGGAATCTCCCTCCATGCAGATTGTATGCGAGTCCACAAAGCATCAACCGTGGTTGCTGGAGGAACATGACGAACAAGTCGCCAATCAACCATATCACAGACATGTTCAATAGGTGACATGTCAGGCGAACGTGCAGGTGAGAGAAGCAGTGGTACCCATTGTTCATTAAAGAAAGCTCGCACATTCCTCGATACATGTGGCTGGACGTTGTCCTGCTGAAATATGGCATGTGGAGTTGCCTGAAGGAGGGACAGTACCTCGAGCTCTAAAACCTCCCCGGTGTAGCGGTTGCTGTTCAGATTGCTCATAAGACATAGGAGTCCAGATTGCATATTATATCCAATAGCGCCCCAAAACCATCACACTTGGCATTTGTCCAATGCAGGCTACCAGATAGTGGTCACCACTCTAACGTCTTACACATATGCATCTATCACTATAGGATAGGTTGAAGCAGGACTCATCTGAAAGCACTACATTTTTCCACTCAGCATGCCAGTGACAGCATTCCATGGCCCAATGCAGTCTGAGGCGTTTATGGTTTCTGGACAATGGAAGCTGACACAATGGCATGTGTGCCACCAGTCCAGACAACACCAGATGGCATCAAATCATTGACGCATACAGATCCACACTTCCTGCAGTGCTCCAGTGGTGAGAAAACATTGTGGACATGGCTGTACGGTCCGTTACGGCCATGCGGATAATATGGCAGTCATCCCATGCTGTCATCACTACATACAACCCTCTTCTATTCACTGGTGCAACACAGGTATCACAGTGATAGAAGCATGCCCTGTACGAGCCGAAATACCACAGTATAATAAACCTGTTTCCCGGAGACCGATAATACTGCCGCGTTCAAACTCGCATGCTGATATGGCGTCCTTTGACATCAACAAGGCATACTGGAATCTGCCTTCACTTCATTTGACAGCTCTTCACTGACTCAGCTTGGTGTAATTCAGACCTTTAAGGTTACACAAAGGGCGCTGCTTGGCCTATGTGTACGCTATCTCTCTGCAATTGTATTCACTTATTGCTGGTACACTGTTCTACACATCGTTCATGTTTGAATTCATTAAGGCCATTCTTTCTGGTTGTTACAATTTTCAAAAATAGTGAATTTTATTTTTGCTTTTCACATTTTTCATTTGCTATATTTATACCACACCTACAAACTGACAAAAAAAAAAAAAAACTACATTTTTACATTTACCCAAATTTATAACACCAGGATATATAATTGTACAAGCATCACAAAAGAAATTAAAATACTGTGTTCAACTTTTCCCAGACATTTCAACACAAGGGGCTAGATCTCCCAAAAAACTTGCTGCATGTTTACAGTTATATACTTTTTGCATGATAGACAGTCTATAAATGTTAAAACACTGTCACACGACATTCTATAAAATAGCCACTGCAGATTGCACAACAGAAGAAACATGTAACATATGAAAGACAAAAATGTTTAACTACTTGTTTTGCAACAAATGATTAATAATTCCCCTATGATCCATCACAGTTATCCAGAAAAATACTGGCTGTCAAGTGCACAATGAACCAATGAAAAACATCTACCGAAAAAACAATAAATATTTTAATTAGTACCCCTGAACTGTTCATTATAGCTTAACACTGCATTTTATTTTATACCTAATTGCATACATTTCTCATGCATGTTGTTGCGGAGTCTTTTGGGCAACCACACAAAGTAAGGATTGGGGATGCGTATCTCAGAAGTAGAAAACAATTTTGTTTCACTACATCAATATATTTTAAACAATAACTAAAAAAGTAACATCATAAACACAAAACACTTTACATTATACTTAAATACTTTAGATTGCGCTGGGGGAGCACGTTATGTTAATCAAGTCTATCTTTGCAAGTAATTATATATTATCTGTTACACTATGGCCACGCTTCTCACTATTGGAAGGCCTCAGTTGTCTCTGCGTAACAGCATTACCTTTTCCGTTACCGAAGGCTGAATACTAATGCGACTACAGTGGCCTGAACCCCATCTGCTAGTCTATCTTGTCCACTTGTCTGCTTGAAGTGTTAAGATCTTAGGTCAAGTCTTCTGCTGACTTATATCAGGGCCGTTAAGTATTTGCTCTGTTTACAAACTAGTCCTGCGTCTCGTGTTCTGTTTGTCGCGGTGGTGCTCCGCTTCCGTGACCTCACTCTCTTTGAAGGTGTACTGGTGTGTTCATGCAAGCACCAAGGCAATGGCTTGCTCACACACAACAGTACCCTCCTCCTCTGATAAGTGAGTTGCCCTCAGCTTGTGGAGTAGATTGTAGTTTGGCCAGAAGTTGCTTTCAGAAAAATACTAGTTTCATGATGCGACAATGTTGCTGGAGTGTTCCTGGATATCCTCATCTGCTTCTTGGCAGCGGGAATATCAGGTTGTAACCTCTTCAATACACTAGGAATGTAAGGGAAGGAATTTATGGTGAAGCAGGGAAATCTGGGTTAAGGGGCTGCCCTGCCTTCTCTTGACATTGGCTATGCCCTGAACTGTGTATTTGGCATGAGGGTCTGCTTTACTATTGTTTATTTGCGTTTTGTGTTGAATGAACGTACTTGGCCCTGCGCATGGCCGTGAACTTGCTTCATGTGAGGGGTGTACAATCTTTCTCATGGAAGACACGGCTGTCGCAACAAGTTGCGAAACGGAATGCATCTGCCTCTCTTGAGGTCCGAATCCTACCTATATTTGATGTGGCTTGGCAAATATTTAAAAAAATTATTATTAATAATAAACTTGAACTTTTATATATCGACAAAAACTTTTACTTTATAAGTTAATTTTTTTTTACACTTACTAGTATGAAATGCTCCTCATGTTGCAATTGTTTTAAATATGTATAATTTTTACATATTTTGTAAAATTGAAATTTTATTTTGCTATTTGTTTGAATCACTTTTTAAGACATGCGCATTTATACATTTAATCAATTTTACCCTTATATGGTAAAAAGAAAATACATTGAAAAATTAAAAAAATATTTAAACCTAAAGCATCAATATGTATTGTACAAGATTAATTCCTTCGCATTGTATGTCCTATTACTAACTTAATTCAAAATTTTATGATTTATTTTTAATTTGAAAATAGGAATTTTACAATTTACTCAAGTATAAAATAAAAATAATTGAAATCTTTTTCCCCCATTACGTTTCGGTACTTTGGGAAGTATTGACGATATTTTACCTTGTTCTAATATCTATATATTTTAACATTTACCTAATACTTAATTCATGTTTAAGCTTTGCAACCTGAACATTATATGACAATGCTGTGTAACGCTATGCGTGTGCAAACATTTTGTGTATAAAATTGAATATATGAAATATACTTTTGTCAATAATCTATCTTATATTCCTACATTGTTTATATTTGTGCACTTCTATAATACACAATTCATTGTGAGAGAAGTTTCGTCTAGATATATAATTTATTTACATAAAAAATTAATAAGTAACTAAATTGAATTCTTTACTTTGTAGAATTATTCACTCATATATATATATATATATATATATATATATATATATTGATTTTAGTATTTGAATTGGCAGTTACAGTAATTTTACAATTAATGGTTTAACTAATTTCTTAACACTTTTTTTACAATATGCCGGTACCAGTGTGTTTAAAAATGTGTTAGTGAGGTGTGTAAACTTGAAACTTTTTACCTCATGCTGTGATACCTAATGTAGCACCATGCACACTGTGTGCTGCCCGCTGTACCGCACATCGCTGCACTGTTTGTTACATGTGTCCCACTTGTGAAATTATGTGACGTCACTCTGGTCCAGATGGCGCACCGTTGCGGTGACATAGTGCGTGTGTGTCTCATCATGATGCCGCTTTACTGTCTCTTCTACTGTGAGAATGGCTTTCTGAAACACTTTCAATGTCTAGATATCTTGTGATAGTATAATAATATTAAATTAATTACGTAGCTACTACGTTTTCTTAAAAACTATGCTTTATTAACTGCTATTTTATTATTACATAGTCTTTTCTTAACTGGTCTGCATTAGTAACTGATCTTTTATTAACTGCTCTGCATTACTAAAATCCCTTTTATTAACTGATCTGTATGCATCTACATTTTATTAACTCACTTAATTAATATGAAATACCAAAGATTTAACATTTAATTTAAATTAAATTTGCTTAAGTTGTCATTCCTCTACGATTTCTCTCATATATACAAATTATGCATGAGAATTACACTTAAAATTCATTAAATTTAACTCGCTCTATAATAAGACTTTCATTAACATCATTATTAATTTGTTCTTTCTAATACATGCGACTTTTATGGTATTGACTACAATTATGCGAAACTCTAGAATATTTCATTTTGAGTACTAACGACTACTAGCCTCAAGAGTTCTGAATTTTACAACATGCTCTCATGAAACAATTGCGCTATGCTGTGTAATTGTGATTATCACAGCAAAAGTCTCTCTCATTCACTGCTGTATAGCATGCAGGACCTACAGCGGAAATCAGAAACAAAGCCTTGCTATGTAGCATCTTCGATCCATAGCAACAACCTTTTGTAATGTACAGCTGTGTGGTACAGTGAGCCCACAGCAAAAGATTATATTCTCTCTCTCAAATCTAAAACCAAATTCACTCCGATTCCATTCGGGGGGAGACTCCTCGACCACATGAAGGAATATTGTGTGTGTCTCTAATATATATGTATATATGTGTGTGTGTGTGTGTATATATATATATATATATATATATATATATATATATATATATATATATATATATATATATATATATATATATATATATATATATATATATATATATATATATATTGTGTGTGTGTGTGTGTGTGTGTATATATATATATATATATATATATATATATATAGAGAGAGAGAGAGAGAGAGAGAGCGCGCGCTAGCTATGCTCTCACTCTAGTTTGAGTTCTATCCCAAACAGAGCCTGAAATTTACCCTATGCTCGTGTAACATTACACTGGGCTGGCTGGCTTGCTGACTAAACTGTCTAATGCCCTATTCCTGCTCTGTTGCGAGAAACGTAGAACAACTCCTGGCAAGTAGTTTTCGGATCGATATTAAACTCGATTAGCTCTAAGTGTATGAAAGTTTTTTCTGCCACTTGTCACCCTGAACATCAGGTGCAACTTAAATGTGCCAAGTAGTGTTCATCTGGTGAGCGCGCATTCAAACATGCCTGTAATAACTTCAACACTGCGCCTAGCATGACGACGTGTTTTGCATCAGCATGCGCTGTCCGGTGGCAACGTGTAAATGCTGATGCGCCTGAAGTGAGTGATGGGAGATGAGGTGGTGTGTGGAATCAACCGTAAACATGCATATGGGTTGCATTTACTTGAAGCCTTGGGCTGTCTCAACTGTCATCTTCCAGCGGAGTTTTGCCACAGTGAAAAATGCACACATTTAAAACTGATTTTCCTGTGCAATTCATAGCTACCTAAATATATACTGCGTTTTACACAGCAAACTATCTCATTTATTTTCCTCTTCTAATGAAATGCATTTAAATGTGATATTTTTAATCTTTACTAGAAATTAAATCTATTATATAAAATGTCCTGATATAACAAATTAGATTTTTGCAGCTTGAAACTTATATATGTGTGTGTGTGTGTGTGTGTGTGTGTGTGTGTGTATATATATATATATATATATATATATATATATATATATCACAGCCTAATTCTAATGTAAATATATTCCTTACTAAATTATACAAATGTATTATTATAACTATTTAATTAAATAATTATTTCTACATGTGGCACTTATATTAATTTACTATACTTGCAAATGTACTATATATCTTGCATTTACTAACTATTTAATTACTTAATTGCTTCACTGGCCAATTTCATTGTTTCTCATTCAAAATTTATGCAACTTGCAATATTGCTATGTTATTAATAATGTACCTCTCTGTTATTCTTGTATTTCTCTCTGTTGTTCTATTATTGCCCTTTGCGCGTGCACGGAGGTGAACTGCTTTAATTCATTATACTGTTACTGTGCAAATATTGTTTAGTGATAAACCTAATTTTATATTTCACACCCTTTACTTATTATGTTTTCTCTAAACACTTGCTTAATGATTTTAATTTCACATAAAAAAAAACACATAATTCAAATATTTTAATACACTCAATTATTTAAATCTCTTACAAATATTAACAGCTATTCATGACTTTGAACGTTATCGGTACACAGGCATTTTTCTCTGCTCTCAAGGCCTTATCCAAGGAGATTGGAGTTTTGCAGTACCCTCGTGGTATACCGTACAGAAAGTGTGTCATATTCATAGGACCCCGTAGTACAAAAGTCAGACATCACGTACGTCCTTACACTCCCTGGACACTATCTACAGGTCAGTAGCGCTATATTCCAGGCCAAAATGATGCATTTTGGTTTAGACCTCCTGAACAAGATACATTATGTGTGCGTGAGTTTACCTGCTACTAGGCATCACAGATGAAATGGATATGGCTCGTACATTATGTCACATTCACTTAAAACTCTTATTGTTCCACACATTAATCTAACTTGCGCTCCTAAGCCGAGGATATATGCATCATTATGGGCTGGTGATTCATGTCTCTAGCATGGGATCAAACCACGGGATAGTTAAGTCCTGGATCACAGTTGTTCGTCACACAGAAAGGCTTTTAAAATATTTTGTTAGCTAATTCTATTTATTTTGAAATATAACCACATTTACTAAGTTACCCATATTGCTCACTGTATTCATTATCAATCCATAGTGGGATTAAAATTTGCAGTATATATTACATGTGTGTAGAAGGAGATTATCTAAAAAAATTAAGGGAGGTGATTTTTCTACCTATCCCTCCCTACTATTTCATCTCACTCAATTTAATTTTGCAAATATAAAAATAGTAATATAATTGGCGGAGTGGGAAAGACCCTAGCTGGCAGCGAGGGAGGAAAAGACCGGTGCTTCGGCCAATGTTGCGGAGCCTTTTGGGAAACCACACAAAGTATGAATTGGGGATGCGATCTCAGAGGTAGAATACAATATTGTTTCACTACAATATATTTAAAACTGTAATTAAACCTGTTAAATTATACACACAAAACACCTTACATTATACTTGAACACTTTAGATTGCGCCAAGGGAGCGTGTTACGTTTATCAACTCTATCTCTGCAAGTAATTATATATTATCTGTTACACTAGACATGCATCTCGCTATTGGAAGACCTTCAGTCGTCTCTGCAGAACGGCATTACCTTTTCCATTGCTGAAGGCTGAATACTATTGCGACTACAGTGGCCGGAACCCCATCTGCTGGTCCACCTTGTCCTGTCATCTGCTTGAAGTGTTAAGACCTTAGGTCAACTCTTCTCCAGACTTACATCAGGGCCGTTTACTATTTACTCAGTTTATTTGCAAACTGGTCCTGCGTCTCATGTTTTATTTGTAGCAGTGGCGCTCCGCTTCAGTGACCTCACTCTCTTTAGGGGTGTGCTAGTGTGTTCACGTAAGCACCAAAGCAATAGCTTACTCACACCGCAACAATGTAATACAATCAAAAATGCTATTTATGTTGGTGGTACTGTATGACAGGTTTGAGACAATCATGAACTAAAAGAAAAATGTATGGGGTGTTTAATGCTGAGAAACCTGCAGGAAAAAAATGTATCTTCCCGTAAAATCATAACACTACAATTTCTGTATACTAAAGTTAAACTGTAAAACCCGGCTAGTCCACAAAGCAACAAACTGAAATGAAAATGTTAAAACTCTGTACTCAAAATGCTATCACTAAAATGAAAATCCTCTACTTTGAACTTGCTTTCAAATGTAAAGAGCTCTGCAATGCACAGAGCTCTGCAATGTAAATAACATTATAGTATCTGCTATACACTACCTACTACTCCAGTGTCTCTATACCAACCTTTTTATAAACCCATAACTTCTCGGATTTTACACTATTTTATATTTTGTAAATATTTTATATAGTTTCAAACAATACTCTACTCCTTCAGTTTACCTTCCATTCTTTTTCCAAAAAAATTTTGATTACATTTTCCTTCTAATGAGTTCAATTACCTTCCTTTCAAGTTCTTGCTGGTGCCGCATCTGAAGACGCTCTAGTTCTTTACTGAACTGTGTCAGTAAACCTTCATACTCTTTATCCAGAACTTGTTTGTGATTTTCCATTTCCAGCTTACACCTTTCTTCCAACTGAAACAAAGATTATTCCTATTTTTAATGAATGGCCATAAACAACATTATAATTACTTGCATGTAACCACCTTACAAATTTTTATACAGCCTATAGGAAGACAATAAAAACCTACATACAAAATTGGCATCACCTTCAAAAAATTCAATATTATTACATTAAGTAACCAAGTTATGTTCACTGAATAAGTATGTTGACATATGAATATTGACTTAGTTGAAGAAAATGTGTATAAATGAATATAATACAGAAAATATAAATTTTTGTCAGCAAATTGTCAAAAATAGTTTTATAAAGATGTCAATTATAAAATAACACATGGTTTTAAGTCTAGACAATGCATTTTCTCACATCGAACCTTTTGTCATAATTTTCTATTAAAATATGTAACTCTGTGATGAATGTGTATTGATTAGAGGTAGACAACATATACCAGACTGTTCACAAATAAATGGCTACAATGCATACTGTTCACATAAATCTCCTCTCTACTTCCTACTGTATAGGATTTGTGGATCAGGAAGTAAAACCTATTAATAAGGGAATTGACGGGTAATGATTTGGAGAAGGAAAATACTGAAGATAAGAAGGCCAAGTATCTCATCATAAATTGCCTGACCAATCGCTACAGTGACTATGTCAGGGATGCTAAAACAGCCACAGATATGCTGTCTGCATTAAGCAAAATCTTTGAGAGGAAGAGCACCATCTCAAAGTTGTTAATAAGAAAGAAATTATTAGCACTAAAGTGTAACACATCTTTACAAGAGCACTTTAACCAATTTCACAGCTTGATACACATTCTAGAGGGAATGGGGTCTACTCTAGATCAAGATGACAAAGTCTGTCATCTGTTGCTAACTAAGGCCAAAAATTTTAAAATGTTATCACATGTTAGAAAATATTGATACGGACTTAACATTGGACTTCATGAAGTCAAGGTTACTTGATGCATAATTAAAACTGAATCATTTGCAAGCAGAACACACAGGCAAAGAATAGTCTTTTATTGCATCAACACCAATGAGGAGAAGTTTTAGACGTGTAGATAGATACACGTCATTTAATTGCAAATTGCTCCAAAGAGGAAAATTACCACAATAGATATGTTTTCCGTGATCAAGGGAACATAAATTATCGGGACAGGAATCTGAGATACAGTAGTCGTGGTAGCGGTAGACACAAATTAAACTATTTGTGTTCCGAACAGGCGGAAGTTACCTTTGTTGCCACTATAAATAAGGAAGAAACAGTACTAGTTGGGGATGAAACAAGTGAGGAAGAAATTAAGTTTGTTTTAGATTCAGGTTGTATGGATTAGATTAATTATGCCAAGTATGATGTCATGCATGACAAATATTAAGGATATTACAAATCCTATCAAGATACAGGTAGCAAATAGAGAAGAGCTAACTGCAAAACAAAGAGGGAAGCCAAGCCTCTTCAAAGGTGACGTGAAAATAAAACTGGAAGCCCTTATTGTGCTTAGCCTTACATTCAACCTGCTATCAGTAATAACAAAGTAGAAATAGTTTATGACAGTGGCCTAAATGTGGTATATTACGTATCTGGAAAGCTATATGTGGCAGTTTTTTCATTACATGAAGTAGAACATTGTTGTTCGGTGAACGTGAAAGACTGTGGCACAGGCCACATAAATCATCACAGCTTGAAGTTGATGGGGTTACCGATTTCAACAAAGGTGTGCGCTTCTTGTGGGCAAGGAAAAGCCAAACGACTACCATTTCCAAGGAGTACCTCAACCAGATCTCGCAAGATTGGAGAACTACTACATACGGATGTAGGGGGTCCTGTCACCACTCCTACCAATGAGAGTGAGCAGTTCTACCAGACCATAACAGATGACTACTCACATTTCTGTGTTGTGTACTTCATCTAGACCAAAGCAGATACTGCAGGAAATAAAATAGACAATACAAAACGTTTAGAATCCCAATTTAGAACAAGGTGTGTGAGGTGCGACAACAGAGGGGAAGATTCTCTTCAAAAAAATTGAAGATGTTCTGCACTGAGAATGGAATCCAGTTGGAATATACAGATCTGTACTCACTACAGATTAATGGGGTAAGTAAAAGGCTTTAAAAAATTCTGCTCAATAAAATGAGAACCATGTTCACTGAAACAAATTTATCAAAATAATTACGGAGGGAGGCAATATGCACTGCAGTATACCAACTTAATCTGTCTCCTACTGCAGCACTTCAGGTAAAAATTCCTGCCAAGCCTTTTTTTTTCCCGGGAAAGTTGACCTTTCAAAAATGAAGATTTTTGGAACCAAAGCATGGACGATGAAATTGCCCCAGAAAAGCAAACTGGACACCAGAGCCAAACCAACAAGTATGGTTGGTTACAGTCATAATGGTTATAGCGTATGGGATCATGTAAAAGGCAATATACAAGTGTCAAGATACAAAATTTGAAGAGACTGATGCGCAATATAAAGAACAGGAAAACCTCGTACCAAAAATTAAGTTCAGTGATGAGGACACCAAGGAATTTGAAGAAGTGGTAACGCAGAACAGACACCTACAATTGTCAAAATGAATAGCACGTTTTGTGGCTCTAAGGAAGGTGAAAAAGTAGCCAAGACAGAACCAACAACTACATATAGAGACAGTAATGACGAGTTTTACGGATTTGGAAACCAGAATGAGGAGTTCTCTCCTAAAAAAACCGAAGAGAAAAAAAAAAAAAAAAAAAAAAAAAAAAAAAAAAAAAAAAAAAAAAAAAAAAACTATGAACTTTACGTTGCCTACTGCCGAGTGAGTGAAAGTGATCCACAAACCTATGAAGAAGCAGTACAAGAAAGTGAAGAATGAAGAGAAGCCATCAAGAAGGAACTGGAAGCACACAAATTCCAAACTTGGATAACAGCGGATCCACCTGAGAACGTTAAACCAATTGAGACTAAATGGGCGTTTCACACTAAACTAAATGAAACTAAGAATGCCAGGTTACTGACAAAAGGGTTTCAAAAAGACACAAGTGAACAAGTGCATACACCTGTTGCCAAATCGCCCACAATCAGACTAATCTTATCATATTCACTACACAAGGATTGGTGTAGTAAGGAGATGGATGTACCAACAGCCTTTTTGATTGGAACACTTAACACTGATGTGTACATTTTTCAGCCAAAGGGAGTTAAAAAAAGAGCAGAAAGTTCTGAAGCTGCTCCAACAAGCCTTGTATGGACTTCACGAGTCCCCAAGATGTTGGAATCAGTTAGCAACCAAGAAATATTTGAGAAGGTCGAGTTTTGATGCTGGTTTGCATGTTGGAGATAATTTGTAGTTGGTTATATAGGTAGTTGACATTTTCTTGATAGGCGAGAAAGTAAAAAATAACTCTTAAAAAAATTTTAAAACTAAGCTTTTATTTATAAATGTACTAAAAAGAGCAACATAATTATATTAGTTACACAATTCGTAGAACTTGTAGGATGTGGTCGAACAGCCGTAATAAACTTTACTACAAATTTATATATTTGTATCAATTTATATTTAGTATATAAAAGCTTGGCGCAAATAGTCGAGCCTTACACAATATATATGCTTACTACGCTTATGCAAATGAGTTATATGTTCTATATTGCTCCAAGCTTTTATATACTGAATATAAATTTATACAAACATATTAACTTGTAGTAAAGTTTGTTACGGCTGTTTGACCACATTTTACAGGTTCTACAAATTGTGTAATTACTATAATCATTTTTCTCTTTTAAGTACATTTATAAATAAAAGCTTGGTTTTCAAAGTTTTGTTACAGTTATTATATTTTTCACTTTTTAGTTTAATCATTTTTTTGTAATATTATGTAGCAATGCACATCTAAGGACAAACAATGTAGCATTTGCCACATTGTATTTGAGTCGTTTTCTGGACTGCCCAACTTGGGTCTTGTGTAATGCATCAAAACGAGTGATTTGGTATGTGAAGGGTACCGGTGAAAAAAAAAAAAGTATGCCAGAAATGCCCAGACAAATGCTCTCAGGTAATCACATTTGCAGATGCAGACTGCAGGAGTGACAAGATTGACCACAAGAGTGTTAGTCATTCCACTGTGGCAACATAATATTCTAGAGCTCAAAGAAACAGCCAATTGTTGCTCTGAGCTCAGCTGAGGCAGAGTTCACCTTGTGCAGTATGGCAGCATCAGATCTACTGTATTTGAAAGGGTTTCGGACAGAATTTATGGGTGAAACAGGGGGCGTGAAATGTTGTCTAATGGTTGACAATTAGTTAGCAATCCATATGATAAAGAACTATGAAAACACTAAGCATTCTCAAAGCATATAGATATAAATTTCATTTTCTGAAAGACATTGTGCTGATAAAAAACTGATGAAGGTGGAGTACGTAGAGACAAGCAAAAATGTTGCAGACACATTAAAAAAAACCATCTCTACTAAATGATACTTGTACAGAGAAATATTGTGTTTGAGATTATGTGAGTGGCAACCTACTCTAGTGTTGTGTGTTAAACTAGTATACACTGATTATGCTTGTCCAATTTCAAATCCTGTGTTTGCTGTATTGTTAGTGTAAAAGCATTAAGTGTGACTGTACTATTTAAATGCTATATATATTATAGACTTGAAACTGCCACGGGGTGTCACGAGATTGTAAACAACACACCTAGTTGGGCTTCATGCAGCTGGGGTGTACTAACGTAAATAAACGGACAGCTGAGCATGTAACATAAAAGATGGATGTTGTTATTGCTCATTGCTCTAAACTCAGTGATGTATGTCAATAGTTTTATCAAGTATTGAAAATATAACATTGGTGTTTTACAACCCCTGAAATTAATGTAAAGTTTATTAAAATCACTAACATTACATAATTCAATAAACAGGCATTAGAAAAGAATTCGAATATAGTTAAGTACAGATAAAAAATGTATTTAGTGAAACTATTATCTATGTAAAATTTAAAAAAATCCACAATTTATCTCATCATTTTCAGTACTGTGAAAAGGTGAAAGCATTAAAAATGTTGTCCAAATAAACATAAATCACCCAAATATGGAATACACTAACTTGACTATCTATGAGAAAAACTTGCATGTTTATACACTAGATAAAACAATTATAATAATCATCACATTAAAAAATATTGTAAATAATGCAACAAAAGTTGCAGAGTAAAGTGAAAACTTATCAGTAAATAGCAACTAAGACAAGTGAAATAAAATAAAATTTGCAAAATGATGTGGAGTGGAGAGAATTGGGCAGCTCTTAACATAGAGGTCTTGAAAACCACTGAGGGTGAAACAATGTTAGTATGGAGCAGCACTGAAATGCAAAGGTGGGGCAAAAAAAGGAGATCCCTGAGAAAACCCACTGACCAGTGGCATAGTCTGGCACAATTCCCACATGTAAAAATCCAGGAATGACCCTGCTGGGAATCTAAACCGGATTGTCTAGGTGGGAGGTAAGTAGTGTGACCACTGCGAAGTTGTACAATTAACTAGAAACAGATTTTGTAAATTCAGCATAAATCATTTAATTCTGTAACATTAATTTCTTTAGCTGTACAGTGTTAACTTTTTACCTTTATGTATATAATAGTACTCTTAAATGTAATAATCAGTAAGTGTATAGACCATTCACGACTGGAACAGACTTATGAAAATCAACCCTTGAAAAAACATCCTAGCCATTAGCTGCATGCACAGCTAGTAAAAAAAAAAAAAAAAAGTGGCGAATGTGGGTACTGTACCTGCACAAGCCACTTTTTTTCCTAGCTATGCATGCAGCTAATGGCTAGGATGATTTTTTAAAGGTTGATTTTCATAAGTCTGTTCCAGTCGTGAATGGAATATAGACTAATACATGCCTACAGAAGGGTTAATTTTCTCATACTTCATGAACCACAAGTTGTGGATGAAAAAAGGTTTTTAATTATTTCATCCCTACCCCCCAAAAAACTTTTACAGACAGCCACACTATACCCTTTAGTGGGCAAGCATATAAATGGCACATAAATACTTCATACAAAACCAACAATGTACAAATGATCAGATGTTCTATGTGAACAGTTCAAAAAGTAAAATAATTTGTTATGCAGAAACTAAATAGCAACCCCTCGACACAACATTTTTTGTAAGCACAAATTTCACTTTTTGTGTTCTAAGTTTATTATAGTACATTGAAAGAATTTAAAAGCTATTATAGTGGAAGGCAAGGTGGTGTGTAATACAAAAAAGTATGAATTTCTAGGCATAATGCCACCAGATAAAGGAAACAGAACTGAATAATTCATTTTAGCCTGTTTTTAGTAAAAAAAAGTCATAGCACCTCATATTGTATGTTTTTAATGGTGACATCACCATGTTTGTATTCTGCATTCTTGAGCTATGACATAATTGCTCAACTAAGTTAAGCTGTACCAGTTTTATGTTCTTCCTTCTATAAACACCAAAATTTGTAATGCAAGCACAATTAAAAATATGTCAAAACAATTACTATTTTGACATTTCTTCCTGCAGTTTCAAACAATAAAAACAATGTAAATACTAAATAAAAAAAGCATAATTTTCTGTAATTGTTGTTCAATTAAATATTCTTAAGAGATTAATATTAAACTATGTAAATGTGTATCTGACACGTCAATACAATATTGCCTAAAATTGTTTAAGTAAGCATAAAGGATTAATGAAATTGAAATGATTGCATATGTCTAATTTAGGGCTAATAGAGTTAAAGATATCTGAGGGGAAAAAAACCCTGTATTTTACATTTGTTTTTATTAGTTTCAAGTGACATGGTGAAATTTTTTTTTTTCCCCACTTTACCTTTTTTTTATACTAAATATAGAAAAAATATGCAAAAATTAGTGGTGCATAAAACCTTTTGCTACTGTAGTGAAATTGTTAATAAGAATTGTTCTGAGCATGTCTGTATCTTTTATTTATAGAAATTAAAAAAAAATTATGATATTGAAAGTGCTGGAATATCCTTAACAATAATAAGTTATACTATAGGAGCATAATTATATATTTAATGAACAGATTCTAGGATAATCATTAAACAAAAACAACATTTTATATTTTGAAAACTACTCAACTGATTCCCACAAAAATTGGTGCATAAATGATACTATGTTAAGCATAGTAACCATATGCATTTTAAGCGGATAAGACATTTATTGTCAGAATGGCAGCCATGCAAGTATTTTATGTTAATTTGATAAATCTACCAAACCGTTCTGCCAATTTTGACCAAACTTTATAGAGCAGAAGCATCATATAAGCCACCACCTAGCGACTTTTGTCAGCTATTTTATAAGATATCATCACAATTTTAATGTCATACGTTGAGGAAAATTAACCACATTCCTACAAACTTTGTTTAACAAGTAGTATTAGGGCAGGCAATGTGAATGCGTGTGTTAAGTGGATAAGGCACTTATTTTTAAATGACAGCCATACAGACATTTTCGATTAGTACGCTATAGCTGCAAAATCATCTATCCTATTCTAAATTAATTTTGTATGCTGGCAGTATTTATTACAACCCTCAAATGTGTGTACATAGAACCTCGTATGTGTACCTTTGTTTAAGATAGTGCCACATAAAAAAATTAAGTTTTTATGTCATATCTCTGGAAACAATCACAACTCCTACCAAATTTTGCAAACGGGTAATACTACAATAGCCCAAAACAATATATTATTAATGTTTCACTTTTTGTTAAATGGCAGATATATAAACATTTTACCCTAGAATGCTACAGCCTCAAAATCATCTAAAGCCAATTTCAACTTAACTTTGTATACAGGCAGTATCTATGCAAGCATCAAATGTGCTTTTACATAAACTATTTTCTCTGCCATTTTAGAAGATAACACCAAATGACAAATTACGCTTATATGACCTGTCTCGGGAAACAAAAAATTCCAACCAAATACAAGCAAAAAGGAATACTTCAGTAATCCATATAAGTTTATATGATATAAAGGATTAGTCACATATTTTCAAACTAAGAATCTTGCAAATATTTTTGCCTAGTATGCCACATGTCGCAAACAATTTCAACTGAACCTTGTATGCTGGCAGTAACGACGACGATAAATTAACTAGTACATAAACTGGGTGTGTGTCATTTATGACGATTGTCACATTAAAAAAATGAAGGTTTTAGGCTATATTTCAGGAACCAATCAACAGAGTTCCACAAAAATTTACATGCACGTAATAACTATGGTAGGTCATATAAACTTACTTGTGTTAGGTGAGGCTGGCCTTATCTTTATTATATTGCAATAAAAGATATAATTTAGATAAGTATGCTATACTTACTATCTGCATGCCATGTATAGGCAGTTCGAAATACAGGGAAGTCTTAGTAAGGGGGGAAGTAAGGGCTTAGGTAGAGCGCACTATAAATTATAGCCAGGTGGGTTTGTTTTACAAGCATGCCCTAGATCGTCTGGCTATATAAGAGGCCTGGAGGCCGGCCCTCCCCAGCTGACCACGAGACTTCAACGAGTATTGTGTGTGTGTGATCAAGGCTGAAGAGGAGAGCACCTACCTACCCCTGGACAAAGGGGTTCCAAGGCCAATTGAAGCAGAAGATAAAGAATGAGCATAATTTGTGTAAATATTGTGACGACCCTGGAAAATTTACTGGAATTTTTTTTCTTTATCGCTAGGTACTCCATCCTTTTTTTTTGTTAAGATTTAGAGTTAAAGTTGAGTCAACTCCCTCCCCTGTTAACTCTACATATTTTTGCTGTTGAAAACAGCCCATTATTTATGTTTTTAAGAGCAACTGTAAATTTTTTTTAACTTATTTTTGTAATGTTGTTGATGTACTTTTTTTGTTAGGATGCTCATTTAAACTTAAGGCTAGCCAGTACAGACAGTCCTGTTATTCAGTGGAGGTTTAAATTGGATGCCTCTTGATGCTGTAGTTAACCAAAGTAGGATGTTTCGAAATGCGAGACAAATATATATATATTTTTTTTTTGTGTGTTACATACAGTTCACCCTTAATCATTGTTGGAGGATCTATTTTACTCAGCTGACTGAATTTTGCTAGGTTAGTTTATAGTTTATTTATGAAAGCATGTATACAAGTTAGATAGTTTGTTTGGATTATTTTATTTTTATTCCATTCTTTTGAATTTCTGTTAACACAGCTACACTTGGCTATGTTTTTATTATTTTTTGTATTTACTCTTCGGTGGTACATTAGTTGAAATAAATACTTGCAGGATTTTGGTTCTGTACACTTCAAAATTTTTCAGTTGAGGTTAACTTTAAATTCTTCTTACTTTAACTCAAGTTCAATCACTTCTTTACCAGTTACAGCCACGCCCGTCATTTTTCTTTTTCTGACGGCTTGCATCCACTGAAACGGGCTGTATTTTCGCAGTTTAGCCCGTCCTAAACTCAGCAGTTCTTTTTGCACCGGCCAAGCACAGATGTTCGTGTTTGCCCCGCAGCACTGCAAGGTAAGGCATATATAGAATTTTTTTTCTGAAGTGAAGCACACGTGGGCCCAGTACTTCTTGGAGTGGGTGCGGTAAACTCTAAACTTGTAGGCTCTTTCAGGGGACAGGGAGTCGAAATGAGTTGCTCAGCTCAATGAAAAGTAGGTATCTGCAGGGAAGAGGGGAAAAGGTAGCAGGAACAGCTGGGTCGCACTAACAGCCACCACATCCAAGTGGCGGACGCTGATTGGCCGACTCGGTGGCATGGTCAAGGTGATGCAAAAGTACGCAGGTGTGCTGCGAGTGGTTGTAGCCCAGCTGCCGTCGAGAGCAAACATGCATTGAACGTCAGTCCGGAGGAGACCGGGAGATTCCAGCACCATGGGATAAGCAGCTAAGTAAACTGTAAACTGTAGGGAATTCTGCTGGGTCAGGGCATTTTTCTCTGCCTGGCAGGAAAAATGTTCCGGCCTAGAAGTTTAAAATACTTGTTTTAGTGGAGTAGAGAGAAGTAGTGGAGTGGAAAAGTCCATAAGCGTAAGACCACAAAGAGGGAGAGTGGAACTTTAGAGGCATAGAGGCCGGTATGTGTGTAAATAGTTACGATTTGAGATAGCTTGCAATGCATATGTTTTATTTGCCAGTTTTTTTTGGCTTGTTGTTCAAATAAAAGTGATAATTTAAGGGACAGATATTTAAACATGAAATATGAAGGGAATTTATGTTGATGACCTAAAAGATAGGCATGGATGGGGATCAGTAGGTTGGCTAGACTGAGGCTTTTTGCACGTTTTGCCCTTTGATGCATCCTGTTTGTAAATATTTTGATTTCATCCTTTTCATTTTAGAAATACAATATACTCTGGTATAAGTCCCATTCTAGCACCAACTTAAGTTATTATTTTCATTGTTTCGTAAGATATGCAATTTCTATAATTGGTAATTAAAAAAAACTAATTCACTCTATTGAATAAAGGAGCCAGATTTTGTTTAAGCTGCTTGTTGCCTGGTGTACGTTGTAGCTTATAACACGTAGTTTTCAGGAGAACGAGATCCCATGGTTTTTTAATACATACTCACCCAAGCACAGAAAATCTATTTGGGAAATTGTAACTTAGATTCCTAACCTTTAAAACTGTGCGGCTGTTTATTCAGATGTTTTAACAGGCATAGATAAATTGAATTTGTAATACTCAAACCTCTAGATTTTGTTCAGATATTGAACACTTTACTTTTGAGGTTATACCTATCTTATGTTAGCAAGACCAGTACGGATGATAGTACTCAAACAGCTACATAAATAATTTTTTTATATATAGTTTTTTCGTAACTGACAATGACCTTTTATGAATTAATACTTTATTTTTACCAATATTGTCAATTCTTTACTTAATTTATGTGCCATTGTTGAATATTCTGGTTTACTAATTTTTATGTTTGTGCTGGTGGAAATTACCTTGCAGCAGTGAGCTGTGTAAGCTAAGTATAACTTGCATTTCCAGTTTTAATACCTTATACTGTAAAATACCTGGTTTGTTTTAAAATTATGCTGAAATGCTAAAATAAGCAATACTTTGATAAAACAATCATTTTCTCTAAGCAACCCATGCATGTTAAAGTTAACTATTTGCATAGCTTCATTTAACATGTTGACTGGCATTGGTATATAAGAACTTAATGATTTAATTAATTTTTTTTGTTCAAACTGTTTAATGGCATTGTTATTAACTTTGTTTTAATTCTGAATAAATATTCAGTATTAATTTAAACTCCCGGTATTTCAATTATTTAACTTTGATAAATTATTCCTACATTTGCGCCAACTGAAGTCCAATTCAGTAGGAACCTCTCCCCTTTGTGATAGGGTAGCTTATATAAAATGGATTAGTTTTAAGTATATGGTTTTGTTGATCATTCACTCTGTGTTAAGGGCTACTACAGTAGACCTGATGGTAAAACTGGTTCATAGAGTACTCTGCCATGCTCTGCACACACCTTGCAGATGACTTAACTGACATGAAGAGATTCCAGTGTACACCTCTTGATTTGGCAAAGATAATAGTGCTCTACCCAGCAACGTCTTTCAGTGACTACCTATAATATTTTATTGAGTCAATTCAGGGTTATTTTTGAATATGAGCAACAAGTCAGCTAGTTTTGTTTTTATATATACATTTTTTTGGGCTTCCAGATAGTCCAAGTTTATCTTGAATAATTCGGTGGTGGATTCCCCCTTTTATACACATTTTTAAAAAATTCTTTCCTACCGCTGTAACAGTATTATTGGCAAGGGCAGGGATTAGCTGTGTCGTGGTTATCAGGGTTACCATATTGTAATTGAGTCATAATGTAGTCTGCTATTCTATAATAAGTAAAATTCTTGAGAGTTGTAAGAATTGATATCCCGTTGTGTTCTTGTAATTAGTTGTTGTTCATTAAATATATATTTTTATAATTCCCTCCATCATTCTGCTACCTATGAGTTATCCCCCTAGACACCTCTTACCGCCACTCTAAGGTGAAGAGAGTAACTGTAAAGGAAGGAGAAAGTGCATTTTATAAACAGGAGGCAGGGTGTTGTTTCAGTGTATACTGAAGCCACTATGCTGTACATGGCAAAAAAAAAAAACGCTGCAAACAAAGTGCAGTCTGCATCAAGCAATGTAGTTCAGCCCTGGACATTCCAGATGTAACAAATTTTTACATAGTGAAGAGTAGAAAATTATAAAGAGAGTAGGTAACAGAGTGTTGCGATATAGAAGCAGCAAACCAATGTCTGCTTGTACCTCTTGTGAAACCAACAGAAAGAGTTGTGACATACACAGGTTAAAGTTAAAGATCAGTTTCACGAATGTGAACACACAGTACAAAGGAGTGAAATGAAGAAAAAATTACTCCAGGAAAAGAGAAGTAATTATATACATATATATTTACAAAAATTACCATACTACATCTAGTAGAATATTCACAGTATTGCGAGCACTTTTTTTTTGGAAAAAAAAAAAAAAAGAGGGGGGGGGGGGGACAGTTTCTTATTCAAGAGAGAACATAAACAAAAATAAAGGCCTTGGTAGATTAGACCAAAGTTAACGTTAATATCTACACAGATAATAAAATTGCAAACATCAATCAATGTCCACAAACCGATATTAGCTTAGAGTGTACATATTTTGTGGATTCACTACAGTAGTTTTTATGTAAATAAGGCAGACTTCCATAAAAATTTAACTGGGCGGTTAGTTTGGAATTGGTACTCTTTCTGATCAGCAGATGTGAAAAAGTTCCATTGGCAATGTTTTTATTGAAAAATATTGGCCTAAAAGAAAACATTTCAGATTAAGAAAACTAGTTGTGTTACATGATAATTAAATCATATGACTGCCTCCTTATACGTGTGAACTAAATGAGATAGAACTGGTCTAGGCTAAAATTAAGTGTCTGATCACTACATGCATTACAACTACAAACCATTGAGTGTATGCATTCAAGTACCAACTGGAAAGATTACTACAAACATGTAGCCATCATAAAAGAAAACTGGAAGGACAGGTTTGTGGAGGTTATTTTAGAAATGCTCACAATCCATCAGAGTGATGAAACTACCTACTAATGAGAAATTTGACATAACATCTGGAAGTGTAACAACTATGTTTTAGCAGTTCCAGTGTGAGAATATATATTGTTCTGTACTTTAAAAATTACATTTTAAGTGATAATGACACCCGCCTAGACATGGTGCACTAACAGTATTACACAATTCAACAAAATTAAACAAAAGTTTTTATGCAAACAGTATTCATTAAAAGCATTAATCATGCATACAGAGATCCTATTTGCCGGTCTTTTTATTAAGATAGAGCCCAGTGAGAAAATGGAACAATTATGCAATGATTAAAGAACCATTCAAATAATTGCCACCAAACTTCTCACACCAGTAATGCTACAGAAAGCTGTGTAAGCAAGGTGCTCTCATCTCGTACAGTTCAGCTTATGTTTGGGAGTTCGAAAGTCAGGCACGCCTTGCTTCTCATTAAACACATGGTTAAAGGGGAAGTAGTTGTCTAGTAACTTGTATGGCATCATCACATCTTCCCTCTCTTGGCTGACCAATGGAAGGGGAATACCTGCATATTCGGTTACACTTGGCTGTAGCTCATCTTTATCAGTTACAATATTACTTCCTCCGCCCACGCCTGGCAAGAGCGGAAGTGTGATTTTAATAACTACCAGGGCGTCCTCCCTCTCTTGCCCAACCTGTGATGCAGATAATCTCCATACACTGTCTCATTTGAAACTATATAATATATGACTTCTCAACTAAAGTGAGGGGAAAAGACTATTTGACAAGACAAGAAAAACTTTGGCCGTCCTCGATTTCCTTCTGCTGTAACTAGCTCCAACACAAACCATTTCGACTTGTCCCTCCTGCTTTGTGGAACCGGTGACTAATAGAGAATTTGCTAAAGAGGTGGTCTGGTGTAGGGAACATTACAAAAAATTCCAATGCAACTGGGAACGTCTGAAAACAGACTTCAGCGTTTAGATGATCAATTTTTTTTTTGAGCATTTAATAATTATGGTGCTACAACTACGGGATGGTGACAGTTATGTGATAATATAACTTTGTAGTGGATTACATTTAGTTGACAAAAAATTTTAAACTACACAAAATTATATCCATACAATATTTTCAACTATAAATTAAATTGTAGTTACAAGATTATGATCACAAAGGAAACATTTTAACTCCTAGCTTGTCTACCGGAAACATGCTCGTCAACATGCACACATTTACAAATAGGGTTGCATTAGTAGAATACACAGAGGCCAACCATACTCAAGAAATGAATAAACTACTTTTCAAAGGGTGCAGTAGCATGCCTGCATGAACAGACAACATTTCTGCCACCCATGAATGCATGTGTGGCAGTTAATGACTACGATTACGAAAGACTAATGCCAAGTGATATGGCAATAATAATATTTTATAGAATTACTTTCAATGCTACTGGTGGCATCAAGGGTTGAACTTTAAAGTGTGATAGCAGTATGATCTTCATTGGTATAGAGTGGTGCTTGCTGTCCCTGTTGGACATATTTCCCTTCGTACACAGATTACTTTTAATCAAATTAACATTCCCAACCTTCCTTCACATGCACATTAATGTGTCATTTGTTTTGGATAAGAGTATTCTCTTTAACATGTGTGTTCTGCCCTCAAGCATACAGTTTCTTTCCAGCCTTTGATAGTTTAAGTTTCCCAGAGCACCAAATCAGACGCGAGTCAAAATGTGTCACGTCAGTGTATATCCTTCACTTTGTAAGAAGCCTTAATACTTCACGTGAAATAGCCTGAGTATGGAAGCCTGCCAATAGTTAATAACTTAAGCTATCAAAACAGTTATAGAGCAAATTTACCTTTGCATGCTGGACAAATTGTCTCTAAAATGCAGTGAATTACGAGAGGGATAATAATTAAAATTAATAAAATCATAAGTCATTGGATTTCTCACATGATAGTTGATAAAGATTTTAAGGTTTACAAACTGAAAATTGTATCAGCAAAATATCTGTAAAAGTATAAATGATTAGTTGAAAGCTAAGAGAGAAAAGAAGGGCCCCATATAAAATTTTTAAATTATTTCATTCATAAAACATTCTTGCCGGTGGTGGTTCATCAGGTTCAGTTAGCTAAGTGCCACTTTACCAACATTCAAAATAAATAAATCACTATGTTACAAAATTGTTGTGGGTATGACATGTACAAATTCAAATTGCTGCTGCGGACGATATCCACTCATGTTGTGAGCACTTGTCACTGTGACAGCTAGAAGCAGGCGCTCTTTACTAGCACCGTGAATTACAGCTCTGGAGATGCCTCCATGAAAGAGCTTCCTTTCCTTGCTTGTATGACCGTGAATGTAGGAACAGCAGGGCCAAGAGAGTGGGAACGTTGGAGGGTAAGTGAAGCTTGTCTGCTTGACACAGCACTAGTCGCTACAATAGCCTGGAGGCGGTTTCCTTTGACAACTCATTTCTGATGGACTGGCATTGTCAAATCGTTTGTATCATCATGATGGTTAGTTAGTACACGTAATTTTTTTATATGTACTGTTTTGTTCATACTATGGTGATTCATTGCATTAAAGTTAATTTAAAAATGAATCCCTATAAATGATGCCATATGCCATGTGCAATATTATTGAAAAATATTTTTGGATTGGTGTGATGGAAACAAACCCACATGTTTATATGGTTATATTATTTCCATTTGTGCAATTCTTAAACCAAACATTTTCAAAGTATGTGATAGACAGATTGTGTTTATTTGTGAAAGATATTTGCTGAGTCTATCTTTTAATCAGTTATGATAAATGTTTGCAATATGGTATGTTTTGTGGCTTGTTGGATGTTAACCAAATGTTACAGACACATGAAGATTCGGCAGAGCAATTTAAATGTGTTGTAACAGGCTACTGTCCTGTCGTCTCATCGTAGTTCTCAGTAAACACCAATGAACTAGCTCAGTGAGTTGGAGACTTTGACTACAAAATAATGAAAGTTTTTTAATAGCAGGATTGCCAATAAATAAAAAAAGTTAAATGTTTATTAGAGATTTATTGTCGCCTCTGCAAAACCAACTATTAACACTCGTAGCTGGCGAACAAAAAAAAAAAAAAGACAATGGCAGCTTTCATAAAACAAAACTTCTCACTTAAAGAGTTACTTAGACGAGAGAGAATCATTACTTTTCTCTCCCGGCGCCCTATTGACTCTTCGCACAGAAGAAAAATTAATTTAATAGTTATTTTTAATGTCCAAAATACAAAAGAAGGTTAAAGTCGTGGGTGCTGGTAGGTGCAAGTAACGTGATCACTCATTGCAGGCTGTCTGACTGACAAACGATCGTGCTGTGACGAACTGTTGTGATACCCGAAAGGTCGTGCTTCCCTACATATTGGTAGAAAGTTTCCTCATTGAAAACATATTGTTTTCGAGCAGTCTGTCACAGCAGCTAAAGATAACCTCTGTTATTTTCCTTGTTTCACCATGTCGTGCAATGCGGAGACAATGTTTTTAGTTTACTAACCCAGTGAAAAGGAAAAGATGCGCTATCGTCCTATGATGTATGTTGTTGAAGTCTGTTACTACTGATGAAATGAGGAAAGAAAAACAATAAATTTGGAAAAACGAAAATATATTAAATACAAACAAGTTATTGCCACGACCTTCAAATATTACATTAATTCTTATCTTTGACTGAAATATAGACAATTGAAATACTTCACGAATATACCAATTATATATATCTAGCTGCAATGCTACAGAATGTTACAGTTAAAACACTTTGATAAGTGTACAAACAAAATAGCTGGTTCTTTAAGCTTTCATGTCATTCTAGTGCTGAATCTTCTCTCATTTATGTAAATTTCTAAGAACATTCTATTTAATGTCAGCATTTTTTCTCTTTTCCAAACTTTTTACTTTTTTTTAGATATGATTTGTGTGTGATCAATCAATGGCTTCAGTTCATTTGTACAATTAAATATTTGTGTGCAAACATTATTTTACATTGACTGGATGGTAGTTTTGACTTAATGTTTCAACAATTTTCTTCTCATGCTTCTTTGAATAAAAAAGCATAAATATTAAGAAAATTATTAAGTTATTAGGCAGGTCATACATCTGCATCTGTAGTTCGAAGTTCTGTAACAGCACGTCCTGGTGCGATAAAAATGACAATATCTGTCAATGTGAAAAACATTGAACTATCTAAAAATTTTTTTTGCAGTGTTTAACAACACATTTTTCATGTATCCAATTTACCAGAATTTTCGATTCTTGATGTTTCTGTGTTACTTTCTATTACATATGCTGTATCACTGAATTCCTCTTTGCACATTCTTTCAGATGTCATTGAACTAAATGTATGTTTCCAGGGGAAAAATAATATTTGGTTTAATTATTTCTGTCTATACATATGTTACGAATAATCATTTTTGGCAAATTACTTACTCCCGTACGTTATTTCACTTAGCGAAAACCACATTTTGTGATATGCAACCATTCGGGAAATTTTGGGTGTGTCCACATTAGGCAGATCTATCTCTCTTGCACACGCATGCATGTGCACACACACATAAAAGCTCCAGAAACAGCTTCCAAAACTTAACAAATCTATTTGCTTGGATATAACTGAGTTTGGAATCATTTACACATGTTGTATGGATCCCTATTTTACAAAGTGAACTATTACGTCAAAACTATAAATAAAATGGAAATACAAGTTATGCTACACGAAACTAGAATACTTATTAAAAAATGAGTTCACATTCATCAAATATTTAACTTAAAACAATGCAAACATTTCTGACATCAACTTTCACCCAATATATACAAAGTTTGTGGAGAGAAAACAGGAAATCGGCCAAAAGAAATTGAGCACAATCATGTGCAAACACAAAAATTATCTTAACTATGAAAATTCGCCTAGTTGTATGGTATTTATTTTAATGAACATTTAACCTCGCAAAACATAAATATTTAAAATAGATATATGTAGCAGCAGGGTGTGTAGTATATTTGGATCAGTCATCATTAAGTTTTCATTAAAAAGGCAGAAGGAAACATCGATGCTTATCCATACTATAAGTGATATAAAGAAAATATTTTCATATTGCAAGAGTAGTTGTACGTGAACTTTTAAGTGCCATTCTGGCCAATAAAGCATTATCTGACAAATTACGATAATGAAATGGATAACAATATATTACATTATAGTAATCCTACAAAAATACTATTGGTTGTTAAACATAACTGTATTTTATGTGAATTCCAAGAACATCATACATAAATTAGAAAAGGCCAAAATTAATTTTTAATTACAGAATTCTAAAGCATTTCTTGTGACTAAAAACAAATTGTGCTGATGAATTTAAATTTATCTGCAACATATATTCACCAGAAAAATTGTGGGCATAAAAAACTAAAATTAATACCCATACTCTTAATTTTATGTGAAGGAAAAATATTAGGACAAAACTGCAGGATTTAACACCCAGTTATGTACAAGTTCACGACATTAATTTAGTAGTTTTTATATCTGACATATGACAGAAATTACTTGGGTGGCAAACCAGATAGGTACTAGTATTACTAATTGATTCTTACACTCCAAGGTAAACAATCTTAATCCTCAACATTTTCACCTTGTGCAGTAACTATTTTACTACCAGAGTAACACAGCTCTGAAGACTTCAATGTTACGGTGTACAAAAATAACATGCGGTTGGAACGTCGAGTTACTTCTGATGATGTTATGGCCAACATACAGTCCTGTGTAAAACATATGGATGACTTTACCAGAGGTATAATAACTGCAAAATTGGAAGAATGTTGAAGTGTGGTTGAAGAGTTTGAGATTTCTCCCAGCATCGTGCCATGAGCCTGGAAAGCATTTCAAATGACAGGAGCAGCTGTATGAAGGTTTGATTCATGAGCATGGAAGACAAGTGTATTTTCCTACAGGAGAGTAGAGATTGACAGCAGACAGTGGGTGGAATCACAAGGCAGATACAAAATACTACTGTACTACAGTTATCACTTTCAGCATCACCAAAAGACTGCACACAGTTTGTTCGCACTATGACCAGTACAATGTGTGCCATTATCGTAGATGACGTTTGCTATGGTGCCGGGAACACAAGGGCTGGGAAACTACGTAGTGAGGTCGAGTGCTCTTTATGGATGAGAGCCAATACTCTCTCACTAGCGATTTGGATGTCTATACATCTAGGGAGGGAAGGGAACCCGAAATCACCACTCCAACTAATTGAAAGGTACCAGTTTGGAGATAGTGGAATTCTCGTGTGGGGAGTGTTAATGCTTAGTTGCCGTACAGAAAATCACATCTTCCAAGGAGGTTCAGTAACATGTTGCCACTTTTGTACATAATTTATCTTTTCTCAAACATGTATTTTCCTGGGTGCTGTCAGGTTTAGGTTCCTTTACATGGTCAACAACAAAAAAAAAAACAATACACCTCATCATGCCAGACCTAAATCCAATGTGATACTTTTTCAGGAGATGCCTGGCAGTACGTCGCCAGCCGCAGCTAAGACACAGCAGCTGCACTCAGTGCTAGAGAGGAATGGGCCATGATGCCTCAAGAGCTTGTGGACAATCTTATACTAAGTATGAACAGACAGTGCACATCCTCTATTGCAGTCAGGAATAATAATTTCTCCTACTGAGAGATAAATTTTTCTTGCCTGCCACCTGTCCCATTGACAGTCCTGTCTTCTGAAGTGTAGTGCTTGGAACAGATTTTAAAATAAATGTTCCTTTGCATCCTTTAGTTTCCTTTCTTGGTCATATTCACGTTTCCCATACTCTTATATTTTAAACATCTTATAATATTATTTGTGCCTATATCAAATACTGCTGTGTGATGTTACACGTGACAACCTGTCCTTAATTTTTGCACACCAGTATACATTTACAGTAACAGCATTTTGGTACATCTCAGACACTCGTAAAGACCCTACCAATCATGCTTTAGTAATATAAAAATGTAAAACAAGTATTGAAATTAACACAACATTCTCTGATACTAAAATACTAAAAATACTAAAAAGGTACCTTAGAATGAAAACTTAAGTATTTAAGGAGGCCCACAAAAAGACGGTTGAAAATGTGACAGCTGTCGAGATACGAACGGAACATGCTGAGAGAATAAACACTACAAGGGAGTGACTTGTTTCATTGAATTCCTAATATAATTGTCTACAGAAACAGTTCAAACCCGAAATATTAGTTTTTCACGCCTAAAGTAGCTTTTCTAATAATGCTTAACATATATAACACTGATTTTTATATAAATTAAGAATTTATCTAAACTATGAAACTGTACTGATGTGAGCATTGCATGCATTGTAATGTTGTAATGACTGCATTTAAAAAATGAGAAGTTATAGGAATCTAAGTAACTTTACCAATTTTTAAATAAATAATTTGTATCTGATTCTAATAATGAAGACACTGTACACACTATTTCATCATATACTGTAGTAATTGTAACAATATGTTCTGAAAGAACTTGCAGTATACTTTCCTTGATTGCATACACAGGTACATTCCCAACAAGCTTTGTACAAACAGAAAATACCAACTAAGGTTCTACAATGCCTCAACAACTGTAATATTATGAATATATTCATGTCATCATTGTTTTACATACTGCAACTATTTTCACTGTTCAATTATTTGCATGTTATATGCTAGCTTGCATGACAAGTTTGAGTTTAACTTGTTGTATTAAAATATTATATTAGTTAATTTGAATGATATTGATTACTTATTTCTTTCATATTGATTTAATGCTGTCTTCATCGGAGGATTAAGAAACTGGAACATATAGTACTACCTAAATGCCTAAAATATATTAAGTGTACTACAAGAAGTTGATCAGTATTCAATTTACAGCATTTTTTACTTTAATACATGTGAAAAATTGTACAGAATTATTACACAGAAAATTTTAATAAAACATTTTGTATCAAAGTCCATCATTTTTATCTAGGCTACGAAATATATAAAATTCACATCAACATAGAAATGTGTACTCTTTTATTTTACATATTAGGTTAATATTTACACAAACTTTGGGAGTGATTGTTGGGTGATCTGATTGGGTTGGTGATGTGGTAGTAAATATAAGAGGTTGCATATAACGGTAGAGAGCATGTTGAGATCATAGTTGTAGTAGTGGTCAAAGAGGTTATGCTGACGTGCACTACTAGAAATTTTTGGTGATGATGTTTTGTAGTTAGTGATGAGAAGAGAGAGATATTGTCGGTAGTGTCATACACTTTTTTTTTATTTATAATGAATAATGTGTGGTGCTAGTCACGTATTTTGCAATGATACAACGGCCTACAGCCTCTCCAGAACATTATGTACAATTCAAGCTTGTTTTTGACCACGCAATGGGGGAAGGAAAGCTGAGACAAGACATGGAACAGGCCGAAGCAGTGGCAGCAAGTGATGTCAGCATAGGCGGTGGCATTTTCACTGTAACGGCACGGCCTGTGGTCACCACAGACTTGGAACCCCTTCTGTAACATCGCCTTAACACCTAATTGGCAACCATTGGACCACGTCACTGAACACCATCATTGGTTTTCACATACGTATGGTGAATGTAGAGCCCCGAGGGGAGAACAGCGTTATGTGTCACACTTGGAGCAAATTATGCATATATGTGGATGTGATGTGCATTTCTCTTATGAGTTGTGGTTTACCAAAATTCTATTTGGGGGGAGTAGTGTTTCCTTCTGGTTATTTCTGTCACGATTTACAAACAAATTATGGGTTATGCAATACAGAGGGGTTGTGAGGGAGATTCCTTTATGTCCCCATTTCACGTTGGCAGGCAAGAAATAATGTTATATGCATTGGTAGAATTTTAAATATTTGTAATACAGATTCTGCCCCTATGGGCTTGTGTGCCAAAAAGTATTTGCAGTGCACTTGGGTTGAGAACAGTGATATTTAAATATTTCACTGGACTGAGGGAATTTAAATGTAATATGCCAATATAAATTATGGGTGTAATATGAGATTACTCATAATTAGTCCTACTTTTTAAATGAAACAGCGTAAATCTGATAACTGGATAATGGTAACAAAAGTGGTTCCAGTTTGGATAGCCAAAATGCAATGTGCTTCGTGGCAACAATTTATACTCGCGTGACTAATGTAACCAAATGGTAACAAAGAAGTATCTGGAAGAGGTCTCTCATGAAGTAAATTAAATTTTTCATGCCATGTCCAGTTATTATAAAGTTAGTAAAACAAAGATTTTGTAAACGGTTCTATCTGATTAAATGTAAATGTACAGGCTGTTTCTCAATTAGATAGACAAACTATGTGATGCGATTCATTATGTAAAAATATGTAGAAAATATGCAGGACACTTACTACCTAAACTGAATTATAAGGCAGTTATAAGCCCTTGAAAAGTGATATTTTGAAGTGTAATGAAACTACAATTATCCAGTCATTGTTCAATTTTAATGGGATCTTCAACTTAAGAGCAAATTCACATTAATACCTTTCCTCTTACAGGAAATAAAAGGGGTGGACATCCTATTTTTCCTGGCAACTCTTTTATAGCCAGGAATTTTGAACTTATTTTGATGAATTATTGAGTAGCATGATCTAAGTAACAAAATTTGTCATCTTGTTGCAACTACCCAGGACCACTTTTTATGTGTAAAACACACACAAAGATTTGCCTGCAGCGATTCAGTGCCTAGCACATAGGCAGTACTATCTACATCCACGTACAAAATGCTGCTTGTCCACTGCACAGATGACTGCCTATTTGTTTCTGGCAACAGTTTGTATGTATTCCTTGTATTGCATGTTTGAATGGTAATTTTGCAAATCATAAAAGAAAAGAAATTACAATTCTTTGAAGAATGTGTTATGTGACTGGGAACGTCAACCAAAGAATAAACCCGTATTAATGCCCCCCCACCCCGACGTAATGAAGATAACAGGTGTGGCCACCCTCTTGTCAAATATATTTTTACCATCAGGAAATGTGAATGTGTGATGCTTGTTTATTGAGCAGTAACACCTATGTAACATAAATGGTCCTCTTGTTTCAACAATCTAGGACCCATCATTTTAGATATCAGAAGGCAAAAGTGATGGGGTCCATGATAATGCCTGCTAGATAGGCAACACATAACAGGTACTTGTACAAAGGCACCAACGCAAGGGAGGGCACGCAAAATATCGTCGGGCATGCAAAATATCGTCAGCACCAGCAGTAGAGTGCAACACGTGTTTAGTAATAAGTGCGGGGGCTGTGTCAAAATAAACACATTTACTGACATGTACATCAATAGTACAGTAACAAAATACAAACTAATACAAACAAATAAACCACTACAGATTTAAGTGTGTCATGTGTTCGATTCAAGTCACATAATCATAGCAGATGCTCAACAGTGCACCATGAAATTTGATGCACAGAGTGCATCTGCGCTGCACTGATTGATGCATGCAGGCAAATATACCTTCCGTAGTCACCTTGTACCCAGCGACGATAGAGATTCGAGGCACAAGATCCTCCACGTTGTTCATTGGGGTCTCGTATACACGTGAATTCATTGCACCCCACAGGAAGAAGTCCAGGCTGAAAGGTCCAGTAAGCCAGACGACCACCTAAGATCCCCCCCGGTCCTATCCAATGGTCCGTAAACCTGGCGTTCAGATAGCTGCGCACAGCTTCACCAAAATGGGCAGGCGCACCATCATGTTCGAACCACATGGCATTCCCTACAGCCAATGGAATGTCCTCCAATAGTTCCAGTAATGTATTTGCCAGGAAAGTGCGATAAATGTTTGCATTTAAGTGTCTAGACAGAATGTACGGCCTAATCAAATAGTCCTCAATAATACCAACCCATGCATTTACTCAGAATTTTTCCTGATGCCTATGTTGCGTTATTCTGTATGGGTTCATGTCGTCCCAGAAATGCATATTGCGCAAGTTAAAGAATCCGTCATGTGTGAATAAGCATACCTCGTAGGTAAATAGGACACATTTTGTGAATCCCGGCTCAGCTTGACAGTGTTGGAGGTACCATTGAGTGATCTGTAAGCATTGTGGGTAGTTACGAGACCCCATCACTTGCACCTGTTGCTGATAGTGAGGGAATAGTGACTGATCGTGAAGCACTCGCCACACAGTTGCAGGACTCAATCGCATTCTGTGTGCAATTAACGTGTAGTGTTTGCTGGATTCCACTCCTACCACCATAGAACATTTTCCTCGAAAGCAGGAACTCTCTCAGTATGACTATGACCACGTCTGTCAGCTCTGGTAAACTATCCCCTTTCCCACAGTGCTAATCAACAGACACAAACGTGGCACGGTGCAGAACATGTCGGTTTGGGTGCTGCTCTTGGTAAATACAGCGTGCTGCACTGCTGTTTACACATGCTTCTCCGTACACCTGCACCATGTTGGTGAGTTCTATCCAAGTAAACCGTTCCATTTTAAGTGATGATGTGTCATCCTCATTGCACACCATACTACTAAATGTGCACTGCCGTACCTGCCCTTGTGCTGGCACATTTGTAAAGGCTGTTCAAGGTAAACTGAGCACCTTTGAAAGTGTGCTTCAGATCTACCTGTATGCACACCATGTATTCTTCCACCATATGTAAAATCAACATTGCCATGTATTCAGATACATATACACACACATTTTGATTTTAGCATCAAGTGAAACTGGGTAATTATTAGAAAAGTAAATATTTTACAGATTTTCTAATACTTACATGTACATTTATTAACAAAAAATATAATGTAAAATAAACCATTCCAATATTGACAAACGTTTAGGTAATAATTACAATTCAATGTTAAAATATGGAGCTAGTCGTTGCCAACTTTACTGGATACATGCAACTCAGTGTGCCTGTTAAAATATTCAGGTAGGGACAGTGATGTGTTTCAAAGGTTGATTTGAAACGTGCTCAATTAACCATTAACAGCCTATACAGTTGATGTTGCCTAACTAGCAGGCATTGTCATGCACCCCATCACATTTGCCATCTGAAATCGTGAAAATGGTGGGTTCTAGGTGGTTGTTGTTAGAAGAGGACCATTTCTGTAGTGTAGGTGTTGCTGCTCAATAAACAAGCATCACATATTCACAATTCTTGATGGTAAAAACGTTGTATGCAACAAGAGGTAGGCCACCCCGGTTATCTTCAGTATGATGAGGTGGGGCATTAATACGGGTTTGCTATAAGGTTGATGTTCCTGGTCACATAACACATTCTTCGAAGAATTGTAATTTAATTTCACTACTTTTATGATTTGCAAAAATACCATTTGATCATACAATAATATAAGAAACACTTACAAACTGTCTCTAGATACAAATAGGCAGCCATCTATCTGTGCAATGGACACACATCATTTTGTACACGGATGTAGATAGTACTACTACCTATGTGCTAGGCACTGAATCGCTAAAGTCGAATCTTTGTGTGCGCATTACACGTAAAAAGTGGTCGTGTATAGATGCAATAAAAGGACAAATGTTTTTACTTAGGCCATGCTGTTTAATAATTCATTACCAAAAGTTCGAAATTCCTGACTATAAAAGAGTTGCCAGGAAAAATTGGGTGTCCACCCGTTTTATTTCGTGTACAGGGAAAGATATTAACGTGATTTTGCTTTTAAGTTGAAGATCCCATTAATATGGAACAATGATCCGAGAATTATAATTTCATTTCACTTTGTTTACGATATATTGCAAAATCACACTTCAAAATCTCACCTTTAAAGGACTTATAACTCTCTTGATATACAGTTTAGGTAGTATAAGGCCTATATATTTTTTACTTATTTTTACAGAAGGAATCACCTCACTAAGTTTGTCTGTCTAATTGAGAAACATTCTGTAAATGTACCTGAAGGAGAATTAAAATCCTAGTATATTTGCAATAAGCCATATAAAGTTTCAAAGCATGTTTTGATATTATGACAATTTTAAATATCAAAATATTCTATAATTATGTAAAAATGTTTCACTTGTGTGTACAATTTCATGCCAACCATGTGCTTACATGAAAATAAAAAAAGAAACTTACATTCCAGTAAGTTAAAAGTGAAAACCAAACACTGTTTATTAAATTCACTTCAGAGAAGGGAAGTTAGGCTTTACTCAACCTACACATGGACAAATTTTTTTTCTCTGCTTGGCGATTATATTAATGTGCTGGTTTTGTGAAAATATGTTTTCTTCAAGACAAGGCTGCAAGAGACCAGCTTGATGGAAGTGGTGGTTCAGGTTTTTTCGGGACTATGGGTAAGCCCCAGAATCATTACTGGCCCTTTCAAATGTTAAAATTTAAACAGAAAAGCCTTTTCATAAAAAAGTATTTTGCTAACTTATCAAACAAAATGTGCCTATTTAAAAAGAACACTGCATAAAAACCTGGCAATAAGTTAACATTCAAAACTATACTTCGGTGATTTTAAATTAGTTAAATAATGATACATGAATAATATAATTTGTTTCAGCTAAAACTACCTGTATTCTATTTTCTTTAACATGTAATATTTAAAAATAGAGAAACATAAAAAATATTAATGAAGCGAATGTTGTAAATGACTGCACATTATTACATAAATTAATAAAAAATACATATTTTTGATTATACAACTTTCTTGGAACAACAAGATATTCTGATTTATAAAATTAAGACTACAATGTAAATAACAGTAGGAAAGCAAGTTACTCAAGAAGATATTCTGATTTATAAAATTAAGATTACAATGTAAATCACAGTAGGAAAGTAAGTTACTGATATAACTAATGAGACTACTTTCCTCTACATAGATGCCAATAATTTTGATGATGTTCTTAAAACTTTACAAAGCAATTAGACCTTCATGTCTCGCTGAAAGCAGTATCATTAGAGATGGAACCAGAAACATATGTACCATTAGTGAGAGGATTACAAATACACACATGCCTTACCCAAGACTAATTCAAAAAGCCTTGTACCATAAGCTGACGAGCAACTAAATGCATTATGGATGTAGGATTAGAAGCATGACCTTCAGTTGTAATCATTCTAATGTTTTGGCAGAAAGGGACCACTAACTTGAAATATTTACAGAACCATTACCAGGGGGGAAAAAGTATTAGATTCACTTAAATCACATAAGTGTATAATATGGCCTACCGTAACACTACTTGAGTGCAAAACTTGGTGGGAATCAGTATAATTGTCCGTGATATATGGCATAAAAGCTCTATAATTTCACATGGTACTATTTTCATAAATGGCAGACAAAAATGTATGTATTAGCGCATGTGATGTTTGTAATAGATAATGCTAGCATATAAAGACTAGATGATTTGTTTGGGGCATGGCACATTAACTTAAAATATTGACATGACTGCTATTTTGAGAATGTGTCACATCCCACTTAATTCATATAAATTTATATGGACAACAAAAGTCTAACTTGTTTACAAATTTGGTGAGAATGAGTTAATTGTTTCCAGAAATAGGAAACAGAGATTGTATTTATTCATGTGGTGGGTGTTATCTTACAATACTGCGAACAAAATATATTATTTATTTGTAAAATTTTATACTTGTAATAGATACTTTCAGCATACCAAGGTTAGTCGAAACTGGTCAAACAGCAAATGAAGCTAAAATAGTTACATAACCAGCATTTTGAAGATAAATGTTTTATATATTTAAATTCTATACCTTTACATTTCTTAGCATGGCACTGTTAAACATGGACTCCTGCACAGAATATGGGGTGCTGTGTTAACTGGTTATGCATGGTGCCTGCGCTGTGGCGAGTGACCCACCTCAAACCCCTTCCCCACAAAAAACCCAATCACTACTCTGTCATCCTGTAGCCGGGGAAATTGACAGCTGAACTGGCTGGCATCATAGCCCCTCCTCCCCCCCCCACCGAAGGAGTTAACGTCTTGAGAGGATGAGCAAGGATTTTCAGGTAATCATTTTCCTCGGCGCAATGCTGTGTGTGGAAAAGGTTCTGTACAGCAGCCAGCATTGTCTATAAATACCACCGTAGCCAGAGGATCAGTAGACTTGGTAGCAGATATCTAGCTGAAGTGCGGCAATTGTATAAAGTTTGGTGGTGCGTGTAACATTATCGGAGAGGACAGACCAACAGAGAGTGCAAGACAACTGCAGGTGAGCGTGTTTGTGGTGTAAATGGACGAGATGGCACAATACCAGACGAGAAGAGGGCTACTATGCATGAGGGCACTCTGAGATCTATAGAACATTGTGGATTGGTGGAATGTGGAATGAATTAAGGTGGTACTATATGAATGTGTAATACTGACATCATTGTAAAATATTATAACTTTCAAACGTGGACAAATCATTTGTAAAACAATTGAATGGGTTTTGATACACTATTTATTGGAAATGGTTTTAGAAATTTGTAACAGGTTACTGTCCTGTTCTCTCATTATAGTTCTCAGTAAACACCAACGAACTAGCTCAGCGTGAGTTGGAGACTGACTACATAATAATGAAAGTTTGTTGATACCAGGATTGCCAATAAATAAAAGAAGTTAAATGTTTACTGGAGATTTATTGTCGTCTCGGCAAAACTAAGTATTAACACTCGTAGTTGGCGAACAAACAAAAAAAACAAGACAGAATGGCAGCCTTCATAAAACAAAAATTCTCTCTTCAAGAGTTACAAAGATGAGAGAGAATCATTACTTTTCTCTCCCGGCGTTCTATTGACTCCTTGCACAGAAGAAAAATAAATTTAATGTCCGAAATACAAAAGAAGGTTAAAGTTGCGGGCGCTGGTCGGTGTGAGTCACGTAATCACATGTTGCAGGCTGTCTGCCTGACAGCTGACAAATGATCATGCTGCAACAAACTATTGTGATACCCGAGAAAGGTCCTGCTTCCTTATATATTGGTAGAAAGTTTCCTCATTGAAAACATATTGTTTTCGAGCAGTCCGCCACGTCAGCTAAAGGTGACCTCTGTTATTTTCCTCGTTTCACCACGTTGTGCCTTGCAGTGGCAATATTTTTAGTTTACTAACCCAATGAAAAGGAAAAGATGCGCTATCGTCCTTTGACGTCGTTGTTGACGATGTCTGTTATTGACGACGTCTGTTACTAAAGATGTATTGAGGAAAGAAAAATAACAAATTTGGAAAAAACTAAAATAGATGAAATACAAACAATTTGTCATTGCAACGACCTTTCAAATATTACATGAATTACTATCGACTGAAATATAGACAATTGAAATACTTCGCGAATATACCAATTATATGTATATAGATGCAATGCTACTACTTAATTACAATAATTTCTTTGTGCTGATTGTAACTTGTATTGATTAAATTCATAAAGTTATTAAAATTATTATGAGATCCTGAGTTGAGAGTGTTTTCCTTGTAGAGTTTGTAAGTAAATTGGGAACTTAAAATTAACTCTTTTCTTTGATTAAGACCTCCATCTCTTAAAGTACCTGGTTAAACCCACTGATTTTTTAAATTGTAAGTATTATTTACATGCTAAATTTGGTGGAAACCGGTTTAGTATTTTCCAACATATAACAATATGTTTTGTATTACTATCTTCCAAAATTGAGGAGCAACAACTGTATCCCCTTTTTATTTACAATGCATACATAGTACATTGTCAACATAGCGATTAAGTCTGTTGTTTTCAATATATGAAATAGTACCCTAAATTTGAACATTGTCTTTATTTTGAAAATAAGCAACAGTGTGCATGTGTGTGTGTACAAAAACTATAAAAGTCGGATGTCATTAGAAAGTACTATGTGTGTATTGAATTGGAGAAAATTATGTTCACGCGTTCAAAAGTTTTAGGGGAGGACATACACACAGCAGTCATAAATACGCAGACAGAGAAGTGATGACAATCAGATCTTTGCTTCGGAAAGTAGACTAATATTAAAATTATTATCAACACTGTTAAATATAACACACTCACAAATTTGAGTTTTCCAGATGTAGCTGTGAATAGTAATTTTACTGATGTAATGTATTTGTTTCCAATATCCACAACTCTACTGTGTGTATAAACTGTTAACACAAAACAATGCTTATATAGAAATAAAGAAGAAAACTTTAATGCGTGTCACTTCAAAGTAAATAAAAAAAGTGAGTTAAAACCAGCTTCATTGTGTGCTATGCTTTCCCCGAACTTGAACACTTATTAGTTTCACAAACCTTAGTATATTTATCTTTTCAAAACCACTGCTAGGCTTTTGATGTATCACTTTTTTATTTGCATTTGCTTATCAGTATATTAACCTCGTGGATACACGCCACACACCGTCATCCACAACACGAAACAGTCCATCAACTGAGTGAAAAAAATATAGTATCAATTACGCGGTAAAGAAGTGTTTGGTGTCTTTTTATTAAAAAAAAAATGCTTTTCTTGTACTAAAAATTTAATAAAAACTTTGAAATTAATGTAAATGTTTTACATCATACAGTTAAGCACAGAGTCTTAAGATGACTGTATGTTGACTATAGTGGGTCCCAAACCACTTGACTACCAACTAAGGTGCTTAGCAAAAATTGCACCACATGTGCGGTGATAGCACCATTTATGCAGTGAAGACAAGTAGGGCCTCATTTTATTTAGTTTTTCAATAGATTACAAACATGCCTACCTGGAAATAGAACTTAGTAGTTTACTTATTTTCTTTGTTAAATAAGCTGAAGAAAAAAAAACACTTGTTTTCCATTATAAAATCATATTAAAACAATTTTAAAAATGCACATGATAAAACTCTAAATAAACTAAAATATACAGAATAATATTTATAAACATATTTGTTAAGTGTCAAAGTGAAGCCTGTGTTAAATATCCTAATGATAAGCAAGCCTGAATAATATTCTACTATATGTGTTTGAACTACTACTCACAATGCCCATGCGCTTAAAATGCATAAAACATTAGCATGCAAGAACTTAATGTAATTTCATAATAAATAGTAAGCTACCTATTCAAATAATATATATAATACAATAAACACAGCAGAAATAGTTTTCAACATATAACCTACCTTCGTTTATAGCACCACTAACAACATTGTGTTACACTTCTTATTCTGTAGCTATTTGATGTACATCACAAGAGCATCAGCAGAGACCAGTTCATGGGGGGTTTACGTTGGAGCATGGATTGACAGGCTTTGCATTTAGTGAATGAACTATCTGAAGTACTTTCTTCAGGACCTGGCAGACTTCAAAGCCATATAATGCCAATGTGGCCATTGGCTAAGTGCCAATGTGGCTAACCATGTTTGTATGGCATGGGAGCCACCTGAAAACATTTTGGCGATCTCCACCAAATAGCGGTCTGGTAGTTGGCTCTACTCACATGGACGCGTAATGTTTGAACAACCGGGAGTTGAGAGTTATGGCATAACATTACTTTCTTTAGAGCTATATAAATCATATCACAATTTATTGATGCCATCAGTTTCTTTCCCACTGTACATCTGACACAAAAACTGCTCCAGGATGGCATTTAGAGGCTCACTAATACTCCAGTCTTCACTGAGGGTTTTGAAGGATCGAATGTAGTGAGTTTCCGTGCTCATTAGTTAGAATAGTGTTCCCTTTCCTTTTCCATAGGTGGAAATATTGTCACATCATGTGAAGCTATTAAAACCACATGTGAAGCTATTAAAACCAAACAGATTTCATGAAGTAGATGATATTGCATCCATTTCCTAATGTAATATGCAACTTGCTGAATACATTTTTACGAGCAACGATTTTATTTTTTCCCTGCTGGCCTATTTTCACATTAATCTCGCATTGGATTTGTTGAATGAAACACATCTGAATCATTAATACATGAATGTCATCAGCATGAACAACAAATTCAGGGATATTGCTCTCGCCAACATGTGCAGCATGCAAGGCTAGCCTTGTGTCTGTGGCCTCTTCATGGCCACAAGCAAGTTATGCACACATTGTTGCTTCATCTGATGTTACTTTCCAGAATTTGTCTTCAGTAGCAATGAACATACCTTTATGCTGTAGTTTGCTTTGATAGATAGAAACTTGGAAGAGAATGGCATGGTTTGAACTAGCTGTAAGGAACTGTGACCAAGACCAAACTTTAAAGGTCTTTGATGTTAGCATACAATACGGGTGATTTTCTTGTCTGTAACAACTCTCGAAGTCTTTAATAGAATTGGACCTATACAAATCAAAAACTATATTTAGTTTCCTGGGTATATTAACTTTCCGGAGAAAAGTTAGTCCACCAAAATCAGAAGCTACATTATATGGGTAAACAGCTTTAACAGGAACATCTTTTTCAAGAATATGACACAGTTGACTCTTTACTGTGTTACTAGGGGACATCACATGAGACGAGGCCTATGTAATTGGCCCCAACTTTATGATGCTGTCCTAGCAAGCCTTGCAAATAAGGAAGCATTAGCTGTGATCGCTACATAATTTTTTATTGCAGGAGTCACTCTTTTGGCGAGTGGTTATTACTACAGAACAAGAGCACATACCAACTTAGTTATTGCATGATTTATGATAAACTTCATCACATGAAACAAGTATTTTTTGCAATATATATAAATTACAAAGGTTTATATTTAGGAGTTGGCTATTGGCTTCATAAACTCCAGTGTGTGTTCCTTTTGCAGTATCACTATGGGAAATATTTGTTTGGGTAAAAAAAATGCTAGTCTTAATATTAATAGTAGCAAACAAATATTAAGTTGATATTAAGAAATAAATTGGCAAGTGTAAATACACACTTGCTAAAACTACTTTCTTCTATCAAACATTTAAATTTTTTTATCTGTAGTGCAATATATAATCAATTTTCATCATACTGTATATTATTGCACAATGATATAGCAAAATAATAACATTTGTAAAATAATTACAGTACTGTATTAAAAATAACTGTAACAAATAAATACAGATTATTATGAAGAGTATAAATTTTGATGAAATTCCACATGACAACATTGCTATAGATGCATTTCACAGCAGATTGTAGGAATATTGTTCAGGTTTGGCATTGATTGAAAATTCAATAGTTTGCACAATCCTCAGTACTAATCAATGTTTTCTGGACATTATATATAGGTATATAGTTTATTCTAGGTACTTCAAAATTTATCGATTCAAAGTTTTACAGTTTTACTGCATAATTAGTGAAGGGGGGCCGGTTTTGTTTTGTGTATACCCTCCAATATGACAAATTGATGACACTAAGCAGTGGCAAGTGGTTCAGAGCCTACTATAGTCAATATCCAGTCATCTTAAAACTCTGTGCTTAACCATTTGCCGTAAAATATTTAACATAAAATTTAAACAATTAGTAAAGGAAAGGGGGAAAAAAAAAAAGCAAAAAAAAGTGTTTTTTAATAGTTTCTAAATAAAAATTATTTGAATGCTACAGATTTTTATTTGCGGTTAGCATTGTAATGTACCTACTAAAAAAAAACTGAGAGAATTACACCCCACACATCTTACTGCATGATTGGTATTGTTTACATGAAAATATAGATATAGTTAAGTGTGGTCTAACTATTTTCAGTCGCAGGCCAGAAATTCATTCTTAAGATACACTGCGGGCAAGCATAAGAGTTCAAGAGTTAACCATATTAGTATTATTAGAACTGTACCTACAAATAGCTCATTTCTACACTTTTAAAAATATTAACTTGCATCAAAATTTCAACATCAACAAACAATTTTAAACATTGTACATTATTCTTCTATATCAGCATTTAGTGAAGAAAAAAAAAATTCAACATTTCAAAATTAACAAACCATTTATATATGAAATTACCTTTCTGTTCAGTAGAAAACTTATAAATCGCGCCTGAACGCTGGCCGATGAGGGAACACCGCAGTCAGGCTTAATTACCGAGAAAAGTTCAATGCTTGTGAGGTTTGAGTTAACATCTCCTCGAATTTCATAGGGGAGGAGGTGAGGAGGTGCAGGGGAAAATTAAAAAAATTCTGAAATGATGGGAACTCTACTTTATGTTCAGTACCGGTGCTGGGAGAGTGTTCTGCAAGTACCTCGTCACCACATAAATGGTATTGGTGATTTTGGAGCGAGCAAGTTTGAAAAAATTCTGTTCAGTAGAAAACATTTTATCAGTGGGAGCGCTGGGCAGTGTGCTCATTGACGAGGGCAACAATGTCTGCTTCTATCTCTGTTGTCACGATGCAGAGGTTGGACTTCAAAGCTTCCTGGGATAACCTATTCCTCTGTTTTGACTTCAACATTTTCATTGTCGAGAAAGCACATTCACAAATATATGTACTTACAAACATTAAGGTCACTTTTAAAGCAAAGCTGTGAAGTTTGGGGGTACTTTTCAAGCATTACACAGTTCCTTCTTTGTTTAATATGTCAAATTTTGTTTTGAAGTAAGTAGAATATCACACTGAAGTTCACACAGCTCCATTTGTAATTCAGGATCTTGATCTTCAATCGTTACTGCCACAGGATCTGTGAAAAGCTGGAATATGGTCATCATATTGTCAAAGTTGGAAAATTGTTATTCGAATTCCTCCCTCAGCTCAATAACATACTGTCCATGTTGTTGAAAATCAGTAGAGTTGAATTCATTTTTGATTTCACTGCATGATTTGAAGAATTTTAAGTCTGATTTTAGATCTTCAAAAATGTTTAATTTTTTCCTGAAAGCTTCAATGTGGCTCATGAGCTGACAAATATTTTGTTTCTTACCTTGAAGCTTTAAATTGAACATGTTTAGATGTTGTGTAATGTCCGTTAGGAAAGATAAAGTGCAAAGCCATTCTTCATTTCAAAGTTTTTCAAGGTAGTCATGCTCAATTTTTCCAGCAGTTTCTAAGAACTCAGTTATTTCTTTTCTGATAGCAAAACATGCTGTCAGAGTTTTACCTGCACTTAGCCAGCAAATTTCAGAGTGCAGAGGGATATCATGAAATTCCACAGAGAGCTCCTTAAGAAATTCCACTAATTTCCTGTGACTTTGAGCTATGTTACCACCTTTATTAAATTAACTATTTTTATTACATCCATCACAGCATTCATTTCAACAAATTTACTGCAGAGAACTTCTTGTTGAATAATGCAATGCAATACAGGCACATTGAGATCATTTTTTTCTTAGCAACCTTACTAAGCCAATGGTTTTACCAGTCATACATTTAGCACCCTCTGTCACTATTCACTAACATTTGGAAAATCAACCGTATGTCTCTGCAACCGACACAAGATCACTGTAGATATTTGAATCTTTCACGCTGGTAGGAAGTGGCACTAAATCAAGTTGTTTGCTTATTTCTGCAGTCCTCCTCGAAACTGTTTGGTAGGAAAGTGACACAGTTTTCAAATTTTTTGCATGTTTGTGATCACTGAAAGTTTTCGCCATATTAATCGCACACTACTTAATTATTTCGGCGGGTCTAAATGACATTTGATTTTTAGCCATTACCATGCACACAAGATGCCTGCACATGTGTTGCTTCAAAGTAGGTGCTTCTTTGCCTCCATATCCTATATTTGCGTTCACGGATTAAATGTTTACACACCTCACCAATTACACTCCGTATTTTACTTTATGTATAGTTTCGTAATAAAGGCAAATGTTGTATTCTTTCATTACCGACATCACTTGTGCACACATGATACATTGGGGCTGCCCTCCGAAGTCCGTAAACAAAAACTTGTTTTCCCCATCTTTCATTGAACTGTCTATTCTAGACTCCACTTCTTTTTTGCTCAAAGTGCTTAAACTCATGACACTTTTAAGTAGCATAACTTGATTAACGTCTACTACTCTAATTCACGGATGTACTTTAATTCCTCACTTGAGAGTCGAGACTGACAAGCGCCGTTCCGTAAATACAATACGACTTGATCACATTTCCTGTTGTTTATGAAGAGCACAGCTGTTTGGTTTTCTTTGAAGATAAAACAATAAAGTCAGTAGAAGTGGCATGGTGTGGCATTAAAACTCTGTTATGGAATATGATCTGAGTGCAGCCAGTGATACCAACAGTGGCCGTGGGAAACGAAAACTGATAACACGAACAAAACCTTCGCTCTTCATTCACTATTCAAATGTAACTTTATTGTATATTAAATATTGGGTAAAAAAAAATTAAAATAATTGGGATTTCGCAGAAAATAAATGAGAATTTTTTTAAAAGGCATTTAGCAAAGTAAAATAGCTAATACTATCGCAGGCCACATTTGGCCCATGGGTCGCCAGTTGGACCACACTGATATAGCTGATAGATTAAAATTTGTGAACTCTTGTTCTGTGCAATAATTTCTCATCACAGTGCTTCTCAGCAAGCTAAATGTACAAGCTCCGGTGGAAGGGGCTTGTATCCTCCCATTTGTGTTTCACTAGAAGTCTGTGGGGTTGGTAAATGTGACTATCCCCATCCATCTGCCTCCCTAGCAAGCACAATACCCGTTTTCCCTCCACCCCCTAATGGCATGGGGTGACTGGGAGGGAGGTGGCAGTCTTGTCTTGATGTATGTATCTGCAAGCAGTTCCGAAGGATGACACTTGTAGCACCTTAGTATGGCCCTAAGGAGACTTGGTTGGGCCAGCAACAACCGACGTATTGTGAGACACACATGCGCGCAATACATGATTATAGTAATTTGAATACTAAAACTGTAACCTTACCCAAACCACAACAAATAATACACCACTGTAAAGTATACAACTGGGGCTACTACAAGATTTTAAAATCAATTGATATAATGCTTTTATTTCTACCTGAGTACAAGTTGAATATACACTAGTTATTTGGCTGAAAAATGTACTGAACTAAATATTTTTTAGTTTGAAAAACTGCTGTATGTTACATCATGAAATTTTCACATCACATTCTCTGATACATTGTGAAGTTACAGGAGAGTCCCTTTAGAGCAAGATGTCAGGGTTCCAGTCTATATCCTCGCTATAAGAGTGTCCTCGCTGTTTCTGAATTAGACCAATTTTGATCCCCAGTAGCAACTACTACTTAAAAATCCCCCTAAAATAGTTTTAAATTGTGTTCAAACCACCATAACATAAAAATATCCTGCTATATGAAAACTGATTGCATGAAAATGAGCGGAAAATCTGACTACGCCACATAAGTATAGCCGTTCAGCCTACAATCAGTTGCTCGGCATATGCAGCATTGTCCCGCAATCAGTTGCCCGGCCTACGCAGCATTTCTGCTATAGTTTACTCGGCGGCCGGAGCAGTTCCCTGCAAGCAATAACTCACCTGTCACAGCTCCACATGACCACCTCAAACCAAATACCAGTATTTACTGGCATAATTCTCACACCTATTTTACAGGATCTTAGTGTAAAAAATTAAGGTGCATGAATTATGCAAGGAATCACCAAAACACGTGTATGTAAACATTACAATGGGATCTACTGTAAGTAATCCCTCGCCAAACGTAGGAGATAAGTTTTTTAAAAACACAGCACTTTATTTATTGATAATATATATGAAGATACATATTCAAAATTAAATCACTCATGTGCTGGGGCTAGCAGCAAAAACATAGCCATGTGCACGTAGCTGGGCGAGCGCCTAGATCCTCTCAGTGTGGCTGGGCGGGCGACCTGCCATTGTTGCTCGGCCCTAGATCCTTGGGCGGGCAGCTATCAGTCAGTCACTACACGATTACTCTGGTGGATTGCGGCGGGCTGCCTCCCGCCACTGCCATCATTACAGGTTTGGGTCACTTCATAACAACGGCCTAGTATTGGGAAAACACGACATGCACGTTAAACTCAGAAACAATGAATAATTTTTGGCCCGCTTCTCTATTACCGTGTTTTTGACATATCTAGGGAAACAATTGATAGATTCCTTCCAAATTAGGATTCAAATAGTACTGCAGGAAGTGGTATAAACTGGTATATTTTATGTAGGGCAGGCACTTATTTTGAATAATGATAGAAATATAAATATTTTAGCTCAGTATATTTTATTAATTAAACAAATTCCAACTTAACTTTGTATACTGGCAACACCTATTACAAACAATAAAATTTGTCTATGCAGTGGATAGTTCCTCTCCCATTTTGTAAGATAGCACTACCAATAAAAAAATTCTGATTTTATTTAATATCTACGGAAACAATAAAACCATTCTTTTAAAGTTAAGGCAAAGGTGTTGTACTGTAGTAGGCCATAATAAAAATTGTATTTTTAAATGTAGGATTGGTAGAAATAAAAAATTATTTTAGTTTTGTGGGCAATATCTATGAAACTATATATTTTAACTTAACTTTGTATATTGACACTATTCAATCATCAAAATTGTCTTTACGTTACTTTTTGTCCTCTATTTATGAAGAATGTCATATGAAATTTATGGGGGCTTTATGCCATATCTCGAGAACCAATTACCTGATTCCCACCAAATGTTACATTGAAACATTTAAACTAATTTGTACCAAATTGTGAACACCATAATTACTACAGAAGGCCATGTAAATTTTAATGAGTTGGACAAAAATTTTCAAAATGGCAACTTCATAAATAATTTTGCTAAGTCTGATGAATATAATAAATAATTTAACCAAATTCAACCAAAGTCTGTATGTAGACTGTATACATTGGATGAATCATATATTGAGCCCTTTTTTCTGGCAATTTCTATGATTGCATCAAATAAGAAAATAAAGTTTTTTATGTAAACATCAGGAATCAAACTACCATTTCCATCACATTCTTCACACAAGTAACGCTATGGTAGGCTATGCAACTTACATGTTTTATAGGGCTCAATCACTTATTTTCAAAATAAAGGCCCTGTTATATTAGTAAGCCCTATCATTAGAAACATTATACTGATTAAATCCAAAGTTGATGCTCCCAATCTGACGTCCGTAATGCAGTGGATTGCATGCTAGCTTATAGTACGAGGTTTTCTGGGTTCAAGTCATGGGTAATGCATGTGTTGTGTATTTGCAATTGTCTCAATACTGTTGCACAAGTTTCTGGTTTCATTTCTAAAGTTATTACTTTTAAATTGACAGTCAGTCCTTCCTACCATCTCAGCTTATAAGAAATAATTTAAAAATTAATTGCACCCTTGTTGAGAGAAAGTAGGCTAATTATTTATATCATTAAGTTCTCATTTTTTATTCAAGCAGAAGAACATTATAATTGGGCCATGGTACCATGGAACAATGGGTACAAACTGTAAAAGGTCCTACTGGAGACGAGCCCTTGTCAATGTGAAAGTGCACCTTTAAAGCACATCACAAGGTTGAAAAGTTAAAAACTCTGAACTGGACCACGAAATGTGACATCACCATTGAAGTGACAGACAACTTCTTCTCAAATGTTAGCAGAACGTTAGAACACTGCAATAGATATGGCATTGTCTGCTTCCACGGTTCAATGGCATCTGCTCCAAAGAGGAATAACTGCACATATTCATTTGTGAATAATTTGCTTGAGCTTGAGTCATAGATAATTCAGCCTATAATGGACTTGCAAAAAAGTAACCCATTGACGTGCAGTCACATAATATGTTTTTGGAAAAGTCCCACTTCAAAATATATTACAATGATGGCTGCAAATGCATTTAATGGTATCAAGAGGAGTGCATCTTCCAGAAAACATTTTCTAGCATCACACTGCACACACAATGAGCATGATAGAACAGCAAATGATACTTCGGGGAAGTTGTACCCTTCCTTCAGCACACTCCTGGTGCTATATTTCAACAAGGTAATGCCTGATCACATGTTGCCAGAAATGTCAAGCCATCTTCAAAACAAGGAAGATACCACTTCTACCCTGAGTTACATGTTCTCCTGATGTCACCTACAGAACATGTGTGGAATATGGTCACTCCATAACCAGTCCATCATTCTCATCCACCAGCCAGTACCGATAAAGTGTTGACATAGGTATAGGCTGTTCACAATAAAGTGAGCACTTTTGACGGCCTGGTTACTTTTTCCTTTCAGCAATTTTTTATCCTTTCAACATCTTTTTAAACAAATATTGCCATGTAAGTAATAAACACAGTGTGTACATTCCACGGCACTTGAAAGTTAACGTCTAAGGCTAAAGTAAAGCATACTTATTGACTATTATTCCAAATGATTGGACTTTCAAAAGTGCTCACTTTACCGTGAATGGCCTTTAGAAGCAAGTGATTCCCCAAGAACACATCCATGGCCTGTTTTATTTGATGCCACAGCATGTAGCAATGCTTACTGCAGCTTGTGGAGGCTTTAAAATACTGGTTTCTTGCAATTAATATTGCTGCATTGATCGGAAATGGTAATAGAGTGTAATACTATTTCTCATGATGCGTATAATTATCTTCCATTTTGATAATTGTTTCGTAGTATCACATTTTCCACAAACATCAGTGTACCAGAAAAAGTACTCTGCCTCATCGGATATTTTCTCATACAGCTCAGAAATTCATGTAGTCAGGGTCTAAAAACCTATCCTGAGATTTTGAGTGTGTGTTGTTTATCATGGCCAGTGGTATTTGGTACACGACTAAGTAATAAATAAGTTTGTGTATGTTGCAAATACCATGGCCACTCCAAATAAATACTAGTATATCTGGGTGTATCACGTTGCTATGTGAAAAAAATAATTATAATCAGTTATCAGTTAAGCTCTACTATAGTAAGTACGTACTGGAGTCAGCCCAGATTACTTAAAGCAGCAACAGAGGCACAAGTAATTTCTTCAGCAGTTAAGAATATTTTAATGTCTCATTAATACAAATCATAGCAATTACTTTGTTAAGTGTTGTTACACACACACTTGATATCCTTTGTGGAGGGACCTGTATTGTCTAAAGTGTGCTGTGGTTTTGGTGCAGACTTCCATGGCAGCAAAATAGTTTTTCTCAGCTGCAACTTCCAGCGACACATTCTGATCAGCTGGAGCTGCCAGTATCAGGGAAGACTTAAAGGTATTATTACCAGTGTGGTGGGAGGCACTTTTGTTCACAGTATTGCTCACAAGTGCTTTGCCCTCCTTTTCAGGTTTGTTTAATTCGTTTTACTTTTGGCCAAATTGTAGTTTGTCCCTTTGGCATTTTTTTGGCTATGTTGGTTTGCCAGCACTGGGTACCAAATTTTCTCTTCTTAGTAAGTAAATGTGTTGTAAAAACTGGAATATGGTATTGGCTAGTACTACACATATTCTTGTATAAGTGTTACGTTTGGCCTTATTCTTACCACAGTAAACCACATGGTCGAGGAAGGGGGAAGAGCAGGGATAAACTGTTATGTGCTGGGTTTCTCTTGAGGTAACCTTGGGATCATCTGTATTTTCCTTTATGTGAAAGGAGGTAGCTGACACTACTGCTGTCTCTTCATTTGCTCATTTTTGAGCAAGTGGCATCACATTTAATTTTTAAACTGGGAGCAGCACAAGAAGTTTGCTACATGCAGGTCCTTGCACAGTACACAGTATTTCTTCACTGGATCCTGTTAAGTGCATTAGGTAGTAAATATTTCACCACCATAGAAGCAACACCTTGGAGCAGATTTGTAGCCAGCGCTGTTAAAGTTCTGGCATTTTGTGCATTAAAGTGGCCCTCTGGTCAGTGGTATTCCCCCACCTTGACCCCTACACTACGGACAATTTAATTGTGGTATGAGTGAATTTCCAGTGGTAGTGGGTAGGTCCAATAGGGCCATTCCAAGAATTTATCTCAATCAAGAGAACATGGGCTGGCAGTCTAGGGATGGGACCCACTGGCTTCACATGGACCATCTAAAGGTCAGTCTTAGAACATGGGCCTTATTACCAATTTGAGTGAAATTTATTTACTTTTTGGCTAGCACCATGCTATAGCTCAGGAAGAGGCACATAGCTTGTGAGCCAGGCGACAACCTTTAACTGTTGTCACCCAATAGGCAACACCATCACAGATAACACAGTATGGCATTTCCACATTACTACTAGCAGAGCCTGGCCACCAAATTGCAGTACGGCATCTTTTCTGTATTACAGTGACCGGACCAATATTTAGCTTCTTGGGTTACTGCTGCTTACAATTTGTGGCCCTAGGGGTAGATTGTAGAGTTCTTACTATATATTTTTAACTACTGAATATCACTGCTTGAATTTTGAAACTATAATCTCACTTCAAAATGTAGTTATCCTTGAGTACATCTTTTGGGATGTGGAATATTTGTGCAAGATTTTTATCTTTGTCAGGTCAGAGATACTGTTTTCTTAATATCCAAATCCAGATTACAGAATTTTATATATATATATATATATGTATGAACAAGCAAAATTGTTTAGCTCATTGAATGCATTATGGAGAAACAAATTTAATACAGAAATAAAATAATCACGAAACAGCTTCCTGAATACTTTAGTTACTGAAATTCAGTGAATTTCATTTATAAGTCCGCTACAGGCTTTCAGCTATGTACCATTGTAAAATGGCAGTTAATTATGAACACCTATAACCTCATAGAAACCACCATAACTTTGTTAGGAATCATAGAAACTGTTCCACAGGTAACAAAGTACAACTTTTAACTTTATACGTCTAGTACAAAGTACAAATCACACACATTTACTTATGAAGGATAAAATATTTTTACCTTACGAAATACTTACTACATATCTGTGAATTTTATTCTCTAACACAATTTAGGAAATGCTGTTTTCCATGTGTCATGGTAGAGTAGTGGACATCATGCTGAGTGTAGATATTAGTTAATGTTTTGGGCATGGGTTTGATCCAAACCATTTCCTCATCTTAACTATAATAATAAACTAAATTTACATCACTAATACCATTAAAAACACTATTAATTTGAAGCCTCTAATTACTTAAGTGTAGGAGAGAGATATATTACACCGTGCCTACAGACATTACTAACACAGACCCTGGATCCCAGACTATTCTAATGGCTTATTAACTGACTTTCAGTTATTGGGATTTTATGGAATAATATTGTAACATTGAGATTTTCCAGGTATGGTTATCTGTTTGATTTCAGATTTGGTTATGGTAGCAATACAGTTATATGATTTTCAGTTTAAGATTTAGAGGTGGTGGTGGTTCTTATAATTCATTTTACCCTTAGAGGATATCGCATTGTTTCATTTTCAGATGAAGATTAAGAGGTTATCATCATTTGGTCTTTAGGGGGTAGTAAGTATTAAAATTGGTAAATCACGCAAAGTTAAAAAAAGTGTCCTAATTGGTTCTCGTCTCATCAATGCTGATTGAATGTAGAATATGGCGTGCTCAGCCGACAGCCAATCAGGATGCAGGTTACAAGAAGTGTGACGAAAAAAGCTTTTTCCTTTAACAAACATACAGCCATCACCACCGAAAAAGGATGTGTATATGGAACTAAACTTTTAAATTAGATACTGAGTGAACAGTTTACTGTGGGTGGGTAACACCTGTGGTTTAATTTCAATACCAGTTTCGGAATTACACTTACGTAGCCACTGGGGTATAGGCAGCTTCAAGTTTGCCCCCTTCATAAATTCTGAATCAAGCAGTTCATCTATAATTGCTGCAAGAGTTTTTAAATAGTCATTGATAACAAAATCAAATTATATTTGTTTATTTGTTGCGAGAATACGAATGAATGAATAAAAATGGAGAACAGAATTTTGGCATTCTAAGTGAAGATAAATGTTACAATATCTCTATTATGTGTTACATTATAGAACTTTTACTGTGCCCACATTCTTATAATGTGTTTGTGGCTCATGTTTTAAGATAGGTATCATCATCAAAGTAGAAATGCAATATACATAATATTAAAAATTATGAAGAAGCAATTGTACACATTACTATAAATATTAGAATGTTATTGACAAGAAGTAAAGATTTGTTTTCCACTTCTTAACCTTTTAAGATTCAGCAAACAACTCCATAGCATACATTTTATTTAACCTAAAGAGCCATACAAATTTTGTCTTATTAATCATTATTTTACAAATCCTCCAATACCTGTACAACAAGAAACAGGCTACCATGCAAATTTTCTGGCATTATTCAATAATTATTTGTAACCAAAAATGTGAAATTTCATCCCAACAGGCTATTAACAAGTGAAATAATTCTAAATGGAATGATTTCATTTTGAAACTCCTTAACTCGAAAATCACAAAATGCAAACCATTGTAGGATTCAAAGCAAACTCACAATGCACTTAAGTCACAAGATCTCAATAACTGGGCTCCTGGTCTCATATAAGGAGGTGTTATTAAACTTAGCTGTATTATGTACCTTCCCCTGTCCAGAGACCTAATGGAGGTAGAAAGATGCCACATAGAGATGCTGGCCATGTTCACTAATGATTTTACCCCTCAGAGAGAGATGGGTCCAACGTAACAGGGCTGCTGATATCTCCTTCCCAAGTTATGGTAATTTTCTAACAATGCCCCACCCCCTCCCAAAGAGTATTGTCGACACCATCAACCAGATGCAGGTCTAGGCGGAAGGTAAATCAGGACAAGATTATAATACAGAATTGTTAATAAAAGCATATCACACCCAGAAAAGCTGTGTCAGAAAAATGAATAAACTATGGAATACAAACTGACAGTGGACCATAAAGGAGTTTGAGTTACAAAAAATATGTGAGAGACTGGATGTGCCTTGACTGGATAACAAGTAAACATAATTTTGACAAAATGTGCTTGCTTTATTTCTGTTATCCTACTATATTCTTCATGTTCTTCATTTATAATATATTAATCCAACTAGTACAGAGAAATTTTGATAATTTAATGGTCAGGCATGTGTTGCAAATTAGTTTGCAGTTAATTACTTGGTTTATTCTGGATTTTGGTCATAATTTAATTATTTGAACATTCCGCAGTCCAATTAAAACGAATAATCAAGAGTTTAATGTACATAAAAATATATTCAAAACCGCAATTTTCTTTTATTTAGTACATGAATTAATATATTAATTTTACTATGGTTAATAGGTAAGTGAAGAATATTAGGCAGGTGGCCCAATTTTTAGTTTACTCATTTGTTGTATTGTGCCCGGTGTCTCAACACCGACACAACCTCCTTCGCAACTATCCATCTAAACCTATCATTATAAGGAAAAGGCAGGAAGGAGAATGACGTTAACCTCAACACCCATAATATATCAACACCAGTAGCAGCGCAGTAGGCATGTTAAGTCGTTTCCATTTCTGTCCAAAATGGGTGGGTGTCAACCTTAGTCTCATACCACACCACCTTCAAGAAATTTGCTTCATTAACCAAAAATTCTTTCAAAAACATCTGAAAGAACTTTTTATTGAATGTGCATTTTATAGCGTAAATAAATATCTAAACTACAAAAATTAATAAATTACTGTACAATATTTCATTGTAAACATTTCTTGTTCCAGTTTTTCTAGTTCCCTTTATGTTTTGTTTCAGTAATACGATGACACCTCACAGCATGTTGGGAGAAGAATAGCCACATTATGAAGAAAGAGATAATGTGTGTATGAGAAATCTGGCATGTGTGTGTGTGTGTGTTACTGTGTCCAGTGTATTAAACAATGTATGCTTTAATTTGACTTGTCCAATATATTTGTATAGCTATATATTGAAAAAAGATATTGTGGACGCAATAAACCCAACAAACAAACAATACAACATAACCATTATTTTCTTTGTACTTTACCTCATCTCACAATCAGATACATATTCCAATGGTTCTTTTAAAACAATCCAATAATACCAATGGCTCACTGAAAAATAATCCAAAATGCCAATGACTCACATTAAAACCATCAAAAAATACCAATGGGCAATGACTCCCTTTAATACAACCAAAATAGAAATTATCACATTCCCATACTTTAGAACATTGAGAAAATTCTAATTTAAAGATTTACATTTAGTCATCTCTTTGATCAAGGCAATTTTGGATACACCTCAATATAAAAACCTTCATAAATTATATTAAAACAACATTCACAAAAAATAGTACTAAAAATACATATTTCCTGAAATCCTTAATTAAATAACTTCACTTTCTTATTTTCCAAATACACTATTCACAATCAAACTATTACAATAGTATTTTGTACCAAAATACACTGAAATCCTCTTTACAACAATATAGTGTTGAACCTAAAGTGGTCTCTGGAGCGAATATTCATACGCCCATGAAACCCCAATCGCGCTCCAACCAACTCACACCACATCACCATACAATTTTAGCAACACTGCAGCCAGACAAATTTTGAGCCTGAGGATATTCTTCCCGCCAGGACATTCGAGAGAATCTGTATTTCTCAAAACTGCAAACACACTCCTATTCAATACACAGAGCTCGGGGATATTGTCCCTACCTGTACACTCGAAAATGCTGGTAGTGCTCTGGCAATTACAATCATCCACGTCCAGATCATATATACACACACACACTTGGGCCTGAGAATAATCTCCCCACCAGGACATTCGAAAATGCCAGTAGTGCTTTTGTTTATTTATCACATTCCACATCCACACTCACACACACGATACTTACACACTGCATCCTTCCCTTGTACAACTCTGCACACACGTTTGTCCAATTCCACGATGACACCATACAATCCCCTGTCCTTCACTCGCAAACTAATCAATTCTTCTTCTTCCCCACTTTGGCAGCAATCCAACATCCCTAAAACACACTCTTGATGACTTCTTCCAAAACTGCCCAGATCCGAAGCAAAACCTGGTCATCCCTTTACGAGTTCCAGAAAATCCCTCCTCACAATAGTCTGACATAGCAGTTGTTCCACTTTTACACTTTTGTGGTAGGGGTTTTATTTAAGTCCCAATTTCCCATATCTGTGATTCCTCCCTTGCCCACCAACACTTACTAAAAGCCTGTAACACCCAGCCACGGAACCAAAGTCCACTTCCTCAATAGACCAATTAAAGTTCAAATCCGCAAGCAACTCATAATCAGTCAGAGTCTGCTCATAACCAACTCACTTCAAATGTCCGGGCACAACTGGAGCATTTACTGTCCCAATTGCCTGTACGAGTAGTAAAAAACAAAGTCGTATTTCTAGTGTGCAAAAACTCAAAATCCATTATCACCCAGAAATTAATCCAAGTCCCACTATCGCTCCAGAAAAATTATTCAAAGTCCTCTTTCTTCTGGCAAATTTTCAAAGTCACACGATCATGAAGCTCTACTTGATTCCATGCCTAGCACTGATATTTATACCTGCATTTATCTCCACTAGGCATGCCCTCTCTCCTGATCCCGTCGACAGTAACGCACTAATTTCTACAAACATTTTAAATTTTACAATAGCAGCCACCAATAAGCACAAAGCCGATGAAGCAAGCCCCTTGTGTCTCCTCGAAACCACCCGTCAAACACCTCTGCACTGTAGCACAGTAGCGACACAAGGGGTCGAGTGTAAATAAACACAGAACTCGCTGAAAACGCAAGATATCTTAAAGGAAAAATACGCTCCGATTATAGTTCACAGTATGTGGTGCATCATTAAGGGCCAGATTTATAAATTATTCACTATTGCTTCCAGTAAAGTGAATTTTATAGTATCTTGTAGATAGAAATTATTCCCAGCATTTTTACATTATTTATGATTATTATTTGTGATGCCAGTATAATCAAAACTATTAAGTAATTATCACATATCAATTAATTATGCATAATTTTGTATAATGCTTCAGAGGAAAATAAACTATTTATGCAAAAAAAAATTTAATGCTTGACAATTGATTTGAGGGAAGTACCATTCTTTTTGCATGCAATACCTTTACAATTTTCTCAAAACGGTTTCTTCAAATCTCTTAAGTATAAATGGACTAAGCCAGTACATTTGATTGCTTATATCTAGTGTGTGTATGTGTGTTTATATATATATACACACACACACACGTGTGTGCACATGCCCACATACATGGATGCACACACATGTGCACTCATACACACGTGACCACACAACATAAAAAAACCACATAAAAACACACGAGAAAAAAAAAACACAAAAACATGCACAAAAAACAACACACACACATTTATTACCAGCATGACTATCTCACAGCTGCCTCTTACAACTGTCTCATTCCTAAACTAAATTTCTCTGACACAGATAACTCCCACTAAATAGTGAATACATATATGCATATAGATACATGGCCAAGGAATGTAATTATATCTTTATTGTATACCTCAAGGAGAGGAAAAACCAAATAGTGTCCTACAATTTTTTTTATTCATGTTTAATGCCTGTCAATAAAATTTTTCTATGTACATGAGATATGAATAAAATATATACCGGTGAGTTATAAATAGCAAATAAACTTTGTCTCCATTTTCATAATCTTGTTTACCAGTATTTAATATCTGTTTGTTAATACATTCTATAATGTAGTGACATGTCACATATGTATTATAAAATAAAAGTTATTTCAATTTCAATTATTCTATTTAGTAGTAGAAATTTTTTTTTTACTATATTTGTATTTGATTCAAAGAATGTTAATAAAATGCCCTTACAATTATTACAGTAATTCAATTCTTTTACATGTTTTGTATTTAAGATTTATAAATTTTCACTCAACTTTTGTAAAAGTTTAATCACAATACATTATTTCCTTCAACTTATCTAATCAAGCTGCACGCTAATGGACTACAGTTTTTTTAGCAGCATGTGAAATTGTGATTCAGTGCAAAAACACTCATAACAAGTATGAACAATATGACAGACACTACTATGCCAGAACAGTGCATCACGTATGTTGAACATGTTCAGTGAACTGTTTTACTCAATGTAAGAGACAGTCCTCAAAATACTAAATACACAAACTGAATAAGTGCTTTTAAAAACGAAATGCAAATGTGTAAATATCAAAAAGACACCGTAAAAATGTATGTCGATAATACCTCTTTACGTAATTCCTACAGGAAATCTATATTATTGTAACTAGATATTCAATTACTTGCTATGTTACGTTTAAGATAACTTCACAGGTCTTTCCTTGTATGGTAATATTGCTAACGCATTTGCCTAGTACCATATGGCAATCGCCATGCCATCACCTACATCACAACTAATTGACCACTATAATTTGTGAAATGAGTTATGTTTTATTTAAAATTTTTACTTATTTGTGTATGTACACCAGCATTTTGTTAATCCCTATGTCACACAAGTCATTTGCACTGAGTAAAGACAATGTCCACACTGCACTGCAGGGTAAACTAGCAGCGTGTTATTGAAGGTGCCATTGCTGACAAAGAAGGCACGAGTATTCAGTGCTACCAATGACGTAGTCTCTCATACCCTTCATAAAGGTAGTACAATTACCTAGACTTAAATACGACCATTAGTTTTGTATATCACCTTGCCATAATCTGTGTACAACTTTCTACTTATATTCATTTTTTAATAATGCTTAGCTATTTCAGCCTACCGGCATACCAACTTATAAAATTGTCATTTCTTTAATGTTAACTTTTCCTGGCACATTGTAGAGTGAACTAGTACCACAAACGCCCACTTTTCAAACATCCTCTTGCTCATGTCCACAGCCTAGTTTTTGGGGTTCTTCTAATATTTTAGCATTAAATGTGGCGCTGGACACACTTCCTTCTATCCCGTGGTCCGCTATACAACATGCGTAGCTGTTATAATTAAAGGTTGACCTCCTCGTTGAACTTGAGACCAAATGTTACATATTTAAAATCTTTACTGCCTTGCCAGTAATAAGAAATTCACATTATTCCTTTCTGCTCCGAGACATCACTCAATTGTGAAACATTGAAAACGTTGGTTCGAACTTTGATTTGTGTATCTGATACAGACATTAAATTGAAATTGTGACTGCCACCATTCATTCCACATTCTTCGCTCCTGTGTAAGAGCTCCTCTGCCACTTCCAGTGCCTCTGAACCCTCTCCAGGATGGCTCCAGGGTATCACTTCTACTACAGCAGCAGAGACTGCTGCAATTTCGACAAAGGGGACAGTGTAGTGGCCACCAAAGGGCCGCACAAATTTTACTTAAGGTACAACGGAGTGTAGCATAGAGAGAAAGGAGCATATTTATTTAACAAGCTCTGCCTGATCCATGCCAGTGGGGTATAAATGCAAAGTGCGTCGTGCCATCCCCCTCACCAGGCGCAACCAAGTGATCAAGGCATTACGCCATGTCATTGTCGGAGGAGACGACACATTCAGAGAGGCTGAAGACGAGAGCTACAACACCATCCAGGCCTAGAGGAGCTCTTGGCCATTCTGCAGTACTTCTCATATGGTGAGCATAATCTGGATTTATAGTTCGGCGTAAGGCTACTTATATAGCCCCATTATTCAGTATCCAGACCATTCAGTAATTAATTACTGCTGGCAAGGATAGGCACATCAATATAAAGTACCGTTAAGGTAATCGACACACGAGTGTGCCAATTGAGAATAACTGTATTGTGATTGTTCCTTTTTTGTGCGTACTTAATATTGTACTGTTATGTTAATAAACTGTTGCGTTTAGAGAATTCCTTGTTTGATTAGTTTCAACCACCATCAGCTACTCCTCCACGAGTGCTTCCCCTTCATACAGCAGTCTAGCATTATACACATTGAAACCAGTAATACCAGAGTGAAGTAGTTGAGAACACAACCAGAGATAGGAGGAAGGGGAGCGCTACACTGGTGGAGCCAGCCACCTCTCGACCCACCTTGTGCTCATGCGAGTAAGTTTCTATTTAGGAATTCTTCCAGTAGATTACGCTTCACTCTGTTTTATTGCACGCTACAGGAAACCAGAAAAGTAGGAGAGCAAAACGTGGCAGCACTTCACGCAAACCACAGTGTGCTTATGCGTAGTAGTTCTGCGATAGTTCAATTATTTATTCATTATTTCTCTATTCAAGTATATTTAAGTAACTTCATTGCAGTAGTGAGGATAACTTTCAGAATTGTTTTAGTGTGCCAGTATAAATGTGTAGTTGTCTATACAACTAGTATAATTGCGGTAGCATACATGATAGCTGTTTCCTCCCACGCGGTCAGGACAAGCACTGTAAGCAAACATGTGCAAGGATAGTTCGCCACGCGCATAAGTCAGCAAATCGCAGAGATGGCCTTGCCAGCCTAGCATCTTGACGTCACGTTGCCCGTCCAGGAGTCTTAGAATAGCTAAATTCTGCTTCTCTTATACTAATGCATGATTACCGCTTGTTTCTGCATGTAGGAACACCTGTTCTTGTAAGCTAGAAAATCTTCACTTGTTTTGTATGTGTTTTGGAGATCTTTCCAACTCCTTCACTTTTGCATTTAGAACTAGTTTTAAGTTACTCAAAGTGAGCGGAAACAACAACTCACATATTCAGATAACGTTTAAGTCTACACTAGATAATGTTATTCTATCATGTCGTAGTGGGTACCGAACAGAAATCTACAGCACAAACGATAAGGAAATTAGTTAAAACACTAATGGTTGATTTAAGCTATGCTAAACTCGCGGTTGAAATACACGAACAATTAAGGAATCAGATAACCAGTGAAAACACAGAATCGATTGCAGTAATACACACCTCATCTACAGAACAGATTTCACCATTTGAACATACTTATCAACAACCACACCAATCAACATTTAACGAGGTTGGTACAAGCAGATATTTCCAACCACGTCCACTCCACACACTTCAGAAAACAAATCCACTTTTAATATCCATTCCCAGCATGAATACTAACATCACGGAACACGAGTACACGACCATACATCAGACCACAGAACACACTAATAATACGGCTGAATTACATAACTCTACACCAGCACAAGTACAGGTTGTAGCACAATCACAATAACAAATATCCACATTCACAGGCGAGAGTAATGAAAATGTGGAGGAATTTTTAGACACCATCAACGCCACAAGCAAAGTTAATGGTTGGTCTGAACTTGAGAAATGACTGCGTCTAAAGTTTTACCTTCAAGGCACAGCAAAGAGGGCTTATGAAAATGTTTATTACGCCAATACAGAGCACATTTCCTGGGAACACATTGAATACAAACTATTAAACAATTTCACAAAGCCTGACACAACAGCCCATTACAGACAGCTGCAAAACAAACACCACCCAAGCGAAATTTGTCAGACTCGTATTGAAAATTTAATTTTCTATAAGAATAAGTATGAACCACAATTGCCAGAGTCAGAATTTGTTAAGATAATTTGGAACTCTCTGTAACCAGCCCTTGCCGACAAACTTGTATCATTAAAAAAAAAACAACATTCTAAACCAACTATTACACATCAAAAACATTGAGTTTGGCGTATACAGATACAAACAGAAAATTGAACATGCCTCACAAAGTACACAACATGTCAAACTCTAAGAGGACATAACTATGTTGAAAGAACAAATAGACACGCTCAAAAACATGAACAATCATTTAGCACCATGCCCACATTTAGATAGTTACGTTCAAAAACATATATTTCTACATGTGTACAAAGAACCCACTCACAGAGAGACGCATATTCAGACCAAGTTTGATAGGCCCACTGCATTTGAAAGGACACAGACTAGGGAACAATACAAGACAACCATCACACCAAGGCCCCTATAAATACCACACACACACCACACCAGGCAGGCCCATTAAGGGCACAAGACAAACGTTACGAAAGGAAACAGATAGAGGTAAGGGCGCCAAATTACACAGAAAAAAGTGTCTCCCCCACCCAGGAAAGGAACAACAGAGTTTGTGATGCATGTCGAACTATGTTTAATAAACTTGTGCCACAGCATTTGTATGCTGATATTGCTAAATTTAACTTGCATAGCAGCCTGACAGTAACGACCAAACCAGGATTATTACAGACAAATGTATGCTCAACAAACAGACATATTGAACATCACTCCATATCCAAAATACATTTCCCGCTGCAGGCGCAACCAGCTACCACAGTTAGGTCAAGTAAAGTTCCGCCTCAGCGAATTGCGCGAGAGCCGCCGGCCGAGTACGAGAAACACAAACACGTCACTCCAGCCCCCCGCGCGATCCAGGTCAGTGTTGCCAAACCACCATTGCCCCGCGCCGAAAAGTGTGACCTTGCTTAGTCTACACGAACTGTCGACGATACACAGAAATTCGCTGGACCGTGCAATCTTGCCCAAGACACGTGCACCCTGTGTTTGTATACAGGGCATAAAGCGCATCATTGTAGTTTGTTTCAAAACCAGAATTTCGAATTTGCGACCCATGTAGAAGACAGATTTCAACATTTTAAAAACAAATTCAGGCTGACACAGAGAACTGTTTTTCTAGAGCGCGAAACAAGAAACACCGCCATAGCCGTTAATAGTTGTTGTCACAACACTAGGAGCGATGCCCGCAATGATGAGCCAATGTTTAAAAACATACTGAGCAGGCCTGCACTTCAATTTAGTTCATGTCAACATGCTCACCCCGCAACATAAGCAGAATGTCAGCATGCCGGACTTCACACATCGACACAGCGCGTTTTGTTCCTATCAAAGGAAGAAAATATTACGTATTGCTAGACACTGGGTGCTCTCGCAATAGCGTAGCAAGCACATTAATTTCTACACAGCATCTTCAACATTTAAATGAGCACATTACTTTAGTTGGAGCTACATTAGTTTTGACTTCACCTAACTTTAAAAACACAATTAACTTATGTGTATCTGGACGCACATACCCGAAAGAATTTTTAGTCGTGGATAACATAAAGCGAGATTTGATATAACTAGTAGATTTCACAAAGAATTATAACGCCATCCCGCTATTAAAACATAATATTCTCTTTATGCATGGTCACAAGTCTAATAAATTAGTACATATACAGATACACTCGTATACAGCAGTACATGATGATACTACTACTATTTAACATTCCTTCAATGCATAGTTTTGAATCCGAACAGACCAAGCTACCACATATTAACAAGAAGTTAATCAGCAAACAAACAGAGGCGATTGCCAATATTATTAACAAATACAAAGATAGGTTTGCTAATACTGTATTGGAATTAACTTAAGCTGGAAATTTTAAAATCATGTTAGAATTGCCAAAAGATAAGCCAGTAGCTACAAGACTGTACCGTATTAGTCCGAAAATTCCTGAGCTGATAATACATATTAACGACATGGAACAGGCGGGAAATATAGCGGAAGCTGACTCACCTTATTCTGCGCCGAGTATGGTCATTTCAAAGAAAAACGGTGGGTTAAGATTTTTAACTGATTTTAGGAAACTAAATCAATATTTAACAATAGTGCAGTACCCATTACCTTTCACTGAAGACATTTTGAATGCTCTACAGAACTTAGAATACATTACAAGCTAAGATTTATTCTCAGGTTTTTACAGTACTCCTGTTAGACAACCAGACAGTTACAAACTAGCGTTTATCATCAATGGAGTAAGGTTATTCCAAAATAAAATAATACCAATGGGGTTATCAACATTGCCTCAGTACTTTCAAATTTTCATCAACTCACTTTTAAGACTCCTACAATGGACTGCAGCCATTGCCTACATCATGATATATTTATTTTAGATAATTCATTTTAGGAACATCTAGACTATATAGAAAAAGTTTTTGAGAGGCTACGTATGTTCAATGTCAGAGTAAATACAAAGAAACGTACATTTGCAGAACAAACAGTCAAGGTACTCGGTCACATCACACTGCAGGGTATAACTACAGACCCAGAGAAAGTTTGTGCTATTGAACACATTGCATCCCTGACCAATAAAACAACTACACCCATTTTTAGGAATGACTTCTTACCTCCGTAGGTATATAATGAATTACGTAAATATAGCACAAACACTTATTGAATTAACGAAACATAATATAACCTACAAATTGAATGATATCCAACAACAAGCATTTGTGAACCTGAAAAAAAGCTATATTAGCAGTGCCCATGCTACAAAAGTTTGATGAAAAGAAAAGTATAATATTAGCATGTGACACCAGTAACGATGCGGTAGGTGGAGCGCTTATGCAGGAGGAACCACACATAAAACAACATTCTATCACCTTTGCTTCCAAAACGTTATCGCTTAATAATCGTGCTGGAATGCGACAGAAAGAGAACTTCAAACATTACGTTATCTCTGTAACCATTTTCGGCAATATTTATATGGGCGCCACTTCAGAATTGAAACAGACCACCCCAGTTTTAGATATTTGTGGTCTATGGTGGATCACAACATCCGCATTCAGAAAATGGCAAGTTAAACATCCTCCTACATGCCTTAACTCGTATTAGAACAGCCACAGGAACACATACACAAAAAATTCTAGTTAACAACACTAAATATGATGTTAAACAACAAATGGTCAATTGCACATCACTATAGCAAGCCTTAGCCGAATGAGTTTTACAAAGAGCTGACAAGCACAACAAAAAAAAATAAAAATTGATACAACATTAATCATTGCGACGAAATAAATAACTATTTTAAGGTCTAATTACAATCTAAAGACAAAACCAAGGTGGCCAAGGCTCTTTCGAGCGAAGGTATTTTACCAATGTACACTATATGCAAAATAATCACCATCCTGTATCAGTTAATGTCAGTGGTAATGGAAGACCACCCCAACAAAGTTGAAACACACTGTATTGACCCCCTTTTAAATGGTAAAATCTTTATTATTAACAAACAAGGAAAGCGACATTTCTTGCCTCCATACACTCATGAACAAGAGTATATCAAAATTGATGACTCGATTTTACATTTGTGTCCTATAGTTTTAAATACTTCACCATTTGTTGGAGAATATGAACGCATATTAGGCAATTAAAACTCGCATTGCTTCACCCAGATCAGGTTGACAATAAATACCGTAAATTGAGTAGACAATATGGCATCACTGCAAACTGCAAAATTTTCTTGAAAGTCAACAAACCACAAGGCCACACAAAACTAAATCTAGCACCGCAAGTTTATGTAAAGGAAATCATTCAAGTACATCACAACGCAATATTCGGAGGCGGTCATTTTGGCATGTTCAAAACTCTACAAAAGATTAAGCAAGCATACTACTGGGATACAATGAACGCCGATTTAAGAATTATGTACACTCGTACGCAATAATGCTAAGCCTATGGGTCAAATGACATCTATCCCTCCCAGCCACATTTGAAAACTTGGGCTTTAGATGTGAAAGGAAACTTCCCTACCACTGTACGTAGAAATAAGTATATTCTTGTAATGACAAAGTACTCGACTAGATACGTTGTAGCGAAAGCCGTACCTTCAATCAACGCCGCCACGTGTGCTGAGTTCATTAAACAGGTTATCTTGCAATTCGGTTTCCCCGAACAAATTTCGACAGACCAGGTACAAGCTTCCAGAATGAGTTAATAAGTCAACTTTTGAAAACATTTGGTATCAAAAAATTAACAACTACTGTCTATAATCCTAGATGAAACGGTTTGGTAGAGACCACGAACCAATTGTCAGGGAACAATTGACCGCTTGTGCAAATACGGACTAAACCAATTGGGACCTTTATGTAGATTTTATCATCTTCAATTATAATACAAGCGTAAATACAACCACTAAATTTACACCATCTGACATATTACATGGCGTAGACGCTGTGCATCCAGCGCAAGAAGTAGCAGTTCAGTATTCAGAATGAGCTCATGACTGGTGCCAAAGACTGCTACAAAACCATAAAACTGCTAAAGTAAACTTGATTCAGGCCCAAGGGCATCAGAAAATCCTGTTTGACTGAACACACAAAGTATGCTGCGTATAAATGATTAGGTGTGGGTATGTAACAGGGGCAGACAAAAAGCGCTCACGCATCATTATCGCAGCCCCTTCAGGGTACGCGACATCTTAGGAAATTCAACCGTCTGCATTCAGATAAACCAGATGCGAGCCCGTAAGTTCAACACAGTCTGCACCTGTCATACCAAACCCACCTTAGTATACTAACTCAGAATTCCTTATAAAGTAATTATATTGTAAATGTTTAGTTGCTCAGTGTTACATATATAAATATATATGTTTTTAAAAATGTGTTACAGTATGTGTAAATGTCTAACTGAGACGAGCAAAGTAATGAGAGCCACTGTGGGAGCCATTTGGAATGACGCCCATGCAACCTGTACATTCCGCATCTGGGACACACTGACCACGCTCTGCACACAGCACGTGTTTACCACAGCAGGGATCAGTCAGCACGATGTGCCGGCCTAGTCTTCCCGTCTGCCCCCACACTGCGAGACAATTGCAGCACCACAGAGGCATGGAGAAGGGGAACCACGGCCGCCAACCCGAGAATGAGTGCTGCACCACTACGGCAGCAACAACATGCTGCTCTTACAGCCAGACACCGTTGGCAGCAGTGCTCAGGCATGAGGCACGCTCTGAGCATGAGCTCCACCGTCACCATGGCAACACCTATCGCTGGACGAGCTCGAGCGGAGGAGTGGGGAGTCCGCTTCGCTCTCCACACAGCCAAGGTCATGGCTGCATTGTGAATTGTCCTACCAGCCGTCCTCACAGTGCCCGTCACATTTTGTACACATGCAGGGGTCTACTGGACCCCTGCCAACATAAGCTTTGTTTATGAGGATAGCATCCCAATTGTTTACACAATCCCACTACACTTTCCAGTAACACAAGTGTCACTTGATGAATATTTACATATAACATGCATTGACCAGATGTTGAACTCCTGTAAAATTGACCAATTACTTTATGAATATTTACAAGTAGTAGAAGGTGGAGTACTAAGAGAATATCTTGAATAAGTAGGCACACGATTCCGGCAGAAGCTCGGAATCAAATTGCTCGGGGACGTAAGTAATTGGTGTTGTAACATTTTAATGAATAAGCACCTTTGTGCGTTACTTGATAATGACAATCAACTTGACAGCCAAATAAACACTTTAGCTAGCAACATACAAACTACTAACAAAGCTGTCAATGTCACCATTAAAGTGATCAATGAAATAAAACACCAAGTTAAAGGAAAAGTTAATTCTTTGGCAGCAACAATCAATGGCATTTCCCAAGTTTTGCAAAAACAGCACTCAGCCATAAGTAAAATTGACAATGCCAAGGCACAGTTAAATTTACTGTCCACAAGTGTCTTACAAATCATAACCAATGTAATTCTTGAGGAATTAGTTAAAGAGTATATAAATTCATGTGAACTTAACAAGTTATCCTTGAGTGCAGTGGAGGGGAAGGAAAGAAAGAAAGAAAATGCTCATGCGCGCATGCGCGTGCATGCACACACACACAGAGAGAGAGACACACACACACTTTTTCTTATTCATATGTAATAACTATCAATAAAATTTTCCTATGTAAATGAGACATGAATAAAATATATACCAGTGCGTTATAAATAGCAAATGAGCTTGGTCTCGATTTTCATAATCTTGTTTACTAAACAAGGAGATAAAAAGACCAGTATTTAACACATGTCTTAATACATTCTATAATGTAGCGACACATCTCACATGTATTGTAAAATAAGAATGATTTCAATTTCAATTATTCTATTTAGTAGTAGAAAAAGATTTTAAAACCATGTTATGCAAATGCCCTTACAATTATTATAGTAATTTAATTCTTTAACATGTTTAATATTTAAGATTGTATAAATTTCCACTTAACTTTTGTAAAAGGGAAATCAAGACATTATTTCCTTCAACTTATGTAATCAAGCTGCATGCTAATGGACTACAGTTTTTTTAGAAGCATGTGAAAATGTAATTCAGTCAAAAACACTCATAAGTATAAACAATTAATACGACAGAGACTATTACGCCAGAGCAGTGCGCCATATACGTTGAACGTTTTCAGTGAACTGTGTTACCCAATGTAGGAGACAGTCCTCAAAATAATAAATACTTGACGCGCGGAATAAGAAATTGTCACTTGGAACCAGCTTAGATTTCCTTGGCCACGTCGTAGACGACGCAGAAAATAAACCAAATCCACTCTAGCTAATGCTAATTGAGGAATACCAGCCGCCGTGTACGTAAAAGTAGCTCAGTAAATTTTTCGGGCTAATAAACCGGCACAGAGAATATGTTGAGAATTTCGCCATCATCACAGCCCTGCTGACGGATGTTATCAGCATAAGTGAGTTTTCAGTGGACTAGTGACACAGCAAAAACAATCGCAGAAATCAAACAAAAATTACCATCATGCCAGGCTAGCCAGATATGACCCCAGCCGACACCTATACATGCAAACTGATGCCATTCAGGATGTCCTAGGAGCCATCTTGCACCAGTGATGACGACGGAAATTACCACTTATCGATATCTCCAGCGCCAAACTCGGCCCTACGTAATGACGATACCATGTAAATGAACAGGAATGCTTGGCCGTCATCTGGGCCACTAATTACTGGGCTTATCTGGAATACCAGAGATTCACACTATGTACTGATAACGGGTCCCTAGCTTGGCTGCACAGTATGCACGAGGCGAGAAGTACACTAACCATTTGCGCACTACTTCTGCATTGTGGAACAACGTTCTGGAAAATGAGAATTGGCTGGCACACGCGCTGTTTTGCTCTCACAGCAATGACGTAATTGTGCAAGAAAATGCGGAGTGAAAGGAAGTAATGCCACTGGACACACAAAAGACGTTCCAGGAAGTTGATGTCTAACAGCTGGATGCGGTAAACAATTAAGTTCTGATTAGTGAACTGTATCAAAAGGTAGAGAAGGTGCAGTTACGATGTGCACTGACACAAGCAAAGACTGACACAGCAAAACGTGGAGTGTTGGTGTGTAACTGACAGTCACCTATAAACCTGTTCACCCACCGATTCTCAGAACTGACAGTTGTTCATGGCCCCGTGTGCGAGAGAGAAAGTGTTAGCTTATGCACTTAGCAGTAATGCAGCAGGACACCCAGGAATTAACCAGACTCATGCCTGCCAGCACGTGCAACAGTGCATTATGTGTCACTTGTTCAAAGAAAGGCACACATATAGAAAACAGCAGCAGCAGCAGCCACGATTACCACAAAGGAAATTTGAAACCTCTTGTCTAGACCTTATGGAACCGTACACCAGAACAGCAGGGGGGAAAGCCCATTATAATTGTGGACATTGACAATTTTTTAAAATGGGGGGAAGTGTACCAGGCAAGTGGCGTTCGAGCGGCGAACATAGCAAAAGTGTTGAGTGACTATTTCTTCCCTAGGTGAGGGTACCACAAAAATCTCTCAACAGATAACAGGACCCAGTTCACAGGGAATAAGTGGTGAGAGTTGTATACCCAGTGGGAGGTACAATACATAAAGCCTGCAATTTATCATCCACGTACAACTCCACTGAATGCCGCACCACAAGCTCAAAGATCAACTGCGGTTCCAGGTGACCAGCACGTCACGTGGGCTGACCACCTGTCCGCCACCATGTCTACCCTTCGCCAAGGTGTCAATGGAGACACCAGCAAAACACCTGCCGATGTGCTGTTCGGACATACCCAAACCTGCCGGGTGAGGTCCACTGCCCACAGGTGGGGGTAGCAGCAGCCCAGCAAATATTGTGTGGGCTTCACGGTCAAATGGAGCAGGCCGCAAAATGTCATCAAAAGCTGTGGACTCACTACCTACTTGTCCCAACTTAGGAGGAGAAGGGCCAGAGTGCATTGGGATGACATCCGGCTGTCGTCGCGTAACGTTGCCGAAGAAGTTGCGTCATGCACTCCGGGACCCCACGATAGCGATGTCAATGCCAAGCTCCCCCTGGTAGCAATGAAGGGGGAAGGTGCACTGGCACCTTCAGCAGCCTGTATCAAGAGAAGCACAGAAGAAAGAGGATGTACCAACCCCCGTGACCCACAAGGGTGACGCTCCTGCCGAGCGTCCCCGGTGACGCTCCTGCCGAGCGTCCCCAGGAGGGTGCCACAATGGAAAGTATGCAGACACTTGCAATAGACATGCCACCAGCTGGGGTAAGAAGCCCTATGTCACCCGGCGCACTGGCGCCACGGAGGGCATGTAGGACAGCTGACCCAGTTGCTGCTGATAACACAGCGCCTACAAGCATCGTCACTCAGCCACCTGCACCATTACCGACACCAGTACTTCCAGTGGCACAACCACCTTTATATGCCATGATGCCCGTCGTGGTGGTGCCACCAACACCAGAGTCATTCAACTCCCCGACGTCGCCCGCACCAGATATTCCCCTACTGCAATATCAACTGCATCAGGACGCTCACCGGAAATATCAACCAATGGTGAGGGGATGGCCCCATACAGCAGGAAAGTAGCAAGGGTGCAGTCACCGGCTAGAGGGACACAGCAACATGATCCCCACTCCTCTGTTGTTGCCTGTCCGGGATGCTCCAGGTGGCAGCAGGGCTGACACGACACCATTGAGAGCAGCAAAGCAAATATTGACGGCGGCAGTGAAGGCAGCGGGTCAGCTGGATTTTTTCCCCTTCGCCGGTCACACCGATGGCACTAGCCATCGCAGGCGTGCTTCATGATCAGGGGCGCCACCATATCGCACATCACACAAACTACCTACCTACCAGCATCGGCAGCCGCTCCAGAGGCGTGTGGACCAAATGAGATTGGTATGCACTGCTGCCACTGCAGTAGCAGAGGCGGGAACCTGCCCGTTGCAAGTAGCAGCACCTGGCCATCAAATAGTCTCCCAGATGGGGTGGGGGAGTTTGACGTGTGCTCACGTCCCTTGCCTCAAGCCCGTTTGCCCGGCTGTGCACCTTGGCACTACCGCAGCAGGCATCTGCACTCTACCAGTGCCACTAGTCAGTGGCGGCTCGTACCTTTTGTAAGTAGGGGTTCACACTTATACACAGAACAATAACAAAAAATTCACGGGCAAAAATATGGTATTTTCAACAGCATCAAAATAATTAAATAAATTTAATTCAGTTTTTAGATTTTTTTTATTACATTACTTTAACAAACCTCATCATAAAATTGAAAATGAGCTCAAAATATCACACATTCTGATTTTATGCACAAATATAGTACACAGAAAAATGAGAAGATACTTACAATGTTATCAAAATTGTTAAGTGAATTTCTTTTAAACTAAATCTAAACTTATGTTTTTTTAGAAGAAAACAAGCATTAAAATTTGGTATTTTGTTTGCTATATCTTTTTTTATTATAAGCATGTCTAACGCAACAAGTCTGTCATTGCTCATCGTATTTCTTAAGAATGTTTTTTATCCTCTTCAAGGTTGAAAAACATCTTTCAGCTTCAGCTGTAGTCATGGGAAATGTAGAAATAATCAGTAATAGTTTGTGTGTCTCAATAAACGTGGTTTGTAAGTTGTTTTCCACGACAAATTGCAAGAGATTGGCTATTTCACTTATATTTCGAAGTCTTTTCAGTTGTGGATTACTCCCAGCTAAGTTTTCAGATGAGCCTTATCTAAAAAAGGGTATGTTTTAGTCGTATGTTCAAGCAGATGAACCAGAAACTTCATATTGTATTCCTGGAAATGTTCTGCATCAAAAAGATGTACAGCAGAATAGTACGAGGTAAAATAATATATTTTCTTTACTTGATTAACAACCACATCACACACTTCCTTGGTTGCAACAATTCTATTTACATGGACATCTTCCCCTTTCCTTTTTATTTTAAGTGTTGCTCTGGAACTAACATTTCTGCTTGCATTTTCACCTTCTCCATATTTGCTCTTTCTTTCTCAACTAAATGTCAAAAATTGTCAACATGTTTTCTGATTTTATCTGCATCGATACTTCTTTTTTGTAGCTGATTATATAAAACGTCCACATGAGACATAATGTTGTGAAAAACTGTGAGCCAAAATACAAATACTGGATCATCCAACATGCGCCGAATAGCTCCAGCTTGGTTGACTGTTGTTGACTGCTTACATGATGACTCAATGTTTTTCATGCATTCAATCAGTTGTTTTCTGTACTTATACACTGTTTTAACAGTTTGACTCATAAAATTCCAACTTGTAGAAGCATGAGGAATTCTCCTACCAACATCATCAAGAACAGCAATCCTTTGTGGTGAGTGACTAAAAATAGTTTCTTATATCATTTACGTTGGAAAAAAATACACTGACTTTTTTGATTTTGACTTGTAGATTGTGCTAAGATTAAATTAAACTGGTGTGCATAATAATGCACATAATGTGTATGTATATAATGTCGCTGAATCATAGCCCGAACACCATTATGTTGCCCACTCATTACACTAGCACCGTCATAGCTCTGAGTTATCACTTTCTGATGTTCATCAACAACACTTTCCAAAACAGTACGAATATATGGCGTGATTGAAGCAACATCATGTCCAGGAGGATTAACAAACTGCCAGAATCTCTCACCTGATTGCCTGTTAGGTAACACACAGCAGAAAACAACAACCAATAGGAACATTGATGATATGTCTGATGTTTCGTCTGCGATAAATGAAACATAACTTGCACTTGAGATTTATTTACAAGTCACTTCAAAAACCGTTGCATTTGTGAGGCGGTCTTTCAAAGATTTTCTAACTCGCTGAAAAATTAACCAGACCTCTGAAAACTCCAGGATTAGTACATTATTGTGTCTCAATGTGACCTCGTTCAAATGCCCCGCAAAAATGAATGCAATCAATACTTTTATAAAGGGCGTAACCATTTTTTTTAAACTTACTCGTTATGTGTCTTAATGTTCAAATGATAGGCACTGTCAAGTTAGTGGCGAATGTCTAATTTTCCCAAAAGACCAAACTCCAGAATGGAATTCAAATGTGTGAGTATATTCATGCTTCTTTATTTTTGAACAAGTGAGACAAATCTGAGACACCAAAACTTACCCAACTCGATTCACCACTTTGTTTTGCAAAGAGCAGACAGGGAAAACAATAGAGGTGGTTCGTCTTGCACTATATTAAGTTAAGGCGTTGGGTAGCCAGTTTGTTTTATTTAAATTTTCCTTTCCAATGACAAACTAGAGAATACCAGAGATTTTATATATGAAACTGTTAGCTTATTCAAGGCCATAACAAGTGATTCTCTTAAAATTAATACTTAAAATGTCACACAAAAGTAAGATAGTTACACTTCACAAACAGCACAGTCATCATTCTTGAAGAGTGAGCAGAAATTGGGAAAACTGGACAACTCACGCTGTGCACATAACTGAACTGTGCTCCTGGGCTGGCTAATGGGAAGGTATTCCCACCATGTCGCTCCATGCTGTGCACGAGTTGCCACCCGCTTATCCTCCATCGCATGTGCGATCGGGGCAAACAAAGCAAGTGGCAGGCACACATGGATAATAACAGTGCTGCTCAGTGCATTAACCAAGTAAATAAGTGGTATTCATTTTTGACATTTATTTTATTCAATCATTAATATAATTACTTTTACTGTAAAATCTACTTAGTAAAGATACTCATTGGTAGATATAGCCGGGGGTTCACGTGCAAGTGTGTTCTAATGCACTAACCATCACCGTGACCAGTGCAACAGTGAGGTGAGTGTGAGGGGGGGGGGGGGGGGGGGGGGTAGTGCAAGTGGGAATGATGTAATGCAAGTTACTGCAACGTTAAAATAGGGCACCTCACAAAAAAGCTTAGTGGCAGACACCGCTACAACCCTAATTCAGGGGAAACTAGATATGTTCCTATATATTAATATGAAGTGTTATTATTTAGTCATATGTCTATTGCAAGAAGTAGGTTATATTCATTTTGCGCATTTCACCCTCATTTTGTCCCATACAGTGTGCAAGTGTTTTGTTTAGCCATCATAAAATGCAGAGTAATTTGTGGTAATGCCAAGTTGCTAGTGTGATATGTTTTGTGTGTTTGCATAATTTTGTAATGCAAGTGTGACAGAAAGTAGTTTCAGTGTGGCGTACTAACCCGTCAGGAGAGATTTGTGCGGTACAGCAGAACAAGCAGTATCATCAGAGATTCGCGAGGCCAAGACTGAATCAACCGTGCTCTGGTGGCTTGTAACATTTTCGCACACATAAATTAACATGCAATAGTTTATTAAATTTCAGAAACCTTTTAATATTTCTAAACACTGGAGACACCTTCCCTCCCCCCCTATGGTTTGCATTGCCCAGGGGAGCTTAATATTTAACTTTTAATAGTTTGACGTGTGATGGGCTACAGACTTGTATGCACAGTCAATGTGGTTTTGGCTGAGCGAGGTTATGCACGCTTTGCTAGTGCTAGTTAGATGTATTACCTACATTTCTTACCAGCAACTCGCACTCGATGAGGCGGTTGGCGACAGGGAACAAATATTCCACTATTTGAGTGGCAACTGGCTTAATCAGTATTCTAGTCAGTTTTGCAGTACCTGCCTTACCAGGGCTTGCTTTGGTCGATGACGGTGGAGCTGGTGCTGTCTGGCTGGAACCGGCGATTCTGGTGGAAGGCTGATGGACGTTGGTACGGTGCCGACCAACACAGAACTGTTGACTCCACTCCAGGGACTCTTAGCTTCAGAACCTGGGGTTAGCTGCCCCATACCTTACCTCTGTACCCTGTATCCGACCTTCTACAATGGGATGGTATTCCCTGGCAATATGGATGTGCGCAGGGAAATTAATATAATAAAAAACTGGAGATGAAGGTCTCTTCAGAAAGCATGCGAGTGCTGCACTGTCCCGCTTGGATTGCCTACTGGGAGTAGGTAAATCTAATATGCACGTTCAATTGGCGGTGGTAAAGGTCGCCATTTGATCCTTTCTCCATAAGTCTTGCCTTCTACGAAGATGCGTAGAGGCTGTTTAGCACTTAAAGATATTCGTCGATAGTTGTGAATACAAGACAGATCTCTATCTAGGTGTATTTCCAGTAGTGGTTTCCAACATGAGTTCAGTACTCTAATCAGTCGCCTGCCCCTGGTATGTATACCTAGAGTGTTGAACTGTATGGACTGCCCTCCTACCACTATTGGGTGTAGGTCGCAACAGGGGGTAGGCCTTCAGTCTCAAGCAAATATCCACACCGTCTCTGTAGGAGCTCTGGTTAGAATACAATTTGGGGTGACTGTCTTGGCCCTGTTGGATGAGTTTCTATTGGTCAGGGCTCTATTGTTCTATCCTCCGAGGTCTAGAACAGGTGACCGTCGAACGGTATATGTATCAGATATTCGGAATCCTAAAGGGACTCCGCAGTCCTACTCTAAGGTTCGTAATCCTATCTCAAAACCTTGTCTCGGTTGACGCCGTACAGTAGATATATTCCTAGTTGTCAAGGGAAATACCTCTAGAAAAGACACTCGTCGGGAAAAGAACAAACTGTATTTATTAGATGTAATAAATACCAGTGCCACATACTACCTTACTACCTCCTAACAAAGCAATGTGTGACTAAGGAAGTAACCTACGCAAGACAGGTGTAGGTGACCCGTTCCTAAACTACCAAAAGATATCTAGTGGTGTTTACAGCTATCATAACAACTCAGTTGCAGCTACTCTATACAAGGGATGTCTTGAAGAGACAATAGCAAAATGGGATCACTACTTTAATAGTAGTGAGTGTAGTTGCCTCTACCAGCAAGTAGAGGTGGCTGCTGATCCTGCATGAGCAGCAGCAGAAGAAGGTGTGGTGTAGACTGGTGAAGATGAAGAGCCTCTGGTAGATAGTGGTGGTTGTCTACAACAGTAGCTTCTGGTAGCTGGTGGTGGTTGTCGACAATGAAGCATCTGGTAACTGCGTGCAGGTGGCTGGAGCAGGAGTTTCTGGTAAAGGCTGCAGGAGCCTCTGGTAACGTTAATGGGAGTAGCCTCTAGTCGCTGCCAAAGACTGTTGAGCAGTAGAAAGCCACAGCACTCAAAGTGTTAGACTGAGCTACTGAAGAAAGAATAACTCCCAAACCCGGGCATGCATAGACTTCTGTAGTGCGCCCTGCCTCGTGCTAATGACGTCTGTTGGGGCAGGGGTAAAACCCCCACTCTCTGTTTCTTTTATTCTGGGTGTCTTGTGATAGGTTGCTGGGTGCTTCGTGGCAGATGTGGTGGCGCATGACAGATCGCTGGCCGCTTCGTGATATTTTTATCCTGGTAAGCCATCACACTTCGGGAAGGCTAGTGCGAGAGGTGTGGCTTGGTTTCACACGTGGCGGTTTGTAGGCTCTGAGGGGGAGGGGGGAGAGCTTCTCAACTGCTTTTGCAACCTAATTTTCCTCGTGTTTAGAATCACCCTCCAGGGTTGTGGTAATCTAAGAACACTCGTGTAAACTGTTGCCGGGCATGACTCTCCCTTGGGTGACCTAGAAACATGTGAGCCAGATGAATCGTAAGTGTCATAGTACAACAGGAAAGTGGCAAGCATCAAGTTATGTCAGCTTTGCACCGTTTTCAGACAATGTAGATTGTTAGCGGGCTTACGCCTAGCAAAGTAATGTAAAGTTTCTCCGGACAGAGGAGTGTGATGTAATATTCACGGGAAATATATGTGAGATGAAAACTCCGTGTATCATTCCTGTGTGACGCCTCAGTGCATTTCAGGGTACGGGCAATTAAAATAGCTGCAAAAGTGTTACATGTTTCATAAAGTATTTTTGTGTACTTAATTGATCTTGTTACATGTATGCTACAGTCAATCCATTCCGTAAAGGCATGTGGACCAGCCAAAATAGGCCACCGTTTAATAAACAAACCAGCTTGCAGTTAATACTTAATATAAGTGGCAATATGCTTCGATGAAGGAAAATCTAGGTCTGGGTGAATGGCCCACAGCACCCATAGGTCAACAGTCTCTCCAGCTCCAGAAATGTTGGTACCGCCTTCCGGCGACGCATGGTGTCTAGATGGGTAAACCACCATCACCACCAGTTTCCCTAACCTTAAATCTGACCCCCCTCCCCATGAAAACTACACTTCACCCTTATCTCCTCCACCAAACGACATCAGTACATTGCCATCTTTGCTACTACACAATATAATGATTACATTAGTTTTTCGTGACATATTAATAACAAATTTGTAACTTGTTATTTACACAAATTTACTTCAGATTGTCAAACTAACAAAAACAAGGAACTAGTGTATAAAAATGCCTAGATAGATTAAATCCTGTTCAATGATTAACACATTTCTAACAAATGTCTGACTAATCTTCATTAACTTATATTGGGAGTTAAATATAGATGCACCATTTGACAAACCAAATTTTTCCAGTACTGCAGCAAAGATTTTGATACAACCAATATTGAAATATACTTGCTCTTATATGATTGATTCGCCCAGTATGTCGGCAACAATTGTGATAAAGGATATCCTCCTTTGTTAATTTTGGAAACACACGATTTTGACTGCTTTGTACACAATTTGCAAGCTAAGGTTGAGGGGCCATGAGGCCAAAGACAAAAAATCTGTCTAAGTAAACAAAGTACCAAATGCTATTAAAGTTAAAAAAAATTCACTAATTAAACATATTTCTTCATTTTAATATGTAAATCTTTCATAACCAAGTATATTTTCAAGGTTAAATGAATACTGAAGTGGTTTTTTGACTTAGTTATTTGACAAATTTGTATTTTGTATGTTTTCTTATAGACTGAAAATTAAAATGGAACAAAAAATATGAAATACTTTTATAATTTGGTGTAATAAATGGTGTCACATAACCATTCAAACGTGATCTACCTGATGATGATAGTAAAGACAAAAACAATATTTGGTTTCATAAATTATTTGAAACACTTCTGAAATCTAAACACTCATTTTGATTCACTCAATTTGCTATAGTAATTTTCATTTCACCACATTTAGTCAGTTTGAAGATTATTTTTACTGATTTTCTGCAGTATTTACACAAGAGTTAGTTCACATTTATACCTACTATCATCTTAATATATGAAAATATTTTTAGAATATACATGTTGTAAATCACAAGCCCATATATTGTTTTATTAGAACGACCTTATGTAAGTGGTGCTGCCATAATCACAATAGCTTCACACAGGACACTACCCAGCAGCTAGTGAAAACTATTGCCTGTGGCAAAATGAGCTCGTTAGCTATCAGGATCATAGTTGACTTACTGAAATTACTAACCACTAAAATAAGTGAGCAGGTGAAGGCAGCAATAAAATAGTGTTACAAGCAGTTTGGGATATATCCAAGTTTTGAGAAATGGAGGCATAATAAAACTAAAATAAACAAATTTAATTTATTGATTTACTTACACTGTAATAAAAATACACATAGCTATTATAAACAACGTTAGATTACCTATCTATACTATTCATATCACTGAGCACAATATTTATTGACAATTTCTACTAAAATTAAAGTCCTTATCACTGTCTTTATACTAGCTACTGTCAATCACACACACATAATCAAAAAACCATTGTCATATATCACCATCATTTCAAATGTCTACCGCAATCACATCCAGTCCCACTTTCCCCACTGTCTAGCTGATGAGTTTAACTATATAATTTCTCAATGCTCATAGACTTCACTCGCCAGTCACTGCGCTGTTGCTAGTCATTCTGATGGTTCCATACACCTGTTGCTAATACCATACTAAGTTCCAGACTCTACAGACACATGCTGCAGCTTAAACAACTCAGTTGGCCTGTACCAGAATATTTGCACCAAAACAACTCGTAACATTCAGTCTTCCAAGGATGGAGGTAATACCAGTCCTGGCAGCCATATTGCGGCCCAGCTTGCGCTTGCGATATCATGGTTCACTTTGGAACCGTACCCCCTCTTCTCTAGGTACTGGTGATGTACTGGATGCTCTTTGAGCACTGCACTTTGCACACCCAAGGGGAAAGGGCAAGGGAAAGGACATGGAGTGGCTGCATGTATCACTGTCCTAATCTCAAATCTGTTCATTCCAAACAGACTCTAATATTTGGATCCTTTGTAGAGTGGCAGTCAGTCAATGAGGCCAACCATGGACTTAACCTCTTAGGGAGCCGTGACTACAAATATAAAACATATTCACTGACTAACTTCAAGATGTTTAGTGTCATACCATCACATTAAATGTCCTCCTCTGAATGTCGCCCCACAAACTCCCATATTGAGCATTCCTCTTGATGTCTGCTGAAACTGCAGTATGCTCCTCTTCTGCACATTCTGACAGACTTCCTTCACCTACATCCCTTAGTTAGACTTCTCCTGTCTTGTCCAAATGATCAGTGAAGAGTCTTCATTGGCAGTTTTGGGGCTGAGTGAGTGAGTAAGGTTGTGGGGCGCATGACAGCAAGGTCATTAGAGACCTCAAGAATTTAAAAATTAAAAAACAGTAAATACCTCCACAGGAGGCATAAACTAAAGTCAGGGAAAAAAAAAAGAATAAAACCACCATGAGAGGCCAAACAAAAGGCAGTTAAAAAAAGTCAAAATCCTTGAAGGAGGCAATAGTACAATCACAAAAACCAACATAATAGGATAAAATACTCGAGAAGAGCAACAACACAAGAACAAAAACCAAGTCAAAACACATTAAAAAGACCCATTGCAGGTAATAATGGGAATACGCCGCTCACAGGCGTACCACCAACACACAGCAATTGCCGTAGGTCATCAGAAAGATTAAGAGTGTGACGAGCCTGGCCATATTTGCGACACTAAAACAAATTGTGCAGCACAGTCAAGGGAGTGCTGCAGGCATCACACTCAGGAGGGGTTCATCATAAACCAGGTACTTGTGTGTCAGACGAATGTGCCCAATGCGAAGGTGAGAAAGCACATCTTCCTTGCATGTACACGAAACAGGACGAGCAGAAACAGGCAAGTCATAGATGGCCCTTAATTTGATAGACAGCGGGAGAGCAGTCCACTCCCGCTGCTAAGCACGCCAGGCAAGGCCACAAACTGCATGCAGCAAATCACACACAGGGACATGAGGATTACAGCATGGAAGACTTCATGCCTACTTATCCACCATATCTGCTGCTTCATTGCCCGGGATGCCCACATGGCCTGGAACCCACAGGAAGACAACATGAACACCAATCTGCACAGCCCCTGCCAGCTTGTCCTGGATCATAGAAAGAAGGGGATGAGCTGTGGAGTAAGATTGAATGGCTGTCGAGTTACTCATTGAATGGGAGCACACAAGACATTAATGGTAAACACACTAGTGATAAAACACAAAGCCTTAAAAATAGCAAAAAGCTCTGCAGTCAAAATACTGCTAGACAGAAGAAGTCTAAAAAGGTACTGAGAAGCGCCAAACACAAAGGACACAACGTCAACAAAAAGGTTACAAAAGGAGGAGTGATTGACTTAGGAAATTCCGCTAGGTCGAGGCACACCTCAACATGTGTCGTCAGCCATGACTGTTCACGGCAAGGCAAAGGCAACACACACAGAGGTAATTCATACCTTTTCAGGGAATGTGCAAAGTGGACAGACGTCGGCTGAGAACCAGGCTTAGTGGAGTATAACCGTTTATTGGGCGGACGGAGAAAAGCAGCATGGTGAAGGTGCAAAGAGTCCGAACGCTCTAGCACACCATAAGAAAGCAACATTTGGTCACGCTTGTAATGGAGGGGGGTTCACCAGCCACAGCACAAAGACTGACAACCGGGCTTGTGCAAAAAGCCCCAGTTACAATGTGGGCAAAGATGGCCAAGCAGAAGAATAAACGACATTGCCATAGTCTGGTTTGCTATGGACCAGGGCACGACTAGGGACTGAATATGACTCCTCCATGTGAGTTTACTATCAAACAAGAGGACTAAAAACTTGACGGTATTAGAAACAGGCAAAACAGAGACATACAAAATATACGAAATATGCCAAGTCATCAACAGAAATGGAACACCTGTGTCTTGGTGGTGGAAAAGTGGAATCCACAGCTGTCTGCCCACTCGCTAAGGCGATGGACGGCAAGCTGGACCTGACGTTCTGTCATGCGCAGAGTTGCAGCATGGCAGAAAATCGAAAAGTCATCGACATACAGAGCACAGTCCACAGGTGGTCGAACGACAGACACAATGCCATTGATCGCGACAGCAAACAGGGTAACACTCAAGATGCTACCCTATGGCACACTGTTTTCTCTAATAACTCTCGTGAATAGGAAGCACCATTGCGAACCCTGAAAGTACGGAATTCATAAATTGCTGTATGAAACCAGGGATATGTCCACAAAATCCCTAAGTAACAGCTGCCTCAAGATACCATGTCGCCATGTTGTGAAGTATGCCTTCTCCAGGTCAAAGAAAATAGCAAGGAGGTGCTGCCCTTGCAAAGAAGCAGTCGGTATGGCAGCCTCCAAGCTGACCAAATGATCGACAGCGGAACAATTTTGGAAAAAACGACACTGAAGAGGCAATAGCTGCCAGCTCTCAAGGCAGTATACCAGACACGCATTAAACCATATGCTCCATGGTCTTACTGACACAGCTGGTGAGGTAAATAGGGTGATAGCTCGAAACTTCCCCTTTGAATTTCCCCGATTTCAAGATGGGCACAATAATAAACTTGCACCAACTCAAGGGGAAAACATCAGCGGTCGAAATATTATTAAAATTTCTTAGCAAAAACAATTTCGTGGGAGGTGATGCAACATAGCATAATGGATATTGTAGAGGCCAACAGATATATGCTTCAAGTGTGATACAGACTGCTCCAACTCAAGAGCCAACAAAATGGACACCCACCATCTCCCATGTCTCCTTGATGGTTTGAAAGGAGGGAGTGTAATATGCACTGCTCGAAACATCTGCAAAATATTCGCCCAATAAATCTGCTATGTTTGTCCCATCTGTAACAATATTGTTGGTGACCCGAAGAAAGGAAACGCGTGTGGCAAAAGATTGTCAGCAGAACTTCCAAACATTGTCTCAGATAAACTTACTGGTCGCATGAACCGCGAGCGATGAGATGAAATCCCCACAGGATTTACGCCAACTGTCCTTGACACGTAGAGCATGAGCTCGACAGATGTGAAAGAGCTCGAGGTAAATTCTAGAGGGGTGACCACTACAGCGTCTGAGCACACGTCGTTGAGCACGGACAGCATCCCTGCATTCATCACTACACCAAGGAACGCACCTACAACCACAAGGTGGTGATTGGGAGATAGCAGCCTCCTCAGCTGACACAACAATAGATGTGAAGAGTTCCACTGCCACATTCACATCAAGAGGAACCTCAGCAGTGAAGTGGAGGGAATGCTGGAAATGTACCCAGTCTTTCTTAAACACCCAGTGAGGTGGTATGGGTGGGGCTGCAAACAAAACGTGATATAATATGATTGGATAGTGGTTACCTCCACAGAGATCTGGATATACAAACTAATGAAACTGGGTGACCAAAGTTCAGCTACAAAAGGAAAGATCAATACAGGACACAGTGCCAGTATAGGTGGTGAAGTGTGTAGGAGTACCAGTGTTCAACAGGGCAATATGAGAACTGGTGAGCCACAACTCTGCCACACGACCCCGACTGTTCCTGAGGCTGACCCCATACCTTATTGTGAGTGATGAAGTCGCCATCCATCAAAAATAGAGGGGGGAGCTGAGATGAAAGAACCTCAATATCAACTGAACTTACATGCTAGTGGGGTGGTACATATATGCTGCCAACAGTAACTAACATACCAAGGAAAACCCTGACTGCCACTGCCAGCAGTGCAGTGCGAAGGGCAATAGCTTCATGGTAACAGGATCCTTCACCATAAGACAGACACCGTGACAGGCACGGTCTATCAACACGTTATCCAGGCGGTAGAATGAGTGACCTCGAAGGGAGGCCGTATCTGTGGGATGAAAGTCTGTTTCCTGAAGGCAAATGACTGTGGGAGTGAGGGACACTAGAAGCTGTTTTAGTTTGTCATGATTATTGAAATATCCTCGGCAGTTCCACTGTATGAGGGACATAAGTTATGGGAAGAAAGTGTGCGGAAACAACTACTTCCATTTCCATCTATGTTTGTTAATCACAGGCTTACAGCCCTCAGAGCTTTCACCAGTGTTATGAGAATTGACATCAATCACCATCGCGGACTCTGGCTCCAAGGAGACAGGACGGGGAGTGGGCCAGTTGATGTGTTCCCGTGAACCACAGCCGCTCGCAGGAAGGGATACAAGTGATGTGAGTCTTTGGTTTTCTATTCTTTTTGCGGCAGCCTCGTGATGAGATTTGCTAACAACAGAATGTTTGGACAATTTCATTTCAGCTGGCCTAACACTGCCTACCAACAGATGTGGTCCGGGTCTCCTGGACTCTCTGTGGCTTGGGTGTACTTGCAGACAAGTCAGTCTGGGTAGCCACATCAACTGCCTGTGTACATGCATCCTTAACTGCTGGGAGAGCATTGGCAAAAACAATGTAAGGCACAGAAGACTTCTGGCCCTTGAGAGCATGGAAACGGTTCCATGCCTCAACAAAGAAAACCTTGTCCATGGCCCGGATTCGTTGAAGAGCCTGCTCCTCCTGGTACACAGGGCACTCCTACCAGACAGGATGGCCTTTGCCACAGTTCACACACTTCAACGGATTGCTGCACTCAGGAGTATCTGGATGCGGTGGGTCAGCAAACTTCGGACAAGCTGGTGAATTCTGACATTTTACAGAAGAATGACCAAACTGTTGACAGTTGAAGCAATGGAAAGGAGCAGGTATGAACTGCTTAACAATTACATCCAAGTACCCTAATTTGATAACGGAGGGAAGGTCACGCACAAGTCAAGATGAGAGTAGCGGTAGGTGACTCGACACCATATGTGACATATTAAGTTTGCAGCTCACTTAGTATCTCTTGTTCTGGGATGTGAATCAAGTCAGAACACCAGATGACGCCCTTACTGGAGTTCAGGGACACATGGGATTTGATCTCATCAGGGAACTTTGTAGTTGCCCCATTAAAAGTCTTCATCGCCAAGAGTGCCCTCTACTGGCAGCATTTGATGTCTCCACCAGAAGCTTGCACAGTTCGCTGATACTATTACAGTCGACAAAAGGACCACCAGTTTCTCCATTAATGACTTTTTGCAACTCAAAAGGTGACACTTTTCTGAAAGGGTGCCCTTCTAGTCTTCTGATAACCAAAAAACATGGCGTGGGTAAATTTACCATAGTACAATGCCATTCTGTAGAATTACTATCCAAATCACTACCAGTATAATTTCGGTGTCATTTTAAGTGGCCGTTAAGGGTACATCCTTTTGGGGAGTGCTTTAAGAAGCCATGGTGTAGCGCCCTGTACTAGGACTCGCCGGCCTCAGCCTGCTGTTGTGATGGTGGGGGAGAGGAAAGAAGCCAGTAGATAAAACACCTCATGAGCTGTGCCGTTAGGATGGGCACCAACCTGCCACAGACCTAAGTAGTACATAGGAACAGCTACCCTTCACTGCTATTCACAGCAAATTACTGCCCCAGTGGCACACCGAAGTGTACACCAGGACAAACCAGGGGTAAATTGTACATTCCGAGCGAGGCCGATTCTATTCTCCTACCTGAGAAAACATCCCAGGCTCCCCACTGTAATCAACCACAAGTCCCCTGAACTGGCACCCCTTTGGTGCCAGTTCAGGGGACTTGTGGTTGATTACACCGGCCTCCTCTGTACAGCAGTAACACGTCTTTCTGGCAGGTTTGGGCACATGGGCTCGTCTGCCATGTCACCCCTCCCGCCAAGAAGGCACCAATTGGTGCTACGTGGGTGTACATGTACGTTGACATGGGCTCTGCACGAAGAATTGCCTTCTGGACCAGTGAGAATGGGTCGCTATACAGTCACTAACAAAGTCACCACGTATGGTCACACAATTTGAAGGAAGCACTCATTTGTGAGGACAGACCTCTCATTAAGAAGGACAACACCCTTGCCTGAGACAATGCTATAGAGGAGGAAGATGCGACAAGACATGGTGGCATGATGGAAAGAAAAAGGATGATAAAAGAGAAGAAGATAAAGAAAGAAGCATGAGATGATGGTCCGAACAAATTTCAGATCCTGAACATGTCCCGATTAGTCGCCTCTTACGACAAGCATAGGGAGACTGTGGTGGTATTCTACAACTCTGCCACCACACAGGGGGGTAGGCAGTTTGGCTCCCATATATTTGTCCTTCTTAATGCTAGGTAATGACCTTTCTTCAAGTCCTGAGGTACATAGGGTTAAGTGGTTGTGGTAGGGGCTGCACATTAGATTATAATTATGGTTACTGCAAGATATTACTACTGGTGAAAATATCATTTTGCCCCTTTCTCAATAGGTACTAAATGGCATTACTGGACACCAGGCCTGTAACTGTCTCTCATTTACACATCTCCAACATTATTGGGCTCTACGTTGACGATGGAAAGGTGTCGCTGCCTCTACGCTCTTCAGGAGTTCTACCACCGCCAAAACCAACCTCATCAAAAGGCTCTCGGCCATATTCACTTCTGACTGGAAAATCCTGCAGTTCCTTTTGGGACTCTGGCCTTTCAAATGTCTTGTTAGACCACACACTCAAAATTCTCAATGCTTGGGTGGATGAAACAGAAATCCCTAGCACAGGCTTTAGTGGTGATATCTGTCATGGTGACCTCCAACTTTAAGATGTCCAAGACGCAATCTCCATCATTGTCACAGCACAGTGTAACTGCCTGCACTGCACACCAAGATGATGGCTGCTGCTTTGTCAATTTCATCTCTAATGCTCAGCCAGGGTGCCCTGCATGTTGTGTACTGCTGCCAGGCATACCACTCAGCGAACATCTGCATTAGCAACAGCACCAATGAAAAAATTTACTGCAATGAAATGGTGTGCCTCTATAGGGCACCCTTCCAGAGATAGGCTGGCCATCTGCATGTTGTCTTGTAGTAGCTCCCTTGGTCGCAGGGTGCAGCTTCGCAATTGGGCATGGTGGATGGATCACAGGTATTGGTCTCTGGAACATAGCTCTAAGGCCGACACCAGGGTGGAGTGCTCCAGACAATGCCACTCTGGCAGAGACTGTAGTATACTCAAAGTGAGACCTCTCAGTACAGCCAGAAGGTTGTAAGCACACTGTTATACTGACAAGCATTTTGGGGCGGTAACTATTTCGAACTGGTGTTGCTATTCCCACCAAGTAGTCTGACCATCATAATTGCTACCCCCTTCACACTCCTGGCTGCATTCAATTATTTTCTGTTTTATTTAACTCTCAACACTTTCCACTCTTCCACTGACATTGACAACTTTATAATTTACGCTGTCAATTTTCTTGTCTACAGAGTCCTGTATGCGCTAACTTGCTAATGCCTCCTATTTTCCTATTTACTAAACTTACATTAGTTATTTGGTTGTTCATATTCTCATTCACACTATTTATTTTGTGATTAATGCTATTTACACTTGCTTTCACATTAACAATTTGGCTACATAGCCCCACAATTAATAATTGCAGTACTGCCAGCTGTGTGCACATTTTTCTCCATCAGCATTCACTGTGATTCTTGCACAGAAAAGTCAATTTTGCAAGCTACAGCTATTAAAATCAATAAATTTCTTTTAATATCACAATTGCTAGCCTATTGCCTAACATCATTTGGAAGTAAATGACTCCAACCCACTTTTGTCACCAGTGTTACAGGTTGCTTGAAGCGTATCCGAGTTCGTATGGGTTGGAGGTGTTAATAAAAATAAAATAACTAAATTTAATTCCATAATTTATTTACTATGTTAAAAAACTACATATAGCTATTATGAAGAACATTAAAATATCTATATCTATCAGTAATACTTGTTATTTCTACCAGCGAGTGCAGTAGTTAAAGTTAATCTCTATCACTGTCATACCAGCTACAATCACTTACTCCTCGCTTATTAGTAACACATATACAATTATAATGTTCATTATAATCACAGTATCATAATTTAAAATGTCTCCTACTCACACATTCAGTCACTCATTTAAATGTTTCTGTACACCTGTCTCAATAATGACTATACTAAGCTCCAGACACACTACACAGAAGCAAGCTGTGGTTTATACAGCTTAATTGGTTTGGCTCAGAACGTTCTTTGTACCTTGAGTAATTATGAATGAGGGAGAAGGGAGGAGTGATTACCACAACATTTGTGAAATTGACTACCCACCACATTCAATCCTTCCAGGACGGAGGAACCATCAATTTCCCGCCAGTGCTATCATAACTCATTCTAGCGATATCACTGCTCACTTTGTAACACTGCCAGCTTTTCTGAGGTTACTGGTGATACCTAGGGAAGACTGCACATTGCATGACCGAGGGGAAGGGCCAAGGGAAAAAAAAGCACAGCAGTTACATATAACAGTGTATAGTCCATTCACGACACACAGACTTATGAAAATCAACCTTTGAAAAAATACCCTAGCCATTAGCTATATGCATAGCTAGTAAGAAAAGTGGCGGGTGCGGGTACTGTACTTTTCTTACTAACTGTGCATATAGCTAATGGTTAGAGTATTTTTTCAAAGTTTGATTTCCATAAGTCTGTTCCAGTCGTGAATGAACTATACATATATTTTTTTATACCATAACACATGGGAAGGGGACAACAAAATTTTGTTCAGGGGTTCACCCTCTGGGGAAAAAATTTGTGTGTGTGTGTGTGTGTATATATATATATATATAATCTTTTTTCCACAGAAAAAACTGTCGATATCTACAGAAAATCATAAAATAATAAATTTCTGGCCACTTGGTTCTAGCTGCATCCCCAGGATAATTTTAAAAAGCAGCATTTTACATAAGTTTTTTGTAATTGTGTGTACTTATGGCATGGATTTAAAAGAAGTGTCATGTGATCACTACTTGAACGAATGCTTCAATTTATCTAGTATATGCTGATTGAAACAGCATCTCCTTCCTTGTGCTCGTGACAACTACAGATGAAAGAAGAGCCAACCTCCCTTCCTATTACTGTGTTACATAATAATGTTGCATGTCGCTGGTCTGCATTGACCTTGGCCCATCCCGCGCAAGCAAGCGGAAGAGGATGACAGAGTTGTTATATGATTTTGGGCAGTGAGTCACAAGGGATGTTTGTTTGAACTGAGAGTGATAATACAAGAAACTCATATTTTGTTTAAAAAAAGTGAGTTTCCACGATAATCCTTTTGTGACACGTGCTCCTGACTTTCCATTGATTGAATTTCAGCATTTATCTTAAACATTTTCTTGTGGTTAACTGCCCTAGTTTCTCTCATCTTGACTCGGGGTGCATCAAACATTCCAGGTTGATGCCAGTGAGAATGAAAGTGCAAAGGGCCTCTGAGCCTGGAGTTGATGAGTGGCTGGAGTTTCAGCGATAGATGACAAGCAAGAAGAGAAATGTGCAGAGTGAGAAAAACAAGCAGAGCTAGAAGAGAATAGAGTGTAGCGAGAAGAGAAACGAGTGGAGCAAGAAGAGAAACTAGCAGAGCGAGAAGAGAAACAAGTGGAGCAAGAAGAGAAACGAGTGGATCAAGAAGAGAAACGAGAGGAGCAGAAAGAGAAACAAGTGGCGAGAGAAGAGAAACAAGCGGCAAAAGAAGAGAAACAAGCAGTGAGAGAAGAAAAACAAGCAGCAAGAGAACCACAAGCAGCGAGACAAGTGACCAGCAGAGGAAAATCCGCGACTGCGAGATCGGCGCAGTGAATAGTGCAATGGCAGGCTGGATTATAGTCTGCACGCGTGAGTGAAAAGACATTAAAAAAGATGGAAAAGACAGGCTAAAAGTGTGTTAATGATAAGTATGAGTTGATTGAGTAAATCAAGACACAATAAGGACGTTAATCAGAGTAAAAATAGACATTAAATATTGCACTTGCCGAGAAATAGAAATAGTAATACGAGTGATAGTAATTAATGCTGTAAATAATAGCAGTGTGAATAAATTTAAATCAAATTAAGTTCTTTTCTTTTTATTAAAACCTTAATTCATCATGAACTCTGATATGCCCTTCACAAGTTATGTAACAATAACATTCTTCCCACTCCACCTCACCAATGACCAGTCGTAGACAGCTGCCACCCTTGTGATAATATTGCTGCATGCTCCTGCAGCATTAAATAGTATAAACCGGCTTAATGTCTATTTAGCTTCCACAGAACATTAAGCAGGGGAAAACAAGTTTTAATACAGCGATCTGTTCAGACAAGATAAAGCATTGCTGCCATTTTTAAAAACAGTGTTTTACAGAAGAATAAAATATTTTAAACAGTGTGATACTTATGACAATGATAGCCACTATTTTTCAGCATCCACATTTATGTTTCAGTACCAAGATTACGAATAGGTAATAAAATAACTGTAAAAAAATAAAAACCAAGCTTTTATTTACAAATGCATTAAAAAGAGAATAATAATTATAGTTGTTACACAATATGTTCAACTTGTAAGATGTGACTGAACAGCCGTAATAAACTTTACTACAAATTAATATTTTTGAATCAATTCATATTTAATATATAAAAGCTTTGTGCAATAAAGAATGTATATCTCATTTGCGTAAGCATAATAAGCACATATCTTGCATAAGGCTTGTGACTATTTGCATCAAGCTTTTATATACTAAATATAAATTGATACAATCATATTAACTTATAGTAAAGTTTATTACGGCTGTTTGACCACATCTTAAAAATTCTACGAATTGTGCGACTACTATAATTATTCTCTTTTTAGTACATTTACAAATAAAAGCTTGGTTTCAAAAGTTTTTTAACAGTTACTTTATCGTTCACTTTTTTGATTCACCAATTCTTTTGTAATATTATGTAGCAATGCACATCTCAGGACAAACTTTATGTCTGTTCATATGCATTGCTACGTAATTACTACAGACCCTGGTCACCATCTACAACAATCAAATTACTCATTGAGACAAGTCCAAGGCAGGAAAACTCGATACATTTACTATGTGAGGAGAGAAATTAATGTAAATCAGTATTTCCAAGACATCAAAGTTTCTAATAAAATTTCCTCAACATACTAAAACATTTATGCAAAATGCAATCGTTACTTAATATAAAAAAGCAGCATTAATAGACTATATAACGACACAACTCAACTCTGTGTGTACATGTGCATGCGAGCATAGCTGATCAGACACACCGAGCCACCCTGTCAGATTGAGGTAGGTTTGTGCCACCCACACAAGGGCGACAGTCAAAGACCGGGAAGTCTGGCAACATTGCTGCAGCAAGCTCAGTTGGATAACGGGAAGTGGTTTAAAATATGTACATACTCGTGAAGTTACATAAAATATTGTAACTTCCGGCTCCATCATCAGATCAGTTCAGTGGTACCATACATTCATTGTCATGGGAACAACTTATGTATGCAAAATTTCGTATGCAAAATTTCAGCTCAATTGGATAATGGAAAGTGGTCTAAAATTTACTTGCAATATTTGACCTAAGCACACGCACATACATACAAGTGAACGGTCGACTTGCCTAGTCAAATAAGCCCAAAATCGAAGACTCCACGTTTAGCTTTGATAAAGTTCCTATGAACACCTTTTTTCCGAATAAATCATCAGGCCTTACTGACCATCTACCTCCAAAGGTCTCTTCAAGAGCAATCAAATAAATTTAAACTCGAGTTAATACTATTAACCGTTAATAAGTCCCCTCGTGAGGAGATGATCTTAGCTGCAGCACTAGGTCACTGTCACCAAGTTATTGCATTGTCATTGGGTTTCTATATGTATACCAAGTTTCAGCTCAATTGAATACCTAGAAGTGGTCAAAATTCACTTGCAAGATTTCACCCGAACATAGAAATACACTAACAAGGCAAGTTAAATAAAAGCTTGTAAAAAAATAAGAAAACTTTCCTTTCTGTCCTGAAAAAAGATTTACACTAAAATATGTCATTGTTTTTTTCGAATTCAATAGCCATACTATGATTGCTTACAATGAAACCTATATGACAAGGGAAGCCCCTTAGCAGCATGTAAGTTTATATTTGTAAATACACCAGGGTGAGTTCTCCTGTAGAGCAGGCGTTGCTTCAGAGTAAGGCCAAGTATAGAAGTTATGAAGGTGATGGATGGGGAGAGATGTTACAGCTTATATTCCTGGATGCTTCACATATTGCCATGGTGGGCCGATATCAAAGAAGTTATCAGTTACCTGTACTTATGTGACGTATTACTCATTCTGCTGATGTTTAAGAGAGCAAATAAACTATATTAAAAAAAATCTCAGACAGTGGATCACGAAACAATAATCTCAGTAATTAGAGCATAGATTACCTACACATAAGGGGATATCATAATCCAGCTCGAAATTCTAGGAGTGGACCACAGAACTAAAAAATGTAACAATTACGGCCTGCAACCTTGCACCTAATAGTGAGAGAACGTACATACAAAATGACGTGAAGCAGTATTAAGGATTTAATGCCATACCTGTCCAGCTAGCTCAAAATTACCTGTAACCCAGAAAACCAAATTGACATCTTCACTTTCTATTGGGAATAATGTATGCTAGTGCAGCACCAGAAACTATCTGCTCTAAGGACCCAGCAAGATTCAACTGTAGGGGCAGGGAACTACAAGAATAAGGACTTAATTATTTACACATGACTAAAAGACACCTTTCATAATCTACACCTTCCAGATAAGCCCTCCACCACTGTCAAATGATATGTGAGGCTAACTGAAGTTGTACCTCATATGTGGCATTTACATCTTGAACAAGGAACTATTATCACTATATAAAAAGAAAGATCAGATCACACGAGCATCAGGCCTCAAAGTGTACTATCAGAGACACTGAGTTATCGCCAAATAAAGTTAAGGTACAAACAAAACCCACTGGCTAACCTTTGCAACAGTATGCATGTGTGCACAACATAGATATGAGCACGCATACAGCAGAAGTAATTTACCTAACATGTTAATTAATTATGGTGATGTGTAAGATTTGTTAACAAAATAAATAAATGTGGTAAACAGAACTAGTTTGAAAATATAGAAATAATATAACATTTCCTGCCATTATTTATTCACTGGAATATTGGTAAAATTATTGACATGTAAAATTAAGTTTTTGTCAATCAAGGTTATGAGGTAATGGTACTACATCTATTTCGAATGAAATATTTGATAACCAAAGACTTTTCATAAGTGATGAGAACCATAATTTTTTAAAGTAATAGCTATAGTAAACACTAGGAAAATAATTTTTTTTCTTGTATTTTCCAAAAAGTTGGCAATAAAGTTAAACTAACTTGTCGTGAAATTTCTACGATTAATCACAATTAAAAATGTTAAAAGTTCACTGTACTAAACTTAAAACAACTTCTACTTTTGTAATGTTTACTTTAAACAATACTGTAACACCCGTTCCACCGATATGCAAATAACATGCCAAAATGCATGCAGAAACAATAATTTTTGCTGTTATAATACAGTATTTTGAAATTAAATACATGCATAGACCTAATACCAGATAGTTTCCTTTTCTTTATCATCAGAATAATGGAAAAAAAAATTTGAACCTTAAGCAATGCTGCTTGATGTTCACGCCTCATACGTTTGTAACCAGTCATTTGTTCATGCATCTCTTCTTGCATGTGCTCTTTCTGTTGTTTAGTTACAATGGATGTTGTACGAATGGTTGCAAAATTGTTGGCCCCATGGTCCTGCAGAGTACTACAGCTACCCTGAAAGCATACTTTGCAGATATATACAATGTACATTTGTTGCTTACACAGTTAAAAGTAAAGTTATATGCATTAGATTACTTTTGTACTGTGTATATTTGAGCAACATTCTTTTCTATAGGCATTACATTAATGTTTTACCTTTTGCCTATTTCTAACTGATGGTGGATAGTTTGCTTCAGCCCCATCAGGTGCTGGTGGCAGACTGTTGGTGGAACTACTCTGAGAAGATGTTACACCCATGGAATGGATAGAATGTTCAGAGGTGATACTGTTGCTCTTACTGCTGTCCCCTCCTGTTTGTTCATCAGGTGTGTCTAAACAAATACTCTCAACATTAATAAAAACGGATTAAGTCATACAATATTCATAGAAATTGAAAACAAATAAAAATTTTATTTATTTATTTGACAAAGCTTAAAATGCAGACAAACAGTACAAAACCTATGAACATACAACGTAAAAAGACAATACATTACACTATACAGGACAGACAAGACAGACAATATAAACACATAGGACAAACAAAGAAACAGATTATACATGGAGAACAGAAGACACTAATGATTAACTAATTTACAATATGATGTGCACATAGAAATTTAATATTAAATTACAAAATTTATCTTGTATTACGTTAAATACTTAAAAATAATTTTTCTAGCCAAAAATGGACTGAAACCAGAGAAATATTTGTTGTAAATATTAGTACATCTATTGACTAACTCCTTTTTATGTATTACAGAAGAGAACATGGGAAAGGTTCTACGAGTATAAACAGGAGTTTTTAAACCTACTTTATACTGTATAACTTGACAAATTGTAAAAGCTAAAAAGGAATTAAATAAAAAAAAGAGCATCCTTAATATTATGATGTTCATATAAAGTGAGAGTATTAAATCTGGCAAGTTCAAGTTTGTAGTTAAATTCAGGTTGCAGGGGGAATCAACTATGAATTAGTTTAAAAACATTTTCTTGGATGCTCTCTAATCTATTTGAGTCTGCAAGAATAATATAGCCAGATGACATAAGAATATTTTAATTTGGATCTAACTAAACAATAATATAGAACTAACAAAGAATCAGGGGAATTAGCGAAGAAAATTATAAATTTAATCAAACCTAACGTACGACTAATGCTATTAATTATACTATCTACATTAATATGACAATATGGTTTCGAGTATAGAAAGACTCCAAGGTCTCTAACAAAATGTTCTCTTTTAATTATAGCAGTGTTTACATGGTAAGTTTACAGCACAGGGTTGGTCTTCCTCGTAAATGTAATAGAAAAATTATTTTTTATATTTAGATATATTGCATTTCTAATACACCAGTTATTAATGGCTATGATGTCCTCTTGTAGCAACGAGCAATCCAAGACATCTTCAATACATTTTTAAATCTTGAGATAGTCAGCATAAAGAAGTGCATTTGAATGCCCTATTATACTGCAGATATCGTTCATAAAAATATTGAAGAGTAACGGTGCTAAAGTGTTTACTTGAGGAACACCAGAGAAGACAGGACACAAACTAGAAAAGGTATTATTTAATTCAACAACACAAGTTCTGTTTAAAAAGTAATTGGAAAACCATTTGACATAAGAGTGATTTAGTCCTAAAATTTTCAATTTTTGTAGAATAGTTTCATGTTGGCAAGAATCAAAGGCTTTTTGTAATTCAAAAAAATATGTCAACTTGCTTTCTAGTAGTTACATGAAAATATAATCTATAAAATTATATAGATTGGAGGTTGTCGTTCTACCTATCTGGAAGTCGTGCTGACATTCTGAAATTACATTTCTAGTAAAGAAAGAAAGCTGTTTAAATATTACTTTTCCAAAAACTTTTGACAGGCTACATAGCAAAGAAATAGGCCCATAATTATTAACCTTCAGTTTATTTCCCTTTTTAAAAACTGGAACAACAACTGTGCTCTTCCATATGTTAGGATATATACCACTATTTATGCTGAAGTTAAAAAGACACGTTAATATAGTGGTGAGAATGTCAGCACAACCTTTAATTATAAAATTTGGTATATAATCACAGCCTATAGCCTTACTGCTGTTTAGCTTTCAATAGCCCATAATACAGATCCTTGGGTAATGGTAGGAGAAACAATATTTAAGTTATTGTTGTGAGCATCAGAGCTTAAATTATTGCCAGAAGGTACAAGTACAAACCCTTTTGCAAAGTGTTTGGCAAAAATATTTACGAGGAGACCTGAATCTTGGACAATATTGTCGACAGATAACTTTAAGGATTCTTTCTAATCTTTCTTTATTAGCTAAACTTACGTTCCAAAATTTTTAGGCTGACTTTTAAAATTGTTATTTAATTTGATTTGCCAATTAGATTTAGCAGAATTGATTTTTCCTTCAACTATTTTCCTTAGTTCTGAAAAACGAGAGAAATCAATTTGTGAATTGTTTTTTTATACAATAGATGAAAATTTTCTTTCTTTTTTAACAATTTGATTACATCTGAAGTAAGCAGACAGGATATCTATTATTAATACATTTATATTTTGATATATATGAATTGATTAATAGTTGTAAATTACTAATTACAGTTTCAACCATTAAGTTAACGTCTACCATCTCATATATGGGGGACCTATCAAAATCATTGACAGCATAATGTAAAGCCAAATAGTCACCCTTATGATAATTCCTCAAAGAGGTATGTATCCTTGTTTGGCTTCTCAAAATCAACAGATAATTGACAACATAATGCTGGAAGATATATATCTTCCAACACCAATGGATCGCTTGATTTTTATACTTTTGTGAAAAAATTAGCGAAAACGAAATCTATTAATTTGGAATCAGGTTTTGAAAAATCAAATTCATCAATGTTCAATGACATTATTGTTTGTAAAAGAAATTGACTAAGTTTATTAAAGTAATAAAAAATGTTTTGAGTGTGAAGTGTTTTCCAGTCAATACCGGGAATACTGAAATCTCCTACAATAACTATTTGGTGATGATAGTTTATTCATTTTGACTCCAAAAAAGAAAAATAATTATTTTATTCTTCAACAGTTAATTGGGGGGGAAAGATAAATATCACCAATTAGGAATTTGCTGACATTACTAATAATGATTTAAATCCTAACAGATTCAATATTTTCCTGAGTTAGATCAAATTTTTCTTCAACATGTGAAAAATAAACTTGATTTACCACAGTCAAAACACCACCTCCTCTATTGGTGTTTGTTAAATTTGCATCACGATCTTTTCAAAATATTAAATAATGACCAGGAAAATGATGGGATAATATAGTAGAATCATTAAACCACATTTCTACGAGACAAATCACTGAATAGTTAGTATTATTTATATTAAGAGAAAAAGTGAGGGATTTTGTTCTGACCCCTTACATTTTGATAATATAAATAAAGTTCCCTAAAGGGCATAAAGGTTATAAGTGGGCACCTCCGGTTGCCAATACATAATTAAGAAGTTTCAACTGCGGCTCCCCAGACCGCTTCATTATTATCTTTTATGGGAGAAGGCTCAGAAGCATTTACAAAAAGTTGTTCATTTTGCAGTCTGTTGTAGAAGGGGCTGATAAGACAGCCTGCCCGAAAGAACACAGTATTGAAAATCCGTTCGAAATCGGACTCAGCCACAGCAATATAAAAAGAAGAGTAGGGATTATATTTCGTTTTTAATTTCGCAACTTTTAAGCTTGTCACTTTTATTCCCTGGTTGATATAGGAAACAATCTCGTTCCCTTGTACTTCCAGAGCGAAACGCAAGACAAAGATTGCCTTCATGCGGGGTTTCGTCGTTTCGGGACAGTGTTGAGGTTCACATTAATACGGACTCCCAGTTGAATAGGTTTCTTTGTTGACACAGGCCTGGTCGCAGTCCAGTAGCTATCTGTCAATGTTTTTGTGCAGCGTCTACTGACCAGCACAAATCCGTCATCATCAGCAGCCGGCTGTTTTGGTGATACGGTCTGCTCGGCTATTACTGCTAAGGGAAGAGAACTCAACTATTTTTCTAGCCATTTCACTATATGATTATTTTTGCTGGTTATTTGAAGAAGAGTGCGACGCCTCTGATACCTGGCTAGGAAGACTACATGATGCGCACTGTAGTTTATCTTTCGACGTTTGCAGACTTTCAAACATCGTACATAAAAAATAATTTTCCTCCTTAAGATATTTGACTCCTTTTCCTAAGTCATCTATGTTTGTACACAATACCTCACACTATTTTTGTACACAATACCTCACACATCAATTAGATGCTGGAGTCCATACTTGCAGCTATGTTGGCAGATTTTCCTTCTTGAATATTACTGTCATCCAACGATAATGTAACCGCAATGTCCTTTAGATTAACTGATGATTGTTTTTCAGCACTCTTAGTTTTTCTTTTAGGAGAAAAACCAAACATATTTAAAGCTGACTCGCATGTTCCACAACAATATTCTTCCTCTGTAGTTAATCCACTACAATAAAGATAGAAGCGCTTGCCACATGAACCAATGCACTTGAGAAACTTGTGTCTACCAAAAAACGGTTCATTGTGTAGAGAACACCAATCCATACTAGGGGGCATACAAAACCCCCTAAAATCTAAACGCACAGGTATATCAGACACTGTAACTCACGAAAGTGAGTAGATAAACAAACGACACACTGAAGCAGGTGCTACTCACATCCTTCTCCTCTGAGCGCCAGAGCAATAAATAATAATAATAATAATAATAAATCATTATTGTTATTTTAACAACAAGCATGTAGAAACTATCGTGACTTACAAAAATAAACAAAAATAAATAACTTAAAAATATAGATTCACAAAAATTGTTAATACATAAAACAAAAGTCTGTAGCAATTTCCAAATCACTGTCACAACACTGCAGTTGAAGAAAATGACAGCAAAGTATCCAAGTATCAACACTGTAAACATCCAGGACTAAGAGACCTAATCATTTTCCTTCTCCAACTTAAAAATATAATTTCACTGTATTATTATGATACATTAACAGTTTATTAAAATTTAGAAGCTGCAGTTAAAGAGATTCAAATGATGCTTAACAACAACATTCAGCACCCACTGGATGAAGCAAGATAGAGACAAAGCAGTGCTAGAATTAAAAAAAGGTGGAGAAACAGGAGTAGATCAAAAAAACCTGCTGGTCAAGCATAATGTCCATCATATTTCCCATTCTAGAGAATCGGGAGTGACCACACAATGCCTTGGTTGGAGGTTGGAGCATAATCCACACTACCACTTCGATCCTACTAGTACATATAAAATGCACTAACATGATACCTCAACCAAGAAACGACAAAATTAAATACATTATCTTTAAGGACTGATGCATGACAGTACCAGCTGGTCGACTGTCTGTCCTTGGTGACTTACGCGACGCTAGGCAAGTCGTGTCTCAAGGTGGGTATTCAGTTCTGGGCACTGGGGCCCGCCCGGTGTACAACATGGGTCTGGTTGATCAGAGACTTGGTACGTATGCAGGTTCTGCAAGTTTTACCTGGTGTGGAGCGAGATTAGGTTGTGATGGAATAGGGCGGCGTGATGGTTCCGTAAGTGGCAGTATTGCACCTGTTCCCACTACCTGGGTGGCTCTCGACTAAGGGGTGATATGTGCGGGTATGATGCTTGACTGCAGTTCTGGTGCACTGGTGGACCTTTTCCGAACAGTGCCTCCTGCACTATGGGCTGGCATTCTTCCGGGACTTTGGTCAGTGGTTCGAACAAATCCTCGGGCGTAATGGTGAGTGCAGTTACAGTGAGACATCTTAGCAATGCAGCATGTTCACGTGGATTGAGCAGTCCGAACCAGCTAGGAACAATACCTAGCCACTGTGGATTTTTGGAGATAGCTATCGCCTTCAAGGCCCATCTCTCAACTCCACCTCTACAGGGGCAAGGCATTACGAACAAAAATCGGGGCTACAGGAGGTAGGCAGTTGATTGTGTGTCCTAGTGTAGGTGCAAATTACTGCCACCAACAACGCCTCACTCTCGACTCCTTCACCAGGTAAAGAAGGTTCGAGTTGTGGGGTGATGGTTGTGGGAACCGGACCCCACGTGGGTAGGTATTCCTGCACCACAGTGCAACCCTCTCTGCACCACCAATGAGCGGTAAGAGTTGAGCACCCTGGCCGGCAAGCCGATTCCACTGGGAACGTACCTTGCGTTGTGGCTCTACCGTTCATCCCACTTGGTGCAAGGAATAAGTGGCCTTCCAATACTGGTGAGATGACTGTCCAGTGGTCACTGGTAACCCCGGGTTCCAAGAATATCCTCTCCTCGGCACCACAAATTGAGCGGTGAGGTGGAGTGACTTTGAGCTGGAAAGCCAACTTTCAAAAGACGGTATCCTAGTGTTGTGGCTCTACCATTCACTGCCGGGGCAGAAAATGGGTGGCCTTCGAAGGATGTGCTGATGTGTTGTGCGAATAAGTTCATTACAGCAAAACCCGGTCTCCTGGTGAGACCTCCAGCTCCGATATAACACAAGGAAGGAGCTCGGAATGAAAGTCAAGAGATCTAGTGTGATCGGTTTTTATTGACCCCAAGGAAATAAACACACATGGCAGCGGTGCTATCTCTTAATTCGACACGGACTAGGTGGAAGTTAAAACACCCTATCTTAAACAGGAGAAGACACCTTATGTAAAACTATGAGGAGAGGCAGTAGCTGGTGCGTGTTGCATGTGATTAAACCTCGGGGCGAGCTCTACTCTCTGGCTGTCTGTAAGGGACAGAACATGTCTGAGTGAAACTATGGACACCGCTGGTTCTGCCTTAGGTCATGTATCAGATCTTCAGCACCATGAGGTGAGCTGTGAAGTTCTAGGAGAGGTCTGAGCCTTGGCACCCCTAGCTGGAGCAATGAGAGCTCAAGAAAGGCAATCGAGAACTGAAGCAGAACTGACGATCCGGAGGCCAGGGCCCATCTCCTTATATACTCCTCCGCCATACCTTCCTTCACTGGCATAGTATGTATAGAGAGGGGGTTAGCAACTACAAGCCCGGCGCCTAGATCTTTTGTGCGTGTGGTGTAGAGGAGAGTGGTGGGATCTAGGCAAATCACGGGTGGCTGCATCCCGCGGCACACTGCTGTACTCACCCCGGACCTCTTGCATGGTCTCGGTGGATCATCGTACAAAATAATAATTTATTATTGGGATGCCTGTCTCGGCCCGGTAGATACAAAAATCTTGCAGGCATCGGTGGTACCTCAACTAGGTAGACCAACTGTCAGAGATGCAGTTGCACTGATGAGTAGCAGTTGTTTATTAAAATTGAAGAAGACATCCCGCATGAGGACAGTAATGTGATAAGCATTTTGGATGCACTGGAGTCAACTACTTCAAAAAGAACCTGTTAAATGATCTTCGTGATGTATAGTGCATCTACTGTTATTGTAAACATTTCCATAAAAAAAATTTTTTATGGTTGACCAAAAAATAATTTTTTTCTGTATGTACATTGCTAGACATGGAAATCACTACACCATCTTTCATTACAAGAAAAGGAATTAAATCATAAGAAATGACAGTAAAAACGAGAATTGGGACTTCATGCATACAATGAGGTATTACATCATAAAGGTGGTTGATGGTATCCAGGTACATACCACAAAGCTTCCTACAACTGCATGTGTACATTAGCCTGTGTTTGGGGAGGTGGTTGACGGTGCAAATGTCACTAAATCATAGTCTATATAGGGGACAAATCTGGAGACACGCTGCCCAAGGAATATCTTGTAGAGCATATTAGATGATGAGAGCTGTACAGGAACAAGCATTATCTTGCTGCATGGTAGTTTGTGGCGGACAGGTATAAAGCATATGTGTGCACTGCACGTGCTGTGTCTCGGTAATAAAATACATTACAAAAATAACTGTAAATGAAAATGATATTACTGCAGGCCACAAGTGAGCATTACAATCTGAAGGAGTGGCACATATTTTTCTTTAGACCTTAGAGGCTTCGCCTGCGAGGGGTAGGACGTGTTGAAACTGAATTTACCCCACCACCTGGGTAAGTACAGCCCCAGCCAGCGGGATCCACTGTTGCATTCACCCTCTTCCCCAACAAAGACTCTGAATGGCATGTGTAGTCATGGGGCGAAGGGCAGAGACGCTGCATCCCTGCCCTATGCGTGTCTGCAGGGGACCTGCCTCCAGTATGGCGGCAGCTGCACGCACCCACGACAAGCATGCAGGGATGTATATTATTCAACATAGGTAAGAACATTTGATTGGGTCAATTTGAACCCGGCATTATATTGGTACAGAGTTGTCCTATAATGAACGTTATGTATTAGTCTTACAGTCGCCAGAGGGTAATCCGAGTTCATTAGGATGGTGGTCTTGATAAAAAAATTACTGAATTTATTGACAATGGTGTATATAAAATATACACATTGTCATTATTTACAACATTTAACTGTATATCTCTTACCATTTTACTTGCTATCCTAACTGTCAGCAAAATATTTTAAGGCAATCTTTATTCTAATTAACTACATTGACTGTGCAAGAATGAGGTGCTATCCCTTCGATGCTTGGTTAAGCATAGTTTGCATGAGGTGGAGGAATATCCTGAAAGTAAAACTTTAGCAAGACTTCAGAAAAGTTGGAAGTAACCATACAGGTGTTTCACAATAGTATATGAAACTTCTAAATGGTCTACATAAAATAGCATTCAGCATGTAAAATAGCATTCAGCATGCAGCAGATCCTTGTCATTACTAGCCATAAAATAAGACACTAGTGAAAGTCCTATGAGGTAAGTCAATTAGAGAAAGATTGCAGATCTGTTTATTGCCTTGTGCATAACGACGATGAGTCATCCGATGTGCAAACCTAGTTTGTCATTCACTTGGTAGCCACAAAATATTTTTTAATTAATATTCTTTTAATATAATAATTTTTGTGTAATTAATTACGCTGTGTGTTTTATAATATCTTACTGTTCCACATATCATAAGTGACATCAAACAAATGTATGAATTAATTAAATATCTCCAGGCAGATGGCATCTATAAAATATTTCACTGCATCAGTGATGAGAAAAGTTACAAAATTTAAAAATTGTGCGAAACTGACACGATGATGTACTGCAACAAGCAAGCATATTAGGTTACTGTGAAATGTCTCACCCACAGTGTCAATGTTAGTTCACATCACCCAAGGAATAATAATTTACCATGTTCTTGGAACAGCTCTATTTGTAAGCTGACACTCGAGATTCAGTATCACATCTCTCACGAAAGGGAAGTTGAAAAATTTTCAAAGATCAGGTACAGACAATGACAGAGAGCTCCATCACATGTAAATAATAATGCATGCTGTGCAGCCATTCAACAAGCAATCACATTATGTATGATTCATACATCCATGAGGCTGTCATTATAGACAATTTTTACAAGATTATATTTAACTTGCCTTCTTAGTTTAATGGTACGTTCGGGTGAAATCTTGCAAGTGGATTTTGACACACTTGTATCTATTCAATCAAGCTGAAACTTGGTATACATATAGAAACCCAATGAAAATGCAATGATATGGTGACAGCGACCTGGTGCTGTAGCTAGCATCATTTCCTCACGAGGGGACTTACTAATGGTTAATAGTATTAACTCGAGTTTGGATTTATTTGATTGCTCTTGAGACCTTTGGAGGTAGATGGTCGTTAAGGCCTGATGATGATTTTGGAAGGTGGTAATAGAAACTTCAACAAAGCTAAACGTGGAATCTTCGAGTTTGGGCTCATTTGACTAAGCAAGTTGACCGTTTATTTAATTTCATTTGAATGTATGTGGGTGTGTTTTAAGTGAAATATTGCGAGTCAATTTTAAACCACTTCCCGTTATCCAATTGAGCTGAAATTTAGCATACATATGTAGTTTCATGACAATTCATGTGAAGGTACCATTGAGCTGATCTGATGATGGATCCAGAAGTTAAAAGCTTTTATATAACTTCACGACTATGTACATATGTTAAACTACTTCCTGTCATCCAATTTAGCTTGCTGCTGCCATGTTACCAGACCTCCCTGGTACAAACCTGCCTCAATCAGGCAGGATGGCTTGGTGCGTCCGACAACTGTGCTTGCGCACACATGCACACACAGAGTAGAGTTGATTGTTAACCAGTCTATTAATGCTGATTTTTCATATATTATGTAACTAACGCATTTTGCAAAAATGTTTTAGTATGTAGGGGAAATTTTATGAGAAACTTTGTTGTCTTGGAAATGCTGATTTAAATTAATTTCTTTCCTCACATAGCAAATGTATAGAGTTTGGCCTCGTTGGACTTGGCTCAATGAGTAATTTGATTGTTGTATATAGTGCCCAGGGTCTGTAGCAATTATGTGGCAATGCACATTAACAGACATATAGTTTGTCCCGAGATGTGTATTAGTACATAATATTACAAAAAAAAATTGGTGAAACTAAAAACAGAGAAAAATAAAATAACTGTAAAAATACCTTTTAAAAATCAAGCTTTTATTTATAAATGTACTAAAAAGAGAAAAATTATGATACAAGTTACACAATTTGTAGAACTTGTAAGATGTGTTTGAACAGCCATAGTAAACTTTAATACAAATTAATATGTTTGTATCAATTTATGTTTAGAATATAAAAGCTTGGCACAATATAGAATGTATACCTCATTTGCGTAAGCTAGTAAGCAGATATCTTACATAAGACTCTTGTCTATTTGCGTCAAGCCTTTATACACGCACGTGCACACACGCCCGCACGCACGCACACACAAATTATAAATTCATACAAACATATTAATTTGTAGTAACGTTTATTACGGCTGTTCGACCACATCTTACAAGTTCTACAAATTGTGTAACTACTATAATTATTTTTTCTTTTTAGTACATTTATAAATAAAAACTTTGTTTTTAAAAGTTTTTTACAGTTATTTTTTGCACATAGAAATCATGACTCCAAACGTGTTTGTGAAGGTGGTTTTATTCTGTCCATCATAATATGCCATGTAAACGTACATGTTTAAGTGCGCCACACTTATTTTAAAATAAGTATGTAAATAAATAACTAATAATAAATAATTATGTAAATATTTATGTTAGTGAATCCTATCATTTAAAACATTAGACTAATAACATCCAAATTTAATGCTTTGTATCCTACCTCCATAATGCAGTTGATAGCACTCTAACTTATTTTTAAGAGTTTTTTCTGGGTTAGAGCTTAAAGTAAGAGACATTTATACAGGTAATATTCTCGGTATTGTTGGATATGCAACTGGTTTCATCTCCAATGATAGCGCTGTCATCAAGACATCAATGCCTACATAATTATATTTTTTTAAAAATATAATTTGCGCTAATGTAGAAGAAAGTATGCTTATTAGTTATATAAGTAACTTCTTGTTATGTGAATAAAATACTTTGATGAATACAATCCAGCTGTATAAATGTGTTAAAACAATACATTGGTATTACAAGCTTACAACTGTTCAAACACCTGCTCGGCTATCACTTTCCAATAAAGGTTCTACCTGTCTGTAGCTATTTTGCATTCCGAGACCTCGAAACACGTTAGTTGTAAGGTCGTCTCTCACCTACTCACCATACACCTTATCACCCCAATTACAAAAAGTGTACAACTAGCATAAAAGTGTTTTCGTCGTCGACTCAACTGAATTTGACTTGAGGGCCATACCTGTATTTCTTAATGGCGCAATAATAAAGTTAAAAGTATGATACACATCTAAAGACAACTCTGTATAGAGTCTATTTGTCGTTAACCAACACTTTTTAAATCAAAACAATGAAAAATCACTTCATGCATGATGCAATTAGTTATTTCCTATATAAAATTTATCAGGTGTGTTGTATACCTCTGTAACAGGAAAGTTTGTTACTTTTTCGTTAAACTGGAGTTTTATCTGTATTTTATTTATAGATTAATATATTTAAATCACAAAAAATATGAACAAAAACAGTGAGAAATTACATGTGTTGGTAGTGCCTAGGTCTAATGAAAAATATAATTACATCCGATTGCATGCAAATTAGGTGTGTTGTTCTTTGGTGTTATTTTCTACTTACTTAAGCTTAGTTTGCACAAAGCGGAGAGGAATATCCTGGAAGTAGAACTTTAGTAGGGCTTCAGAAAAGCGTGAAGTAACCATGAACATGCACATGTGATTCTCCAATCAGGCATAGCCGGTAACTATTAATAATTAAGGAGGTTTAAGAAGCTAAAATTATTATACATGCAAGCAACATGGAGCGTGCACGTAATCCCACCTGACATGCAGTGGAACGTAGTATACATACACCAAGTGTACAAAGACACAGGAAAGAAGCACACTGTCCACGATGGGGAATGCGACGGTGAGCCTCACCGCAGGCAATGATGCTGTAGAGAATTGCGTGCACCCCCGTCAGTCAGACATTTGTTGTCGTCATAATTTCCTCCGGCATTTTAAGCGTCGCCGTCAGTGTCAGCTGCAGCGGGACCAGCTATGAGTGTAGCTGAGCAGAGGGCCATGTGCTCCAAAATGGTACGGAGAAACATCGCCGTTTCTCGAGGGCCACCTCAACCCTTGCTTGCCGAGCACAATCCTTGAGGATGGCGTCCCACAAGGCAGTAGACGCCAAGTGTGCGACATGTTGCTCCATGTTGTTCCGGAGTATAATTGCTGTGGCTGCTCGTTGAACATCATTGCCATCCTGCTGAACCCCAATGACCTCCTCCTGTATCTACGAGTGTCACCCATGTGTGTTAGTCAGTGCCCACACCATGCCAACAGGGATATTGCCAATACCAACGTTGGTGGCATCATCGACGAGGTCGTCATGGCCTGCCTCCTCCTCTTCACCCGAGAGGACCTCGATCATGTCTGTGGAAGAGGCGTCGACACCGGAGACTGAGGCATCGGTGCTACGACACATCCTACCATGGCGCCACCGGGGACCACAACCTCTACGACACATCCCCCCCTGCCGAAGCGGCTGTAAGGCTGGGCGTGTGCATCTTCATCAGAGTCGTCGCTGCTAGGTGGTGGAGGGGCTATAATAGCCCTGCATTGACAGCTCTGCGCTCATAGGGTGTCACGTGGTGCGATCTGGCCCTTCACAACCTCCCGACAGCGGAGAAAGAGATCTCGACCTCTACCTAACATACCTGCCATGAGGCAGGACGTGTGTCACTCCGTCAGTTTTGTCTAGGGGCTGAAAGATCCCCGCGTCGACGGCATGGGGCTCGCCAGCTGTGAGGCTGTGTGATGCCCCAGCCCCAGCTTCGACCTGAGCAAGGGCTCTAAGAAATTCTTCCCCATCAGAGATGCTGTTGCTGTGCTGGTCTGCCATTGCGAACAACTTAACTCAAAATTGTTACAAGGCTTGGATAATACACATATATAAGGGCCTATCAGTTTCCACATATGAGAGAAGAAAAACACTCCCAAACACATAGCTGCAGCATCCCAATGAAGGCCACGATACATGAGAAAAGACCTCAGAAGACGAGAATGAATAATGACAGGATGTTGTCAGTGACCTGGTCAACAAGATCATTCATCACTGCAAATTATTAGAAGTGACAATAAAAGCAGCATTTTCCACATCACCCCCATTCACCTGATGATAATGGACGTTAACCATTCTAATAGGAAGTGATAAATAATATTGTTGGCAATGCTGGCATACAGGATTACCCTAACTCTATAGCCGCCACGAATATTAGTGGCGTGAACATCCCCAGCCTGTTTCTGTGCACTGCCCCTGTACATTTATGACCTGCAGTCCCCTCACTTTAGCTGTCGCGCCTTCAGGAACGCTAACAAGCACCAATTCGTGAGAGATTATCCCAGTTGAAATTAATAACTGGTGCGCAGTTGTCTATGAGGGCTGGTAACAAGTGACCCAATTTGGAAGAGAGAGGAGTGGTAAACCACCCACCCGCAGCTACATGTACATTAATAACAGCCCTCTGATGTTCGTGGTAAAAACAGTGATTTGAAAGCTCTGTTTAAGATATGTTTGTATGAATATTGTATATATTCTTTCGTTATATGTGAAATTAACACTGCTATGATATGATCATTCGGCAGTCAAGCGAAACTGCAGAATCATTTGAGGCAATTCTTAGAACTATACAAATTTTAAATAAAGCAAAAGAAAATATTTGCAGTATTCACAAATGTTTGCCTAACACTTTTTTTTTAAATTCAACGTTGAGAAATTTAACTACATTCTTCCTGTCATTACTGGATGTATACCAGACAATATTCACTGTCATGGAGAAAGAAAAAGACCGAAATTGCAACGCGTGTCTTGCTAGTTCCAGGCGAGTTGAGCATAGTTCCCACATGGTAAAACAATTCTTTGGAAACTAGTCGCCAAAGATTTTCTTGTGACTCTAAGAATGAAGTATTGAATATTTACAATATGATTTTTTAAAACACACAAAAAATGTTTATATAGGTACATATTTATAATAAAACTTGAGGTCTATAACATTTGCTTGTTTCCATATTAGTTTTTCTTATTCCACACTAAGGTTTGGTGACATTTACTTGAATTAATTTGTAGTGTTAAAAAATATCTTTGGCAACTAGTTTCCTTGTACAAATACTCTAGTCCATTCACTGTTGCTTCTGCAGCCCTGCTAAAGTTGACATCCCGAATATTCCTCTATGTTGCGCAAACAAAGCTTAACTGAGCCTAGCAAAGTGCAGCAAAGGGACATTGCAACACATTGGTATGTAGCTAGTGTTATAGTATTTTTGAATATGGACTATTACCCTCTCTGTTATTTTATTCATATTAATTAAATATGAAATACTACAATTAGCAGGAAATATTTAAACTACAGTTTTTATTTAACCTAAAATAAGATGCTTTTATGTCAATGCGAGTATAAAACGCTTGTGACGTATTACTAGAGCTAGTGATGTTTTTCGTGAAAAAAATATGAGTACACAGTAGACTTCAATACTATAAGCACCCAACAGCAGTTTGTCTACTGTCATTGGTTGATGTATGCTTGGGAAGGCATTTTTATAATCATTGACTGGACCATTCAGATTCTGCCAAATGACAATGATCCTACATGATTTGTGTGCAGACAGTTAACACACGCCTCATACATGGGATGCTTTATCAAATGGTCAATAAAAAAAGTGTAAAGAAAAAATTTTTTTCTTCAGAAAAAAAATTTTAGAAATTAATAACAGACACTATTGGGATAATTTATCAAATATTCATTCAAAAAGCATGAATATTATATTTTTCTCTTCTAGAAAACAAATATAATAAATTAATAACAGAGAATAAATTAATGAAAAAATACACTTTTGCCAGCACGGGGACTAGAACACACACCCCATATATTTCTAGTAAGCACCTTTAAGCACACAGTCAATTTGACTTACTGACAAGTATTTTTTTTATAGAAAATATAATTTAAGTACCTACAACATATTAATGAAGTTATTTCATTAAGAATATTAGGCACATTTATTTCATTGTACGCATTCTGTAGTTGAGTTAAGCGATTTTGGATGTCTCTTACCAACAAGGTATTGACAGATAATTTAAGAGTTCTGTGTAGCTAGGAAACATTAACAGGTAATGAAAAATATGGACATTTTTCATTATGATTATTTGAGTTATTTTACATATTTCATACTTAAAATATATTTCTTATTTAATATATATCTTATATATAGTTACACTTTACATCACCCATAGTTTTTTGCACAAACAGATATATACAGTTTTAGGTTGTTGTGTGACTGATATTTCGCTGAAGCTTGTGGAAACAAATCAGTATACTACAAACATTTCTTGAAGGTATATATTACAAACAGAGCCCTTTTAGATTCTACAAACGAGCAGTTTTACAAATTAAATCTTTGTATGTTACAAGCATTTGTAAAATTGTTGTGTGGAAATATGGAGGTTATGGCAAATAGACAGAACTGAAAACCGGACGGAACCGTCGATCAGAAACAGACTTCCGTTTATTTTCCGCACAAGTCATGTCGCAAAGTAGTTCCATGTCTTAATATTGAATTAAAAGAGTTAGCAAAACGCTTTTAGAGACACACAATATATATATATATATATATATATATATATATATATATATATATATATATATATATATATATATATATATATATATATAGACACACATAAATTCATATAGTTCTAAGAATTGATGCAAATTTATAAAATATTGATTTTTCTAATCATTTTAGATTCACTCGACCGTCAGATGAATAGAGATCAGGCCCATGGTAATGCCGGATGAATACACAATGTGTAAATCTAAAGCAGGACTTTCAGAAGTGATCTGTTTATCGTGAGAACAAGAGTATAGCAGTTTGTTAAATTTCACACTTGATCTCTTCCTCACAGTAGCAGCAGTGGCTGTTGCAGATGTCCTGTCTTCAGTTCGATATACAAGGATGTGAGGTAGATAGACATGAATCTCAAAGTTTAATTAAAATTATATATAATGGTATTAGTATAGGCTGTTCGACTGAGTTGACATTCAGATTTCGAGGAGTGAACAGTGGCTATGGAGAACGTGCTCTTCTTAGACAATGGAAAATATTATTTGCGTCACCAATGCAAGAAGACCTATTCTAAAAGATGCAATGCCCGCCGATATGAGAATGGTTGCTCTCAAAATATGAAACGTGGTATCTTATAGTGTAAAAAGTGTAAATTGTATTTTCAACAGCATGATAGCTTAAAAAGGCATACAGCAACATGCAAATCCCTCCTTCCTGAACTTGTCAATCAACATTTGCTGAGATTAAAGGATAGGAAGAGAGCTGTAAAAGAAAAGATTCTGTATCCACCCACTAAAAAAACAGTCATGTCCTAGACATCCAAACAACTACTGTAACATGAAATTTATTTATGCCTGCACTGCAAAGAGACACATTAAGCATAAATGCAAGCTGAATCCGTACCACACAGGCTATCAATGTGATAACTGTCAAGGTTTCTTCACTTGTACAGACAGTTTGAACAAACATATGAAAAAGTGCAAAGACATTGTACCTGCCAAGCAACAAAGCATAGTGACAGTCACAAAACTGTGATGATCGAGTGCCTGTTGTATAGAGTACTAGTACACCAACTTCCGACCTTCATGCGAACAATCCTTCACCAATGGGGAGGGAACAATGTTGCTATTCAGGTAAGATCTTTAGTAAACGTAGCAACACGACAGCATGAGAGATTTAACTGTGTGGCGGAAAGAGACGTCAGATTAAAGCATTTCAAATTTGAAGTTATAGTCAACGCCACATTTAAATAAACTATACAAGCGACAAATACAGGAAAGTGTAAACTAGATACAATTCCCAGCTGAATTTGGTTTAAATGCATAAAAAAGCTTAAATCCCACTAACGAATTGTTGAAATATGTACATATATACAGCATGTGAAATCGGAGGAATTCACTTTGTTGTTATTCAACGAGTGAACATTGACTGGAGTGAAGATGGAAAATACTTTGGAAAGCCATTTGTGTCACTTCTGCAAGAAGATATTTTCTAAACGCTACAAGGAATGTACATTGACATGAGACTAGTTTCTATGAACACGAAGCAATCTACAATAATATATGTAAATGATGCAAGTCTCAATTTGGACGATGTGATATCTTAAACTTAAAAAGTCGTCTTGCAACATGTAATAGAATTTATCCCGTACCAGCTAAGCGATGTAGGTCTGCATTTGATACTGGTACACTGTCAACAACCTCAGACCTGAACACGAACATTGCAAACAATTTTCCACAAGCATCAAGAGTATGGACTACACGTGCTGTATTGGATACTAATGCTCTGTCAACAGCTTCAACATAAATCCTGGGCATTGTTGTGGTGGGCAAGCCATTGTTGGTGTCTGCGTGAACCCACCAGCCAACCGTAAAGAGAGCGAGTTCGCAAAGGCGAGGTGCCGTGATTGCAATAGCATTCAGCATTCTGCAACTCTACAGGTAAAGCCATTCCAGAAGGGACATCAAATTGACACACTATAACTAGTTATGTGGCCGTAATTTAATAGAGAATATTAATGAAAGCCGATATAGAGTAGATTAACAAACACGCTCCTCCGGCGCAATATAAACTATTTGAGTATAATGTAAAATGTAATATGATTTATATTGTAACAGTTTAGTAATGGTTTTAATTAAACAATATAAAGATTTTAATACAACGTTCACCTCCGAGTCATACCTTACCCTAAACTAAGTTTATAGGCACCCAAAAGGTGCATGTACAATTCTCCAAAGTATCAAGACATTTATATTGCAACTGCGGCAAGACCTTTAGTACAAGTTGCACTGCCCATCAACAATAAAACCTGGACAATGTTAGGGAAGACGAGCTGGGGGCTTGAAAATAGTTGCTGTTATAAGTATGGTCGTAAATTTGCATGTTATCAAGCACCAGCATGCGTTCCATCCAAAGTACGATGCAAAATATCAGACTATCTGGTAAAATAAATGTTGTGAAGCATATGACAACCCTGTAAACAAAATAAATGTAAAAAAACTTTTAAAACTACGCTTTTTATTTATAAATGTACTAAAAAGAGAAAAATAATTATAGTAATTACACAATTTGTAGAACTTGTAACATGTGGTTGTACAGCCGTAATAAACTTTACTACAAATTAATATGTTTGTATCAATTTATATTTACTATATAAATGCTTGACGCAAATAGTCAAGAGCCTTATGCAAGATATGGGCTTACTAGCTTACGTAAATGAGGTATACATTCTATATTGTGCCGAGCTTTTATATACTAAATATAAATTGATACAAACATATTAATTTGTAATAAAGTTTACTACGGCTGTTCGGCCACATCTTACAAGTTCTACAAATTGTGTAACTTGTATCATTATTTTTCTCTTTTTAGTACATTTATAAATAAAAGCTTCATTTTTAAAAGGTATTTTTACAGTTATTTTAATTTTCTCTTTTTTTAGTTTCCCCAATTTTTTTTTGTAATATTATGTACTAATACACATCTCGGGACAAACTATGTGTCTGTTAATGTGCAATGCGACATAATTGCTACAGACCCTGGGCACTATATACAACAATCAAATTACTCATTGAGCTAAGTCCAACAAGGCCAAACTGTATACATTTACTATGTGAGAAGAGAAATTAATTTAAATCAGCATTTCCAAGACATCAATGTTTCTCATAAGTTTCCCCAAAATACTAAAACATTTATGCAAAATGCAATTGTTATGTAATAACGAAAAATCAGCATTAATAGACTAGACAACGATGCAACTCGATTCTGTGTGTGCATGTGCATGCAAAGATAGCTGATCGGATGCACCTGCCTTATCGAGGCAAGCTTGTGCCACCCACACAAGGGCGACAGTCAAAGACAGGGAGGTCAGGCAACATTGCAGGAGCAAGCTCAGTTGGATAACGGGAAGTGATTTAACATATGCACATACTCGTGAACATAAAAGTTTGTAACTTCCAGCTCCATCATCAGATCAGCTCAGTGGTACCTTCGCATTTATTGTCACGGGAAAAACGTACGTATGCAAAATTTCAGCTCAATTGTATAATGAGAAGTGGTTTAAAATTGACTTGCAATATTTGACCTAAACACACCCACATGCATACAAGTGAAATTAAAATAAACGGTTGACTTGCCTAGTCAAATGAGCTCAAACTCGAAGATTCCACGTTTAGCTTTGATGAAGTTCCTATGACCACCTTCCGAATCCATCATCAGGCTGTACTGACCAGCTACCTCCAAAGTTCTCATCAAGAGCAATCAAATGAGCCCAAACTCATATCAATACTATTAACCGTTGAGGAGTTCCCTTGTGAGATGACCCTGGCTTCAGCACCAGGTCCTGTCACCATATTATTGCATTGTCATCAGGTTTCTATATGTATACTAAGTTTCAGCTAGATTGAATACCTAGAAGTTGGTCAGAATTCACTTGCAAGATTTCACCTTAATGTACAAATAAACTATCAAGACAACTTAAATAAAAGCATGTAAAAATTGTACATATGAAAAAGCTCCTATGCTAGTATGTGCTGCAAACTTACCAAATACGAATGGATTCATACTGAAATAATCTGCTTTCCAAGGTCTAATGAAGACGTATGTTGCATCAGGTATGGAGAAAGATATTTGTATATACCTACGCTATGAAGCAGAATATTATAGATCAACTTACAGATGAGATGGAAAACGAAGGTGCGATAAAATTAAATATACAGTTGGACTGTAAATATACCAAACCAGCACCACATGAAGATTAATTTAATGCAAGGGCCTTCAACACCTAGAACGTGCCTCTCTATATCATGCACGACAGAGACAGTGATGGAGCTGGTATATAGAAGATTTGCCAAGAGAAAGAAGAGTTCTGGTTGAACATTATATACAATAGATCAGCTACACTTGAGAACAAATCTACTTAGGCCACTTCACAATTAGATGCATACTGATTTACCCCACTACAGTGACAATTACAACAAAATTTCTTCTCCGACCTGCAGACTGGAGCATTATTACCACAACCACACAAATCAACACACAGTGTTTAACTGACATGTAAGATAACAGTACTGTGTGAAGGTAGCAGTGAGGAGTCAGCAGTCAGAAGTCCGCATTGTGAAATTGAATATGCTGTGTTGGACTACATGAAAGAGTGAATGGGCAAAGAAACTGACCTCCAGAATACTAACATGTGGTATGGCACAAAAAATTGGTAGAAGCAGTAATTGACAGACAAACACTTGTACATGTAAAGGTAACACACCTTTGCTTGACTTGAGACAGAATACATTGACAGACTGGCACTTGCCAATTTGAAGAATGAGCACAGGGTTTATTTAAGTGTGGTTCTTAGTTCCAGTTGGGTGAAGAACTTGTCTGGAAGAAACTGTATGGTAATGTGATTAAACAAAAAAAACTGGTAAGAAAAAAAAATTCCTTAAATATCACTGATGAAATGTGTTAGTAGCTATTTGCCTAGAGCAAAGGCCAGACCAGGTATAACACCATTCTGTAATTGTGGAAACAATTTCAGTTTTTGCATGAAGATGGCACAAGCTGATTACTGTACGAAGCCTACTGTAGAGCATGCCTCCGCGGCTGGAAAACAATGCAGTTACTGTGGCAAGGCCTACAGTAAAAGTTGCAATGCACACAGTCATGAAGAGAATGAATCTTCAAAAGAAACCAACCTCCAGAATACTAAAATGCTATGTGTGGTGCAGTATTTGGTAGTAGTGACAATCTTAAGAGACATACTGATAAATATAAAGGTAACGCAACTTTAGTTGGCACGAGACAGCATATGATTAACTTATTGTCGCAAGACAAGGCTAGCCTTCCTGCTGATTTGAAGTGTAAACTAATGATTGTTTGAGCACCCATAACATTAGTTTGGCCTGCATCATGTTCCACACCAGTGTGTGAAGGTGATATGAGTGTTTCAGACATTGCAGAGTGCGAGTCATACAGATCGTCAGAATTTATGAAAAGCAAACATGTTCCACTAACATTTAAAGTGAAAAACACAGATGTTACAACAAACCAGGATGTCTAGAACGAAAATGTGACCTCCAAGTCTGGTTGCTGGTGATGAAGATGTGAAATATGCATTTTCTATTAATGATGAAGTGTTGACATCTGCAAAGCAAAAGCATGAACATGTTTTTTAGACCCCGGTGGCTTGGTCGATAGAATACTGGTTGTTGGTTCCATTGCAGAGACATGGATATCTTTCTGTCAGCAAAGATATAAATTCAGTTATTTATGAACTCAGAGATAGAGTCTTTATTGAATGACACACTTTGTATATGTGATTTGTTTAAGGATATAAATAAATACAACTTTTTTTTTTTTCAATTCGTATTGTCTAAGAAATGTACCTACAGCTGTGTGTGTTTGTAAATGTCTTGCTAAAATACCTGCAGTACCTTGCAGATGAACTATATGCACTGCCATTCTGCTTCTTGCTATGTCTATACAGGTTATCACTGCGGATAAACACCGAAATCGCAGTTATCACAGTGGAGCATTGCATATTGAAACTCCCTACCTCATATTTATAATTTGCTCTTACTCCTTCCTTCCAGTTACTCACATCACAGTAAGTGGAGATAAGGGTGTTCCAGGGTTTACTCAAGGAAAGCTGAATAATAGATACGATTATAAAAATATATATTTAATTAATAACAACACTAATCTCATGAACAGCAATTACAACAAGAATACAAGGGATAAGTTACTTCTACTCACACATTGTATCCTTAATACAATTAGCAAGTTACATTTAGACTCAATCACAATATATAAACTCCAATTACCATGTCACAGCTAATCCCTATCCTTGCCAGTAATATTAATTAGAATAGGGATTTGGGATGATGTCATGATACAGGCATGGTTCCTACCGCTACGCGAAATATGCTCACAATTTAACTTCTGCTTCGTTGGCCTTGGTAACCCCGCTTCCCAGGGGGAAGAGGACGCTAGCCTCTTCAGCCTTGATCACACACTGTTCACATGCCGATTTCTTACGGTCGGGGGGGGGGGGGGGGGGGGGCTCTTATATAGCCGGGTTAACTAGGGCAAGTTTATAAAACAACCCGCCCTGCTATAATCTATACGGCGCTCTACCTAAAGTGTGTAGCACCACCATATGACACTACAGTATGCTGGGCTGAACTGGCAATTTCATGTCGGCATGCAATACAGCATGTACTAAACCTATTTCTACACTCGTAGCATTGATACAGTAATGTTTGTAGTGATCCTTCAGGGACCCTTACTGTTGACGTACCGTAGATATTAGTGATGGTAAGTTTTCAACTGATAATTCCATCTTCATGTTATAACAGCATACATGATCGCGGTAAATGTATGTAGAAGTAACAATCTGCTTTCTGGCACTCTCGACGTAGAAGTGAGATCCTTGGTTAGACAATTAATACTTTTATACAATTATCGCTGCATAATGGTTTGTGTCCTGCTTATAAATGTCTGACAGTCTGTAAGTAGTCGAGATCACCATTAATTGAGTATGAACATGTATGAAAAATATTATTATTGTAGATATATAGTTTGTTGCAATTGTTGCATGATGTGCTAGATACTTAAATATATGCAGCTATATAACACACACAAGTTTTCTAATTGTGTAACATGTATTTTTTATCTGTGAAATGATAGGACTCTCTAGGGAATGGAACCTGCGATACCTTATTTTCAAGGATGACACAATGTCTCCACCACCACTGTAGGGTACACGGGTTAGTTCCTATAAAATTTCCGTATCATATGAAAAAAGTAAGAATGTTTTGTCAAGGGTGATGTAATTACAGTTCTTGGTATGTAATGTGTACTATACATGGAAAGGCAGGACAGCTATTGTGATCTGTGCTTCCAGCAAGTTCACGACGAGATGTGTCCGCGACCTACATGTCTCGTGTGAATGAAACAGCTACAGCTCTGGTATTTTTTGTTTGTTAAGGTAAACCTCTGCTCTTTATGTTTTGAGTCTTCTAAAAGCAGAGTACATACACAGTTGATGTGTGTGTTGCGATATCTCCTTCCTCCCCAATACGAAGTTCGTACATTTCTACATTAACAGAACACTTTGTGGCTACCGATTCATGGATAATTGGTTTGCTTACAGTTCTAACTGAACAGGATGGCCTAGTCTTTTCCAGCATCGTACAACACCTGACGCTGTGTAATATGTGATTTCGTTGGTTGGTAAATGCTTGTAACTATTTTCCTTTAAATTTTATATCTGTCGCATCGGTGCATAGCATTTTTGTCCTCTTATTGGTCCCACACTTCACAATGGTTCCAACTAACATACAGTACAACACTCGCGCAATATACTCTGATTGCTATTTTTTTTTAAATCTGTTTGAATCGTAGCATAGCAGTGATGTGTCTCTCTTTTGACACTAATAGTTTAAAGGTATGTTGTTATGTCAAGCAAAGGAACACTGTCTTTACAAGTTGCACATGTGTATTGCACTATTTCATTTCCAAATGGGCTTCAGTATTGCAGGGCTTTTTGCAACTTAATTTTATGCAATCTAACTCTTTGATTTGAAGACCGCCCAAAGACATTACCCTACTGAGAGCAACGTAGGTTTGGCCAGCAGCAAAAAGTTTTGGCCCCAGATAGAAAACAGCATAGTCCACTGTACTACCCTGCATCTTGTGAACAGTAGATGCCCAAGACAGTACCATAGGCATCATCCTACGTTCAGCAATTCCATAGCTAAACTTAGTTAGGAACTGTACGGATTTTGGGTGTATGATATGAATACCCTCATTAGCAAAGTCTACCACAAGCGATGGTATATCCCTTTCATACATCTGGGCACGTCGGAAACATTGACATATGATTTCAGTGATGTGTCCTAAGGCACCATTGAGTCCTTTGCCAACATTGATGCTGAATTGTAACATGACCTTTGTTTCTACAAAAATCTCCGGTTTTTGAGGCATTCCTCCTGTTTTATTAATGTCTGAAGGAATTATGGTGTCAACGTCAATATTCTTGGCATTTCTTGTTGCATTTATTAACATATCCTGGGCTTTAATTTTAAACATCGTTCCCTTTGCCCTGAAGTGCTCAAGAACTGCCTGATTATGGTCATTGAGCTGTTGGTTAGCCGGATAAATCCGAAGAGCTTTTCCAATAGAGAACTCACCAGTAGCTACTTTAGTAGTATAAACTTATGAGTTCCACAAAATACTCTGATTGTAACTCCCCAATCCTTAAAGCATTTAAAATGTCGACAAAGGAAGCACTTCCTTGCTGTCTCATGTTCTCAGCTAGTTCAACGAAAGTAAAAAGTCGCCACAAGTATGTTGATGGTGCTGATCTGAGAGGCTGATCAAATACTTGATTACCTCTTACAGGCGGCAATTGCATTAGGTCTCTAAATAGCTGGAAATTACTACCTTGAAAAGATCCTTGCTGTGTTTCAATTGTTTTAGTCTAGAATCTATCATACACAACATTTCGTAGGGGACCATGGATATTTCATCAATGAACATGAATTGAATGTCCCGCCACTGTTGCTGTAGGAGCCTCAAATAATTTCCTGTTAGAATTCGCATCTCTACAATTCTTCCGTCCTTCTGTACCGGTAGTTTGAGAGCAGAATGAAGAGTTAAGCTTCAAACAAGTCGAGCTGCTGCTCCTGTTGATGCACAAATTTTAACTACCTGGTGTTCATAACATCTGTTGGCTTGATTTTAAATTAAAGATAAATGTTTTGCCCATTCCAGCATTGCCGGTAACAAAGAGACACAAACGATCAATAGCTCCATTTATTTTAGCTAACACTTTTTGGGTAAGCTAACATTTTTTGGGTAAAGTACGTAAATACCTCTCTTTATCCAATGTTCGTTGCTCTTTGAGCTGTCTGAAATTGGTCATCACTCATATTTTGTTCAGTTTCTACATCATTTGCCTCTAAATCAGAATGAACTGGTTCTTGATCAAGAATTTCAAAGGTATGTACACGATTAAAGGCATTTTCTAGCTGCCTGTCACATTCTCTCAAAATGTCCATGCATGTACTTGTTTGTCGAAGATTCTATTCTATCGCCAGAAAAGCAGCCTTCGGTGTATCATAATATTCCACTAATTCACTCTCAAATCGATATAGTAAGTATTGGAGAAGTAAACTGTAATAGTAATTATCTAGATCATTAGCTGCTATAAAGTAAGGCACATGTACGACTGCTGAAGTGTATCTGATAACCATTTTGCTGTTGTCATTAAGTGTAATTAATCGTGGTCTAGTCTAATGTTCAGACAACTCATACTGATCAACAGTTTCTTCATTGCCGTCTTGTCGTTTGGCGTAATACGATTCAAATAACATCGCAAACTCTAGTAGACTCATATTATTAAAGTCATAATCAGCGTGCTCTAACAGGCTTTTTTCATAATGATCAAAGATGTTTGAACAATAGGCAGAAGCTTGACCATCTTCGTTGAACTGGTTCACTCTGTATCTTTTCTCAGGCTTTCTGGTGTTAAGAAAAAACACAATTTCTTGAACTCCCTTTAAAATTTAAATATGACAGTCTGTACGCGTATTTGCCAGCCGAGATTTGATGTTCTTTTAATAACCTCATACATACCTTAAAAAGCTTTCAGGAAATATTACACTCTTTACGTTGTATTTGCGTAAAGCTTGTGCGACACTTGCATCAACTTGAGTAGGTTCTGCTTTAGATACGTACTTGGCTACATAAAAAGGTATGGCCTCATTTGATCCGCAAGGTTGAATGTCCATATCACATCACCCTGCAATAGTCGGAGAAGTGTAGCATTATAATTATTTCCCCACCTATCTTCATTTTGCAGCTTTAAAATGCATATCCTTCCACCGCTGCGAAGGAAATCATCTGATGAGTGAGCAACAATTTGTGTTTGAACACATTCTTGACGTGGGAAGCTAAAGCGACACATTGAAACATAATATTTTTGCAGGTGTGAGTGTGTCAATGTATTTGAGTCTTTTTTTACCAACTCATACAGCTCAGAACTTTCAGGTGGCATTTGGTACGTACACACTTGATCTAGCTGATGAATACCCTCCTCTGTCTCAAACAATGGAGGGTTCTCAACCCATACCACCATATGAAAATGTGAGCCTCCACGATTCTAGAATTCAATCCTCCACCAAAAATCATTTAGTTTACCACCCAAAATTTTGCAGCTATTCCGTATATATATCATGAGTGCATTTACTCTAACCATGAAGTGACGACTTACCACAACCGGGTATTGCCTGATTAATAACTGATTTGCGATCATATCCAGCCAATTCATATTGTTTCAACTAAAAGTTACAAAATATGTTGGTTGATCCAGGCACCTAATTTGGGCTAACAGATCATTTACGGCTGTAAGCCAATAGGCTGCTGAACCCCTTAAATTTTTGAGGTATGGATGGATATCCTCTACCATGGCATCATGGTCTTGGACCTTTTTGCAACAAGCTGCAATAGTATATCTGACTATGATACTCGAACATGAACAGTGTGTAAAACAAATAGTTGTTCCGTTGAAATCTTGTATGTTTGCTTAGTATCCGAAATTGGTAAAGGTCAAATGGTGGTGTTTTTATAGTTCTGGATTCCTCGTTAAGCCCATTGATACTGTAGGGAAACAAATGAAACCAGACGAATTCTTCGGCCTTCCATTCGTGGGACTGTTAGATACTTGAAGTTCATCCTCTACATCAAGTTATACGCAATCTACTGGAATCATTAGCGATGTGTGAATGGGTATTGCTTCTTTCTGAGATGACACAGTAAAAGAAGAACAATTTTCGCTTTCAGTATCTTGTTACACTTGCAATTGTTGATTTAAACACTGGCATGTGTAGTTCGTGTTCATTTTGTATTTGAGTGTTAGTACTGAATATATTTACATTAATGTAATTCAAGGTAAACTGTATATTTCTTGAATCTATTGCACATTTGAAGATCCTAAAGAGCTTGTCTATTAAATTACACTCTATCTTACAGGCTTTGCCATTAGAGTCGTTGGCTTTGGCACCCTTCGGGCAACACGAATGTGAATCTGTAAAATATACTTTGTCACTGTGTTGCATAACTCCTAATGTCAGTGATAAAGCTATTAATGCACCAGCATTTAGAGTTGTGAACATTTTAGTAACAGCTTCCTTTAAAGTCGTTACTATATTGCCATGATTTATTTGGTCTTGTAAATTCCCACAAAAACTTGTGTCACATTCGTATTCAACGCAAAATGAATGGTCGTACATTCTGAAATAGTTTTTGACAAAATCAAAATTACACAATTCTAAAAAACCACTTTGTTCCATAGGGTATGCTAATGGGTTATTCACTAACAAGGGTCTAACTGTCCTATACAAAGCATCACCCTCAATCATGTTCTCATTTAAAGTATTTGTAGACCACTGACTAGGAAGGAGAACGGTGGCTTTTACAATATTTGCGAGGAGTATTGTGCAGCATTGAACACCAGCATGATTTATTCAGAAGGTGGTCATACGAACTTTATCAAAGCTAAATGTAGAGTTTTCGATTTTGGGCTCATTTGACTAGGCAAGTCGACCGTTCACTTGTATGTATGTGCGTGTGTTTAGGTCAAATATTGCAAGTAAATTTTAGACCACTTCCCATTATCCAATTGAGCTGAAATCTTGCATACATAAGTTGTTCCCATGACAATAAATGTATGGTACCACTGAACTGATCTCTGATGATGGAGCCAGAAGTTACAATCTTTAATGTAACTTCACGAGTATGTACATATTTTAAACCACTTCCCGTTATCCAACTGAGCTTGCTGCAGCAATGTTGCCAGACTTCCCGGTCTTTGACTGTCGCCCTTGTGTGGGTGGCACAAGCCTACCTCAATCTGACAGGGTGGCTTGGTGTGTCTGATCAGCTATGCTCGCATGCACATGTACACACAGAGTTGAGTTGTGACGTTATCTAGTCTATTAATGCTGCTTTTTTATATTAAGTAACGATTGCATTTTGCATAAATGTTTTAGTATGTTGAGGAAATTTTTATTAGAAACTTTGATGTCTTGGAAATACTGATTTACATTAATTTCTCTCCTCACATAGTAAATGTATCGAGTTTTCCTGCCTTGGACTTGTCTCAATGAGTAATTTGATTGTTGTAGATAGTGACCAGGGTCTGTAGTAATTACGTAGCAATGCACATGAACAGACATAAAGGTTGTCCTGAGATGTGCATTGCTACATAACATTACAAAAGAATTGGTGAATCTAAAAAGTGAACGATAAAATAACTGTTACAAAACTTTTGAAACCAAGCTTTTATTTGTAAATGTACTAAAAAGAGAATAATTATAGTAGTCGCACAATTCGTAGAACTTGTAAGATGTGGTCAAACAGCCGTAATAAACTTTACTATAAGTTAATATGATTGTATCAATTTATATTTAGTATATAAAAGCTTTGCATAATATAGAATGTATACCTCATTTGTGTAAGCATAATAAGCACATGTCTTGCACAAGGCTCATGACTATTTGCACCAAGCTTTTATATACTAAATATACATTGATACAATCATATTAATTTGTAATTAAGTTTATTACAGCTGTTTGACCACATCTTAAAAGTTCTACAAATTGTGTAAGTACTATAATTACTTTTTTCCTTTTAGTACATTTATAAATAATAAATGGTTTGAAAAGTTTTTTTTTTTACATATATTTTTTTCGCATTCATATCTTTTTTCTAGCCTCTGATGTTTTTCTTCATTATCTTCATTAGCGCGTTTCTGCTTACACATTAACTTCACTTCACTCTAAACATCTTCTTTGTTGTGTTGCAGTTTCTTTGATTTTGTTGTTATTATTCATTATCTTCATTAGCGATCTTCTCATTACGTGTTAACTTCGCCTTATTTAAATGTCTTTTATGTTGTGTTACAATTTCTTTGAGTTTTTTGTTACATGTTTCCAGTGGGGTACCTACAAGTATAAGAGAAGTAAAGGGTCTATTTGCCAAGTCAAATGAGCCCAAACTCGGAGATTCCACATTTAGCTTTGATGAAGTTCCTATGACCACATTTAGAATCCATTATCAGGTCTTACTGAACATCTACCTCCAAAGGTCTCATCAAGAGCAATCAAATGAGTCCAAACTCGAGTCAATACTATTAACCGTTGAGAAGTTCCCTCGTGAGGAGATGATCCTAGCTGCAGCACCAGGTTTCTGTCACCATATTATTGCATTGTCATCAGATTTCTATGTATGTATATCAAGTTTCAGCTCGATTGAATACCTAGAAGCAGGTCAAAATTAACTTGCACTATTTCACCTGAACGTACAAATAAACAAACAAGGAAAGTTAAATAAAAGCTTGTAAAAAGGGAAATTTTTCTGCAAATAGAGAAATTTCAGATGACCGTCAATTTACCGCTTGTCCATATCCCCATGCCCCATCGGGTGAACCGGCTATTTTATACCACTCTTGATGCTTATGCATAATTTGGTTTTCCTCTTTCACTGCTACTATCACTGTAACTGCTACCGTCAAACACGGATACTCCATGCTATGCTCCGTTGGAACCATCAGCCTTCAAGAGGCTAGGTTTTGACAGCCTTTAAAGGAAGACGTCCCCTCATCTCGTCTGACTGCTGAGATTAAGGCTCTCTAACATGTCAAGTGTCTTTGTCTTTGGAGAAGCGACAGATGTTGACAACCCCTCTTTTGGCCTTAGCTGATGACCCGGGACTCCTGTGCTGAAGTTATCTTCGGTATAGAAACCCTCTGGCAGTTGCTGTAACCCAGCTCTGGTGGATGTGGCTAGCTTCTACCCTTGGCCAGTATGTGGACCCGGAAGAGGCGAGCCAATGTTGTGGATTTTAGAATCACCAGGATAAGGACTCACTACTGCACATTGATGTGTTTGTATAAAAGGACTTCTTGTTGGTTGCCAGCGTCCTGATGCAGGCTAGAGGAGCGACAAGCCATGAAGAAGAAGTCATGTGTATGCGATTGCCTGAACTGTTAAATATGGTTATTTGCTACTTTTATCTTAACTTGATTGCTTTATGTATAAGGTTAGAGAGAGCTGGAATCTTGCTCCTCCTCAAGATTACTAACAGGTAGGATGCAAATTAAAGTTGGTCTAGCTGAATAAGTTAAGATAGTTAATTGTAGTCTCTCGTTGTTTTGTTACTAGACCTGAGAGGGATCTGTTTATACGATTGTGTGATGTCATCCCTAATAGAACTCTAATATTGTTTCAGTATCATAAAGTATGAGATTGATGAAAGAAAAAAAGAGACCAAGGCAAACATCTAGTTGTGAGACCGATGCAAGCAGTCAAGGAGAACCCTGAAGTGGTGGAACATCAATCATGGACTTCTCTTCCTTTTTGAGTGTGAAATGGATGACCGAGGAACCTGGAAGGTTGCAAGCAGACAGTTGCACAGAACGACACCCTTCCAATCAAGTCAGTTTCTACCATTTTTATTACATTGTGCAATAATCAAAATGGACACCAGAAAACAAATCAAATAGGGATGTTTCAAAATTTCTTTCTTGTAGCTATCAGCCAGTAATGATATTCACAATAAAAAAAAATAGTGAATCTAGATAAGGATTGTGGCTGAATAAACAAGCAGGATAAGTATTGGCCAAGGCTGTTTGTTAATTTACATCTCAATTTGGAGGCCCTCACCCATTAATAAATCAAAATTTCTTTTAATGAAACAAAATAAAATTAGCTGCTAGTAATGTTTTTGTCATTTGTTAACCATTAACTGTTCAAATTTTTTTGTAAATTAAAATATTTATTTGCGGTGGTTCACAAATTGTCAAGTGGGGACAAAATGTTACACCCATAAAATTTCATGAGTCATTTTTTTTGCTAATCTTATTTTTTGTTTGGACATGTATTAGATTTCAAGGTTCAGTATCAGTTTTCGGGATAGGATTTGTTTTAGTGGATTAAATTTATTTTTTTGTTAAGTAGGAATACATTTATGGTGGTTAGACTCAATAATTTTTTCTTCACGTCACCATTAGGGACTTCTAGATTTTTCTCTCTTGGTCGGCTAGTTAGGAATTTGCTTGATGTGTCGGATAGAAATTTACTGTTCTCAGTATCGAACCTTCTCGGACGAAGTGAAGCTGCAATTTTGTTCCCTTCTGGTTGTTTCTGGGATGATGACTTATAGGAACTTAGTATGCAAGAAATGGAGGCTTCAGCAGATGCCAGCTGAGCCTCACACATTTTTGTGAGCGCGATGTAATGTCTTTAGAAGTTTCCAGGCATGCTACGGTGCCGTGTTTTTGCGGCGGTTGCTGGCAAGAGTGAGGGTCCCACCAGGGGCAAGGGGAGTGTTTCTTGCTGAGCCCAGCCTGGGAAGACGTGGCTGTTCAGGAGAAACGGGGATTTTGTCCCCTGCCTCTTTCAAGATCTGGCTGTGATCGAGGGGGGGATGCTGCCAGCTGATTGGCTGGAGGCCGAGGCGTGGTGAGACAACTTAAAACAAAGTCAGGGCGAAAAGGGAGGGGAGTCCGGCCAGTGATGTAGTGAGCGACAGTTGGGTGTGTTAGTGTGTGTGTGTGTGTGTGTCAAGGCGGTGTTCACGGTACGGAGGATACCGCACAAAACTCTCAATGATGAGATAAATTGTTTCTTTTTTTTTTTCTGTGCTTAGGTTAATGATTGATCGGAACATTCTTTTCCGAGGTGAGGAAGGATGGCCCCGGTCAATCTTATAAATTGAAGTCTTGGAGTAGGTTTACGTTAAGAGTGAGTTTAGTGTGTGAGAGGTATCTGGTGTGTGTATCGAGTTGTAGCAGCGGGCCGAGAAGATCAGCTTCTACTGTCATTGTCATTTCTGAAGTACTGTATAAGATGAGATAATTTTTTTGGTGTATTGTGTGCTCTTTTAGAGGGAAGTAGTCCATTAATTTCTTTGTAACAAGTTGTAGTTGATTAGGCGAGTCCAGAGTCTTTTGTTTCTTTTTTGAGGTGCTCAGGTGGTACGACTGTACGCTGTGGGAGTGTTCTGTTCTGTAGTTGCGAGGTAATATTGTTTTTTTTTTTTTTGTTTTCTTGGATGTATTTATTTTCTTAATTTAAGACAATGTTATTTTAGTATAGAACTATTTTATTTAAGATAATATTTGATAATCGGGCCAATCCCCTAAAACTTTTAGAAAGTTTCTTGGCTGTGGTAAAAAGATAACTTGTCCATAGTAACAAACATAAGCACTATAAGGTAAGTCAAGTTGTAAACAATATTTGTCACTCTGTTGACCACTGACAGTTCGTTCACGATCCTGCTTTTAAATTAAATGTTTTCTTTGGAGAATACCTTAATTTCGGGTCAATTATAATTTTAAAAAAATATATGTTTTTTTATATAAAAGCTTGGAAAGTTACTCATTTTGAATTTTTGTAATGACTGGAAGAAATTTATGGAACTTATTAGGTTTTTTTTTTCCTTCGGATTTGTAGTCTTCAGAAATTTTATGTAGTTCACAGACACCCATTTTTTTCCTTGCAAATCATATAAATACTCATAGAAGCCAGAAGCATATTATTTTCCTCCAGTTGTCATTATAAATTTTATTGGTTATGAATAAATTGTAAACTGTTTGGAAACTTTTGAGTTTCATTGTGTTAAGAACCTAACCGAATAATTCATAATCTTTTTAAATAGCTTTTCATTTGTTGGAAACTATAGTTTCACTGGTTCACCTAAGATTGTGGAACACAGTAACTTTAGAATATTTACTATTCAGCACATCTAATGATAAATCTTGACTGGAGGGCTACTACTGAAGAATACCAGCTGATACACCCTAAGTAGTGAATTTGTATAACCAACAGACAGAGCATCACTAAATTATCCCCAACCACCCCCCCCTCCCCAACTCATATTCCTTCTAAACCTCTTTGCAGCCAAAGCAAGTGAACTTACCCCCAGGTTTCCACCCGTTTATGGTGGATGAGTGAACAGCAGTTGCCTGGGACATTACTCAGCGATATCAGCAGTATGCTTAGGGTATTTGTGGGCACCCTGAAGACCCCTGACTTTATGGTGAATCAACTATAAGCTGTAAGATGGAGTATGGTGATTTATTGGAGTTTTAGGTAGAACTACTGCAATTTGTGTTTGTGTTTATACTTGACTTTTCCTTGTTTCTTCTACTTTCTTCTCCTGTTGATGTTCCTCCCTCTCCCCTTCTTTTCCTACCCTTATTTCATCCACAATCCCTCATTTTCCCCTTTTATCCCAGTCTGTTTTCTTCCCCCTTCTTTCTCACCTCACATCAATATTTTGTTGTATTTGTCACACCATGTTAACTAGGTCATAAGACTGTAACCTTATAACTATATCTTAAAATATTGAAGAGCGGCTCACTGTTATATTTTTGCTTGCACTCTGTGATTCTAATAGCTCAGTATCTACAAGAATTTACTTGGAGAAACCAGTGTAGAGTTCTCAATATTATATATGCATTTTTTTTAAGACTACAGTTAAGTTTCATGCTATTGCAAGATTAACAGGTTACATAGAACTATAAAGATGCAGGTACTGTAGAAAAACATTCTGGGCATAGTTACCTATGATAATTAATTTTAAAGTCTATTCAAAATAAGTTCATAATTTTCTGAAATCCTGCTGAAGTTCTACTTCAAGAACCCATTATTTAACTGTTCACTACATGTAAACAAAAGCATTGTTAAAGTGACTTATACAGCTAAACTATCAAATGCAGTCAAATTTTGTATATGTCATCTGTTCAAATAATTATGCCATAATATTTCGAAAAGCATAACATAAAAATGTTCACCATTCGGGCATATGATGACATTCAGATTGGCATTATGACATTTTAACAGTGTCTGTATTAATGACCATCCTGTGTTTATTTTACATATTAAGATATTTTCAATATTCACGATAAATCACATTATGTGCATTACATGTTAATGTTTTCCCATGACTGTATTTAGCACTGTTAAAACTATGGGGAAGGAATAACTGTAGTACACCGCCCTTTGTTATTGATGCATTTTGGATTGTTTTGTTAAAAAAGGACAGCCTCAATCTAAAAAAAAAGATTAAAAAACAAATGAGCACCCGGTCCTATGAAAAAATCAGTAAACTCAAGCACCCAGCACCTGTTGCACATTTTATAAGGTGACTTCACTTAGTGGCAACAAACCTGAAGGTAGTGGCAAAAACTTGCACATTCATAGGCCTACTGTAACTTATATTCCACTCATATTTCTTTGTGTACATACTATAACTCCCCGACTTCGTGTTGGCAATTTGAGCAATATGTTAGATCTGACAAACTATCAATCTACAAAAATTTATGCACATTACATAATGTGCATCAAACACCTAGGGAAAAATGTACAAATCCGAGATAAATAAACAGACGTAACTCTTGAAATATTTTACCTAGTAATAAGAATTGTTGACTGTTAAAAACTATAAATTTTGCAACTTGAATACTTGCTTTCTCACACTGGACAAGCATAAGAACCCTGCCAACAATTGTGCAGATGCATTACTGAGTTGATGGTGCAGATACCAATACATTATTTGATTGGTCCATGTGACATGTGATGTCTGGTACAGAGAGCTGATGCAAAATTGTCTGATCCTACCTGGACAAATTTTATCTTTGGACGTTACAGACATCAGACTGCCCCATCTGCATCTGATGCCAGCAGCACATACCATAAAAAATCTTTGTGTATAATGAGACAGTCAGATTGGTTTCTGCCACCCATTGACAATACTTAATAAATTTAATTAACCTACATAATAAAACCACACTTTATTTATTAATAGTTACAACTACAATTAAATTTGGATAAACGAGAAAACTCTATGCGAGACTAATCCCCACACCCTGTCATTTCAACCTCCGAAAACCTCTATAAGAAAGAGTTGTTTTTCACGTCCAGAACTCTATAACTGTCTTCCAGGAAATGCAATACCATTGTGTTGCTATCACAGATTTTTTTTTTTCGTAAGGGTTCAGGTCTGCATTAGTAAACAAAAATCAATTAGTTGATAAATATTGATTGTCAGGTAGGTGCATCACGTCTAAGCAAAAATATCCAAACAAAAAATTCAAGTGTCTTCATTGAGTGATAAATTTAAAACTGAGAGTGTGTTCGAGGGCAGAAAGTAGCAAATTGAGATACTAAGCAAAGTTTGGCATGCCTGAGACCACCTTTAATAAGATCATAAAACACAAAAATTCCATAAAGTCAACTGAGGGACACTGAAATATTATGAGGAACTGAGCTGTTGAATTTTCTGTTGTTGAAAAGTGCATTGTGGAATAGATCGACAAAACACTCTATAAAAACATTCCCGTACATGGACCATTGTTGAAAGGGAAAGCTCAAAATTTTTCCAGAAAACTGAGAATACAGAACTTTGCAGTTAGCAGTGGATGGTCAAAGAGTTTTAAAAAATGACACAGTTTTTAAAAAACTGATCAGGGAAAGGAAATCTGCAGATTAAGGTGCGTGTAAAAAGTGGTGTGAATATCTGTTAACTCTTTTAAAAGGGTATGATCTGAATGGCACTTACAATGCCGACAAAACTGGATTGTTTTTAAAATGCCTTATAGATAAAACCTTTACATTTTAGGGAGAGTGCCACAGATAAAAACAAAGTAAGGAGTGCCTTTCTATTCTTCACTGTGAAAACATGACTGGAATGAACAAACTCCATCCTCTCTTCATTGGGAAATCCAGATAAACTACATGTTTAAAAGGTAAGTTTACAATGTATGTATATTGCATTCACATCTTAACTGAATTTAATGCACTTCTGCCTGAGTAATTTATTTTTTGATGAATTAAACACACAGTACAGTATTTTATATTCACAGGTGTACAGACTTTAATCGTTGACTATGATGATAACATGAAGGCTTCGATGACAAGGAAAATATTTAATGGATTGCTGAAGAAAGTTTACAGGAAAATGAACAAAGGAAACTGGTCCTTTTTTTGCCCACTGCTTTGCCCACTAAGATTACCAACATTTACAAACATGAAAGTAATTTTTTTGCTTTCTAATACCACCAGTAAGTTACAACTGTGGAACCAGGGTCACACACTTGTAAACGTTATCACACATAAATTCATCAAACACATTCTGACAAGTCTGGGCAAGAACATTAACCCTAAGATGAACATGCTCCTAGCCATGAAATTTGCTAGGAGAGCATGATATAAAGTAAGTGGTGTAACTATAAAGAATTGCTTCAGGAAAACTGGGTTTTAAACCGAAGCGAAAAACCAAGATATTGAGCCAGAGGAAAATGATGTTCAAGTAAGGCCTAGAAAAGAGAAATGGACAAAACTTGTGTCACACGAAACAAGCATGTCAATGCCATAACCTTAGAATACTTTGTAGTGGGCAACAACAATGTGCCGGTTGCCGGAGAATACACAGACAACATTGTTGTTGATGTGTTAGCATGTCCATGGACAAAAATGGCAGTGATGATGAAGACAATCAAACGAGAGTTTGGATATAGAAGAAAAGCCCCTTCCAAAGAAGCCATGATCTTCAAATGCCAAGAAACTGTTAGCGAAATTCTTAATTTTCGATGGATATTCATAACTCAATTTTTAATAAGATTTTATGAACTTGAAAATCTTGTTCAAAATACCAAAACAAAACAAAATAAGATGATGGATTTCTTTAAGTAAGTGTACACATGTTACACAATAAATTTTTATACATTATTCATTGTTATTTAATCCTTCATGCATGCCTCATTATTTTTCCTATGTTTTCTTGTATCTACACAAGTGAGAGAAGTAGGTGCTTGACTTGGATTAGGGAAAACCACAAGTGAGAGATGCAGCTCCTGGGCGTGAATAACAAGTTTCTCGGGTAGCCTATCAACACATCACTATGTCGATTTAGAAATTTGGCGCTCCCACCGATCTGGAGAGAGAGTTTGAAACAATTATGAGCAAAATCTGCACAAATAGATATTCTAAACACACACTCATTTTGAGACCTCACTCCCTTGGTATTGCTAGGGTTTTACCGACCAGCCCACCACAACTTCTCTTCCTCACCCTCCCATGCATTCAGGCAGGTAATATGACAAATGCAAACCCAGCATATGCTGCAAATAATATATGATGAAATTAAAACAATTTTAAAAAATTGTGCATTTCAAGTGGTTAGTTAATGCATAAAAGTGTACATACATACATTTATAATTTAAATAATGTCATATAAAACAAGTTCTATTATATTTATCACGGTGTAACATGGGACATGTAGAGTGAAAATTCTTAAGATGGTTACTATTTTTTAGTATTGTTATGATGCATATTTTTTGGGGTAAAATTTTATTTTTGAAATTTCGATAAAAAATTTTTTTTTGTTTAGCTAGATGCTAGTAGTGGCATTTTTGGGTGCCTTTTTTTTTGTTTGGAAGCCCTAAATTTTATGTTCAGAGCAGTTTCCTATCCCTTTGTTATTTGTTATGATGTGATAGGCCCACCCTTCATTTAATTTTCTTTCCTTTTTTCAATTAGCCTTTCCTTCAGGGGAGGTTAGGTTAGGGAATTAGTCTGTTTTAGTTGGGTTAAGCCCTCTGTATTACTGGTTAATTTTATTTATGTTAAGAGGCAAGAGTTTCTTTTTCTCTTTCTTTAATAAGTAAGGTTGTGAGAAATAATTTAATTATTTTAATTCAAAATTGGTTTTGGGAGACAGTTTTGAAAATTGTTTTGTTTTGTGGTTGTGAAATGTTTTGGACTTTTTTGCCTTAAACTAGACGTTGAGGTTTTAGTTGAAAACTATCTGATAGTCTATTTTAAAGAATTCATTCCTTTATTTTAATTTTTTTTTTTTTAAGCAGAGATTCTTAACTTTCCGAGCATTTTATTTGTTTAGTTTTTATTTTATGTTTACGTCATATAAGTTATGGTGAAATTTAAATAGGAACCAGTCACTTTTACGACTTTTAGTTTTTTTAACAATAAAGGCCTTGACCATCAAGGTCTTAAAGGAACTAAGGTCACGAACAATTTTAATTGGAAAGAGTTTTGCCACCACTGGCATCAGCAGACTTCCACTGAAGCAACGGCAGCTGGTCGTATTTTTCTTAGCCCAGGTGCTTGTTAAAATTCCTCTTCAGCAGTTCAGAGGAACTGTTGTGTTACCTCGTTCGAGAACAGAGCTACAGCTGTGAGTTTATCCAACGTTTTCCTTGGTAATGGTGATTTATTTTGATGAATATGGCACATTGCTGCTAGGCTAATCCGGGGAAGGGGGCGTTTGCCTTAGAGCTGAGGAGTATCAATCTTGGTGGTGGCTGGCTCTGATTGGCCAGTCACGACATTGGCCAAGGCCATGACATCAGGCGAGACAGGTGGTGTTTTGTAACGTAGATGACGAGGTCGCGAGAGTCGTGAGCGAACAGCTGGAGTGAGCGGACGGAATTTGGTGTCAGTGTCCGGCCAGGAGGAGGACGCGACAACACGATGATGCTAAGTATACGTTGAAATCTTTGTTTTTTGTGAATGGTCAGGACATTCTTCCCTGGTTCGCAGGAGGAATGGCCCTGGCTATGCTTTTAAATAGTTAGTTTTTAGAAAATAAGGGACAGATGATAGAAGACTGTCAGGTAGTGCGTAACATGTGTAGATAATTTGTTATAATTCATTCACTGAATTTAGCATCAGATGTTGCACATTTCCTTTATTGCATGACTACATCAACATATACATAACCTAAGGGCGCAATAACAAACATGACAAAAAAAAAAAAAAAAGGGAAACAAATACAATTGCCAACTTACAACTCACATCTGGCGAGAAACATTAGATTATGAACATGAAACAAACATAATTTCCAACAATCCCTCTTAATCTAATGAATCCAACAAATTGCATTCACTCATGGACAGATACTGCAAGAATGTCTTCAATCCCAACTCATTGACACAATACGAGTGTTTGTGGCATGATAGAGCCTTTGTTAACACATCTGCAACCATTCTGTCACTTGGTAAATAATAAACAACAATCTGATGATTTTCTGCTGCTTCATGGATAAAATGATGACTTATTTTTATATGCTTTGTGCACCTAGGAAACACTGGGTTGTGCAGTAGTTTCTGCGCACTCCGACTATCATTGAATATGGCAATCGGTTTATCTCTACTACGCAATTCACTTAACAACCCTTTGAGGAGGATAGCCTCCTTTGTAGCCTTACTAATGGCCATATACTCAGCCTCGGCACTAGAGAGGGCCAAATTTTTTTGCTTTCTAGATTCCCAACTCACAGCTGTACCACTCATCTTGAACACATAACCACTGTATGACTTACGATCCAATTTGTCTCCAGTCCAATCTGCATCCACGTAGCCTGTGATGTCCTCACCAGTCTTTTGAAACACTAGGGCGTAGTCCAAGTTGGCCCTCAAATACCTTAACACCCTCGTGGCCATACTCTAATGCTGGTCATGATGACCACTGCTAAACTGACCTAGTACACTGGCTGCGTGAGCAATGTCTGGCCTGGTACAGCTGGCCAGGTACATTACGGTGCACATAAATTTGTTGATATGGATGGTTTAATGCACTCACTTCTTCATACGTTGACATAGTCAATTTGTGATTAACCTCAATCAGTGTTCCCACACGCTTACAGTCAGGCATTCCAAAACGCTCCAATACTTGTTCTGTATATCTCTTTTGGTCCAGTCTGATCACCATTCCCCCTCTGTCCCTAACAATTCTTATTCTGAGACATTCTTGTATTTCACCAAGATCCTTGATTTAAAATTTTTTGTTGAGCTCTTTCACTAGTTTTGATTTCTCTGCCGGATCACTACAAAACACAAAACAATCATTCACATATACAGCAACAATCATTATTGACACTCCACTTCTTCTCTGACACACACATGGCTAGTGTTCAGACCTTGAGAAACATAGCTCTATCATGTTGTGGTGAATCTGTTTGTTGAAGGCTCTTGATGCCTGCTTTAGATCATAAATTGCCTTATTCAACTTGCACACCTTTCCTTTATCTGCCTCACTGATGAAACCCTCTGACTTTTCCATAAATACTTGCTCGCCCAAGTCAGCATGAAGAAAAGCAGTTGCCACAACAAGGTGGTAAACATTCAGGTCTAATTCAACTGCCAAAAAAAAAAAAAAAAACAGTAATCTAATCGTTGAATTTCTTATAACAGGGGCAAAGGTTTCTTCGTAGTTGACCCCATACTCGAGACTAAATCCTTTAGCAGCTAATCTAGCCTTATACCCCTCCACATCACCATTTGTTCTCTTTTCGACTTTGAAAACCCATTTACATAGTACTATGTTGCTATTTAGTCAGTCAACAAGTTCCCACATGTTGTTTTTTCAGCAGTGATTTATATTCCTCTTCCATTGCACATTTCCTTATCTCTCCTTGACTACTGGAGAGTGCTTCTGGAAAACACTTCGGATCACTCAGAGGTTCACTGCTGGAAGCATATGTTACAAAGTCTGGATACATCTTCTGTCACGGTTTAACTGGATACCGGGATCCTGCGTTCTGCTCAGGCTCATGATCTTCTGTTTGCAGTTCCACATCTGGTCAAGTAAGCACCTGTAGCTGTGTGTCCACTTCTGGCCAGCCTCGCGAACCATCTTCTATCAGCACCTCTGGTTGTTCTGGTCGAGCCACATAATCTGACGTAGGGGTATCACACTTATGTAGAATCTCTGTATCGGTTGTGCTCCCCTCCATCTGTTCTTTAATATGCTAAGTCTCTTTAATAAAAAGCATATCTCTGCCTTTCACAATCCTAGTGTACGACTTGGGATCAATGAGTCTGTAGCCCTTGGTCAAATCAGAGTATCCTACAAACACAATTTTTTTGCTCTTTGCATCCCACTTTCCTCGTAGTTGTTTAGGGACATGAACAAATGCCTCACAGCCAAAAACTCTAAAGTGACTTAAATAGACTTTCTGTCCAGTCCAGGCATCTTCTGAGGTTACCTTTGAGTGCCTTCGTTGGTGACCTATTCTTCAGGTAAATTGCAGTATTCACCGCTTCAGCCCAAAACGATTTCAAAACCAGTTTCTTGAAGTATTGCCCTGGCCTTTTCAACAATGGTTTGGTTGGCTCTATCAGGCACTCCATTCTGCTCAGGTGTGTACACTACCGTTGTATGGTGTTTAATTCCATTGTCGTCGAGAAACTGCTTCATTTTATGGTTCACATATTCCTTACCATTATTAGAGCGCAAGCATTTCTCTTGCATGCCAGTTTCTCTCATAACAGCTGCTTTGAATTCCTTGAACCTTTCACATACTTCACTCTTGGATTGGAGGAAGTACCCAACGGTCTTTCTTGTTGCGTCATCAATGCATGTTAAGAAGTATCGAGCATGACCAAAACTCTCTTCAGACATTGGGCCACAAATATCAGAGTGAACAAGTTCCGACTTCTGAGGCACGAGTTCCACCGTTCTTAAATGGCTTCCTACTCTGTTTGTCCTTCATGCAGGCAATGCAAGGTAACTCATTCGTGTCTGAATAGCTTACAACTGTGATCATGCCTTCCTTGAGCTGTTTCAGTCCCTCTTTACCAAGATGTGCAAGCCTTTTGTGCCACAACTCTTATGTGGGCTTGATTACTGCTGTGTAGGCCATCTCAGTGGGTAAGTTTAGCTTATAGAGACCACCAACATTTACTGCTGTGGCCATAACCTCACCTCGAATGTTCTCTTTTGTAATACATCATACAGCCTGACTCCGAAAAAAACAACAATACCTCTAACCACCATTGTACTGACAGACAGAAGGTTTGTAGAAATTTGTGGAACATATACAATGTCATTGATTTTAATAGTATCATACTTTTGGTCTGCTGTGCTAAAAAGTCTCCACAACCTACACCTAGTAAAGCGTAGTAGTTAGCAAAAGTGACCTTCATTTTAACAGTGTCCATGTAGTTATTTAACCAGTCCTTTTTGTTTGTTATGTGTGTCGTTACACCAGAGACCACATATCAATCATTTGAGCTCATGCTGTCCGTCACCGCTGTAAATAACGAGCAATCAGCTGCCTTGCTCACTTGTTCTGGATGAACCTATATTCAGATTTCTTGTGGCCAATCTTATTGCAAGGATAGCATCTAAATAAATTTTCCCTGCAGAGATATGATTTCCCTTTATAAGCACCACACCCCGATGGCTTCTTACCTTTATAGCCGCCCAAGAGGAGAGCTGAATCTGTAGTTTCCTTATCATTCATTTCCCGTTTGACATCATCTTGTAGAAGCTTGTTCTTCACAAAGTCAGTTGTAATTACAGCACTAGAGCTTTCCAACGCCATTACCATTGGATCATATTCTGATGAAGGACCACTGAGCATGATAATGCTGACAAATTCATCGTCTACAGGAGCACTGATGTCAGCAAGTTTTTGTAATAGAGACATAATTTGGGTTACATACTCTTCCATGTTTCAGTGATCACATAGTTTAAAACTGAATAATGTTCTCAGAAGCCCAAATCTTCAGAGCAGTCCTTTACTCTCGTATGCTTTCCTGAGATTTTCCGATGCCTCCTTTGCTATGGTTGCCGACCGTACATGAACTAAACAATTTGGATTGATGGTTAAACATATTTTTGCCTTTGCCTTTTTGTCTTTCTCGAAGTCAACTTCTTATCCTTTTGTTTCAATACAGTCCCATAAATCTTAGTGGATTAAATAGAGCTGCATGGTGAACTTCCAATCATTATAGTTGCTGCTGCCATCAGGCTTTTCCACAGTCTGCAGACTGCCCATACTTGCTGAAGATGTGATGGACATCTTTACACTATTGAAGAACAGAAGATCATACTATTAACAGGTACCTACAGCACTGTACTGCAACGTGATGCACGTAACCTTCATGGGCAGCAAGCATGTGTTGACATGATGTGCGTAGCGCTCCAACTCACTATGAACTAAACTTCGCAGCATCCTGGGCCCATAACCTGTTATAATTCACTGACTGAATTTAGCATCAGATATTGCACATTTCCTTTATTGCATGATTACATCAACATACACAAAACCTAAAGGCATAAGAACAAACAAGACAGTACACAAAATACAATAATAGGAAACAAATACAATTGCCAACATAACAAAAGTCGCATCTGGCAAGAAAAATTAGATTATCAACATGAAACAAACATAATTACAAACAGAAATGGTGTAGGTGTCGCGAGAACATGTCAGCTGCATAACTGGTAACTATGTCCTGCTCATCAGCTCTGCCAGAGGAGCTAATGAGGTTATGTTAACTTGGGTGTAAAATTTAACTTTTATACGGAATGGGTCCTTAACTCTTGAACATGGTTTTTTTAGTATTGTTCAGACCTCCTGGGAAACTTAGAAGTAAGTAATAGTAGTACCATGTGTTTTAAATGGCTACAAATTTATTTGTTTGTTTGAAGTAAACATAGGTCTAGGTTATGTTTTCCGAAAATTTTTGACAGGTTCCTCCCTAAATATAAAATTAGTGTAATTCCAACTGTTCATTTTTGGGTCGTTATGAACCTTTAATTACATAATTAATTTGTGTTAAAATTCTGTAAAACTTATTCCAATACCCAGACCAATCATTATATCTATAAATAAATAATTTGACCAAATATAATCAGTAGTAACACAAGTTGAGAATGATCAACAGACACTATTAAAGACAGTTTTGCCATTTTAATTTAAGCCGTGGGGGCCTAGTATTTGTGAGCTTTGCTATCATTATCTTACTTTTTTTTTTTTAACGAATATTGCAACGCATTGATCCACGATAATTTTGTTTGGTAACTTCACAATTTCTTTGAGGGATAGTTTTTACTGTTAATTAATATTTTTGTCTAATCCACTTGGAGTGTTGAATTAAGGGGGCAGTCCAACCCTAATCAGCTTGCAGAATTTAACATAAATACCCAATTTTTTTTTTGTTTGTCTTCTGAGTCTGGATTATTCTCACATTTGGTGAATTAGTTCTGGAGGAGTATTAGTGAGATGGGCATCCTGTTAACCATACAGTAAAATTTTTTTTTTTTATCAAATAGAATACTGGTTAGGCCAGTGGGATTTATGGCTTTAGATGGTTTATTTATTAGGAATTTAGATAAAACTTATACATTTTCTTGTGATGATAGTAACTTATATAATTTTATTTTGAGTAACCAAAAAACCAAACTGTATTTAAGGTTTTGCTCTTGCAAAACCCAGCAAAATTTCAATACTTAACTACTTTGTTTAATGAAAACTTTAACTTTTTAATAGATATATTGATATTTTTGTTATTAACTGTTTCTCTTTTTATATTTATATTCGTTTGTTGGAATGAATAAAACTGTTTTTTTTTATATTACTTTTACTTACTAGCTTCTAAGTAACCCTTCACTTATTGAATGAAATAAGTATTTAATTGATTTCTTCGTTTCAAATGAAACTGCTCTCGACCCTCAGTACTAGTGGGATTTGTAGCATGATATACCTTTACTTGGTACTAGGTAATAGGTGGTTTATTTAAGTGAAACACATCACTGCATTTCTTCTTCTTCAGACCCATAAAGCTGTCTTGGAAAATCCCATTGCAAAGTGAGTAACCCCCTTGCCCCCGCCATTCAGACCTTTTTTTCCTACCCTTATTTTTTCTTTTGGGTTAAATGTGCCTTTTCTATTGTTTTCATAAATATTTAGGGTACAGTGAATCGTACTGGCCATGCAGTTTTTTTAAGTTACAGCACGTGGTGGCGGCTTTGCAGGTTAGATTTTGGTGTTGGCTCATTTTTATATTACTAAAATTCTAAATTTTATTTTCCTTCTCCCGCTACCTCATAATATTTAGTGGAGGTGCCAGGTACCCTATTGTTTCTTTTAGGTGATACCTAAGGGTATAGTGGGTCTGACACTGTCGAGGGGCAGTGCATGATGGTGTTGTGTTATTATCAACTCAGCTGTTAAGCTAGTAGTAGTGTAGAATAGGCAGTTTGGTAACAGTGTTAAGTGTAAATGAAATACTTGTGCTGATGGGCGAGTGTAGTACGTATGGTTTACAAGTTTTTTTTATTGGTGGGTTTCTGTGAATAATAATTTCTTGTCAGGCATGGTGGACATCATTGCACAGTCAAGTTATTAAAACCTTAGAGAATTAAGTCCGACAGTAAGTGTCAAGCTAGCTGGGGCATCTTCCGAGAGTGGGTCGGAAGGGGAACAAGTAAACACTAGGAATGTGGTTAGGAGTCCAGTAGGGGAAACTAGCGACTTAATAACAGATCCAGGGACACACCAACATGGAAGGAGGCATTTTTTTGTATATACTGGGTATTAGTTCGGTAAGAATACACAATATGTCACAGAATATATTATAAATTTCAAACGAACAGCAACAGTAAATAATTGGGATGAGAAAAAGATCCTCCTCTATTTACCTAGTTTTCTAAAAGGCATGGCTGCTCGTTGGTATGATAGTCTAGGTGACAAAGTTGAGGGGCTGACAACTTTTGAGGCATTTGCCCAGGTATTACAGTCAGCATTCATAACTATAGGAGAGGGTGAGGATTTAGAAATGTGTTTGCGCATTTGAGAACAGGGAACAGATGAGTCAATAAATGAGTTCATTTACGATGTTATAAGCCTGTGTAACAAACTGGATCCCAAAATGACAAAACAAATTAGGTACATCCTACGAGGGTTGAGGCCTACAGTTGTAGAAAAACTCATGCTATTAGAAAACAAAACAGTGGATCAGCTTATTCAGAACCTTAGGAACATAGAAGCAGGTAGTATGTATGCGAAAAATAGGCATGCTTTAATATCCGAGTGGGGGCTGGTCAAGAAGGGGAAAAAGCAAAAATAGCGCAGTTTGCAGGATCGAATAGGGAGGGTAGCAGTGAGGTAGCTAAATTACAAAAAAATGGTAGAATCCCTAGGCAAGGATATGTGGGATATGGCCGGGCAGTTAAGGCATTTGCAAATTAAAGGTGGGAGTAGAGGGATGAATATAGGTCCGTTGCGTGGTCAGGGAGCTACCAAAGCCGAAGGGAGAGAAACCGGCAGAACTCAAGCAGAAAGAAGGACACTTAGACCAAAGCGAACGCCCAATGGCAGGCCCATTTGTTGTAGGTGTGGTCAACTGGGTCGCACACGACCTTTCTGTAGAACACAGCTAGGGTCTACAAAGAAAACTGATACACAGTCGGAAAACAAGTACAGGCAACCAGGTTAAAGGAAATGATCCATCTGCACAAATAAATTACCGCTTTCAATCTCAGTTGGTGTAATCTGTTTACATAGTAAATTGTTTGGGCAGTCGACTCAGGTTTACGTTGATAGCGGAGCAGCCATTTTGCTGGTAGATGAGAGGCTTATCCCTAAGCATTACTGAACAGAGGCAGAATCAAGGATGTTTTCTGGTGTATCGGGACAGCAACAGTCCATTTCGAAGATGTTATAGTTTAAGTTTGCCCTAGGTTTGTTTAGGTATACACATCCTGTAGGAATAGTGGCTGCCCTGATTTATGGGTTTATACTGGAATGTGATTTTTTTTACAAAAGTACAAGGCACAATTAAGATTTAATGAACATGGGAGTAATTTTTTGTTGCTGAATTACCCCCATCAGGGCAGACCCATGACCTCACAGCCGATCATGGATGTAAGGAAAAATGTGGAAGTTAGGAGCACCCCGTCTACTAGTAGGGAAATAAAAGAGACATCTCCTCTTACCATTGATGCCAGGAACTTTTGAGAACCTACGTCGAGGTTAGGGTGCAGCATGGTTAGAGATCATGTTCGATTGGAGCCTAGGATGCATCAGCAGATAGAATTTGAGATTACAGGCCCTGATTTACCGACAGAAGTTGTTAGAACCATTAGGTTGAGTGTATGATAAACAGGCGGTACTAATACCTTACAGTATTTTGTGCACAAAACAACAGATGCATTTGTGGGTTACAAATGCATCAGATAGTGAAGTAACTCTGCCTAAAGTGTTAAAGTGAGGAAATTTGTGCTCTTTTGAAGTGGTAAATAAAATGCCTGTAAACATGTTTCTGATTCCTTAAGTGGTAAGCACAATGATTTTGATTAAGAGAAGTTAGACATTAACCCTAATCTCCTCCCTGAACAAAGATTTGAGATGAGAAATTTACTGTAAAAGTAACAAACTTGTTTTGGTTGGAGACCTGGTTAGATAGGAAGGGCCAAGGAGGAGGTGGTAATACTAGACACAGGTGACAGTCCTCCAGTCTCTTCTGCACCCTACAGTGTGTCCCCTGGTGAATGTGAGGATATTGTGGATGAACATATTCAGAATGGGATAGTGAGGCCTATCAGTACTAGTTGGTGTTCCCCAGTAGTGCTAGTAAGGAAAAAAGATAGCGAGCATAGACTGTGTGTAGACTATTGCCGAGTAAATTCAATACTGAAAGATAAGCATCCTCTTCCCAGAATTGACAATTTTCTGAGTTACCTGAGAGGCGCTAAATATTTCAGCAATTTAGACATGAACTCTAGATACCACTAGATGCGGGTGGTTGAGAAAGATCAGGAGAAAACCTCTTTCGTAACCCACGAGGGGACCTTTTGTTTTCAAACTTTGCCTTTGGGTTTAAAAAGAGCACCTTTCATCTTCCAGAGATACATGGACAAAACGCTACCTGGACTGAAATCGGGGTCATGTTTGGTGTATTTAGACAGAATTTTGATGGCTGAAAGTGCCTTTGAACAGCACCTAGCTAGGTTAAAGCAGGTCCAGAAAATAGTTCAAGAAGCTATTCTGACCTTGAAACCAGCCAAATGTCCCTTCGGTTACGAAGAAAACAAGGTGTTAGGACACATTGATAACAGTAAGGGTATCAAACCCCACCCAAATACGATCCGGCAGTCAGAGAATTCCCCAGACCTATTGATCATAGGGGCATAAAAAGCATTTTAGGCCTAGCTTCATTTTATCGTAAATTTGTAGAAAATTTTTCTCAGATAGTTAAGCTGCTATCCAGTCTTTTAAAGAAAGAGCAAAAATTTTAATGGGGTGAAGCTGAAGAAAATGCTTTTAGAAAATAAAAACAAATTGACCTCATCCCCTACTTTGGTTCACTTTCAAGAGGGAGTCCTATATAGATACACATAGATGCCAGCATACAAGATATTGGAGCCATATTGATGCAAGAGAGAGGATAAATGGCATCCTGTGGCTTACACTAGTAGGATTCTCACAACAGCTGAATCCAGGTAGCCAATAACACATTTAGACTGTCTTGCTCTAGTGTATGCGTTTTAACAGTTTAGGCCTTACATCTATTTGAAACCCTTCACAGTGGTGACATCACCATAGTTTATTACCTGTACAGGTTAAATATGAATGCTCACAGTTCAGGAAAACTAACACGGTGGGCACTGAAGAAGTTAGAATACACATTTGATATTAAATATACTAGTGGTAAGAAACATGTGCATGTCAACTGCCTCAGTCGAAAAGGTACACAACAAGATGAAGACAAAGCTTTAGAGTTGCCAGTTCTTTCATTGCCAGGGTTTGACATTGGTAAGGCTCAAAGGGCTGACCCGAGTTTGGTGCCTATAATGCAGGAGGTTGAGAAGACATCACACCTGGATACAAAACTTAGTAGATTAGCCAAGAATTTTTGTTTAAAAGATGGCATCCTCTACAAAATAAATACTAGACTGGAAGGTAAAGAGAAATAGCTGGTAATAACGAGAAAATTTAAAGCAGGAATTCTATGTGAGTGTCATGATAATTTCCCCGTGGGAGGGCATTTAGGGGTAGCCAGAACAATAGATAAGGCGGAGATATTACTGGCATGGAATTTTTAAAGATGATGCGAACTGTGTGTAAAATTTTGTTGAATGCCATTGAATGCCAGACCAAAAAAAAAACGAACATGAAACCAGTGGGTGTTTTGCAGCCCATTCTGATAGGCGAACCATTTGATCGGAAAGGTATTGAGCTGTTAGGCCCATTTCCAAAAACTACACGGGGAAAAAAATATGTAATAACTTGCATTGATTATGGTACTAGATGGGAGGAAACTCGAGTCGTACCTTCTGGGATGGCCCAAGAAATGGCTCAGTTTTTGTTAGAGACTGTAATTTGTAGACATTCCACCCCAGGGTCAATTCTGACGCAACAGGAGTCAGGTGTTCAGTTCTGCAGTAGTGAAGGAGCTCCTAAAGCTCATGGATGTTCAGGGAACCATGACTTCAGGGTATCGACCCCAATGTAATTGGGCGGTAGAAAGGCTACATGCAACCCTCACTACTATGTCACATTATGTGTTCAGCAATCAAAAGGATTGGGCCCTAAGTTTACCCCCAGTAATATTTGCCTATAATATAAGCAAACAGGAGAGCACTGGGTTCAGTCCCTTTTTGTTGGTGTATGGTCGCGAACCTGTCTTGCCTTAAGAAATCTTTCTAAACCAGAGAGTGAACGAGGCAGAGAGTAAGTGGCTATGACAAAAGTGGAAGACTCTCCAAAAGCAGGCAGTTGAGAACGTCTGTAAATGCAACTGATGGTGAAACAACAGTACGACACTCAACGAGGGTAGTGGAGTATCTACCTGGGCAGGAGGAGTTGGTATACACCCCCATAAGAAAGAAAGTCTTGACTCCAAAATTGCTACATCACTGGCCTTGGTGATTAAAAAGGTATCCCCTAATTTGTATACTGTCAAGAAAACTTTGCGAGAGGCACCTAAGGTCAAGGTCACAAATGTGGAGACAAATTGTTCCATAAATGATGTGCGGTAATAGCCTAGAATTAATATATAATTTTATTTCACCTTCCCATTTTCTTTTGTTGTGTATTGTTTTGTGTTTATATAATTGTCAAAACAATGGACCAATGCTGTGAAAATGATGGGTTTTAGGGTATAACCAAGCTTAAGTACTTAACAATCTGAAGTCAGCTGAAGTAGGGACTACTGAGGTGGTGCTCTCTACATCCTGGAGATGGTGTGCAACTCCATCCTTTTATGGGTGATGCTGAGCCTGACGTGGATCCCCTCCGGTACAACTGAGTCCATAGCTGTTGGTGGGGTGGCTGGAGTGCACTTATACCAATGAATAAGGTAACGGTGTACACATCCCCTGTTGCTCTTCACTTTCAGACCTCTTGGCCTCATGAGCTTGATGATAAAATTAGTCAAATAATTACGAATTATCCTTGTGCCCGCCACGGGGAATGCAGATTTTTGCCATTTGCACAATGAATTTAAAAGTTTTATTCTAACTACGGAAATCCTACAAAATAAATATAGTTTAGCAGCAGGTGAGGATTTAGAAGACTAAGACCAACATGAGGCAGAAGTGGGGATTCACCTTTCTAGGCGAGGTCACTAGCTGGTGCAGAAAACAAAATCAATAGTCTACTTAAAAACCAAAATGAACTTGCAGCACACATGGAAATGATGAATAAACAGGTGTTTCAAAATCATTAATAATTAGCTAACCTTTCCAATCAAGTGTTAGTTGTAAATACTGTTGTCTCAGAACTGTTAGGAAAAGTTGAAACAAAATTTAATACTTTGACTAAATATTTAAGTTCTTTTAGGGAAGCCCTAGAGAGTAGTCGAGCAGGAATGACAAATGTACTTGCAAATGTCCATCAGACTCAATTTTTGCTGGCAGCACTTCTGGCTAAAAAATCTCACACTGTATTCGAGGTTGAAATATTAGACCAATGTGGATCCCATAAATTTCCAGCTGTTTTGGTCTCCCCCTTGGACTTGAAGAAAATTTGAGGTTTTATCGCATGTTAAGGATGGGTATCACCAAGTGATTCCCACAAAAAGGGTTCAATATTACTATAATTAAAAAATCAGTTCTTGTCAGATTTTCGAAAATAGTCTTTTTGTGAAAACAAAAATTCCTTTTAGTCAAGCAAGACGCTCACTGGAAGTTATATGATTTTGTGGCTGTGACTTTTAAATGGAAAACGTCTGTGTGTGTGCGTTACATCATGAAACAACATTTTTGGCAATAAATGGTGAGGAAGTCACTACTATTAAAGGTAGAACCTTAAAGATTAAAGACAGTTCCAAGATCATTTTTGTTTTAAACCTACATATTCTTGTGATGCTGTAACAGGGACCTTATGTCCAAAAGCAGTTTTTCACGGCGCAGCTGCTGAAAAGTTAAGGGAAGTATATGCATTTAATTACCAATCTTGTACACATTTAAGTGTCATTCAAGTAGGGCCTAAAAGATCTTTTTGATCAATGCAGAGGGTACGGAAGAGTTAAACTGTACTATCAGCAAAAATGAGACAAGAATGTTAATTACGGTAATAATCCTGGTGCTATTGATGTGGCTGTGCCATGTGATTGCAGGTTGTATTTACATAATGAAATCCAGATTTATGAGACTTATCCTTGCGATTACAATACATGAACAGTGTATTGTAAATGTAATTCTTGCTGCTTGGACAAAATTTAAGAAATTACACATCCCTGCACAGCCAACATCTAATCATACTATTTTCCCCTCTTTAAATGATTGTCTGGCAGAAGATTGGCCTTTCATCATAATCCACTTAAACATTTCTATGGTTACTAGCATCCATAGATTGGAACCTATTGTTCTTGCTGCTCCATTGGGTTTTGAAAATTTTTGGATACGGAATTTGCAAAGCCTGTCTTTAGGCCTAGTAATCCTTGTGCCATTGTTCACAATTGTAAGGAATCCTCATTTAATTGGATTTGGTGCAATAGCAAGAGTTACAGTGGTATCCCTTGATGCTATTTTAGGCCTACAAATTTGTTCCACTGTTGTAATTGTTTTGTTAACAGTACTGTTTGTCTCCTGCGTATTGTGGAGATGATCCAAGTTTTAGGAGATTGAAGAAGGGAGGTGCATGTCCTGATATACAGGAAAGTAACCCCCCAGAGGAACAGAGTGGGCTTTCAATGGACTCGGTACATGTCTATATCAGAAATAGTGGCAAAGTAAAAGCATATATCAAAGATGCAGCTGACCATAAGGTGGCCCTGTGGTTGTCGATAGAAGAAAGTAACTAATGTAAATTTAAGAAGAAAAAAAAACCTAATAAGAACAGTTTTTTTTTTTAATGTATAAGCTAATAGGTCATATTTTTATGACTGTTGGAATAGTATGTCAGAGAAAAAGTTATCTTAGGTGTTTCTTCAGTCTTAAGTAATTACCCAAAAAGGGTATTTGATTTTATTGTTTTTGTTCTGAAGTCAGTCAAATCTGGTATGAGTATTTTTTTTTGTGATGCCTACAGCACAATTGAAGTGCTGGGAGTTAACTTTAAAGCAACTTGGTTATGTTGTGTTTTGCTTTAGTTTAGGGAAGAATTAAGTGTGCCATTACAAGATCCAATAGGTATAGGCATGTGAAGTATCTTATTAGGTCTCGATGTTTTTTTTTAATGCAGTTGTTTTCATAATAAATTTTAATCTTTCTTTGTGGGGTTAAACTATGGCATACGTAAGTGGGTGGGCCAGGTGAGGCTGTAGAACTTCGCTCCATCCCTCAAGTTCCGTGATGCAATGGACACTGTGTTATGGTGAACCCCTACCATTAACAACAGTGTTTTGAATCAACAAAGACAATGGGTGTAGTGTGACAAAGACTTTCCACTATGAACAGTTTTGGGTAAATCAGTGATGATGCTGCATTTTAACTTTACAGTAAAGACTTTCCTGCAGCTTGTTACAAGGGCGTTGGGGGCGATGGACACATAATTGTATTCTTCGTCATCATGGGGAAAAGTGTACCCTGCAACTCCACCAATTGGACTTTCGATTTGGTGATGGAGTGTGTGATGAGCTGGAGTATGGTGATTTGGACATTTCTGTGAGTGCCATGGTACTCGTGGCTCTCTGAACCTTCCACTTTAGCAGCTGTTGAGGTGAATTTAAAAATAACCACCCCTCCCCTCCCCTGCTTGCTTGATCAACATGATGGTGACCAGGACCCTTGGGCAGCTAAAATTTCCATGGAAGCAGATGTGTGGCTATGGTTCCTGTCTTATCCCAATGTGGAGAGCCTGCCAGACTTGGACTGCAGAACCATCCGAGATGATCCACATTCCAGAAGAAGATGGTATTGCCAATACCCCAACCTACATTGAGTGTGTGTGTACATACTTACATAGCATGGACCTTTCCTGATGCTAGCCTTAAGGATCAGCCAGCTCAGAAGACATGCACTATGAGTGTATGTGTGTGCAGCCTGAACTGTCTTTTTGAGATTTTTTTATTTATTGTTTAGGTAGTCCAGATTTTGAAGTTTCGGGTGGTAGTTTGAGATTATAAGTGTTAAGATGTTTGTTTTAATTGTACAGTGTAAGAATAAAATAATGTCACCTTGTGCCTCCTCTAAGACAAGCTATTAACGATAGGGACGAAAGATTGTATGAGGCAGAAGGCCTACCAAGATAACTTAACGTAAACTAAAAGGACTATTTGTTGTTGTGTTAATGTTATGTCATCCGTGATATTTGTTCCCTATGTTTTCAGTAAGAGTGATGTATCAAATGTGAGCGGCTCATCTTGCACCAGCTGGTGATGGTGTTTGCTGTCCTGGAGTTCCCCACAGCGTATGTGGTCTCACTGCAAATATAGATGTGGGATAGGGGCGCTCCTCGAAGCAAATACTGCAAGAAGCTGGAACAAGAGTTTCGCAAGTTGTCTCTTTCAAAGAAGTTTTCCACCTAATTTTTTGTTTTAATATGTGTATAATATTGAAGCCCAGGCACATTATTGCCAAACCCCACTTTAGATGTAAAATGCTTAGAACTGGTAGTTAGTTCCATTGCATGGAGATTAATGTTGAGTTTAATTACTTTTGTCATTGTTTAATGTAATAAGGAACTTAAGAGGTTTCTGTAGGAACACACTGGATCTTTGTATTGAAATAATTTATAAGATTGGCCTGAGATTTTGAGAGGATTGTGAAGATATGGAGATCCTCAATTTAATATCTTAAGTTTGACAATTGTAATACACTTGGCATAATTATTGTAGGAAAAATATTGTGATTCCATTTGTTAAAGTCAATGAAAAAAAAATCTTTAATGATAAAATGTCAGTGTACTAGTTGAACATTGTATTATCTTTTGGAGTGTTATATTTGTGGGAGTCAACCAAATCTGTGCGAGGAGACAAATGTTATGACGCATGAACTCGGATATAAAATTTTTTTAATAAAATTAGTTTTTTGTTAAGCTAGATACAAGTAGTGGTATTTTTTGATTGCTCTTTCTCCTTATTTGTTTGGAAGCCCAAAAATTTTATGTTCGCAGAAGTTTCCTATCCCTTTGTTTTTGTTATGATGTGATAGGCCCACCCTTTATTTAATTTTCTTTCATTCTTTTTATCAATTAGCCTTTCCTTCAGGGGAGGTTAAGATAGGGAATTAGGCTGTTTTGGTTGGGTTAAAACCTCCTTATTACTGGTTAATTTTTTTTATGTTAAGAAGCAAGTGTTTTTTTCTCTTTCTTTAACAAGTAAAGTGGTGAGAAATAATCTAACGATTTTATTTCAAAATCGGTTTTGGGAGACAGTTTCGAAAGACGTTTTGTTTTGTGCTTTTGTTATGTTTTGTACTTTCTGACCTTAAACTAGACGTTGAGGTTTTGATTGAAAGCTAAGTGGTAGTTTTTCTTTAAGAATTCATTCATTTATTTTAAATCATATTTTTTTTTGTTTGAGCAGAAATTCTTAACTTGCCGATGATTTTATTTGTTTAGTTCTTATTTTATGGTTAAATCATTTAAGTTATAGTGAAATTGAAATAGGAATCAGTTACTTCTCCAACATTTAAATTTAGAATAAAGGCTTTTTACTTGAACATCGAGCTTCTTAAAGAACTGAGGTCATGCGCTATTTTAATTAAAAAGAGCTTTATCACCACTGGCATCAGCAGACTTCTGCTGAAGCAATGGCAGCCGGCCGTATTTTTCTCGGCCCAGGTGCTCATTAAAATTCCTCTTTAGCTGCTTGGAGGAAGTGTTGTGTTATCTCATGCGAGATACAGAGCTGCAGTTGTGAGCTCATATAACGTTTTCCTCTGTAATAGTGGTTTGTTTTGATGAACACCGCACTTTGCCACTAGGCTAATCCGGGGAAGGGGGCTTTTACTTTTGAGCTGAGTAGTAGTACCGATTAGATCGGTGGCTGGCTCTGAATGGCCAGCCATGACATCGGCCAAGACCATGACATCAGGCAAAGCAGGTGGTGTTCTGTGATGAAGTTGACGAGGTCACAAGAGTTGTGAGTGAACAGCTGGAGTGAGCGGGTGGAGTTTGGCACAGGTGTCTGGCCAGGAGGCCTCGACACCACAATGATGATGCTAAGTACACATTGAAATCCTTGTTTTTGTGCTTCGCAGAAAGAATGGCCCCGGTCATGCCTTTAACTATTTAGTTTAGTAAATAAGAGGCAAATGAAAGACTGTCAGGTAATGCTCAACACGTGTAGAGTTGGTGTAGGTGTGGAGAGAATGTGGCAGCTGCATAATTAGTAATTATGTCCTGCTCATCATCTCTGCCAAAGAAGCTAATGAGGTTATGTTAACTAGGGTGTAAAATTTAACTTTTATATGGGATGGAACCTCAACTCTTGAAGTTGGTTTTTTTTAGTACTGTTAAGACCTCCTGGGAAACTTAGACGTAAGTAATAGTAGTACCATGTGTTTTAAATGGCTTCACATTATTTTGGTTTTTGTACTTGGCGGAGTTGGGTTGGTACTACTGCTTTGAAGTAAACAGAGGTCTGGGTTATTTTTACTATCATTTTTGAAACATTCCTCCCTACAGACATATTAGTGTGATTCCAATTGTTAATTTTAGAGATGTTTTGAACCTGTACTTTCTTAATTTATTCTTGTAACAGTTCTGTAAAACTTATTCCAGTACCCAGGCCAATCATTGTATCTATAAATAAATTATTTATGCAAACATAATCAGCAAGTAAAACAAGTTGAGAACAATCAATAGACACTATTAAAGTAAGTTTTGTCATATTTATTTAAGACCTGGGTGGCTAATATTTGTGAGCTTTGTTATTATTAACATATACATTTTTTTTAAACAAATATTCCAATGCATTGATCCAACAAATTGTTTGGTAACTTCACATTTGTGAACAATAATTTTTACTGCTAATTAATATTTCTGTCTAATCCAATTGCAGTGTGGATTTAAGGGGGCAGTCTACTATTCAGCTTTCAGTATTTAACTTAAATACCAGAGTTGTTTTTTGTTTGACTTCTGAGTTTGTATTATTCTCACAATTGGCGAGTTAATTCTGGAGGAATACTAGTGAGGACATCCTTGTTAGCCCTACAGTAAGATTCCTTTTTTCTTTATTACTCAAATAGAACACTAGTTAGGCCAGTGGTATTTCTGGTTTTTAAATTGTTTGTTTATTAATTGTGATGATTGTAACTTATATAACATTATTTTGAGTAACCAAAAAACCATACTATGTTTACAGTTTAGCTCTTGGAAAACCCAGAAATTTCAATACTTAACTACTTTGTTTAATGAAACATAACTTTAACTTTTACATAGATACATTGATATTTTTGTTATTAACTGTTTTTCTTTTTATATTTATTTGTTGGAATAAATAAAACTGTACATTTTTTTCTAAATATTACTTTTACTTACTAGCTTCTAAGTAAGAAATAGGCATTTGATTTATTTCTTCATTTAAACTAACAGCTCTCAATCCTCATTACTAGTGGGATTGGTAGCATGATATACCTATACTTGGTACTAGGTAATACGTAGTTTACTTAAGTGAAACACATCAATGCAATTCTTCTTCTTCATAGACCCATAAAGCGGTCTTGGAAAATCCCATTGCAAAGTGAGTAAACCCCCCCCCCCCCCCCAAAAGCTTCCGCCCACCATTTTTCCCTTGCCTTATTGCTTTTGGCTTTGGATTAAATTAGCCTTTTCTATTGTTTTCAACTAAGTATTTAGGGTATAGGGTATCGTGCTGGCTTTGCTGTTTAAGTTACACCATGTGGTGGAGGATTCGTAGGTTACATTTTGGTGCAGCCTCATTTTTTTATTACTGTAATTCTAAATTTTATTTTTCCTCTCCCCCTACCTCATAACAGTATGGTTAAGACCACTGGCTGAAGAAAATGGTGACACTGTGAATGGTTTTTGTGCTGTATACACCAGTTGACAGTTGAAAACATTACTCATTTTAAAGGAAGATACTGTTTCACGTATAAAAATGATTGTTAAAAGATGAGATAATAAGTTACATAGTATCCCCATCTAACAGTCCATGTAAATTCATTTCATGGTGATGTACTTAACAAAATGTATAGAAGAAGATAAGGAAAAGTAATGTTTTAATAAATATAATAAAGTTTGCATTTAAAATTATGCTAGCCCTAAGCAATAAATATTAAATAATAAAAAGTGTAACTTTTTAGTGTAAGAGCACATGCATTTCAGTTATCACTAGTGAAGTAAAGCACTTTATACAAAAAACTGTGTCGCCTATATATTTATTCAATAAATGATAGAAGCTGCCCATTTTATTAGTCTGATTATTGCATGTAGGAATAAAATTGTTTTTTATATTATCATGAAAAAAAATATTGCCAGCAGAGCCCTGAACCCAAAATGTATTTCTCTATTTAGTAGTAGCCAAATGACAATCACTCAGCCATTTCTACACTTAAGAAACGGATACAAGATACAGGCCATAATTCAGAACTAGAATTTTTATGATTAGATATATTTAATAATGTTTCACATATATTATAACCTTTTATAAGTTATGAACTACTTTTAACGAGGACGGAACCATATAGTTTATGCCCGTTTGAAATAAATACAGCCATGATGCTTCTCAACTACCTTGTTGAAACATATTCCAGATCAGGAAAGCAATTTTCAATAACATAACAAGTGTCGAGGGCTCTCAATCATTTTCTCACGAGAATTGAGAAGCCACCAACTTAGAATAGAGTTCATGAACCACTGTAAATGAAAAACCGGCTAAGTGATGAATATCTCTCGATTGAGAAAAAAATCCTGGTCCCTTGAAATTTAGCATATCCATGTTAACTATATACACTACATGAATTTTACAGCTACAAAAGATAACTGAACAATTTACTTATAACATTAATTTATGAAAAACATATTGTGTGCAAAGGTACACAGTTAAGAAGATAAAATTACAAATGATAATGTATAAAAGTATAAATCAATGACTAGCAATTTTCCCACTCACTAATGTGCATCATACAAACTACAAGCATCAGACACATCATAACACCTCAGCTCATCATTAAGGCTGTCAGCAAGGTCAGACAGCACTGACAGATAAATCTACACAATAACACGCTAGTAAATTAGACTGATGCAGCAACAGCCCTTTCATAAACACCATTGCCCAACTACAATAACTCATATTTCCAAAATGTATCACCAAAAAGTCTAAAATTTCGTATTGTGCATAATTAAGTATCTATACTCCTAATAACCTTCGCAAACTATACCACATGTGTCATCTACATCATATACACAACATATTAATTAAGTATCATGGATGTTTAACAATGGATACTTGGGTAATGGTATCCTGAATCTATTTTACAATAGGTGATGATGTTTTTGCCAATACATTTTTATTCATTCCGAGGAACTAATAAATATTAATATCACTTTTTCCCTGATGGTTTTAGCATATAAACCTTGTTAAAATTTAAGGAACAAAAATGAGAAGTTTCCATCGCTGGCAATAAAGAATGTGAATGCCAGATACCATTCACGCTCATGCAGCAGCTGGTTATCTGTGCAAGGAAGGTGCCACGACACAGCTGGCGTGCTATACAGCAATACGAGTCAACTCTCAATTGTGCAGACATGCATGTTACTGTAGGTTCCAGTGTTCAACCACGCAACACTAAACAGCTTAATAAAACTGAATTATTTTGTTTTTATTATGCTCACAAACATTTTGGTGACCCTGCCATAATTTTGAGTGTGAACACTGCAAGTGGCTGTTAAGTGGCTGTGTTCGCAGACAATCGTGCATCAACAGTGCCACTCGTGGATAACCATCTTAATGCTGAGTGACGAATAGGAGCGCAGTGTTATCAGCACTATGTAGTTGGAAGGCACAGTCGAACCTGATGGTCGCGTATGTGTGGGCTACATTTAATGACAATCATGGTTGCCAGACATGTTCGGGTCGCATGCAGCAATGGACATGCATATGGGGCCTCATACATAGACAACTGTAGCCAACAGTGGTGTCAGGGAGTCTGACAAAGGCTGGCAACTGCGCTTACGCAATTTGCAGTGGCAAGCCTGCATGTGGGTGCTACCTGTTCAGGTATCTATAGTTGTTATTATCAACTGGGTGCAGCTGCACCGGGCTCAGTAACATGTGTAAGCAACTCGGTCATCCTGCACGACTACAGTGATACTCATATCAGTGTGAGAGTGTCTTTCACAGACCATACAGGCACTACAGCTGACTTAATCCAATTGTTAAATCGCTTGTAACTTCCTAAAGGATCTTTAAAAACAATATAAAATCAATAGTACAAACTCATGTAAGGTCACTTTTTGAATTACCCAAGTTCGATAAAGAGTCAGCAACTGCCTTTCGTCAACTTTTTAAATGGTCATCTATAGCATGTAAGAGCACTTGCAGCATTAGGACAACCAACACACTCATGGGACACAATACTCATTCATCTGGTGGCAACCAAACTAGACCAAACAACTTTGCGAGCCTGGGAAACCAAAGCACGATGTCATTTACTGACCATGAATGGACATACTTTCTGCATTACAGATGCCATTTGATAAATTATACAGTAAATATACTCAGAAGGAAGACTTCAATAAAGTCAAGGAACTTTCTTACGGAGGAGTAAGGCTAAACAACATAGTGCACCAAACACATACATTGTGGCATACCAAGATAAATGCCAAATATGTAAGGGGCAGCACAAATTATTTTTTTGTAGTAAGCAGTTTTTGAAATTGACAACAAGAGAAAGAGTTACTTCATTTAAGGGGTACGGGATGTATTTTAATTGCACAAGTTCAAATAATATGGTAAAGGATTGTCAGACAGGTAATTGCAAATAACTTAAACAACACAAAACACTTCTTCATTTTGAGTACAACATGGGTGAACACGAACTAGACAAAAATGAAAATCAAGAAACTTTATCCTGTGCCTCCAAGGCAAATGCAGAAATACAAGTAGTATTGTCAACACTGTGTGAAGATGTCCTAAGACCATAGAGGCTGAAAGGTTACATGCAGAGCTCTACTGGACTTCGTATTTTAGTTCAACTTCATGACTAAATCAACGTGTAAGAGATTAGGTTCGCAGAAACATACAGTTGTTTAACAATGGATACTGGGGTACTGGTATCCTGGCTAGGTGAATGTAAGGAATTCAATCCGGACTTTTTCGCCAATTTTGCATTTAAATGTGGCAAAATGGCTACACACATGGACTGAGATGATATGTCACGGGACAAGTATAAGTAGTAGGGGCGGGCCGGTCCTAACCCATCTGGGATTAATTGATGGATTATCGATTTGATTGATCTGGATTAATACTTAATCCGATCAAATTTAGTTAATCAAAAAGGGCTAATTAGATTGATAAGGTTAAATGGATTAAAGGGGGTAATTAAATTGACAGCATAACTTTTTAATCGGATCAATTATTTTTTCTCGATTTTCTTTCTTTCTTATTGGATGGGGGTAGCAGGAAGGTGCTCTGTACAATGTTGACGGTGTGGTGTTCTGGAGGCGACTGACCAGAGTGGTGGGTTGCAATGTCATATAGGCATAGAGTTGAGTGCAAGATTGGATTAAGGTTAATCTTTTATAATTTTTCTAATTGTGAGGTGTTTGGAGAGATGTTGGTGGTAGATAGGCGATTTTTATGAATATATTTATCACACAAGAGAATTTCAGTGTGTTTAAACGATTTCTAAGAGTGACCTAAGTGTAAATGTTATGTTTTTTTTTTTTGGGGGGGGGGATAGTGCTCGTAGATGGTAGTGGGAGATAGGCTACTTTGAAAGATGCGATTTAAGTGTTAAATGATCTGTTTTCGGAATGCAATTAAATGTTAGAGAATTTAAGATAGTTCTATGTATGAATAAATGACATGCATTGCAGCGGAAATTTCAAACGATTACGTTAATAATGAGTGAAATTACGTGAGTCTTAAATGTAACATGAGTCTCGAGCTTAGAAATATAATTGACATGAGAGAGAGAGAATTTTAACTACATGAATAACACCAGAGACAAGTGCAAACTCACTAAATGAAGTCCAGCTAGTCAGTATTGAATAAATAACTCAATTTAGCCTGGAGAATGATAACGTACAGCAAAAAAACTCTGAATACTATTTAAACTAGACACCTGAAATATTAAAATAAGTCTGTTCGGAGTATGAATGATAAGCACTTATGTCGAGCTTTAAGTAGATATGTGTAGCGTGTCTGACAGGCAACTGTGTTTAAATTATGGTAAATATTTATGAAATTCACTGCACTTGTTAACACAAACGGTACTTTAGTAGTAGACCAAACACAGAAATCAATTACTTATCACAAACACAGTATATTTATCTGAAGAGAAAAAATAAGTAAACGGAGGAAAATTTATATTTTCGCGATAAAATACAGTTATATTAAATCTCGGCTATCACTAGAGATGGCTGTAGTTGAGCTAACCCATATTGTAACGCCCGACATCCGCCAAGTGTCTAGAGGTGCTGTGTTTATGAAGGAGCTGATGAGTTACAAGTCTGTCTTCTACAAGCATTGAAGAACAACTGAATATGGTGCAGACTGGGATAGCTGAGGTCACTCTGTTCCCTGCATCTTCACCCTGCCCCTCACTGGAGTGCGACCCCGGGCTGCCTGTGATCAACAAATGTTTTCGGTAATTTCTCAAGATGGCAACAACTGCCTACTTGAGTGCACATCGGGAGGACCCTGCCTGCCACTCCTGCCTACCTACACCCCTCAGAACTAGCCCTTCTCCAGAGGAACATGTCCTCTACCACAGCATACTACCGAAGCTGTCTCGCCTTGAAATTCTACATTTCTGAAGACCTCAACTATCGATCAAGCCTGGTGTTCACAAAAACCAGTTTATGTGCCCTAGCGCCAGCCCTGAGAATGCTTTTTCTTATTTTTTTGCGAATTGGCATCCCTGCAGTACCTGTTTCAAGACAACGTGCCCTCCTCGCTAGAGTATTCAGAACATTTTTTTTTACTGTTGGATCCCCTGCTTCATGTCGCAGACCCTCTGAATGCATTCTCTGAGAGATTTCACCCAACTCGCTGTCCCTTCAACCTTATGCAACAGGTTCACAATATGAGCAGTGAAAAAACTTACATAAGTACCTGAAATAAAGTTTGCAATATAAGCCACAGATTTAACATTCCAACAAGTGCATATTTGAATCAAGCAAACTATCATTTGTAAAATTACACAGAAACACAAGATTTATCTTATTTACTCGTTAAAACAGAACTATTTCTTTACAAGAATTCAAAAAAGATATATTTTATTCAATCGTTAAGAAATGTTTTGTATAAGTATTCACTCATTAAGAAATGCTTTTAATATCAATTTAAAGTATAGGAGATAAAAAAAAAATATTGGGAGAGAGATGCACATCTCTTAAAATCGATGTCTTGAGAGCCGACGAGGGTGAAGCGCTGAGTCGCGCACTCGTGTAACTTGGGGAAACAAGAGAGATATTTCCGACAAAAACGTTGACAAGCAACATCGCCCGACCAACGTCCACACATTGTGAAAAAATTTGATTTTATGCTGTGACCCGTCCGGGGAGGTGAGCTTTCTAACCAATGTATTCCCTTTCTTTACGGCTAACCAAAAACTTCCCAACAGCAAAAATGTATTGAATGTAACATAGAATGTATATATTTGAATTTATTTAATATTTTAAAAGGTTACCGCGTTTAATATTTTTACAGGTTACCATGTAAGTTTAACAAAGCAGTATGAATACAGTCTAAAATCATGTTTTTCAGAGTTGGAAAATAGTGATTTCAACGTTATTCAAACTTTTAAACTAAAATGTCCAAATTCTTGTAAATTTATGGGAAATAGCTATGGGAATTGTTTCATTATTGTGGGTATGGCTGTGAAAGATAACGATTCTGTTAATAAACGTTACGTGGAAGATAAACACTATTACGCTAAACGTATTTAAATCCACAATCAAACGATATTCGAGAGAAATTAATAAGGTTAGCTGATTTGATTGATAATGTTTATAAAAACACGAGTGTAATTGCAAACATTTTAAGCAATATTAGCACTGATTTGCACAGTAATGAATTTAGAATAGAAGAACGTTTAAATGGATTTAGTAAAGAGTTTAATGATATGACAAAGAGTTTTTACAACACAACTTACAGAAATGCCAGAAAATTTAAGAGTTGTAATTAATGAAGTGGTAAATGTTACTATCACAATACAATTTGAAACACTGATGGAACAAATAATGCAATATATAAGAGATGAATTGATTAATAAATTACTTGGTTGAGTTATGCAAACAGATTTGAAAAAACAAAATAATGATTTGGAAACACAAATTAATTATTTTATTAATTATTTGAAAGCTAAAACCTTAAAAAAATTAGATGATGTTTAAGTTAAGTCGATAAGATTGAAAAAGCTCAAAGCAATCGACCTACTACATCAGATAAAAAATCAATGTCTTAATTCATAGATAAATAGATTAAATTTGATGAAATATAATCAAAACATGTCTGACTGCTTCAGAATTACACGAAGTTATATCTGCTGTTAAAGAGAAATATTTACAAGTAAAAAAATCTCGTATGGAGCGGGATGTTTCAAATGTAGAAATATTTAAACCTGTTACCAGTAGAATGGATACATTGCATTCTGCATTTAATAAACCTAAAGAAGAATGTTTGGAAATTACAACAAAAAATTAAGCTTTAGCAAAGTAAAAGCAAACCCTTTCACAATTAATACAATGCTATCTAGCTTTAAAACTATCCACATCTACGTGCGATATGACATTTGGTGTGTACCGACATGAGAACAATTGATTCGTGGGAAATTCGTTGATAAAATTTTTGCCTCAAAATAAAATTAAAATAGGGGATTATGTAACCGATGTCAGTGAAGGATTGTTTAAAAACTTTCCAAATGGATATTCCAAAACTGATTTGCAGAAATATAATGAACTTATTCGTCGAACGAATGTTAATATTTGTTCAGGAGACGAAAACCATCCGTAAATACATTTAATAGGAGATATAGTAGGAAGTGGAATATATAAAGATGAAATTGACCTGCTTTCCCCTGTATACTGGAACAATCCTAATGAAATGGTTGATAGATTAAAAATTCTCATCGCTTGGAGAGAGTCTGGGAATAATTCACATACAAACGAAATTGTTTCCATTATTGAAGAGTTAATGGAAGACTGTTATATTACAAATTAAGTCTAGTAAGATTTCTCAAGAGCTTCACGCTCCTGCAAGGATAAAATATCCTAGAAGAAGAGTTATACCTCATGGTTTAAGCAATCTTTTCCAAGCCGATTTGTGTGAAATGGCATTGCTTTCAAAATGCAATAAGGTTATAAGTATATTTTAACAATAATAGCCATTTATTTGAAATATGGTTGGGGTATACCTTTGAAAAACAAAACTGGGTAACAGGTTACCAATGCAATGAAGATAGTTTTGAAAGAGAGAATGCCCAATTCGCTCCAAACTGACAAATGATCTGAATTTTTTTCTGCACCGTTCTGGAAACTAATGACCGATAATGGTATTAATCACTACGCAATGTATTAGGAGCTTAAGGCAAGTGTTGTGGAATGTTACAACAAATTGATTAAGAAGTTAAACTTAAATAAATATCTTTGAGAGCATTTTACTTTACTTGGGTGAGACTTCAGCCAACTTCACACATAATAGATATGCACATTTATCTAAGGCGATTTGGAAATGTAAGAATATATATATGTCAAATTGACTATGTTGTTGTTGGATTCATGGTTTAGACTGGTTGCACTCATAATTTATCCGTATACTTAGCTGAACTTTGAAAACTTTAACTGAACAAATTTTACAGCATAAATTGACGCAAAAATGTGAACTGGAACTGCGGATTCAATGAAAAGAAAACTAAAATCCACCCATGTAGGCCTACAATATCGCGAGATGAATGTATGCTAATCGAAGTGATGTAAATATCGATTAAGGCACTCACGCATCTAATTTCAGAGAAGTGCTGTTTCCATTAAATTCAGAACCATATCGTTTTTTACATTAAAGAAAACTCAGAAAGAACCATGTAGATATAGATGATAACACAGCTAGCGTCTTTGATAAAGTTGCTATATGAACTATATTAACATCAGTTGTTGTAAACCAAGTAGAATGATTTTTTAAATTACTTTCCATTTTTCCAAACCAGTTACTTTTACTTTTCCTACAATTTGGGCACTTTTTGAGTGGCAACTCAGCTGAAGATTACAATCATCAAAAATTTTTATGAGGTATAAATTATAGATTTCTTTCAATTCCCATAAAATAATTGTTAAGAACTGTACAATAAACTTAATAACAGTTAGTGCTGTACTGTTACTCTTTCATTGTATATAAGGTAAGTGCACCAAATATGGCCTAGTTAAGGTTTGAAGATGTCAACACGCAAATCCAAAGGATCTAATTGGCAAATGAGTTACACATAATCTAGAGTATGTTATCGGGCACCCTTAAAAAATTTGTGAGATGACTTGCAATAATGTAACATTTTATATAAATGTTTATGTAAATGTGTTTAATGGACATAATACGGCTTAGTACTCTTAATATGGCCTAATTAGCATAGCATTGTATTCAGTGCAGATAACACAGTATTTAATTTTAGTTATGCATTTGAAATGTTTCTCACTTAAATATATACATATTATGTTAAAACATTTTAATGAATGCATTTATTGAACATAATTGTCCAAGAGATATTAAGTAATGCAATACAAACACCTGCATATTATTAATAGAATATTCTCAAAATAACACACAACTTTCATCATTTGCATACAAATGTACATATTGTCATATAAAACAGTTGTCAATATTGAAGAATATGATAGCAAAATGTGAAATCAACAATAATTGTTATAAATGCTATCATATAACATACCCTTAACTTTAATAATAATAATAATAATAATAATAATAAAAAGGACATATCATTGTAAATTTTCCAAAATAAACCTAGTTCATTTAAAAAAAATGGCAGATAAAACCATCAATCAATATCATCAGCAGTAATAAGTCCTACGTATTCTTCAAGAAAATATCTCTCACAAAGTTTACACTTACGCATATTAAGAACTCTGTCTTTTTTGCACAAATCACAATACCATGAATGGAGATGCTGGTCAGGGACAGATGTTGAAGCTTTGGGTAATCTCTCTGAATGTTTTCTGGCTTGACGATTTTGTACATTTGACTTAGAAGCATTTGCTCATGTTTTAGAGCTTTTTATTTTCGTAAAAGTAAATTCTTTGGTCTGCCGTGTTCTGGTCGGTCTCGGGAAGAGAGATTTTGTAAGTTCAATGGCTTTCAGTTTATTGATGCTTTCTACTTTGTGGCTCTTGCAACTTCCTTTTTTTTTTTGGGTGTTGGCAACAGAGACTTGAATGAATCATTTATGCAGAAAACTGAGCTATGGTGGGTGACATGGCCCAGGATTTCCTGTACGAATCCTCTTCTTCATCACATTGTAGAATAGGCACCACAGAACACACAGGTAGCTGGTTAGAATCTTTGTGCAATAAGTCAACACGTGCTGGCTCAGTGCAAGTATTTCCTTCTAAGCAGATGTTATATTCGGTGACAGAGCTAGGCGAATATGCTTCGTCAGGCAGAACAGTGGGGTTAAATGGGTAAATACCAGTAGCTTTGAAACCAGACTTGATATTGGATAGTGTGATGCATTTGTCCCACACTTCACTGAACAGTGTTCCAAATAGTTGTTTTGCGATTGCCCTGTAACCATGATTACTCCAGTATAAAAACACTGATTCATCCCAATAATGCTCAAAAGCTCTGAAAACCGACTTTCCCAGAGGCTGGAGTTCATGAGTTGTGTCTGCTGGCAGACAGAAAAGTTATTTTGTACTGCTCAGCCACATCAATGACTTCATAATATAAGAGGCTTTTGGCTCCACCAAATATCATAATGCATGGCCCAAGTGTTTTGAATCTACTGAAATGATGGATCCAGCTCACAAATGCTTTCGTTGTCATACTGCCTCGGTGAGTCATCTGGCAGACAGAGCTACGAGATAAATTGTCTACATAATATGGCTTCATGCAAACACCTTTAAACAAGATCATGGGGGCATAGCAGATCCACAAGAAACAATGGAAATACTTTCTCCATGCTCTTTAACAACAATGTGCACCCATTTGGTTCCGGTTTTGGCATACACTGAAGATTGTTTGAGCAGATTTAAAAGACACCCCTTTTCGTCAATATTGTATATACACTCCGGTTTCCCTATAAGGATTTTAGAGAGTAGCAGGTCATTCAGTTTACTGAAATAGTCACGTCATAATGAACCTGTTGACTTTCTGTACTCTTGCTGGGTTGAGGTTCTGAGCGGTACGCTTAGAAATGTCTTTATTTCTTGCCAGAAATCCCTTTAGCCACTTCCGCCCAGCAAGACCTTTTGAAGGGAAAATGTACGTTTAATATTCTTTGATACACAATATCGGAAAACACAAAGTCTTATAGCTTTTGCTGTTAAAAGGTATTCAGTGTCTGCCAATTTAATTATGCGAACATACAAATCCTGTTCTTCTACAGGAGTGAGAATGCTTTTCCTATACAAGTTTTGATTTCAATGTTTTACCTTCTTTAATATGGTGACATAAAGTCCGACGTGGAACGCCAAATCTTTCTGCAGAGGCATAAGTAGAGGCCATAATAGGATACACTGCAGTGTACGACATTAGTGGCCTAAAATAAAATTGTAATAAAATTAACACGATCATTCATTACATGATTTAAATGAGCATTAAATTCTATAAGTAAAATGGTATGACTGAATATAATCCGAGTTACGTGCGTGGAACAATTAATATTTGCATCACGTCACAAAATAAGATTGCTTTTTCTGACGACTTTACGAAACACAATGAAAGCATTCTGTGGCAAGCGCTTGTACTGGTGGTGCTATCCATCACCTTTCGCTTAAACCACTTCACAGTATCTACTGTACTATGGTGACATCTTTCAATTTTGTTCAACTAATTACAGTTTACCAACACTAGGCCACATTATGATAATAGACCATATTTTGTGCACGTACCTTATAAAGATTTATTTTCAATGTGAATATCGCTTGGAGATAAAATGTAACTCTACCTATGTAAAATTATTTTTTAATATAAATTATTGTTCATAGAAATCCAAGGTTATATTCAAGTATATATTTCCCGTGCTGGAACAACAAAGTACATGTAATTTCAAATCATCATATGTCTAAATGATATACTAAATTTGTCTTCATAATAATGATAAATAAACAACAAGATTTCAGTCCCGTACGGGAGATTTCGTTAGGTATCACATAGAAATAGCTATGGGTTTTAATTTCACTTTGAAACTGTTTAAAAATAAATAATAACTTAGAAACTACACAAAGCTACTGTAATCAAATATCTACCATACATCAAGAACAATTTTAAAGTATAGAGAAATATCACTTACCGTTTTTTGACGGTTATATTTTTTACGTGTTTCTTCTCTTCTAATGCATATCAGTCTCCTTTCAAACGTCTGCACATATCGGTACAAGAACGCAACAATGAATGTAATGTTTAGAGTGAAGCTGTTATATACACTTTACGAAGGTTGATACTGGGTGGGCGGGCCACATCATTTTTTTTTCCGGTAAGACGGGAAAAAGGCGTTCAGCTGGGACCAATGTATCTGTGGTCACTTCCTGTACCCAACCAGGCTGTTTTGGTCTCTTCCCTCTCCCTCGAAGCCATGTTTACAAACTTCTTCGGTGCCAACATGCCTTGTCATTCCATTATATTTCGTAAAACAAAAAATGTTTAAAGATTGCAATACCAGTTCATACATAATTCTTGAACAGTAGCACGACAATTCTTCATGGTTATTTTTAGACTGCGACAGTCCTTTAAATTTAAGGGAATCAATATTATGGCCCCCAAAAAAAAACTACATAATTTGTTTTATAAATTCTGTAACTAAAATGAAGGCACATTTAAATAACTAGCTGTGGTAGTTTTGGTTCTACAGATTGTCATTAACTATTTTTTATATTGATTTACGCCTTTTCTTATACATACCTATACCTGTAACAATAGACAAACACAATAATATTTGGTTAACTTTCCAGAATAAATTACTTACATTGTTCAAAAATATCAAAACAGGGTACAGTACTTGGAAGTTTTAAAAAGATTTACATGGAGAATTTAGAATTTGAATATAGCTATCATATTTTATAGTGAAAAAAGAAAAGAAAAACGAAATCAGCAAAGAGGAAAAAAATTACAAATAAATAATTTAAGTTATTAAAACAGACAACGTTTCCGCAATCTTTTAGTTTAGGTACGAAAAAAAAATATTTGTATGTAAATTTTTTATGATCTATATTAGCTATTTATAACTGACACACATATAGTCTTAGAGGAAAATGTAAAAATTATCTTTGAAAAACAGTTTCCCTGAGACCCGCCTAATTGAAGTTGTTTTGCTCCTTTGTGGACCAAAAGCAGAGGAGCAAAAGAGTGACATTGATGAGCGTGCTTAGCTCCCCTTCTCCTCTACACGTTTTGAGATAAAGCAGCATCAAAAAGTTGTTTATTGCTATGTAGAGATACTTTTAAAATATCTGTAAGGTGCATAACGTTTTGAAGATAATCGTTATGCCTCATCTGAAGTGCTTATTTTTTGTACCATAGTGTGATAAAAACATGTTTAATACTTCTGCAAAAAAACATGGATTTCTAATACTCTGCAACACAGAACAAGCATCCATAGATGGCCTCTTGATAAAACTAATTTACAACATACATTTTTGGAATAGTACAAGCTTCTCAAAACGAAATATGTCTACTTTAAGTATCTTCAAGATCATTGCACACTTGTATTAAGCCCTGCTAAAGTCATAAAATGGTATCCTTATCAGAATACTTCTTTTATACGTCCAAAATTACATTGCTGTGTGACCTGTATGTTTCAACTACTCTGATATATTTTTCTGAATGGATTTGACCACTTTGAACCGGTTGTGGCCATGTTATGGCAAAAATTTTATTCACACAATCATCGAAACATGTTACAGAAGGAATTGTGTTTCAGGTACCAATAATTTAACACGACATGTGAGGCTCAGCCTGAAATCATCTAGCCGGAAAGATGGCAAGAGATGAAGGCCAAAAATATATTTTTACTTAAACTGTCTTATGGTTTTCTTTTACATTAACTTTGCCGGATTACGAAATACGCTGATACTGGAAACACATAACCACCAGCAATATAAGCTGTAAACAAAACTAAGTTTAACGTTTAAGAAAGCAACAAACTGTACCTGTGTGTTTACCTTCCTCTTTTTCTGAAGAGACCAAATATGTATACTTGAACACAGACTAATAAAATACGTTTCCGCTAGTGATACGTTAAGTGTTAATGAACGTATGTATGAAAGATGTGTGTTTCGGTAACATGTTATTTCTAACTATTTCTCACCAGCTGCTTCCTACACAGTACAACTGTCTAAATTAAAAATAATTCTGGTTTAAAGTAACTGTGAATAGACTATTAAACGACATTGAAGATATTTAAAATATTGCGTAAAGAAAAAATGAATACTACCTACCAGTTACGAAAACGTCATTAAGTTCAGCATGTACTCTTTTTTATTAATTCACACTAATATCATGACATTTAAATGTCAGTGATTTTTAAAAAAAAGTTATGAATCAGCACATCAAAACCATTACAAAAATACATTCTTGATGTCGAGAAATTTAGTTGTTAAAATATAATGCGTGATTCCTGGTAGGTAGGGAACAAAAAATGCACTGGAATTAATTTCAAGTTAATTTTTCAGCATGTTCAGTTCCTTAGTAATAATTAAGGAGAAAGGGGAAGTGCATTTACTATTCTCGTCTTATACTATCTGCTGAGTGCTGAAGTTTGACCGCGTATATAGTACACTCATGGGCAGTATCTTGGGCATTGCAAACCCTGTACCCCCGAAGCAAATTTTTCCCATGAACGGTTGTAATATAAGAGGTTGTGCACTTTATGCGAAGGGCGGAAGACAAAAGCTAGCTGGAGGCAGTTGTCTGGCCAACCGAGGGTGATAGCAGGAAAGGACTCTGACAACACCCTCAGAGGGTCCCCTAGCTTGAAAGCAGGTCAAGCAGGCACATGACGTGCGATGCGCTCGCCGTCACACTCGCTTCTTTTTCCTTCAGGCCAGAGCAATAAATGATCCATCCCTACTTCTGGTTTATTGTGAATGTTGCTGCCCAGGGTGATAAAAACTAACTCACTTCCGTTGACGATGCGCTGAACCCTGAACGTGACTTTGAAGCTGTGACCCCATCATTTTAATGGATGCAAATATTTAAAATTATATAATGCACTCCGCTATTGCAGTATCGCATGTGTCCGGTTCTTAAAATAACACAAAGATAAAAAAAAATTAAATTATAATAAAATTTTAAAAAATGTTTTGAGATATAGCATACTAAAAAGTTGTTTTTAGCTATGTTGGAAGACATCGAAATAATGTTTTCAAAGTACGCGGTGAACTTAAAATAGGCTTACAATTGCATCATCGCCTGGAATGTGTTCTTAAATCATTACATTAAAAATTTATAAAATAAAAAGGAAATAACTCTACCATACATCTTCGCTCACGATTAGCTTGACATTTTGTGCAATACGTCATTGAATCGAACATTATCCCTTCAAACAAGATATACATTAAGAATTTCATTTAAATATTAGTCATATGTCAAACGCATTTATTAATTCTTATTAAAAAAATAAATAATAAACAGACACAATTATGATCTAAACAGATCTCAACATTTTAAATGCTCTACCTTTAAATGATTTCTGGGTTCTTTTCAACTAATCCGATTAAGTTATCTGAAGATATCTGCCGCTTTCGAGGCAAAAAACAAGGAAGCGTTAATGGAACGTGCACCAAGTATTCCTTCGTTAATCCGCGCAAGGCTCTGATTGTGGTAGTCATATACGATTTACTATGGATGAAGATGGTGGTTTTTATCGCAAAAATTTTCAGAGTGAAGATAATTTACATATCTCTATTGCCTAAATGTAGGTTTATGTTTGGATGAGGTATCATTGATACACCGTAGTTTATTACAGGCGAAACACGGACGTACAATATCACAGTAGTTAAAGACTCATTGGGCCCGCCAAACGAAGAAACAGTTTCTCACTCACACACCGGTCAGTAACTCAACAAGGTCTTAATAAATGTGAGTGGTTTATTGCAACATAACAGGATGTCCGAAATTTTCACGGTATATCATCCCTAAGTACGAGATTGTAAGAGGTAACCATTAAATTTATTAGTGAAAAGTTTCAAGCAAATTTCAATGCAGGATCTCTGCTAGTTGTACACATATTCACTCAATGTTATAAGCTATAACGTTTTAAATCATGTTGTTTTTGGTCACTTTCAATACACTGTAAATAAAATAGTCTTTGTAAAAAGCATAATTTGTAAAAATTTATATTTCCTTCTAGTCTCAAATGTTTTTTTTTATCAATTGGAGCACTAGTTGTGTACACACAGAACAGCTTGCTTAGAAAACATACTCACATTACAAACATGTTGCAACCCATTTCAGGTACTCAGCAGACGAGTTCTACTCTACACTCTAGCACAAAATATAGCCATTTCTATATGATAATTTTCAGTGACGAAAGCTGGACTGTTTCAATACGTTACTGCCATTTTTAAAGATCTTAGTTATCATTTTGAAGCCAAGGAAGCTCATTGCGAAAATATTGTATCGTAGCGCCATTACACACAAATCCGTAATCAGGGATAATGTTTCAGCCCAAAAATTTTTGTTACTCTTCGATCAAAATAATTTGTTCATTATCATTTCACTGAATCTGGATTCGTTCGTAATCAAATAACATCCCCATTGGTTCTTTGATGTGCAGGACGTAAATGAAAATGTTACACATGTTTGGTGGTATGTAGATGGGTACCATGTGATCATATTTTGTTCATAAATCCAAGTCAAGAAACATTTTGGTTACTAGCTAGGGCCTTTGAAAGGGGGAGGGAAGGTGCATCTATAGACAAATATTCGTTACTCTCCGCGACGCACAGTACAGACGTCACATTCAGTAGCTGAAGTTTTGTACTAAAGGTACTTCATCAACTGTTACGTGATATACTGCAGTCATTCACCTTACCTACAGCCGACGGCAGTGTTTCATTCTGTTTAGTACTTTCATACTGTATAGTTCATTTGCGTGCTAAACTCAAATGTGAAGAAACAGTGGCGGACATGTACACAAAATGCAGAATACACAGAGATTCTTCTCATCTAGGGCGAAGACCGAAGGTATAGGCTAAGTAAGAAAGACTTATGGTATTTAACAAGGTTACCCCAACAGGCGTCAACCAACCCACCCCATTTTTCCAAGGAAGATGGGGTGTTTATGAGAAAAAGGCAGCTTAAGTATTAACAAACACCGCAGTGGATGTAATGAATGTTTGTTTACTTTTTCCCCAGTTTTAATGATCAGTACTGGTCCCATACTCCTCTACATTTCAGACCCCCTAGCATGTAATTTTAATTCAGGTGGAGTAAGTTTTAAATTGATATAAATATGAAGTTTCAATTAAGGTGTACCAATAAACTTGATTTAACTTGTAACTGCGTGTATGCCTGGGTAGCTGTGTCTCATAAATGTGCCCTTGATATTTACCTTTTTACCTTCTTTTGTTCGCAGCGACGTTAAGCTTCAGTATTCAGGAGCACAAATAAAGCAAACAACACACAAAATGAAAACTAGGGCATTAACTTCCACTTATTACCAATTGAATGTATAGGAATAAGTGAAATGAAATAAACCGATTTATTATCTGTGAAGATAATTCAAAACACTGTAATAGTAGTACGACGTGAAACTAATTGTAATAAGAGGAAATAATATAGTCCCGTCACTTTAAAATTTCAAATTATTTATTGAATTGTGCTAGTCCTAACTTAGGTAGAGCAAGAGTCGTTTTACTAGTATCTCCAGTTTTTCATGGATAAATTTTGAAGGGAATTAAGTTGGTTTGTGGTATTTTTGAAATAATAGTCCAAGATTGGCAGGAAAAAAATTAAACGTTCACTTAATTTCTTCTTAAATCTGCTTTACTGCTCGGCCAGGAAAACTTCTAAAAACGCCAAAAAAATAGTTTTAAAAGTTACATAATTTGCAAAATCAATTCACTCCCACCTCACTTTTAATTTTTCCAAAGACAATTACTCTGCTCCCTGGCAGTAATAGAATCCTTAATCCTGCAAACCCTGGAACCACCCGGTTCAGGGCCTCTATGATTTTGGCCCAATAAATATGCCCAAAATACAAAATTAGGCAGCCAAAACTTAATCTGCAGCCATCTTCTTGCTTATTTTCTTTTACGATGTTTTTAATTACCAATGCAGACTTTCCTCGGATTTATATGACGCATCTCTCGCCTACTTAAAAGACGGCATCATCCATGCACTAAGATTACAAGATAAAGATGGCGTCGGGACACTATACTTTTTACAAAATATTGCAATAATGCAGGAAGAATTTGGATTTTGAAAAGGGGTCAGAATTTAGCTTTGGGCTAGCGCCACGCCTGCTGGTTTCCGTGGCAACCAGTCACCACCGGGATTCGAATTTAGAACTCTTCAGATGGCTTAGGGCTGACAACCATCGAAAAATTCACACTTTAAATTACGTTTTCATACATGCCGAAAAATACTCTAATTGTTTGATTAATCAATTTTGAAGAATTATTATACACCGGAAACTAAATAAAAGAAATGCTGGCAGCGAATCTCAGAGATAATAGTAAATAACAAAAAAATCACAAGAAAAATATCAGAATCAACATTAATATAGGAAAGTAGATAAATATGGAATACCAACTCAATTTTGTTTAATAACATTTTTGTATTCCAGTTGCAATGATGTAATATAAAAGGAATAATTGAAGTACATTTTGCTTATTAATTATGATGCACAACAAAACTGCTATCTTGGAAAACAAAACTTTAAAAATAAATTTTCTTATTGTTGCACAAAATATCAATTCACGAAAAAGGTTACAAATATGGAATAGTGAATATAGTATGATATAACGTGCAGTCTATCAGGTTACACTATCGACAAAACACTGCATGTGTTTACTACCGTGCACATTGATTTGAAATTGCCCTATTTACAAGCTAGACATATATTTAATTTACAATAGTCACAAACATATGCAACACTTTCATAGCCAGCGCACTCAGAATGACACCAAAGCTAGCAAATGTCACACTGTATCAACGTTTCACCTTGTTAATCCTCTGAATATTTGTTTCACAGAAGATACACACTGCATCATCATTATACGGAGTTGTTTCATTTTGTTCCACTTCAATGTCACTGGAATCGTCGTGAACAGATAAATTTTCAGCAGAACTAGATTCATTTGGCACACTACCCTGACTTTTAATGCCAAGGGATTTGGCTCCCCCACCACTGCTAACTGTAGACTTTCTTTGTACGGTGATGAAATGGTAATCGCGCATGTCCCAGGCTTTCTACCACACCTGTAAGTCAAAGATGTTTGTTGTTTTCTAGACCTGATGTTAGGGATGGGAGAAATTTGAGTTGGAATAATGATCCTGGATGTAGATAAAGCTAGATTCCCTAGTTTCCTATGAGGGTTCCTCTCAGCGTTAATATGTTGAATGTTATATGTACTTGGAATTGACTGAACTGGCATAGAAACATCTTCTGTTAAAGTGTCTCAGTGGGTAGTTTTGTTACTGCAAGAAGAGCGTAGCAAAGAGGGTACACACTCCAGATTAGGTCTACTAGATGGTTCATCATTTTCTACGGCACACTGTAGAACGACTATACCATCAGTTTGAATTTCCTCTGGAGTGGCAATAGCATGCTCACTTCGTTCATCGCTAACAAGAAAATCATGGCTACTAAAGATATTCCTGTCAACAGGATAAAGCCCAGTTGCCTTAAAACTGTTCACTGTGAATGCTGTAGATCGAACCTTCAAATATGTGCACCCAAATAATTCAACAACATCAAAAGGAGTAAGAAGAATGCTAGAATGTCGCAACCAGGTATGCACTTCCTCATTATAGTAGGTCTTAAGAGCACCCATTAATGTCTTGTCTAGTGGCTGCATCTTATGTGTGGTGTGAGGAGGTAAACATAAGATTGTAACATTGCCATATTTGTAACACCGGTGGTATTCCATATTACTGCCCTCGCCATCTTCCACTACTTCGCTTGGAAACAGTTTTAAAATTTTCGTAAAGAGAAATGTGTTAAATGCTACAGGCAGTTGAAAATATGTACTTTACAAAGAACACGAGTACTTTACTAAATTATGGGAGGTTTAATAAACACAAATTTATTCAAACCTACCTTTTGACATCTCAAGATTTTGAATTTCACAAAGGCTTCAAAATAACATGCGTATTCTGCTGCAACACACTTACAATGGTAGCAGCCCATCATGAGGCACAATACCAAGAAGTTGTGCCAGTTTCCGCTAGATGGCAACGCTTACGTCGGTTGATACAGCAGTATTCCATATTATTACCCTATTCCATATTTGTCTACTTAATAACACAGGTGAAAATTTACAGACATTAAAACATGGCACCCATATACCAATCGCCGAGCCTTGTAGCATATAATAATTTACTTGATGTATACTACTCCTTGCTCAGAACAAGTCCCATTTAAAGCATCGTTATAAGCAGAGCCCTACATTAAATTGAACTCCTTGTGGCTGTTTTCAGTTCCTTGTAAGATCATCTGATGTATTTATCTACCGCTATTTAGAGCCAAACAACGATCACCTTGTTTATAAAACCCTGAAAGTTAACTGATGAAGGAGAAACAGTCGTTTACAATATTTCCGGACATCTACCACACCTTAGGTGTAACAAACTGCAGAAATCTGGGTTTTGAACTCTATCGTCTGAGTTTAGCCACATACAATCACACGATAATTCTGATTCTTTCCCGTATCCGATATGGGGTTTTTTTTTTTCAGTTGTTATGATTGAATCACTCCAATCTAGGGTCAGTGATACTGGACCACCACGGAACTCCGGCCCTTAAACGTAGGGATAAAAGAACAACAAAATCAACTTATTGACGTCTTTGACTAAGAAATAATTCTTTCTTCCCACTGCAGCTTCATACCGTGTAGTGGCCCCATTTGCATTGTGAAGGTGTGTTGATGTAATGTTCTGGAAGAAAGTCCCATTCCATTTCGGCAGCTGTAATTAAATCTGACAGTGTTTCTGGAGTTTATGGACGATTGAAAACCGTTAGTTTCAACTTATCCCATGCGGTCACAAATTAACTAGGCCTACATAATGCCATAATTCCTACTATCCTGATTGCCTTATCTTACAACACAGCAAGTATTTTGTGAGGTATTTATATTATTTTATTTACTTTACAAAACCTATCTCCATATTGATAAAGAGACTTTGGTAGAAGGGAAAACCTGATCCTAGCACACTACCACAAAGAATAGGGCTATTTCTACTAAAATTGCAGAAAAATAAGAGCAATACGTCAATAGGGATTTTTTTTAAAATTAACAAGAAATAGAAAAAATTCCAAAACCTGAAATTCAATTAAAAACAACTAAAATCACTCAAAATCTATTTTAAAAATAATAACATTTTATCTAAATAATCAAGTTAAATAATGCGAATTGAAGCTAAATTCAAACAAAATATTATTTTATTCATTTACAGCAAAAGGTCCATGTGCACGGCCCAGAAAAAATGAAAAGCGAAATATGAAAAAAAGAATGGATGGATTCAAATTAATAGAATTTATACATTTAAAGACAATTCTATACCATGCATACATTTCCCATTATTTATTACTTTAAATCTTTATTTATTATAAAATGTTGACTCTCGCTTATTAATTTTTAAGAATTTTTATCAAACATACTTACATAACGATCTGGTAAAGTAATTTAATATTTACCATCTAGAATACAATTTATTTTATTTTACCAAACTTAGAATCATAAAAGTGAAATTCTGAAGCAACACAATTTTAATTTTTTCTAGGTCTTGTAGTTTACTTATTTCATAAGATTTGCTTAAATTGGTGCAGAAATATTCCATTTTTGTTAATTATAAAAAAATTCATAATAAGAAATAAAAAATTAAATTAAAATAATAATAAAATTAAATATAACTAAAAATAGTAATTAAATTAAATTTTTAAATTTTTTATAATTTTTTTTTCTTTTTAAATAAAAAAAAAACATGGGATCGTTCTGCACAAATTATGAAATACACAAAGAGTGTGGTGAAGCATTTACCACAGATAGTTTTTACTTTCATATAAACACAAAAGATAAGCTTTGTAACACCTGTAAAAAATATATTATTGAATATGGCAAATATCATTAAAGTTAAACAAAAAGTAAGTACTATGTGAATGGAAAATATCTTTATATCTACATCTCAAAAAGCAGAAAATAATAAATCCCACAATACAGCAGTAGATATTCTAAATGAAATTCATCAGTTATTCAAAAAAACATGTACAGTATGTAATGAGAATAAATTAATAAAATTATTTTCTCCTTTTAAAGCTAATAAGGACAAACATTAAACAATATGTAAAAAAAATGCTTTAATGAGAAATATTGTAATAACAAGAACTCAAATAATTAAGTACTAATATTAACAATTTAAAGACTTTTTCGATTTCATTCATTTATATTTTACATTTAAATTTTTTCACTTTCTTTATAAAAATTATTATATGTAAATAACATCCAATAAAAATTATTATCAATTATTTAAACACTTTTTCGATTTCATTCAATTTCATTTTTTTTTTTTTTTTCACTTTCTTTACAAAAATATTTTTTTATAAATAACACACAATAAAAAATAGTAGTATTATAAAACAATGCAATAGTATTAAATCACGCAAAGAGTTGTTTTAATAGAAGACAAGAATTAGAAAATTTTCCTTTTTATGATGCTGATATCAAAAAATGATTTCAAAAAGATAAAAATGATTTAATTACTAGTATTATAACAAAACACAGTGCTATTAAATCATAAGAGTTTTTTTAAATCCATTTTAAACATGTATTTTTTGCTTACAGATACATTACTAATTCAATTTCTGAAAGATACAAAATTTTAAGAATAAACAGTTACCCAAAAATTATCATACTTCTCGAGTTTACAAAAAATTAGAAATAATCGGCTGTTTAAAATTTTACTTTTTAAAATGACAATGTCAATGATAAAGAAACGTATGAAGATGATAGCAATTTGTTCAAAAGTTTACCATTTTAAGTTGATAACAACTAGTCTAAGTTGATAACAATTGTACGTAAAAAAGAAAAACAATTTAAAAGAAATATTCCAATTCTCTACTGATGTATATGTAAACAAAAGGAACAGAAGAAACAATAAAAATTACAGACTTAATACAACTTTTAATTAAGTTTAGTACAGCCAAATCATTTTTAGCTTCAGTAAAAAATAAGGTATTTGTGTTAATACATGATCAAGTTAGGAACTTTATAGGGTAAAAAAAAACTAGCATTAAATTACATATAAATTATCGTAAACCAGAGAAAAATCAAGTAGAATTATTTACATTTCAATAGTCTAACTATATAATATTGAAAGAGGGGGAAATTATAAATACTTAAAAGATCATAAAACAAGAAATTTTTTCACATTTATCTGAATTTAAAGAAGAGGTTCAGGATGGACTATAGATAAAATAATTGGAATACAGTTTGCTATAAATAGGTATAATCCATTAAATGAAGCATCATATGATCTACCAGAAGAGATTAGAATAAAAAAGCATGCATTAATGTGAAAAATTATGATCAAAAATGTTTTCTTTGAGCAATAAAGTCTGAATTATTTCCAGTAGAAAAAGATCCCCAAAGAGTTAGTAAATATATAAATGTGGGTCTTAATAGAGATAAATTAATAGATAAATAAGAATACCATCTTAAAATTGATGATATATCAAAAATAGAAAAAATATCAAATTGATACATCTATAAATGTATACTCTATTGAAGGTAAGTCCAAAGTATATCCCCACTAAAACTTACAAAAAATATAAAGGATAAGCACATAAATTTACTTTATTAAAAAATAACTCTCATTACTGTTGGATTAAAGATTTATCAAAGTTGCTTTCTGCACAAAAAAATTATAATCAACATACAACTTATATATGTGATGCGTGTCTTCAATTCTTTACATCTCAAGAAAAATTAAATAAACACCTAGACGACTGCTCTAAAAATGAATCAGTAAGAATCAGTATACCTTCGAAAGGAGAGCAAATATTTTTCAAAAATTACGAACATAAAATGAAAATTCCTTTTACAATATCTGCAGATTTTGAATCAATATTAAAGATAATATCAACCACTAAACCTAATCCAAGAGAAATAAGAAAATTTAATTCAATCAAAAAATATTGTGTTTTAACAGAAGATATTGATAGTGCATTTTATAGGGAAGTACTTAAAGAAATATATAATCTTACATGTGATATATAAATAACATTTATTTAAAGTTAAATGATGAATCATATACAATGAATTATCAATTACATGAAGCATCTGGTTTTTGTTATTATAGTGTATCTAATTATAAAGATTATAAAGCACCAGTTGTATATCGAGCTAAAAATGTACATAAAAAGTTTATAAAATTAATGAAAAAAAGAAGTAGAAAAATTGGTGAAATACATTCTCAAATTGAGCCAATGCATCCTTTAAGAAAAGAAGAAATAAAAATATTTAATAAACCTAAAAATGTGTGTTGTATGTGAATATGAATATACGCAAGGCAATAAAAAAGTACGTCATCATGATCATATAACTGGAAAACTAATTAACCCAGTATGTAATAAATAACGTCTACAATTAAAATTACCCAATTTTGTTCCAATTCATTTTCATAACTTGGCCGGTTATGGTCATTTATTTATGATAAAAAGGAGACATTTAATTGCAAATAATGAAGAAAAGTCTAATCACTTTTGAGAAAGCAACAGAAAATTCAAGAATGAGGTTTATAAACACATTTAAATTTATGGCTAGGAGTATACATAAACTATCATATAATTTAACTAAAGATCAAGTGATACATATGCAAAAAAATAATCCAAAATATAAAGTAGATTTAGTAATTAGAAAGGATGTTTATCCATATGATTATATGGATAATTGGAAAAAATTTGATGAAACTGAACTTCTGCAAAAAAAATAATAATTTTACAATAAATTAAACTAATATGATATAACTTACAATGATAATGAACGTGCAAAATGTGTATGGGATCAATTCAATATTAAGAATCTTAGTGAACTTCATGATGTGTTGTTATTAGTAGATAAACTTGAAAATTTTTAGACACACACATGTATAAGTGCATATGGTTTAGATCCTGCATGGGATGCAATGTTAAAAATTACTAAACAACCATTAGATTTATTATATGACTATGATATTTTTTAAATGATAACAAGGGGATTAGAGGTGGAATATCACAACGTTGTAAACATTATGTTAAAGGTAATAATAAATATTTACAAGGTAATATATTTTTTGAGAATCTTGCAGCCATACATATGAATAAAACTGGCATAAAATTTAATAAACCCATTTATGTTGGTGTGTCAATTTTAGATTTATCAAAATAATTAGGGTATGATTTTCATTATAAAGTTATGTAACCAAAATATGGAGATAATACTGAATTATGCTATCAGGATACTGACATACATTTATGATAAAAAAAAACAGAAGAATTTTATGAAGATATGAACACAATGTTAGAAAAATTTAATACACATGATTATCCAAGGTTGGTGAAAAAGAAAATAAACTGTCTAGCGGTGTAAAAAAAGTGTAGTTAAGAGAACAACATTCGATAACTATAAAAATTGTTTGTTTCAAAAAAATTACAATATAGAACAATGATTTTAATAAGTGATGACAAAACAATTATACAAGAAAATAAAATGGATATATTACTAAATGGATATCAATGTTTAATTTTTAGTTATATGCTACATAATATTTAATATTATTATATATATATATAATAAAATCTGTAATATTTGTATTTTCTTAAGTTTCTAAAATAATATCAATATCAGAACCATCAAAATCAATTACATTTCTATTTCCATCTCTAATTTCTAAAACAATGATTAAACTGTTCATTATTAATTTTATCAAAAATTGGATATGTGGGCTCATAATATCATCTCTAAAACCAAATATTATTTTTGGTGGAAAACTAGCAATTAAGTTTGTTTCCAAATGGTTAGACTTATAATATTTTATAAACACTCCATCTGCTAAATTACAATGATCATTTATTGTTTTAAATGGATCAAAATTAGGTAAATTAGTGCCACTGACACATTTATTTTTCAATAGTCATATTTCTATCAAAATGAAGAACATTGGGTAATCAATCGTCAAATTTTATATTAAACTTAAATTTCACAAAAACTATTTTTCAGATTGTCCGATATTAATTCAATGTAATTTGTTGAAAATGGTTCAATTGAAATTATAGTTTCTTTTAATGATTCAATATTGTATTTCCTCAAGGTTTATTTATAACTTCAATGTTATAGTACTGTTGTTTGTATTAGGAGTTAAATTTTTTTTATGAAAACTAACCAATGCAATATATTTATCTTGATGAATTATATCATAGTGAAGTTTCTTATTTAAAATAGAACTATTATTTGTCAACATAAATACTTTATTAGCCAATTAATACTCAAAAAAATTTAATTAAATGAAAAAAATGAATGGGGTGGTGGTGTTTAATTCCTGAAGAAAATAAATGGAGAATTACTACCTAACAGTGTGAGGACAAAAATAGCGAGTCCAGGTAATTGTGCAAAAACTAATCGGATGATAAATTGTTTTATAAGAATGGATGGTAAAACTTTAATAAATTGTATATTTGCTCAAAAAGTTTAAATCAATTCATAATATATTTAGTAACAAAAAGATACTGATTTGTTATCCAAAGAGCTAAAAGTCGAAGTAAAATGTGCAATTTTTTACAAATAATAATGACGATATGTTACCTTCAGATCTATGAAAAAATGATTATTTGTCCATTTTTGATTATGTTATTTTAGATGATCAATATATAATTTGAGATTATTTTACTAGAGGCAAACAGAAAAATATAGATGTATTTTATTTAGCTCAAACTTATTCAAAAATACCTAAACAATTGGTAAGAGAAATATGAATGCTCTATGTATATTTAACACTATGATACTAATTTAAAACACATTTATAATTATTTTGTTGGTGGAGACATGTCTTAAATTTAAAGAAATTTGTGCAAAATGTTGAGATGAAGAATATGGTTTTAATACATTAGATTTGAGTAGAAAAATAAAAGATGGGAAGTATATGAACCAAATTAAAGACTTTATTATTATTTTAATAATATTTTGCATATTTGTAAGGTAAATGATCAATCAATTTTATACATTTTTGAACATAAAACATGTTTTATGAACATAAATCGTAACATTGAACGTGTTTTGTGAATGTAAAACGTAAAATTAAATGTGTTTTACGAACTTAAAATGTAACATTGTATGTGTTTTATCTTGCATTTGAAATATATAATTATATGAAAATTATTTTTAATTTGTCCAAATTATGTTGCTTTGGTAAAATACTGTATTTTTTTGATAACTTCTCCAGATCTATAATTTATTAGAGAAATCATTCTATCAGGTATATTTAGCATTGATCTTGATTGTGATTCTTTTATTAAGTTATCATAAATTGGTTTAATTCTAGTTGTGTATTTCCAACTTTTATTCATATTAATTTTCTATTTTGGATAATATTTTTGGACTGCAGCATTTCAGTGTAATTTTCATAGTCATTATCAGTGAATTTATCATTGAGGTCTTCTTTTTCTTTTGTTATATTAGAAAGTCCTTCTGTTAATTTATATTCTTTATCATTAACAAATATTTTATAATATATCTTTACTTTTATATTCCCAATGTAAAAATTGGTCTCATCTCATTTTAAACCATATTGAGTATCAATAACATTTATTTTTTTGCAATTTCTTTTCCGAGATTTATAGTAGAATCAGATGCGGTACATACAACATTTTTTATGGGTATAATACCCCTTTGCTCTTCTACATTAGGTAATTTAAATTCTGAAAATAATTATCTTTCAAATTATGTATCTTCTGGTGTTGTTGGATAATCTAAATTTTTTACTGCTACAGGAACTAGTGTTGTTATTAAATTTTTATTCTCTTCATCTACGTGTACTGCTTCATGATCCTTTTTATAATTCCTGTATTTATCAATGAGTAATTTAGCTTGAGAAACGTCCTTTTATAAATCTTTCATTTATATATAATTTTTTTCTTATAAATGAGTTATAAAAGTATTGAGAGTTTCGAGACACAAACTTTTACTCCAAGAGATCTAACTAGTAGGAATTTAAATGTTTACAATAGTAGAATTGAGTTTGATATTCCTATAGGTGATGGTTTTTCTTTTCCAAATCATGCTTATGTTTATGTACAAATTAGTTTACTAAAGAGAGGTAAAGTTGGAGATGAGGCAAAGTATGAAAAATTAGATAGTGTGTATGTTTGTTCTAACTTTTTTCCTTCTCAGTTTTCTAGAGTAGATATATCAAAACATGGCAATAGTATTGAATCTGTTGATAATCCAGGTATAACTACAACAATGATGAATGCTTTGTTGAGATCATCAAGTGAACAAAATTATTTAGAAGTTACTGGTGTTGATAATCTATATTGAGGTAAATCTGTTTCTAGTAATATAACAAATGAAGTTAAAAAAACTATTTCCAGTGATAAAACAAATGAACTTATGTATCCACTGAGATATTTGTTTGGAAATATTCGCAATAAAAATGAAATTTACTGGAACGGTGGTTATAAAATTACTTTTTTTCGTAATTCATGTGATAGCAATTGTTCATTTCTTAATGAAACTTTAGATAAAGAAGTCAAAGTTCAGAAACATCGTCCTGATCCCAGTACAATTGTTATTCAAAAATTAGAAATTATGCGACCTATTGTTGAATATGAATCTACAACAGGCATTACAATAATAAAAAAAAAAAAAAAAAAAAACACAAATATCCAAAAATACCTATTAGTTTTTTTTAATTACTGGCAATATTTACAAAAAGAACTAAGTTCCTTCTAGATCAGTTTAATAATTTACAATTTGATATGCCCAATTTTAAATTGTAGGTTATTAGCATAAGAGAAGAAATCATGCAGAACAGCATAAACATCCTCCTATGTTTGATCATTGTGATGTAAGAAATATTGTTAAAAATAGTAAAAATTAAATTTTTCCAAGAGAAAATTGGAATCTAGATATTTTAAATGGTGTTTGTCTTAAACAGTTTCTTTCTTATAAAGATTTCAGAAATTCAAAATCTAAACTAGATAGTATATATAGAAATAATGAACTTTATTATAAACCTACTGTAAACTTTGATGGTGATATTAATTACTATTCATTTTGGGTTGAAGATCAATATATGGTATTGGTTGTTTATATAGAAAAACAGCCGTAGTTAAAGATAAAACAAATAAAATAGCGTTCATTTTAATAAAGTTGTTAAGGCAGGTACAATTTGTCATGTTTTAATTAGTCAAAGGAATCTAACTTATGATTATTTGAAAGAAAGTATTACTAAAGATATATAAATTTTTTTAATAATAAATGGATAAATAAACAATTTAAAATATAAATGTATCAATAGTTAAATACAAATGTTTAGACAACGTTTACAAATTTTTTGATGTATATTTGAGTTCTTTTATCGAATAAATATTAGTTGGTTAAACCCAAATGAGATTTTTCTCCTAGTGTCAATTAAATTTATAACATTTTTATTTATGCAGTATTTGTGTGTCATTTTTATTTGTGCAGGATTTGGGTGTCATTTTCATTTGTACAATTTACTTTTCTTCTTAATAAATCTCTTTCTTTAAAAATAAAAATGAAATTCTTTGTTCTACCTTGAAATTTGACTAACATTTTAAAAGGTTGTGATGTTTCAAATACTCCTTCCTATATATTAGATAGTGCATCTAACAATCTCAGAGAATTAGTTTTCAAATTTCATCGAAATACACAAAACTTGCCATTATTGCTCTTAGAAAACATTGACGACAAAAATGAACTTCGAGAAATAGATGACAAACTTGAGCAGATAGAAGAAATGTTAAAAAAAAATTAGTAGAACTTTGAATATAAACTATAATGAATAATAACACAATATTTCATTAGATTTTAGCTTATTTTGCTTGATTTTAGCTTCAAAATTGCTGTTTTTAAAATTATATTTTGATTGGTTTTAGCTTAAAAATTAATTAATTTTAGATTCAATTTTATTGATTGTAGATGTTTTTAATCTAATTTATGGTTTTAGAATTTTTTCTGTTTCTAGTTATTTTTGTGAAAATATCCCTATTGACATATTGATACTTTCTGCAATTTAAGTAGATATAGCCACATACTTTGTGGTAGTGCGTTAGGATCGGGTTTTCCCTTCCACTGACTCCGAAATAACGAAACTGCTTTTTTAAATTTTAATTCCCATAAGAAACATCATTACTGGCAATTAAAACATTTCAGACGTTCCTCAGAATATTTTTCAAGCAGAAAACTAAAATACAGGACTAAAGGCACCTCTTAAAATTTCTATGAAACAAGCATGTCTTTTGAAACTTGTTTATACTGGCTTGTCAAAGTCCATTACGAGGAGTTTGGCAGTCGAATCCAGCTAGGGAATGCTTTTCCCCGGCTCATAAAGATAATGTATGTCATGCTCTAGCAGTGTACGTCACGACGTAGAGAAAAGCAGGGCAACGCACTGCTAGCCCAGTCTACAAGTAATTTCCATGTCGGCCGGCTATGGCAGTATGTCGACCTGGTGGAATTCTAGTATCAGTACCCGTTTATCAGGCTGTTTGTTTGGAATCGGATTTTGTTTTCACAAAGGTATGGTGGTATTCTCTCAATTTCACCTGTTACGAAAATTTTACAAAGAGGTTGAACAGAAACAGGAAATAATAAGACAAATGTGTCCCAATACACACTTATCAAGGTCTTATTATAACTTCACCGACTATCTGCCTTTTATAGTTGTTATAGCCGGGTATCGTTGCCTTCGTAAAGCACAAATTGAGAAAATATATCTGTAGGATGGTTTCATGTCAGTGCAAATAGCATAGTTCAAATTTACGTCACTATTTAACATATTTTTTATTAAATTGTGTATATATTTATATATGCTTCATGTAGTAGCCTACGAGAGAAGACATAGTGATTCATTTATGGATGAGGCACAGTTGTATGTTGGTGCTTTCTTCTATACTGTTACTGTCCATTTGCCTCAATCATTAACTTTCTCCATGTCCAGTTAAGATTAAATTAACTTTGTTAGCACCAATAAATATACCTACTTGAATACTATGTAATGATCGATTGGTTAAGTCAGAAACATGAAAATTTTTGAGTAAATTTAAATAAGAATCCAGACACGCTTCATTGGACCGTGAATGTTGTTTTCCAGGGGAAAGTCCCGCCATATTGAATTTACCTACACCTTCATAGATGTTCAAGAAAATATTGAAAATTGAAGCTTGACAAGAAATACAGGCCTGTGTGAAGTAATTGTTGAGATTATTTAGGTTACTTGTGCAATTAATTCATTTTGACAATTTAGAAAATTCTTAAAAACAGGTAAAAATTTTTCTCAACCAAACGGGGCTTTCAATGTACAAATAGAATATTTTACGAAGTTTTACTTACTATATGCTATTCACAATATGGTGAGCACTTTTTAAGGTCATATCAAAGCCTTTAACCATTAAAAAATATAATTTATTACAGCTTCAGACATTAACTTTTATGAGTGGTGAACTGTACACATTGTGTGTATTAGTCACATGGTACTGTTTGTATTACAAAGTGACAGAAAGATAGAAATCGGTTGAAAGAAAAAATTCAGCAGGTCCTTACAGTGTGCTCACTTTACCGTGAATCGCCTATATGCATAAATACTAGAATTTTTTTCCCCCGTTTTTACAAAAGTGTGTGTTTATATTATAATACCCATGCTTTTGAATACCATGCTCCATCACATTTAAATGATATGCTACTTAAAAAAAAAAAAAACAAATATGTTATCCTAAACAGCAAAAGATCTAAAATTGCCAATCTTTTGTATGCATGTCGAATTTCTTAACATTTTTTCTTACGAATTGCGGTACATTTCTATATTTTTCTAGTTCTCTTTAGTCACAATGCTTTCTTCATAAAATATTTCCCAGAAATTTGGTATACAAGTAGAAACGCTTAAAATTTGGCAAACAATTCTTTTAGAAGCTATTGTGCATATATTCAGTTTTCTTAAAGTCAAGTTATATTTTTCGTTAAATAGTTCTCTGTGCTGTACTGTACAAGTAAAACAGGTATATACAGTCGTGGTGTGCGTACATCATAGAATACAACGTTGTGGGTCAGCCAGTTGCTGCAGTATCAGTAATGTATGACAGTAGACTATTTGGGGTTAAGCTAATTAATTTTAATTTAAAGAAGATTTGAACAAATCAAATATCATTTAGTATATTAATTATTTGTGATGGTTATTATAATTAATTCAAAATATGTAATATCATCCAAAAAAACATTGAAAATCTAGTTTTGGGAAATGGTATTGGCAGTAAGCAGCAGTGTAGTACACATGTTCCAGTCATCATTTAATGCTTCTCCAGCGCCCAGTAAAACAGATGCGGCGGCTTAGTGAAATTAGGTTACCACTTGCTTTAACATGACACCCTGAGCTAATGTCCCGCACCTTACAGAAGGGAGGAAACACGTACGTGGTATTCATCGGACCGAGCTTAGTTTGGGTCAGTCATACCCTTTTAGCTGCTATTAACAGCTAGCCGCACATCTGCAGCTTTGAAATCCACATTTTCCAGTGGGCTCAAATAACCCCAATAAACCCTTTTGCAGTACTTTGCCGCCACTAAAGAATGGATATTGCAAAGGCACCAAGGACCGTAAAAATGTTTTCATGTTTTTCCTTCAAAACAAACAGTTAAGGCACATAAGTAAACACTTAAACTGAAAATATTTCACAAGTTAATATCTTATATCCGGTGACATATCAATGACACCAGAGCTGACATGAAGGTTTCGTCTTCAATATTTTATTAGAGAAAATTGTGAAAAGTAAATTGTAAAAAATTGCTCAAAAAAAAGTTTGTACTATAAAATACATTTTTGTCAAACTTCAAGAAATGTATTTGAACTTATACATGATTGTCTATAAGCCCAAATTACCTAAATATTACTGTATTACTAATTAATATCCTGAGTAGTACTTAGTCACTAAATATTCGATAAAGGGACAAGGGAATAACAATTTCTTGATACAGACTGTTCCAGAACTACAGGTACAAACTCTGTGAGTTGTATCCCTATGCAAAACGGGATAAAAACCTTATACAAACTATGTAATACAGTACCTCGTAAAGGACATAGGCACCCTTGAAAATCACAAACTGTGTATGTTTTCTTAAAAACTGTTCACGAGTTATACATCAAGGTAACATTTTTGTGTGTATTAAAATATGTATGATTATGGCGTCATCAAAAGCGATAAATACCCTAGGGTTACATACACATGGGTAGGATAATAACATACCTTATTTTCTCAATTTATGGGTATGATAGTACTGGATTAGAAATTATAAACACCTATTTGAGATTGTCGAGATTGTCGATGAGCGGCTCACAGAACACCCAAAATTAAATTATAAGATTTTATTGATGACTTCGGTGGAGTGCAAACAAAAAAAGTTTACTTTTGTTAGATACGGCCAATGTCAAAATAAATAGTATTTTAACAGAAAGTGTGGATGTGAAGCTGTATTAAGCGAGGTATCGCAGTGGTAAACCGGTCTGGCCATCCTGATTTAGGTTTCAGAGAGATTGCTGAAATCGCTCCAGGCAAATGCTGGTATTGAAACGTTTGTATTTATAAACCGGTTAACATGTATGAAGGCGGACAGAAGTATCTGTGACTCTTCGCGCTTCAATGAACCAACACCCAAGTGATAGAACCTGCCATAGTTGCAACGTGCGAGTGGGCAGCGAGATTGGTCTGATGAATATAGAAGATTACGAGAAATAATACTGGCATTGCATAAGTGTCACAGCATTTGTTACTGCAATGTACTTAAAGAGTGCACCGTACATAAACAGCTGTTAAATAAGTTTAATGCATATAATAGGATTATAAAAGACAAAACCGGAAAACTGAAAAATGGCAATCTAGCAAAACATATTTCACTATTTATATTAGTACCTAATAATTAAGTTATTGTAGTGAATTTCGATGCAGTTATTTCTTCCTCCGTAATGAATGCTACTATTTTACGGTGGAAGAGATAACTTCGTCGAAATTCACTGCACTTACTTAATTGCTAATAAAAATAATGTAATGTGTTTTGCTTGATTGCCATTTTTCAGTTTTCCCATTTAGGCTTGTATATTCCCGTAATATGCATTACACATATCTACCAGTTGTTTATGTACAACGCTCCAGGGAGAGATCACCATAATGACGCCGCCATGCCGAGTCGGTGCTGATCCAAGGATGTTCCGAGACCTCTACAGTGCGCGAGGAACACAACTCAGACTGTACTAAGCGAGGTGGTGCAGTTGTACACAAACTAGATTCGCATTTGGGAGTACCCTGAATTCGATGTTTTGCTCATTTAAGTAGCTTTCTGTTTATTCATGTCTTGACAAAATCACATCATCCAATACCGGGATGGGTCCTTAACACATTCCCGCTTCTCCGAGCAACTTCCATTTCTAGTGACATGCTTCCAACAAGATGTTAAACACAACCTTTCTACCTGCATACCTATGTACCAAACAAAATCTGAACGACCTAGATGACGAACAGTTCGACACATCGCGTCGTCCATTCTTGTGTCTCGTAGCCCCAGAGTAGGCTTACCCTGAACATTTTTGACCACAGCCCCGCACAATTTCATGGCTATATAAACACATCAAACTTAGTGAAAGGGTGTACAAATATTATTCCCAAAAAATGCCCTACATTTATTTGGTGTATAGTCTAAACGATCCAGTATTTTTTTTGTAAACTGTTAAGTAAATATCTTAAGGAAATGTATAAGTACTCTCTTATTTATTTGTTAGTTTTTTTGGTTGCTATTAACATTTACTCAATTATTTGTAAATTCAGTACATTAAAAGAGATATCCCAATATCAAATGCACACAAGCAGATACATTTTTATATAATAGTAAATAAATCAAATATAATTGGAAACAATTACTTTGCTTTCAGCTTGTAATAGATGCGAAGGCTATAAGTTAAAGCTATTTAAATCTTTAAAGTGTATAAGTTGTGTAGTAAAAATGTTACGATACTGGTATCGGAAACCATAACTAGCTACGTATTAAGAAACGTTTCATCACAAAATCATATTCTGTGAATAATAGGCTGCTGAATGACCCAATAATTTTCCAGTGCAGTTGTATAAAAGAATGAAATTGATTTAGCCATGTTTTAAAATTTTTGGTGAAACAAATAAAGCCAAAATATTTTTACCAAAAATATCATTTAAATTAGGATACAAGCATTGCTTGCTACATCCTCTCTTGTACTACACAGAACACTTCTTATGAGGGAAAAAAGCAGACAGAACCAACAAAAGACGGTGTTCTCCTGCACCCCTGTTGACAGTGATGACCGTAAAATCACTTCTCTGCGAGGGTGTTAAGAGGACAATAGCCCTCTCGCAGGTCATTTTCTCCTCATATGCAAGCCTTATAAGCAAATCCTCAAAATGCTCTGCGTTTAGAAGCAGAAATTCTTGAACTACTAGCAATTATAGGCTATTCACGGTAAAGTGAGCACTTTTGGAAGCCATCTCATTTGGAATAATAGTAAATAAATATATTATATTTTAGCGCAGATGTTAACTTTCGAGTGTGGTAGAATATACATACTGTGTTTATTACTTACATGGCAGGATCTCAAAAGTGCTTACTTTACCTTGAACAGCCTATGGCTAGCTGATGTTTGGTCAATTTACATCCGTACTTTTCCAACGAAAATAGATAACAGTAAAACTACAGTTGGCACTATCTGAAAAGAATAACTTTGTACTACGCACCACTCTGAACAGAAAATCGTAAGTTACAAGTAATTCTATAAGACTCAAAATCTTTGCCTGTCCAGCATGTTTGTCATGAGAGAGTGAAGTGTTAGCGAGCATTCAAACAAGAAGCTTCAAGTTCTGTTCCTGTTACAAAGCAGTAGCACAGAGCAATGTAACCGGCACCCACTAAATTTTCCAAGATGTGATGCCTGACGTTGGCATTCTGTGTTTTCGGCTGGCGCCGTATCCAAATATCTAAACGATTCAAATACAAAAAAAATTGGGGCTATTAATATTTGCAGGTTGTATAACATCAAAAGTGATTTCACACGCAATTAATTCCGCCCTTAGAAACAACTTTAAGGAGTAAAAAAATGGTACGAGATTTTTGACCAAATCCAAGTTATAGGCTAACACAACTTAACTGTATAAGCAAAAATTGTTTGTAACATTTGTAAGACAAATCAACATTTTTAGATGTTACTGAAAAATCGCAAAAATTGTTTGTAACATTTGTAAGACAAATCAACATTTTTAGATGTTACTGAAAAATCTCAAGTTTAAGTCATAAAAATGAAATCTGAAGTTTTTTACAAAAAATTCTGCATACCTCTACTTACAATATCAGAAGATCTTTGCACAAATTGAAAGACTTGGCAACACCGGACACGAATTTAGGTCGCTGTCAATACTTTCTAATTACTGATTACCTTGGCTTTTATAACAGAATTTACATTACTGCAGGGATAGTTTTTAATACAGTCCATGAGCTGCTTCCTGCTTCGGTACTAATTATAAAAGCCAAAGATTTGGTTCGTTCTTTGCTAGCACCTTCCATTCAATATTTTGCATAGATTTCTTCTCGATACTGGATGGGAATATAAAAAGATTCAAAGCTGCTTTCATATATTGAGACGTAATAATTCAGTAGCCTTGCACCTAACGTAAATAAAAAGATGTATTTAGGCAACTCACTGTGAACAGAATGTTAAGTGCTTCAAATAGCCATACATGACGAATAAAAATTAAGGACCACAGTAATATTCAAGGCGAAAACTTGTTAATATTGAACCTTTATGCACAAATTATTGAGTTTTATGCATTCAGTAATTTAACATTAAGATACTCCAGAATTTCACTTATTATGTTCTGCAATGAGTGAATGAGATAACGCACTTATCATTGTAATAATTTAAAAATAATAATAATAAATTATTAAGTTTAATTCATATAAAGGCAAAGAAAAGAAGCGCTATTGTAATATTTCAAATAATAAGCAAATAAAAACTATTCCACTATGCCCTAACTTCCACTCATTGAGAAATTATAGTGAAGACTGAATATAAGATGCAGACGAAGAAAAATTTGTCGCAGAGCAAATGAAAGAAACATTTCTCCAGCCAAAGCTAAAAATAACACATCCGTATTTCATTTAGATATAAATTTTTTTGATAGGTGGATTCAACAAAATATAAAAAAATTAATAGAAGAATATGAAAACCCACTACTAGAAAATGAAAAGGTTCTATATGTGGTGAAAGAATGAAAAAAAAAGTTGCAATTAAATAATTGTAATAAAATTCTCTTTTTCAATAAAAAATGACACAACAAAAAAACATCAAACTGAACAACAATATATTTCATAAATTTTCTGGGGGAAAAAAAAAAAAATTAATAATGAAAACTGTAGTCCGAAAATAAATATCTTTACAAACTAATATTTTTACAAATTATGCCAGGAAGTGTATTTAGGTAAAACGTGATAAATATAAGGGCAAAATTATATATAATTGAAGAATGTAATACAAAATAGTATGGCTAACAATATAGTGTGTATGGTATTAAAAGAATGCCAATGAACAAGCAGTTAAATTTTGAGTGCACGTAAGACCATGCAGTCTATTCTGTAGGTTGCTGAACCCTAGTAATTTTCTGGTTTTGACTAATACGCAATTACTATTCCAATTATGGCTTTTTAGCCAAAAGGCAACTGCTATTGGTCCTTGCATAGCGAGTCCTGTTACTGGCATGTCAGCGCCATGGTCCTCGAATGCTCCAGGTGTATCCATGGAATTTACAAAAACTTTAATACAATATTAATTTTATGGCATGTATGGCACTTAAAAAAAATCACCCCATGAAAAATATAAATTCAATATAAATAAATGTAATATGTTTTGGGTGGTCCTTGTATTGCAGTGTAGAACCATGGTTCTCGCATACCACAAGGAGTTCGTATGTGTGCAACTGTTATTGGTCCTCGCATTATGAAGTCATATTACTGGCATGTCAGTGCCATGGTCCTTGAATGCTCTGAGTGTATCCACTGAATTTACACAAACTTTAATATAATAATGTTATGGCATGTATAGTACTTAAAAAAATCGCCCCATGAAGAATATAAATTTAGTATAAATAAATTTAATATCTTTGGGGTGGTCCTCATATTGCAGTGTGGAACCATGGTCCTCGCATAAAACACTCACACTCACACACTCACACACACTCACTCACACACTCACTCACTCACTCACTCACTCACTCACTCACTCACTCACACTCACTCACACTCACTCTCTCTCACTCTCACTCTCTCTGTGTGTGCACGTGTATGCGTGCGTGCGTGCGTGCATGTGTGTGTGTGTGTGTGCATTTGTTTGTCATTCAGAATTATTTTCAACTGTAGCCAAATATGACAAATATTTATAATTTTAAAATTGGCATTGCACAATACATGAATTTAAAATTACCACAATTCACTTGGTGTTTCAAAAAAACACTTATGACACCATTATCAGATACATACAATAACAAACTACACTACATATAACAAACAAAAAAATGGCACTTAAAACATGCTTAAAAAACCATTAAACAGTATGAAAATAGGTGTGTGCGCGCTTTTCCCTGAATTATCAAAGGTTGCAAAACTTGGCAATACTTACACAACATAATTTGGTAAGATAAATAATTTGGATTAATGACTATAACAGAGGAAAAAAAAATTGTATCCTCAAATGTGCACTGTTCTGCAATGTAAAGGAGGCATACAGCTTGTTCAAAGAATGTTTCCAAACCTTAAATTTTGGTATGCAAAATTTACAGAGTTTTGTCTTATAAACTACATTATAGGTAGTTAGAGCAGTACATGTTAATATGTGTGTGCCACTCATCAGAAAGTGAAATTGATGACTTCTAATACCAGTTGGGAAAATAAAAACCTGCTGCTAGGGTGTTTGGTGTGTGTGTGCCATTTTGTTTACAGTAGTTCATTCAATGCCTGCTAGGGGCGCTGATGTCTCTCAACTTGGCCGTAATGATGGTTCTAGAGTTGGCATATAGTGGAAAAGTTATTTAATTTTTGCAGAGCTCAAGATGCAGATGCCTTAGACCACTCAGCTATTGGAAAATGAGCTGGGACAAGGGTTTAAAAGAAGTACATGTAATATAATGGGCATGGGGAAAAAATTATATATTTTAAAAAAATGTTAGTTTTGTTGCCATGACTATTATAGAATAATACTTTAAGACACCTCTTTTTCTTATTAAAAATTATGAAAAGATGTATTTAAAAATTAAATACACTATGAAAATTTATTTTAAATGCAAAATCTGTTTATGAAATTTAATTATGTAAAATTTACACTATCCCATGAAACTTGGAAGGAAAAAAAAATTTAATTCTCATGGGGGATGGGGATTTGAACCCACAACCTCTAGAACAGAAGTCTGATACTCTAACCGATAAGCTGCTTGAGCTACAATAGGAAGGCTTTCTTAAATTTGCTACACTAGCCACCAATTGAAGAGGCTGCCATTCCCCTATACAATTGCAGAAATTTTTAATGTATTAAAAATGTTGTAATACATTTTTTTAATCATTGCATATATGACTCACGACCACATTTTTTGAAGGCTTTTTCAGTTTAAATTCTTAGTATTTACCATTTTGAAAACTTTTTGAAGGCAAATGTTTTATTCAAAACCTTTGGTTATTTTCAGTCAGGGTTTGAATATTTTTTCGCAAGTCAGCTCATAAGCAAGCAAATATGTACAGGCATATGCAAATATAATTTGCAAAATCCTAAGGAAGCAGGCTTGTGAAATTCAGTTTGGAAGTATCATTTATAGCTCCAGGAATGTATGTATAAGAAAATTAAAATAATTACATTTATGAAATTTAAAATTTATTAAAATATATTATTACAAAAACACTCAAAAAATATTAATGTTCGTCTGCATCCATATACACGTCTCAGACCTTAGTTAAACATAAAACCAACTATTCTGGCACTTATAAACTTTGCGTTGTCATGTAGTCAGCTTGAAAGCACAGTCCTTGCAGCAATAGCAACACAGATTTGTGACAAAGTTCTGTAGACGATACACTACTGGACCCAAATGGTTCGGCTATCGTCATGTCAGAAGGAGCAGGAACCCGGAATGAAGTTGTTAATCACGCCGATGATGAAAGTTGCAGCAATCCAGATATAAAATATCAGCCCTGTGGGTCCCTTACAGACGTAAACTTCATCGACCCATAGGCTTCTCACTTACCTAGGATCCTTGCATTTACACACTTAGTGATATCATGAACTGTGGATAATTGCATGTATTTGTAATCCAAACCAAAGACAAAGATATTAATATATTGCCTATGTGTTGTGTACGCAGAATATGCTCGTTCTCAGCTGCAGATGATCTACTAAATAAAATGTCGAGCCAGCCCCACTTCATTACCATACTATATCTGTCCATTTATTTTTAGTAGCGCCCATAAGGGTGAATTGGTAAGTTCAAATATAACATAACATTAGGTGGTAGGGCATCCACTAGAAACATAATATGAAGACACCACATAATCTGTAGCCAGCACTGAAAAAAAAAAACTTTTTGGTTAGAGATAGAGCCCTGACATAGGTAAGACGTGTCGTTTTAGAGCCAGCAGCGGCGACAACATCAGGTATGGGTTGGTACCTTGTAGTATTCACAAGTTGACAGCCGTGAGTATTACTTTGCTTTTCCTGTAACACTAGTTGTCGAAGATACACGGTCACCCTGAGCCCAGGAAAGAATGAGCATCCAGCCTACAGTGATGACATTATGCTAGCTAACAAGACTTGGAATATTTCACACTTAAAATACAAATTCTAGTATAAATATTTATTATGCCAATCACGAGTACAAATACACACAAAATGTGAAACAACAAACATTAAAACATTCTAAAATGTTTAATCTCTTACACTAAAATCAATTTTGAACACCCCACATTCAAGTTGCCACACAATAAACTTTGCTTTAATTAGTAAACAAGGTACATTGTTAGCCCATGAAGGTCCCTACCAGAAGAGTTGAAAAAAATTGTGACAGACTCGCTTGCCACTAACTTATCAGTGCCTTGCAAGCAAAAAAAATTTTTTATGTGAAAATATATTTTAGGTTGTCTATGGGAAGGAAGTAACAATATTAGCCAGGAAATTTGACCAGTTAAGACAAAAGCAAGCCAAACTTCTCTATGAAGGCCTCTTCCTTCGACTGTCCTCAATTGGTTCGATATTGTTCCCCGATGATGGCAGCTGCAATAACTGCCAAAACATTGGAGAAGAAATCTACGATGTGGCTCAAAAACCCAGAAGCCCAGAAATTGATCACAATGGCCACGAAAGCCTGCTAACTAATTTGTATATAGGTATTTTACAAGTTAGCCGGCTAAGCTAGTTCCGTGTTTAATTGAAAAGTTTAAAGATTTTGGGCGGCATCAATAGTCTTGCGTGAGAGCCAGGGAGTATGAAATTGGATGTGGTCCAATGCTGGAATGCTACGCCAATCCTGAGAAAACCCACCTAACAGAAGCATCATTTTCACTTGGCAAAATCTGAGCATAACACCGTCGGGAGTTGAACAAAGATTGTCTGACGGAGTGAAAAGTGCCCTAGCCACTATGGTAACTATGGACCAACATTCGACTTGGAAAACACAACTTTTTTGTATACTTGTGTATAAAATATTCTTTATTATTTCATCATTCATACATCAAACAACGATTTAATAAATTCATCACTACTATAATCCATTCATGACAAACAGACTCTCTTGGAACACTGCTAAATATCTACTTGCAGGTCCGTTTCGTATCTTTCCGCCAAATGTACACAAACATTGCCATGCGACTACCATGTAGCATCAGTCAAAATCAATGTTTACATTACATTGTGTGTTTGTGTGTATGTGTTCGAATACTTTCGCTACACCTGAACATAAACACTAAAATGTGACCTCTACTTTTATACCTGTCAAATGCATTGTTTATTGTTTACAACTTTTCAAGTAATTCTATCATATTTCAAAAACCATTCCATACAAATATTCACAGTTTAGGCCTATAACATTATTTAGGTCAGCGTTATGAGCTCTTCAAAATGTGTGAAATGACTATATCTTACGGTTATTTTACATTATTAACATATTTGTTTTCCACGACATAGGACATTATATGTAATCCACTTTAATATTTTGCAGCGACTGCGTTTAACAGTTATAACTGCGGAGTAAAGAATTGTAGTATTTAACCTTTTGATATTCATGTGTGTGGGGTTATTTCTTTAAAAGGATGGCCTTACTGGGAATAATATATCAAAACGATGGAACAACCAGTCCAATGAAAAAGAGAGACAGAATTTAAGCACAAAACTCGTGTCACTTATTTTTTGTCATACAAACTTAAAAGATAGCGGTGAACATGCACACAAATAAGTCTACTGTAACTTTTATCCCGCTCATATTTCTATGTATTGTTCATTAGGTTTATTGTAATTTATCGAGCTCGGCTTAGTATTTTGTTGGGATTGTGGCAAATCACATTACACGACAGTGTTTCAAACACCTAGGGCAAAGGTCCAACGTTGTGATAAACACACATGGATGTAAATAATTAACTTTGTCAAAAAAAGGTTTACTGTTAAAATGTATAAATAGTGTACATCCAATATTTGAAATTATGCACACACAAAGGCCACCATAAGGACCACCACGCAACAACGCCATGCCTTTTCACACTCAGTGGCCAATGAAACACATGTAACAGTATATTTAGTACTGCCGTGGAAAAACAGATTTATCATAACATTGTAACTTGCCTAGGTAGTTTTAAAAACACAACGCCAACAAACGTGATGTAATTTGAGGTATTTTTCGGAGCAAGTATAATTCACGCTTTGTTTGGGAAAAAAGTAACAAGCCATGTGATATATTGCCCCATCTGCCAACTTCACAGATGGTAACCGTCCTGTTATTATGTCTAAATATATTAAAATAAGTATTCAAACATTACAATCTCTTTTCAGTGTAAGAATGTTGTGGTGAAAGACACGCAAAACATAAATAAATAAAGGCATATGGACTGCAATTTAAGTTAGGTAGATAATTAAGTTTTTTTTAAAAACATATTTTATAGTTTTTATTTCTTTATACTGTTTTTAAAGAATGTTATTCTACACTACAGTCATAATATAAGAATGCTAAGTTAGTGAGTTTAGTGTAATGATTATTTTGTCAAAATAAGTATACAAGAAGAAAGAGAAAGTAGGGTTAGAGTATGTAAAAGATAAAAGTGATGAATTATTACATTTCTTTTTTTTTTTTTTTCTTCGGATAGACAACAGTTAGTACATTATTAAGATGAGTGACTTGTTTCATAATAGCTGGCTTGTGGACAGTTAATAAAAAATTAATACAGTAAAAGCCTGATATTTCCGCGGCAGTTGGAGGACATATCTTAGACCCACGTTACAGTTTCCCGTGCTATTCCTGGAGTGAACGAACACAGTAGCAAAAAAAAAAAACAGTGTTCTAATGGGGCGTGGCGCCTATCTGTCAAACACGGAGCAAGTGTGTTATTTACAGCCATAACTCGTGGAACATTTAGCCCCTTGAAAGCACACAAGGGAAGGAAACAGAAGAAGGGAAGCATGGTGTGTTGAAGGGGGTCACATGCATTCAAGTAAGAATAACTAAAAAATACCACATTTTTCAGGCATAGGAAGTACTTATTCCACCAAGGGCGATCTTCGCTGCAAGTTGTCACGCGGGTTGAAGAAGGGCGTTCACCTCCCGCCCCTTAACGTACCTGGTTCAGAGGAAATGAGAATGAGAAAGGAAGCTCATGCCCAAAGGCCGAAGCACGCTTGCACTGCACATGGGATTTATCAGTGCCTCGCAAGTTGTGAAACATGTAACTTGCTTATCATATTTTATCTTACAAAAGAAAATTCAATAAAAAAATATTTAATTATTTGTGGCATGCAAAGAAAGGCCGCTTTTCTGCATTAAGCCTTGACCAGAATAACTCATTTGCTCTTTATTTTTTTTTTCCAAAAATGGGAAGACATACCGTATAGCCTATATATATATATAATATATATAATCAAAGTATCTACATCATAATTATAATGATACGTAAAGCTATAGCCCATAGGAGATTAATTATAGGTCGGTAAATTACTTATAAGCACATATTTTGAGGCTCGCCTCTAATTTTGGAATTTATTTTTTAATGGGAAGACATACCATATAGCCGGTATATATACATTATAATCAATGTGTCTAAATCATAATTATAATGATTACGTAAGGCTATACCCTGTATGAGATCAATTATAGGCCTGTAAATTACTTAGAAATGCTAATTTGGAGGGCCCCAAAATTTGGATTTTTTTTTTTGAAAATGGTAAGACTTACTGTTATAGCTGCTATAAACACATTATAATTCAAGTGTGCACGTAACCTTACCCTAAAGATGATGTAGACAGCTTATTCGTCTTCTGCACATGTACCCAAAATTCACCTACCCCAAACCTACACAACTGTCATGTCACATGGTCAACAGCGATGAACGTGTTGTTTTTATCTTAATTTTTAAATGACAAGCACTATTAGCTTAATAAAATACTTTTACCAGTTTGAATGTAATCAAAAAGAATTACAAATTGATTAGAGGAAGTATAAAAAAAAATCAAAAAAACTCTTGTTTACTAAAGTGTTCTAACCTCAAACAAAATCCATGCCATTTTTACTTGACGTGTCAGTAGAAAAGCAGTTCAATGTTGGGACACTGATATTGGTTGTGCGCAGCCAGCAAGATCGGTCAACCTCATCTTTAGTCTATGCACGTAGCTGGGAGTGCGCCTAGATCCTCTGCAACATGGCTGGGAACGGCGGCTTGCTGCTATAGCTTGGATCTACATATTTGGGGCTGGGCAGCTGTCAATTGGTCGCTACAAGATTGCTCTGGAGGCCAGTGGCCGGCCGGCTGCCGCCACTGCAGTCATTACAGGGCCAGTTCACATTTGAAACAGTGGTCTGGCGTTGGGAAAACATGCTGATAGATGCGATTCACATCAATGTTTTGAAATTATACTAAATTGAGGCGGCATGTTGGCCTCTGCACTGGCATGATAAGGCCCGGCAATGTTTACAGGAATACAAAAATTCTGTGCGGTCTACTTAAAATATTAATTATCCAGAATTTTTTATCAAAAACTTCTGACATAACCTATACATGCACATGGCTTTACTCACCAAAGATAGTAATATAAGATTACATTTTATTAGAACACGCTTACCTTTATTCACTTCACACATAAAATTGACTTCGCAAGGGAAAAAAATTGCTCGCCATAAAAAATTAGTATTTTACTTAGGCATTGGTGCACATTAACTTAAAAAAAATCAATAAAGGACACTGAATTATATTTGAAGTTATCGTACATACACTGATTAAGAAACTAGTGTGTAATGTGCCACTGTTTTTTACATTTTACAGCAAAAAAGGGGGATAATGAAAGTGAAAAAGACATGGAGTGTAAGGCAGAGGCTGTGGCATGTGACTAGGACAAAGAATCCCCCCCCCTCCCCCTTGCACAGGCGGACAATAAACTAGTGTCCCCTTCTGGCGTGACGTAATTTATTGCTTCACGATTCTTTGGACAACGAATGTCAAAGTCTATGACGGCAGCTTGAGAAATGCTCGACCACCAACATCAGTATCGGCTAGTTTTCCATAGACTGAAAAACGAGGATAATTGAAACTTGTACTGCAGTTGGAGAAAAGGTCTACAAAAACAAATCCACGCATAACTGAAACCGCGTTTGGCAATGGATTACTGTAATCTCTTAAATGTGTTACGCTATACAATGCACGCACATTTCATGTTAACTAGTAAGTGCCAGTAAAGGGTGACAGCAGGTCATTTGGAAGTATGATATTACAGCTTGGAATGTAGCCATGTCATCCCCTCACACAAAATTCCAACAAACTACTTCCAGCATTAGCAGTTATACCTTGCAAGCCAAATCGAAACATGAAAGACAACATAATGTAACTCTCTTCTGCATCAACAACATTAACACTCGATTCAGTATCATCCTTATTAACGTCCTTCTCAATATATTACGATATACCTTCCTGGGATAATACCTGGAAACATGTATCTGCAGACGATTCATAATGATGTCTCTTCTCTAATGACACAGAATAACATGGTATGTTCAATTCAAAGTTACAATTAACATAAATAGTTATTGTTTTTTTTTTTACCTCCCTTTTCATTGTTGACAACTAATAAAGGTTGAGGTGGTGTATAGTGTGTTAGATTTGAATAATATAGAGATGAAGCGCTAAGAGGTTGCTCCAGTTTTTATGATGTCTTTGGATCTTAGCTACGAGAGTAAGCTTTTGGGATGGGACAATTCTGAGTCCCCTTTTCGTCAATACTGACCTAGTAGTGGCTTTTCGCAATTTTTTTTGGCAGACCAGGATCCCCTTTTTAAGTGTTGATCCACGAAAGGAACTAAAGCAATGATGAGCAGGCCTAGAATAAATATGGCATGTATAATGTGGACAACCTCAACATTATCTGGAAACTATGTACTTTAAAATAATAACAACTGTTTTGTTTAAACCTAACATAATAAAAAGTGAAACGTAAATTATTTTTAAATAATATGTACGAATACTACAAATCATATTTAAAAATTTTACGGAATGATAGAAGCGGAGGTGGATAATCTTATGGATTGTTTTTTCTTGAAGCTGTTTGATGGTGCAATTTTTTTTTAAGTATGACTTTTAATTTAATGTGTTTACAAATCTGTATTGGTTTGTAATTTTTTGAGAAAAAAAATATTTGTCCAAAATCTTGATTGCGAATGAATGTTTGGATGTAATTGTAATGTGAATAAGTGAAATTTGTATTGTTTTCTTGCAGCATCCCAGTAGATGTCTTGAATATTCTTTAACATATGAAATTAATATTTTTTTTGTATGACATAACCGAGTTTGTCTATTGAAATGTAAACTTAGTAAAAAGCAAGGTCACAATAGTTTACAGAGTAGCCGCATACAAGGTTGGTTTCAATTTGGGAAAGGATTCTTTAAAATCTCTCCCAAATCGAGGGGGGTAATATAACATTGTAGGTTATGTATTTTTTAACAGTTTATACCATAATTTTAAATCAGACTTTTGGTTAAATTCCCTTCTTTTGCGAGTGTAAATATTATAGTTCCTGTAGTGCCACATAAAAAATGAAAGTTTTATCAGTAGTAAAAGCTTGTCGCCATATTTAAGTATTTATCAGTAATGCATTTGTTTTTTCAAGTCGTATAGTCGCAGTTGAGGTTGCATAACATTTAGAGATAAAAGTTTCTTCTTCATATGCTGTTTTCCTTTTGTATGCAGTTTTAAAAGTTAGCTGTGACATAGTTGGATATAGCCAATTATAGGAGTTTGTACAAATGATTTCCATGTTTGGTGTGAGGAGTAGGGTTAGCCACAGCACATAGAGGGGATTTGAGCCCCAGCCAAAATATATTTCGGCAACATAGCTAGAGATAAAGTAAGAGAGGGGATAGGCATGTGCCAAGGTGAGCACTGAGGGCGCGGGGCTAGCTAACAAATGATAACCGGCTGTGACAGAGGCATGATGGTGGGTGTCGTGCCTCGTGATGATCTCACAATAGGAGTTGTAAATTTACGACATTAACTAGCAAGCTACTGTGATGCTGTCACATGTTTGTCCACTTCATTAAACTGTTCAAGTTCATGTTGTGAAACTGTAATTTAAAATTTAAGTTAACAATAAATCTGAGCAAATATTTCAAAAAGGGAATGCATTTTTTAAATATTACAACATGGCATGGTGCCTTTGTCTCATGCTTTACTGCTGAAGTGATCCCTGACTAACTGCCGAGGGGCTATTAACTTGCATTTGCCACATTACAAGCTTCCCCATGTTCTCCAATGGAGAACTCGGAAATCAGGTCACTTTAGTAGCACTCAATGGTGACACACATTTAGCACTCTTATTAATGCTGGCAGAATTTTTCTGTACTGTGTTCACTGTATATTTCGGTAGCTTTAGAGGCTGCAACTATATCCGACAACTTTTGGCCCAACTCTACTCAATGTAAAACATCCATTTTTACTGCGAGAGAGGCTACTTTTATACTCTTTTTAGCGGAAGGTCCAAACTGATTTGCAGGCATTGCAGAATGAATAATTTAACACCCCATGCAAGTGAAACATAAAATATAACAAAAAAAAAAAAAAAATGAGCAAAATAATAAGTCAACAATGCCTATCCAATACTTGAGTTACAATCATTCACATCAATAGGAATGTTAATGTAACAAATGCAAATTAAATGTTAAATGGTAGTTACAACTTCACTACAGCAGTACTGTATAAGATTTTAACAATCAACAAAACATAAAAGATTGCCTCAAACAGTATACAGTATACGTGCTGCTCAAAACAGTTCCACCAAACTAGGAATTGAAGTGTACAGCAAATAAACTTTCCAAGGCACTAGGCTTGTTTTACTGTCCAAAGCACACCGACTGCAAGCAGAGCACGTTGGCTGATAACCAATATAAGTGTGTGGCATCCTGATGAGAGAGAGAAAAAAATGTGCACACCTGCAAAAGCAAAGCTCAGTATTTGAAATTTTTTGTATTTTTTTGTTGTTTTGAAATATTTTTATGTTGTTGTGACCGAACATTAGTAAATGTTGGGAACATGGTGGTATAGTGGTTGGACGACTTCCCTTCCACCTAGGTGAACCTGGTTCGTTTCCCAGCAACATTATTCCATGTGGGAATCATGCCAGATGACACCGCTGGTCAGCGGGTTTTCTAGAGGATATCCCATTTCCCCTGCCCTTGCATCCCAATGCTACTTCACAATTACCTCACTTTACTGTCATTGGCTCTCAAGTGTCTTCACTTGCTAGTAAATGCGGCATGGTTTCACTTTGCAAAAAATACAATGAAATATACTCTCAAATACTAGGACACTCACCATCAGCATCACCAACAGTACTTTCATTTTCAAAGACATCAATCATCAAAATTTTCTTCATTTTGCGGTAGTTCAGATTGTCCAGTTCCCGAACAGCTGCTTTTGTACGCTGAATGAGGTCAATGAGAACATTCTGCGATCTGGGACGGGTAACCAGCTGATGCTGTAATCATACCCAATTAATTTTGACAACTGAATAAATTACAAACATATGATACAATTTTAAGACAAAATTTTGTGAAGTAATTATTTTCAATCTTGCATCACATCTATGGCATGATACAATTTTCAAAACAATACAACAATGTTATTTTAAGTCATTGAATTGTGTTACAATACCAAAGATATAAATGCTTATGAAAATGACATTTAAAGTAGCTTTTGAAAGATGCACGTTGGACACAGCATAGATTTTTGAATAACCTGATCTTGGAGAAATCAGTTAAAATTGGACATATCATAAATTATTCTAATAGATCACGCCACAAACTTTGTGGCTTAGTAAAAAGATGGATGGATGTTGTTAGAGGTAAAAGAAAAACTTAAAAATATCTAATTATTATCTGGAATTCAATTCCATAGAAGGGTCCCATAGAACTCTTAGTAAAATATTTACACCATCATATGGGTAGGGAGCAAAGTGGCTGGAATGAATGTGCATCATAAGCTACATCCCACAAGCTGATGTTCGGCGTGTAGCCTAACATCCCAGAGCTCTTATAAAGAAAAAACCACAAGAAAAATCTTACAAGACACCTATACCAAGTGGTTACATTTAACACTGCAAGAATACTATAGGAAAGCTAGAAGGTTTAATGGTAACAAAAGCAAAAAGCAAAATATGCCATGAAGTTTGGTGAAATTATCTGCTAACTAATTTTCTCAATATCTCATATGTGCAAAATACAACACTTTTCAGGAGAGTTAAAAAATGTGTGTGTGTTGAGATTGTTGAGATTGCTAGTGTTTGGGGTATTAACTATCATAGAACTACACATACATAATTGATTTTTATTGGTCTGTAATACTTCTAGTATAATGATATACACTTATTAATAAGAAGTCATTTTTATTACAACCAACGACACACAGGAGGTTTTGACTGCTCTGAAATAGCACAGGAGGATTTACTACACCAGTAAAACCAATGACACCATTAAAAGTCATTAAAACTTAAATAACTTTTAGCTTATGAATTTTACCATAACAAATAAAGCTTTATAGAAATATATAATAAAACAAGAATCACAATTATTTGAACTTTGTCTCCTATATCTCAAATGAAAAATGACTTCAGAATTGTTTTGTCTGCAGAGTTTAATGTTACTTTTTAACCATGTCTGGCTTTGTTAAAGAGGTTGTCATTAAATGCCTGATGGTCTTGTTCTATAAACTGCTTCAGTTCCTGTACATGGTTGAACTTTGACAGGTTGATGGGCAAAGGCGCACTATACAAATTGGTTGATTCTACTGATGAACTCTGTCTTCTTCTCTGTGGCAGTGGTTCCCACTCAGCTGTATGTTATAATTTGTATTTAATCGCGCAATCAGCCAAATACTGTAATTGACAAATGTCTGTCATGACTGGTTCACCAGTTTCTTTCCTGGTCACAGTGATGAAAGGTTCGACTCATTCAAAATTCTTGAGAATGTAAAATTTAGATTCCTGATACTGTATGGTTCTTTTGCCTTGTCTGTTGCATGCAGGGCAAATAATACATTGGAGAGTTAATTGTAGGAGGAAAATAGTGCTCCAAAGTTGCATGGACGCTATTGCACTCCATCATGTTATGACCCTTTCCGAGGAATAACTGTTCTACAGTTATTCTCTTTTCGAGGAATAACTATTCTATAGTTATTTCCTTAGCCCTTGCAATGTCACTCAGAGGCACTTGCCAAAACCTTGTCCCGATTTTGTTAATTACAACCGTCCGATATGAGCATTACCTAAATGAAAGTTGATTGTACATTGGTTATGAAATCAATTATGCACGACAAACTCGTTTTGAGTTACACCACCATTTGCTTGAAGCGAAACACTCAACATTACCTCCCCACTTTGAATGTCAATGGTAAAATTGTGTACTTGAAGCTTCTGTTTGTATTATGTCTGGAAGGCAAGTAATTTGGGACTCAAAAAGACTTTCTGAAGAACCATTGTGACCACAGTGTGTTCAGTGCTAGAACTCTGCTTAACCTTATTCATAGCAGCTCAAGCCTCGTCCTGTAGAACATGCTGTTTCTAGTCTTATTCAGTAACTTGAACTACATCATGTGCACAGCAAATGTCACATTTGTATTTTCGTGGAAGACGGATGTCAATATTCTCTTCTGTAAATGTTTCCATAAAGAGGGTTCTGCAGCATGGGGTAACACCATTTTCTGCACACCATTCCATGAATAGAATACATGTGAAGTTTTGATCGGAAAGTAGATTCAACGTATACATTCTTTGATGATTTTCGACAATAGTGGCTTGGAACTTTAGGCAACATATCAAAACATTCACAAACCTTATGTGTATCATTTAATTTCTTTTTCTTTCACGATGGAATGATGTCTGTTTTTGAAGACTGCTTTTGCTCTTCACCCCTGGAAGATATCTGATAGTTATTTTGGTCTCCTAGGTTCAATACTTTGGTTTCACTGTCACAAGTTATAGTGTATCTTCTTTTTCTTTTGTCCACCTCTTGAAATTGTCTCTCCAATTCCCAGTGTATTAATGAAAAATGTTTTATACACACAACCAGGTTCCTCTGGTTTTCCTAAATATGTCACGTCCTGCATTTTTTATTTTCTTATGGTCATCAGCAAGTTTTCCTTCTTTTACGTACATTTCTTATATATAGTAATCCTCTTACATAACCCTTTTTTTTTGGTCCAGTTGGAATACTCCAGAAATCTGCAAACAGCTGTGACCTTTCTTTATTGCCGAACCTTCTGAACAAGAAACTTCTCTTCGTCCTCAGGATCAAATCTTTATGATTGCTCTATGATTGCTTTGCATCTTTTTTTAAATTATTTTGGAACCTCTATTCTATCCCAAATATGACATCCCATGTGTTATATATAAACGCTCCATTTCTTTTGCCTTCCGATTAAGCTTAATAACATTCCCTCCATTCTGAACAGAAGCTATTCCTGTATAGTTAATACTACTAGGCTCGTTTAGCTGTGTATCTGCATTGTCTGTGCCATCCACAATGTTAACGCCAATTTCATCAGTTCTGATTAAATTGTGTTCATCAGTTTGATGTGAGTGTGTAGCAAGATCGTCAACTCTTCATCTACATTACGCATACCAGTATCTGACGTAACATTTTTTCTGTAAGGATGATCCACCTTCCAGATTCATACTGCTGCGCTGGTTTCGGGCATCTACTGCTTCTGTACCATACGTGACATTAACTTGTAGCTCCTTATCTTCGTGCTCAATTACTCTGTGAGAAACTTCCGTCCGAGTGAATAAATTATGAAGATTTTGTTGGTTGGTATGCCATTTAATGGATGAGATATTGTGTATATCTTCCATTCCTAACAGAAACAGTTTCATTATTAATATGCAACATGAAACCTTTCCTTAATATGTAATATAAACATTATACAGTGGAACTACATATATACAAAACTCTTTAACCCAAAGTCATCGTTAATAAAAAGTTGTCTTATACTCCTTGAAGTAAGGGAATTAAATGTTCAGTGTGCACGCTTGATAACAAATTTTATTTGTTTTACACTGTATCATCACATCCAGTTGTAAAAAGGAGTCATGCTGGTGACAATATCATCTTATTTTTTTTGTTTGGTAAGCCACAGTATCAACATTTTAATTTTTTAAACCTTTTTTCATGATTATTGCATACAATTGTTACTACAAACCTCGTTTTTACAAACCGTGAATATTCTTGTCCATTGAGGTTAGTATTAAAGAGATTTCACTGCAAATAAAAGACAATAATACACCTGTTACAAGGCAAATAATTTCGAGCACCTCCGGATTCCCGGATGATAATCGCCAAACGTTTAGTACACTAGTCGCATCAACAACTGGTGCATCTTTGGATATTGGGAATTCTTCTGTAACAAAAGGAGACAAACATAAGTAGCTGTAGATCCACTAATTCCAGGTATAGGGCATATGTAATATGCTATGCAGATGCAGATGTAGAAAAAGACAGATTTTAAAATGCAACAAGTTTCCTAAGAAACTGTTTGTAAAATGTACAAAACATTTTACTATGTACATTTTACTTACCAGAAATGGAGAGAGATGTTTGACCTCCAACTGTCTACTAAACATTTTCTATCTCCATTCGTGCAGCCCTGGCGGTCCCTGTTGCTGTAGATTGTCTTGTAAACAAACACCAATAATTACTTTTTCTAAAATATCCTACATTAAATTGCAGTATTTCGTTAATCAAATCAGGTTTGTGAATGTCCCTTGCCTTTGTCTGGTGGTTCTTCTGCTGAAGTTGCTTCTAAAGCCATTTGTATAATACTCTTGCTATGACTACACATTATGTCCCTTCCGTAACACACCGAAAGAGCAGAATGAAGGTAAAATAGTTTCCCAATTAAATAATTTAGTAATCACAACTGTTATCGCATATTCCAAGAATTGAATGTCTAATGAAAGGAACCTTCAATCAAACAAAACATGTGTATTGCAAAACAATATATTCTTTGATACTGCAATACTCCAACACACACACACGTGTTGATGTTCCATAGAGAACTACCATCACATGCACTGCTGCAATAATTTTCTTACGATAACAACAGTGTTAATATTCTACTTGAATTCTCATAGATATTTTCCCAATGGCTTTTATAATTACCTAACTATGAAATACCTCCTATGTGTATGCATGGCACATAGGAGCCACACTTACATGACACAAGTCATAGGATAGAACTATCCAACTGAACGAGTTGTGCCACCGCAGCAGAGTTACGTTGCATGGCCTAAACAGGTCTCAGTTGTGAACAAGTGGTCGTGTAATACAGATTGACTGTTTTACATACTCATGGCAAGGCAAACTGAGTTCTCAGAGTTTGAGTTTGGTGGTAATCCCAGGGGTACAGGGGTAGACGTGCTGAAAACAGCAGTGAGAGTATAGGCTGTTAAGGGGTGAAAGGGAGTATTGCGGCAAGGACGTTTGACGACCAGCTATTGTCAGGGGAGGAATCCCGGGCACTAATTGGCAGACGTAGGTGGCATGATGAGTGATGTTAATAGGGTCAAGCCAGGTAGGTCATAATCAAAAAGATGGTGGCGAGCTAGTAGGACGTGCGTGTGGAGAGAGAGGTGGCCTGGAGGAGGCTGCTAAAAATTTTGGAGATGAAATAAGCATTTGTTTTGATTGATCGGGACATTCTTTCCAGAGTTCAGGAAGAATGGCCAGATCAGTCCTATAAATAGTCTCAATTTTAGGAGTAGTTTTAAAGAGGACAGGATCTGTCAAGGTCAGTCAGTTAATTAGCAACTAGCATTGGGAGTAGGCTGCAGTGAGAGGAGAGGAAGACACTAGCAGTTTAAGATGTTCATTTCAGGTGAATTATTTTATTCTAATCATGAATAATTTAAGAAGTGCCTAGAAGTAAGTAAAAACTTAAGTCTTACTCATTTACTGTTGTTGCTTTAAGGGATCATTTTATATAGGGTTCAGGTTGTGAAGGTTGGTACTAAGTTATGACCTCCACATGTTTCGATAGCCCTTCCCTAGTGATTGTCAAGTGTTTTGTTTTTAGTTTTTCTCATAATTTATGGAAAATAATTAATCTGTGAAGGTTTATTCATTTATATATTTAGGTAAAGCAAGTCTGGATTAGTCACTGAAAAAAGTCAATACTTAGGCAGTTCAACGAGTGTTTAAGTAACTGTGTTAACATTTACATTGATGCTGATATAAATTTAACCTCAAATGCAGACATCCCTTCAAATTAAATATTAAAAAAATGCTTTCATATAGTTTTCTCTATTGTTAATGATTACTGTTTTGACCTCTAGGGACAACCTATTTGTTCTTTTAATGAGATTATTTTATTTATTATTGTATAACTACTGAAGTTTACTGGAATTATTCTATCGACGATGATGCTTTTCAATCCAAATTTAATTTACTACATTTTATTTTTGAAGAGATTGGAAATCTCAGGCTGTTAAATTGTTTGTATTATTTTCGTATGAATAACATATAATTTATAAGAATCAACTAAAGTTTGATTAAATTATTTCTGCAGTCAACCTATCCTAATAAACAATCTATACTTATATTTAATATATTTTGTTTTGATGAAAGCCAGAAATTTCATGTAATAATATTGCCTTTAAATATGTTTTGATTATGCTTGTTCACATTGTTCCTTCAGTCTTGAAATTGCTATGTTATCAAATTTTATTGACCAAATTGTATTACTTGTTTACCATTTAATATAGTTACTGTTATTCCTTGCATTGGTTGTTAATGTTAACAAAGTTTATAGATGATTATTATATTTTAATTTCTTAAATAAAATTTCAAATTGTTATTCTGGTTTCGAAAATCCTTGGTTTTCTTTTGTTCAACTTTTTATTATACTTGACACTCGCATATTCTAGTCATTTAAATATTAAGGATAAGGTTATATTCCTCTCTCCTCCCCTCAAATCAAAGAGGCCTAGGTTATATTGGGAAGCAACTGGTACACGAGCGAGATCTGGTAGTGGCCAGTACATTGTGTTATTTTCCTTGCAGCACCAGAATCCATGAAGATGTCCCATCCCCAGTAACCAGTTGTAAGTGGAGCAAGTACACCCCCCAACTACACAACCACCCACGCTTATTTTTCCTTTTTACCTTTTTCCTCACTCATTAAGAATATTTAAGATCTTGAAAACTTTTTTTGGTTATTTGCTCATTGATGTTGAGCTCAGTCATTTAATAAGCGAGACAAGAATTCTGGATGTTTAAGAGTGGCAATGTTGAAGGGTTTCAGAACAGCCTTACAGAACAATTCTGTGTTGGAAACTTATACATCTTGATGTCTGATATTGAATTACTTTGTTTTGGACAACAAGACATTTATTTATTCTTTGAGCTTTATTAAGGTAATTCTTATTAATTACTTTTCTGATAATGTTGGTTACGAATATTGGGCAAACCTAAATTATTTTCTTCTCCCCCTTTAATCTCTGCACCATATACTAGGGAAAATTCAACTATAGTCCATTCCCCACTGGAAGCAACTTTCTCGGAGCCCTGCTAAATATCTACTTGCAGGCCCGTTTCGTATCCTTCCACCAAATGTAAACAAACATTGCCATGTGACTGCCATGTAGCATCTGTCACAATCAATGTTTATATTCCATTGTGTGTGTACATATGTTCCTATACTTTCGCTACACCTAAAAATAAACATTGAAATGTGACTTCTACTTTTATACCTATCAAACGTGTTGTTTACTGTTTACAAGTTTTCAAAGAATTCTGTCATATTCCAAAAACCATTCCGTATGAATATTCACAGTTTAGGCCTCCAACATTATTTAGGTCAGCTTTATCAAGTTTTAAAAAGCTGGAATTGATGACAGTTCTAATGGTTATTTTACATTAACATAATTGTTTTCTATGACATAGCACATTACATGTAATGCACGTTAGTATTTTTCTGCGACTGTGTTTAACACTGTTACAACTGTGAGTTAAAGGGTTGTACTAATTGTTGTTATCCTTTTGTTATTGATATGTGTTGGGTCATTTCTCAAAAAGGATGGCATCAGTTGGAATAAATATTAAAATGAAGGAACAACCAGTGAAAAAGGCACATTAAATTCCAGCACATAACTAGTGTTGCTTATTTTTGTCATACAAACTTTAAAAGATAACGGTGAACATGCACACAAATAAGCCTACAATAACTTTTATTCCGCTCATATTTCTATGTATTGCTACTTACTGTTTATTAGGTTTATTGAAATTTATCTGGCTGGACTTAGTACTTTTCTTCTGGGATTGTGGCAAATTACGATACACAACTGTGTTTCAAACCCCTTAGGGCAAAGGTACAACGTTGCTTACTAGCGAAGTGAAATTTCCCGAGTGTGAAACAGACGAAGAAAGAGAACGAGTGTGACAAGCCTCGCCAGCAGACAGTTTTTCAATTGCTTTCTCGCTCGATAAAACAATACTGTACCATCACAGCCTACTCACGATATTTTCCACTGTTATTTTAAACTGTAAAAATGAGATGTTGCCATTGGGGCTACTTAAATATTTAAATATTTTGATAGGCACAGTTTAATTTACAAATAGTATACTAAAAAAACAAGATTAAAAAAATATTTTAACTGAACTATTTCTTACGGGTCTTTGCCAACACATCGCTGCACTTGCTGTTGTTAATTCATATATAAAAAATATATATAAATTACAAGTTATAGAAGATATTAAGGTAAAGGTTCATTTATTCAATAATACAGTACTCTAAAGTTAACCACAGTGTTATATATTTGTGGAATACAGGTTATTGGAAAAACAGGTGATATGTTATGCGTAAGGCATTTTTCAAAGGTTGATTTTCATAAGTCGCTTCCAATCAGGAATGGACTAGAGTTGTCTCAGTAGATTTTGAGGAGTAACTGAAGTTATTATGGCAAGGTCATACAATATTGAATTTTGTTCAGAATGACCACATATGTTTCAGGAGTGAACAAGATAGAGTATAATTTTCTATGCACACTCTTTTAAACAGCTCTCTTTAGGTTAGACATGTAAATTCTGGCATCAGCCAATGCTTCACTAACCCAGTACAACATTATATACCCAGTGTTCATAGAAATGAAGAGAAAACATGCTCTTTGTTCAAATCTCGTGAATAAATTGGATTAGGTTAAAGTACCAAAGATGATAGCAGTCCAAACAGTTTGCCGCAAAATTCTGAATACACCTTGTGATATTCAACACACAATCCTCAGTGTCTTCAATGAGCATGATATGATTAGCGATATAGATAGAATATCATTCTGTATATCAGCCAATAAATTACATATTTTATTTCAAAAGCTCCAAATCATCATCATTAAATACCCCAAAAATAATTTGCACGATTATGTTACCAAGTTGCCCAAGGTAGTGCAGAAGTCAAAGTTGGAGCTTCTGTCTTAAAACGCAAAAGGTTCCCCCCCCCCCCCCCCCCAACAGACAAATTAACATTTTGGTTAAATGATGTATTCATAAGTGAATTTGTCTGAAGAATATTGCCAAATGTGAAATAGAAAATATCCGAAAACAGGTCTTGCTCCTCCTGAAACACAATATTGAAACTGAGTGTGGTTACAGTCATGGATGAACATTTAAAGATAGCGGTTGCCAGGAGGATGAACAAGCTTGATACTCTGACCACCATTACGAAATATCATAACTGGTAAAACATACTCTTAAACAAATAAAGCAAATTACACTAAAACAATTAGGTTTTAACACCAAAAAACTATTCACAAGTTAATGAAACACTACAGTTCCCTTAAACTTGCTAAATAAAAATATGGATTACTAATAAGATCATCCCAAATCCCAAAATTTCATCAAACACTATCAATGTATCTTTAACTTCATTGAATCCACATAAATATTGGATTTATATGAAATCCACATAAAATAATTATATGAAATCAACATAAATAATGGAATTATATAACTTCAGCGAAAAAAATAAATACAAAGACTATTACAAGCTTTTTTTATTAAGGTGCACCTAAAATGTTGTGGATTCTAAAAAAAACTCCGGCACTGGGATGATCAGGCCACAGCAAAAATTAAATCTGGATCAAAAGGTAAATAGAGACTGGCTAACTTAAACCAAATACAAGCAGGTAGGATCTGCAGCTCCTAACACTGTAAGAAAAAAGGTTTTCACTTTAGGGTTGAAGAATGACATTTCTTAAAATGGAAAATATGAGTCCTTGTCACATATTTTCCAGAACTGGGGTCAGCAAGTCCTGCAGTCAGATATGTGAGAAAACTCTATTTGGTAAGGGCCAGTCCAGCAGTATGACAATTGGCCAACTTCTTTTTGACTGCATGACGTGGTGGAGTATGGGGTGTGCAGTTGTTCCTTACAGAATGCAGAGTTCCGTAAGTATTACACAAACTGCATAGAATACTGCAGCCAGGGGTCATTTACATTTTAATACCTTCAACAACTTTTGGTTAAGATTCTACTGGCTTCACTGTCGGGAGGATGTTAAGAAGTGATACTGAATGTGAGACACCTGTACCATGAAAAAGGGACCAAGGACTACGGGATAGGGTCACCTCCCAAACCAAGAGGATGAACAAATATTATGGGAATGGAAAAGACTAGGGCTACACAACATTACACCCTCAGTCCGATGGAATGGTCAAGAGGTTTAACCACACTCTTCAGCAGTACACTCCATTATTTGTGGCAGACAACCAAAAAGAATGGAATTTGAGGGTGCCATTGCTTCTCATTGCTTACTGCTCAGCAATGCACGAGTCTATGAGTAACACCAACAAGGATGTTGTTTGGGAAAGAACTCTGCCTCCCTAGTAACCTTCTGTTTAGTCTACCATCAGAAGAAGTTACTGCGCTAAATTATGGCAGAAAAATGTGTAACAGAATAGTTAGCATTCATGATTTTGATCGACAGTACCTCAGAATAAATAGTGACAGTATGAAGACATAGTATGACAGGAAAGTGTTGGACAAGGTATTTCGATGACAACTGGTGTGGTTGTGAAACCCACAAACTCGGAAAGAGTACTGCTCAAAGCTACAAAAATGTTGGAAAGGCCCCTACAGGATTCTGAAGATGATCAATAATGAGGTATTTTTGACTTGTCATCAAGGCTAAGGAGAAGCCTAAGATTGTCCACATTAGCCGTCTGACGTTCTAAGTAGGTCTGGATGTTGTAGAGTTCAGGATGAATAAATGAATAGACTTGAGGAGAGGGCAGTATTAAATGTTGCCACTCTGTATCACTTCCCTTGCCCTGTTCCACAGGAGTTTGCATAGTACAATACATCACAGGAATCACTGGTAACCTGAAGAGTGTGCCGAGCTTTTCAAAGAGGTGCCGCTATAAGACGCAATGGGCCTCCAAGTAGAGACTGTAGCATTACACAACATTAAGAACCAGGTGTGTGGAACCAGCAAAGCAACAAGTGGCAACAACAGTGACTAGAGGGAGTGAAGACTGAGCATCAGTACACTGAAGAGCGAGATTGACGGATGGGACTATAGAACTGGATGTGACAGATATTTGGAACGATGGCAATAGACAACTGGACTCAATGTGTGTAAATTATAAGTGTGAATTAAGTGAATGTAACCAATATAAATCCAGTGATGAGGAGTTTTAATAATAATTGAAATTTATAAATATTGTGCTTACTGAAGAAAATAAGTGTTAATAGTGGAGATTGATAGTAAATGATTTAAGTAATACATGTGTGTATTTTTATAGCATTATAAATAACAAAAAAATTTAATTTGTTATTTTATTTTCATTAGGACCATCCCTCACAAATTTGGAAATGCCCCTGGTGATTTGAAGAAAAAAAAGTGAATTTTTTGTTTCAGAGGGAGACTGTTGGAATAAATGAATTATAACCGTAAAATTAAAATGATCAGGGTCATTATTACTGGAATAAAAAACCTATGATAAAAAGGTCAAATTGTTAAAAAGGCTTTATACGTACATAACTACAATTTTCAAAATTTCTCATATACCATAATTACATGCATGTTAGCAGTACTACTAATATACAACATTTAGTGTTTTCATAGGTTATGCCATTTGACAAAAGCTTGATTGGTCAAAAAATCTAACAATGAGCAAATTTTCCAACCACACTAATTGCAATGATTCCAGTGTTGTGGTATATCCGCAAATACTTTGTTAAACATTGTAATCCTAAAATAACTCTTTCCTACAGTTTTACACATTTATTTGCCTTTCATAATGCTACTGCTGTGCCAAATTGATTAAGATTAAGTTAATTACATTCTCAGACAACCAGGTCTTAAAAAAACAACAAATTCTGAGCAAAGCTTTGAAAGCTGTTGCATGAAACGCATATGGACAGAATGGCAATTTAATATAAAATGATTTATTTTATACTTTCTTATGTTCTATATACTATGTTTATATTGTCTTATGTCTTAAGCTAATCATTATATAATAAAGTTCACGCAAACATACTTTTGTTTGTGAAATAATGATTTTAATATGTTTCACTTTTCAATCAGCCATATATGCCTAGCAAAGTAATACTTTGTTTTATGCAAATAGTTTTATGTATGATATCTGTATGTCTAAAAAGTTTAACTGTTGTTTGAATTTTTGATTAAGTAAAATGTAAGTTACTGTTTGGTAGTAAAATAACACAGCTTTACATTCCACAAGACTTGTATTATTGCATTCAGGCAACTTGTTAACCTCCTTCATTTACGTTAACATTCAAATAGTGTGAACAATTTTTTTCTCTATCTAAGATACTGCTAGGGGATCGTTTTTTTTCTCAGGGAAGTTCTGTTAACCACTTTATCATTCCAAAGACTACTTGGCTACGGTGCATTGTTCCATATTCCTACAATACATTTATCACAAAATGAGCATACATTTGGCTACTACAGGAGAAACCCAATGCATCCTAATTTACATATAAAGAATAACTGAAGTCTGTTGTACTTAGGTCAAGTAAAACTTTCTGTAAAACCGAGTATGTTAGCAGAAATATAGGTTTGCTTAATGTGACTGGCAATACAGTAGTGAAAAGCATGTTTTGAGAGAAAACAAGTCTTAACCCATTCATCCAACGTAATATTGCCCATGATTTATTCTTGCAGTATATCCAGGTTACTTGTATGCAATTAGAGAGAAAAGAATTTACTGATATAGTTATCAAAGAATACCTATAAAAAAATGGCAACAGCATCATTCTTGAAAAATAGTCATATTTCATATAAAGAAAAAATAAATAAATTTATATTTTTTTCTAAGTATATTTGTTTTATCAGCATTGCACAATAAAACAGAGGACTGTTAAAATGATGGTCCTCAAAAAACTTGTATTTTTGTAATAAAATTAAAAAATATATACTGCACATTCATGGAGGACAGAATGGCTGTAATGGAGCTGAGAATTCACATAAAATAGGTCAAGATTTATCGGCTTAGTTAAGATTTAGTGGTCTTTTATAATACAACCTAAATATAAATCATTACAGTATTATCTTAGGCTACAAAATTATTATGTTAATCTAATATGTTCACAAATTTCATAAGGTAAAACCTATATTGTTGTATGTTGTTTACTGTCGGCTGATTCAATACAGTTAAAACATCAGACAAATCAACATGAAATATATCTTCTTCGGGGAATACCAAGTTAGTGATTGTAGATTTTTCCCATAAATTTAACTAATAAGAGTTCATCATTAAACTTCTCGATAACAAATCCAATGTAATGGTGAATATATATTTTTTCCAGCAATCTTTGTAATAACATAGTCACTGATTTTAACTTTAGGAGGCTGCTATTTTAGATCTTAATCATCAGAATATACATAATAGTAATGCAGTTTCTGCCTAGCTCATGGAGGACCTGATAAGTGTTAAGGAAAGAGTTGCTGAAGTAATACCATGGATTCAGGTGCAAATTTAAATAGATAAATAGATTATTACACACCCTACCGTAAAACTAAATTTTGAACATGATCATAACTCACAATAAGATACTGTACTTAAAAGTGGGCAGACTAAAAGCATATTTTCATTCAGCATTTCAGTCTGTTTATAAATTGGTACATCCTTGTTCATAGAAAAAATATAATAAAAATATTGAAAAAGATAAATTTTCACAGCTTACTCTCATCTTGTAGTTTATTTGAAAGTCCTGGTATATTCGTTAAACTAGACAATGTTCTCTCTGTTGATGCATTATCTGTAAATTGTTAAGGAAGAAACTCATATTGTAAAAAAGGAGCCATCGAAATTGTGTATGTATGTATGTATGTATGTGTTTAATATTAAAAAACAAAAACCAAATATTTAACGCAATCAATAAACAATATACATCATGAGAAAGGAGAAACTCCGTAGTGGCAAAATGGATTTGGCCAGTTCCATAATGATTGCAAGAAGATACAGCAACACACTTCAAGCAATTTAACTGTCTTGCTTGAACATTACACTACACTCCCGCTTATTCGTGCTTTGCTTAACCAAATTTCGGCTTATCCGTGCGGCGGTAAGGCGATGCTGTAAAGTGTGTCATTTGACAAGCAGCGGTACTGTACGTCTTCTATCACCGTGCCGCACCAAGAGCTGACGTATCTCTTTAAATTGTAAGCCTGTCACAGAGACCTTTGCGAGACATCCATTTCCATCCATTGAAGCACGTCTGACGATGACTCATCTCAGGCTGTGCCCGAAATGGCAGATTTTGTTGACCAAATTATCAACTGGTTCAATTTGGTATAAAAAATGGTGACGTATTTGGTAATTTCGTATTTCGTATTTTCTACCTAGCAGCGGATGTTAGCAAAAATACAAAATGAACACATACGTAAATGTTTTATAAAACAAATAATTGTTCATAAAATATACTAGGCATGTTTTAAAAAGAAAGTAATTGTTGTGCTTTGTTAATATACTTTGCAACAAATTTTTTTGAAGTCTTTATTGCATAACTTATTATTTTCTTATTTACTACCGTATTCACAGCATTACAGAGACGTTTGTAGAAATATTACATCTGTTTTAAGCATTAAATTTATAAAAAAATATTTTCCACCGTTAATGGAAAAATATGCCACTGCGAGTGCTAAAAAAGTGACTGACGACAACTTCTGAAGTACTTCCGAAGTGAAAATTACGAAATCACAAATTACAAAACAACAAATTTGCCATTTCAGTTTCGAACACGGCCTCAGTCCCTCCCCATCAACACCACATCTTGCCAGTTTATCGACTGCCAGTCCAGCTCATTGTTCACTCTGTAGTGTCATTTTTGCAATGCCAACAATGCATAAAAGGAGCGTTTAAACTATCGCAGAAAAGTTATTAAAAAAAAACATTTGAGCAAGGTGTAGTATAAATCAAAAGATCAATTCCGGTGCCCAATAAAAGAAAATTGAAGCATTTTTCAATAAAAGCACAGGTAAACTTTTCTTACATTTTTCTATATCAAGCGTATAAACGTTAACAAAAAACTAAACATTACAGAAATTTTAAACTTTTGTGTGAGTGTGTAAGATGGTCAAATTTTAATAACCTTTTGTATTGTATTTGTTAATTACATAACTGTTTCACTGAGAATAACTCCATCATGCAGCTGCTACAGTACATAAAATTTCACAATAGTTTAAAACAACATAATTAAGTTACACATTACTCCACTTCATCATTAGTGCTGTATAGTACTATGTCCACTATCAACACAACTTTAGCTGGCTGGTCATTTTCTAAGCTTTGTAAGAATCTAGCAGAACTAATGGGCATTGTCCCAGTGATAAATCTTATGACTCTGTACCGATTAGCTATCCATAAGCTACTGTCCTCTCAGCATGTAAGTCTACCTACTAGGAAATTAATCACACACTTTTAATTACCTATGTACACGTATATTATGAATCAAAATTAATAATCCCTATGGAAACTGCTAAGCATTTAACATTTCAAGTTTACTAAAACTTAAAAACTTTCTAAAACTACAAAGTTCCAGCACTGATTCAGTAACACTATATGTCCCGGACACCAGGTGTTATGGTATGGCGTGCCATCAGTTTTGACTCGAAGTCACATTTCATATTTGCTAAAGGCATGGATACAACACAGAGATAAGTCAATGCAGTTTTGCTGCCATAATTTCTATTACTTTTAAACAGCATACCCAATGCTACCATCTAGCAAGATAATGCGTATTCCCATACAGCTCTCATCATTAAACAGGCTTTAAAAGGTGTAGACACCACTCCTTGGACAGCCAGATTTTCAGATTTTTCCCTTTAGGCTCTACAGCATCCAAGTAATAAAGATATGGAAAAAAAGTGTCAAAGCCTAATTAAGTCAGAAACATGAAATAAATGGCATATGCAAGAATTTTTCAATACAATTGCTGCTACATGAATGAAATATAAATGTATAAATTCTAACATATGATTTTCATTGTTTTAAAGTTTGAAGAACCATATAACTAACAGGCTACCATAATTACATAAGATTTCTCTATACTGCGCACTAGAGGATAAAAATGCATAAAAAACATCGCAAGGGCATATATCTACCAATAATAATGTAGAAACTGTGTCTAAAACTATAAATTGTCTAGGTCATAACAGCGGGCGGGATTTATCCACCGTGCAGCAAGCACAAGTGTGGAGTAGGACGGTGGCGAGAAATCTCACAGAGGGTTGCCAGACCCTAATCAAGCCCGCACAGTATTCTCTCCATCCTATACATAGCTCAGTTCTTGCGAAGCTTCCCCGTGAGAAATACGTTTCAGACTACCAAACATGAGAAAAATGAGCTAAACAAACATAATTTCATGGCCTGTGATGAGAAAATCGGTGAGGAACAAGATGGCTTGAGTTCGTGCCACTAAAACATTAAAATCCAGATAATGTGAACATGGTTTCTCGAAGTATTGCATATCCATCCATCCATCCATGCAATACATACATACATACATACATACATCCATGCCTACATACATCCATACCATACAACCATACATACATACAATTGGCTATGCAATTTCATTTTCATTTAAAAAATTGAGAAGTGTGTGCAGTCTTCTGGTTTGTATGAACAACAAAAATCAGTTACAGTAGAAAGATGAAGTTTGTTTGTCTCAGAATATGAACCATATTTGGGTGCAAGTCCAGATGGACTAGTGAGCAATGATAGTCTTATTGAAATCAAATACATTCCAAAAATCGGAGATAAGTCTTTGATAGAAGCAGCTGTTGACCAGAAAACTACTATTTACTTGGAGTTGAGAAAATATGGTTGGTTGCAGCTCAAAAGACATTATGACTATTAATTCCAAGTTCAAGGCCAAATAAATAATAAATATTGCAAAGAAGAAGTTTTACATTTTTGTTTTGTACTCTCAATGCAACTCTTTGTAGAGCGTATTGAAAGAGATGTATAATTTTGGGGAAGAAAAGATGCTGCTGCTACTCAGTCGGTTTTATTTGAACTGTATACTTCCAGAAACAGTCAATGGAAGGATCCCATGAAAACTTTCTGCAGAGAACCAACATACATATTACAGGCGAGAGACCAAATTAATTGTAGTATAAAGAAAAGGATGTAGGCTAGGCCATGTAATGTTGTTTACCATATTGTTATTTTCTGTCTGTGGAAGCATCTATGGATGCATGTACGCTAACTTCTTCAATTGTATTTTAATTCTTACTGAACTTAAATTAATAATGCCAGGGCCTGGGTGATTTCGTGAATAAAATTGCCTTGTATGCTAGATAGAATACACTCTCCTATATACATTAGAATCTCATAAATTTTTTCAGTGCTAGGTTCATATTGACTAGGTATCATGAGACTAGATCATTGTTTAATGAAGGTTTCTCATTATCTCAGAGTATTTCAATTTCACGGTATGTCAAATAGAACCTCAAGCCAGTTACAATGTATGCGAGTTTTAAGCATAGACTACTATCCTGTAATTAATTCGTAAATTCTTCCAGACCCTAATTATTGTGAATGTGTGGTATTAAATGATTCGTATTTGGAAATGTTTCTGATAGTGAGTAACATTGCAAATAAATTTCACTAATATTTGCACTGTAAAACTATGAAAGTGATATCTTTATTATGTATATCACTGCACGTAATGTTTGATAAAGGCTGTTCACAGTGACGTGAGCACTTTTGAAAGCCCTGCTTATTTTATACTTTCAGCCCTTTGCGTATCCTTCCACAGTATCTCAATACAAACACTGCCAGCTGGCATATATTTATCAGCTGGTCAGAAGTCCCCTGAAATCTACTGTAGTGTACACTGTAGATAGGTACACATTAATTTCAGTAAATAATATATCTTTGCAAACATGATGATATGATTTTTAATGTGACATTTCCGTATTAGTATATCCTCATTTCCCCTCATTATACAAGTGCCCCGTTATTTAGAACATTCATTGTTAAATACGTGTAAGGTTCAAATTTTTGCCTTTCATAGGAATGAAACCCTCCAAGATAATAATGAGTATTAAATCAATCATGTACAGCAAACAAGTGTTAAATCGTCGCTAAATGATGAGAATTATTGAAAATAACATTTATGGGCGTAAATAATAAAAATGGCGTGCTTAAACCCTTTTCAAAAGATACGTTCTCGTGGTTCAACATAGTATATGCAAATAGCTTATGTTTACTGTATGTTAATTAGACAGACATATTTGTGACTGTAATGATTATTTATTTTTAATATGTTTTGAACTCGATATAATTTCCACACCCCTCAGATGAGTATTTGCAATATATTAAAATCACGTCATTTTAAATTTTGTAAACCACCAATCCATTTGACTTTCATTATTCAATGGTAATTTCAAACCCTATTCAGAGATTTAACATATTATATTAGTATCCATAAATTAATTTTCTATGTTAATTTTTGTTTTCAGTAGATATTTTGTGAATTTGGAAGCCTAAAAAACTATTTTTCTTTATTATTTTAAAGGTATGTAATGTTTTCATTTATCTTATTTTATGGTGATTACCAGAAGTAGTTCATCATTGGTGAGATGCCGGAAGAAGAGGCTTCTGGGTGGGACCATTCAAATGGGCGGCTAGTTCAGGTGAGATTTCTATCTCGGAAATCTCCAAAATCGGCCAAAGGATAGATGTAGACCTACGTCCCAGGAGTTCAGTATAGGTTACTGGCTCAACCAAGTAAACAAGAGGGTTGAAATCAGGAGTGAGTTGGTTTTTTGGAGTGATTTCAAGTTGACGTAGACAAAGCAGATCTGCCAGGTGCCATGTACACGGAGGTAACATCACTGATATACCCAGGTGACACCATCAAATTAGTAACTCCAGAAACGTACAGCTTTAACTATAGTAATTAAATTTGTGATCCTCTGAGCTTCTACAATATTAAGAAAGTGTTTGGTCTGGAATTTTTGTAGACAATATGATTTCCACAGGGTATCTAAAACCAGTGGTCCAGCTCGCACTACTAAGTTAGTTCAACGGAGCAAATTTCACTAGATTTTTCAGAATTCAGTTTAATTTTCTGGACATTGACTTAAAATTATTTCTAGAGTGAGTTGAAATCTAATCATTTAGTAAGAAGATTAAACGTTTTAAAGTAAGGTTGAACAGTGAGAATTCAATCGTAACGAAATGATTATGGAGCTTAGATAGTTTTTCAAAAGTTTTAACAAGTGAGAACTACTTCTGGAATTGAATTATTTTGTTTTGACTTGTTTTTTATTTTTCAAATTCCAATTTTCTTTAATTACTTTAATACTATTCATTATAAGGATGGCGGTATTTCAATTTTGGTAATTACACATAATTCTACTTTTGATTAAAGTAAATTTCCCTTCACACTAATCTGAAAGCCAATTAATATTTCACATTTTTATTTATACATTTTCTGGTATTTTGGTTTGGTTTACTTTATTTTATGACGTTAATAAAATATTAAAATTTTTTTTATATGTTTCATTCCACAAAGTACTGCGAGTTTGATGCAAACGTGTCATTTGCATGCACATTTCAGGGTTCCAGAGAGCTCCAATTTCTTATGGTAAGGAAAGAGTTGCTACCAGGTGCGAAAGTACAATCATTGATTATGTGTGCACACACACACACCTTTTCCACTCACTAATTAATCAACCTATACTTTTGGCACCCAAATCCATACACTTACCAAGTAAGCAACATAATAACCTACTCACATAGTTAATTAGCATAGTTCTCATACGTATTAACAAATACCTGCACTACGCCATTTTATTTAAGTACAATATTACAAAATACTATTTTCCTGCTACATTCATTACAATCATTACTATATTTGCCAACGTATCAATTCTTACTGAACAGTGTACTACTTAAAACACAAATAACCCCCAAGTTAATAATTGTATAAATACACACACTATGGGAAAGCAAATGGCTGATTTTACTACGATGACATTACCAAAACCGAAAATAGTTGTCAAAGCTCGGTGGCTGAACCAAATTAATACAAATTTTTACAGCACACTTACATGGTGATATTTATCACTAACTGCAAGTTTTAAATGAAAATATGTCCAGATGAATTTTGTTTTTAGAAGAACTAATGACATAAAAGTTTGGTCTAAACTTTATGAGAAAATAACTTTTGGCTTAAAATATTAGAATGACTACAGCTATGTGAACGTAATTTCATCAGAATACTAACAACATAACAAATTCCCTAAAATTGAGGTTGTCAGTGGCAGCTCGGAATTTTCACTATGCTGACCTGGAAACATTAAAAGGTTCAAAAAAAGTCAAGCAACTATGTAAACATATTAAAAGTAGAGGAGAAATGTTACACATGTAATATAAAGCAATTTTATAAAGTTATTTGTTAAAAATTAATGAAATACTTGTCAAGGTATCCACTCACGAACGCTGTTCTCGGCAGTCGCAAATATAATTAAATGCACCCTACTTAAGTTCCTTCAAGTTTTAAATTATTATAACCAACTTTGATTACATACAGGCATACTGGCCAGGTCGGAATATTACGTGAAATTTTAGAACTAGAAACAACATCGAAAAAAATAAATAAATTATAATATGTAGGTGTAAACGTCTAATTTATTATAAAAAATAAATTTCATATTTGGGGTTACGAACTGCCATAGAAAATTTAGTCCAAGGCATTTACAAATAACTAACCAGGAAACGGGACAAGAACTACAGCATATTCTCGGAATTCAATGCATTCGAACACGGAAATGGAAAGACGTAAAAAAGAAAGAGGAAAAAAAAAAAACAATTAACTATAGACCGGATAACTTGTGACAATGCGTCTGCCAAGCGAGGTCATGAATTGGTTGGAAATAAAAATGTTTTTTTTTTAGTCTATTTTTATTCTTATATGTGCAAAACAAATAGAAAGTGATGAATTTCAGGTGCCATTAATATTTAATATTGTAACTAGAGAGACGTCATGACCTGGAACTACTTCTGCTAACTCGCTGCCACGTTTGCTGTTAGTATTGTGGTCATTGTTTGGGTTAAAATGTATACAGTTGCAGACAGTGATTATTTTCAGAGGTTGATTTCAAGAGTAGTCACTTTATAGTGATCCGCCTATAGCTGAATAATAGGCATATGTGATACAGAATAACTGGTGATAATCTGAACAAAAAAACTTTTTTCCTCAAAGTTGTTTTCCCGTGCAAGTTCAGTAGTCACATGATTATACTGTGTTTACTTACATGGCTAATTGGTTTCCTGGATAAACTTTTATAAGTTACAAAACAACGTAAACGCGATATAGTTTTAAGTTATTAATTTTTCCGTCAGTTGAAGAATTGCTTCCACTGTATAATGATTTTTTTTTTTTTTCAGTGTTTCATTCGTACTATTCAAAGTGTAACCATATACTTTCCTGTTATGAGTTTTTCATTTTCAACATTTCAATTTTCACGGACTTCTGCAGAGGTGCGATAGGTCTGGCCACACAAGGTCTCACAACCGAAAAAAAAAAAGAGTGAATAAAAGATATTTAAATATTTAGCATTTGTTTGGCTGTGAAATATGTATTTCATGAAAAAATTTGTATGTGTATATATACATATAATATATATTTATGTAATGTAACATATTTATCAATAAAATGTTAGGTGCTCGAGAGCAGAGAGTACCGTTCGTAGGCTATAATATATGTTAATGGAAAATATATTTTCTATTAACTTGCATATTTTGTGGTTTCATCAATTTTATTATTACATCACGCAAGGTTTTTTTTTAACCTGACTGCATTGTTGGGAGAAGGGATTAACTAGTTTGGAAGGGCCTTGCAAAAGTTCTTGCATCTGGCCACGCTTTCGCTAACCGGCGTTGACGGCTTTACAGTATTTAATAATCCCACTTTTAAATTGTGTTCTTTCTAACATTTGTCCATCACTCCACCAATGTTAAAAAATCATATAAAATAATGTTAAAAAATATATATAATTAAATATTTGTATGTTATTGTACGTTTAGCATTATTCTCACTAAATTTACTAAAGGATTTTGATTGTTAAAAAACGTTGGCCCATACATTAATATTTGCTGGTAAACCAATTTGTCCAACACCGTACCAACGGATAAAAAAATACAATAATCTACATTTGACCAACACTCTACCTACGAATATAAAATTAAAATAACCTATATTTTAACAGTTTTATTTTAATTAATAGGTTAACATATGTATGTTATTGCATGTTTAAGCATTATTCCCATAAAATTTATTAAGTCGGATTTCGGTTGGAAAATAATGTTGGCGCAGTGTTAATTTTATGTTAGTATTCCTAAACAATCTATTCCTCTCCTTGCCCACCAAAAGCCAACAGTGGGCCTAAGGTATATATTCCATCACAACGCATTTCCAACCTGGCCAACCAATTTTCAACCGTTGTCTCAATGTATGTTGATATTGGGGGTGGTATGTACTGTCTTTACTGACATTGTTACAACTGCCACTAGTAAACTTCTTAATTTCACTTGAATATATAATGGTTTTAAGATTTTAACTTTCCAGAGGGCGTTTTAGATACCAAATCAACATAAATATTACACCTATAAATTACTAGCCCCTATGGATCTCCTGTATATCTAACCAGTAAACTTGTGACCCTAAGGTAACACTTCAGTGGCATTCACAACGAAGTGGTATGTATAGTTGGGTTTATTATAAAATATAAAATAAATTTGTGGTGGCATCAGAGGAATTAAACAATTTTTTCCCTAAAGAAATTAGAGAGAAATCGCAGAGAAATAGTCACTGGTGTTACAGGTTGTAACCAAACTCACAATTTGCTGTAAGGTATCCAGGCCTATAAAGAAAAAGTCACTTGCAAAAATAGACAGTTGCAAGCCAGTGCTGCCAGTACTGTGCGTTGAGAGGTTTGGCGGCTCTTCTAAGGTACAGAGAAATGAGGGTGAATCATGTGAATATGAAGCAAGGGAGGAATGTAACGGCTTTCAACAACAAAATATTTCATTGCTCCTATATAAACAAATAATTTGATTACATCAAACAAACTTTGTTTGATTAAAAAAAACTTTTTCTCAGTGCAGGTCAATGGCTAATTCCTGATACAAACTCGCCCGCACGATTCTCATATAGCCAAATGCGGAAGTGAACCCTCTGGCGATCTGCCTTGGTTGAATGACAAGAGAAGTGACGGTGACATGCTGCACCGCTGTGCAGCATCTCTCTCTACTATGGCAATATGATCGGACATTTACGCTGTCAGTAACGCGAGACAGAACATTAAAATTAAGCCATCATTGCACAGGTGTACTTAATTTTCTTAGACTCCTATAAGTAAACAAAAAAAAAATTGGACACACTGATTTGTAGACTTGATATTTTGTGAATAAATTTTAAACATCTTTAATTACTTGCGCAAGGTGAAAGACACACGCCTGTGTTCTACATTCTTAATATAGAAGATAAAGTAAAAACTATAGTGTCATATGTCAGGATTAAACTTGCAAACTATTGTGGTCTACTGTTATGTAGTATTTGTGTTTAACTGCTTCCAATCTCTTATTTCATTTTTTTTATAATTGTCTGTTTCACCAATAACTGCTCCCTCTGCCAAGGGTCCGAGATAGGATGTAATCAAAGATAATATAAAAACGCAAGGTTCGCGACATTTGGGCACAAGAGCCATTTAATATACAAGTAGTGTGTGTGGTTCTATCTGTCTGATAGCATATGTAGCAATGTTATGAGTGACGGTACATGACTGACCAAGTGACTCGACACAGCGGTATGCCACTACAGTGATGAGCAGCAAATTTGTTACACCCACGCTGCCTACCGGAATAACAGTGGCGGTACAGATGCTGGAATACCCTTAATGAACACACATGGGATACAATGGGATGACGTTTGCACCAACATCTACCACCTATACAATTACAGGCTGATCTACATGTGCAGTTGTAGGACGCATGGTGGTAATGCCTCACGGCACTATCAACCACTGGTATGATGGAATAACTCCTTGCATAGCAGCCAGTATAGCTGTGAGAGGAGAGACTACTCAATATTGAATGTGTGCTTTACAGATGCTTAACAACACAGCTATGTGAGAAAGACTAATCACTACTCATTTGTACTATCACCTATCAGATTGATGGTTTTATAAAGATTCACATAAAGAAAGAGGGTATAGAAATTTACGTGACCAGCATTGCGTGCACACGTACGCACACACACATACGTATACAGAATAAATACCCTAGAAACTTGCACCCCAAATATTTAGGAAATTAAAGGTGCTATTGATGTGCTGGTTTCACAGAAGTAAAGTTTAGAGGCTCGTAATTGCAGCCTTGAAACAGATAATACTTATTAGAATCTGTATTTCTTGAGTAAAGTAAATTTTTTTAAATGGAACCTGCCTTATTCACATCAAGAAAATTAAATTAGGTGAAATTAAAATGTCAATGGTATATTTTGCAAGATTCTAGAGCATGTAGTTTAAGAGTTTTCATGCTGTCATAATATGACAACTTTAAATACAGACAGTTGTCTGCTCCATTTAACTGCTTAATTACTAGACTACAATGTCTATATGTTTCTCTACATTCTGTTTCATTTACACTCATTGCATTGTGCCCTCCTTATCACTACTTTGTGATTATTCATGCTACCTAGATGTAGGATGTGATGGTAGATGATATTTAACAATGCTGAAAAAGAAGATATGTTCATGGTATATAGCGAATGTAAGAAGAATGCTGTTCGTACTTGTAATGGGTATGCTGAACGATATCCCAATAGACGACAACCATCTCAATAATTCTAACTAACTTCTAAGTAATAATGGGAAACTTTACAAAAAAAAAAAAAAAACAAAACAAACATGTGGCCGGAGAAGAGGGTGAAATTAATGTTTTAGCTGCTGTTGCTGTGAGCCCACAAATAGCTCCTGTGCAATCGCATGAGGGAGTGGCATAAGTCATAAAAGTCAACTTTGCATTTTGCACCATCGTAAGTTCTATCCATATTATGTCTCTCTCCATTAAAAGCTACATGGAAATGATTTGTACATGGGCACTAAGAAATAATACCCCAAATTTGTTATATATATTGTTTATTAATGATACAACATCTACAAACCAAGGCCAAGTCGACCTCAGAAACATGCACTATTGGTCAGTAAACAATACCCATTGGCTTCATAAAGTGGAATGCCAGCATTCATGGAGTGTAAATGTGTGGTGTGGAAAAGTTAATCATCATCTCGTAGGCCATTTTTACATAGAGGAAGAAGACCGGATTCCCAAAATTATGTCAACGTCCTAACAGATGAAATTCCACAGATGTTATAAGATCATCCACTGCACACTAAAAGGATCCTGTTGTACGAGAGAGATGGTTCCCCATAGTGCAAGATGTACAACAGCTTGTTGTCAACAATTGTTTCAAAATTGTTGGATTGGACGAAAGGGGCCTATACAGTGACCTGCCCATTCAACAGACCTTACCCCTTTAGATTTTTTCTGTAGGGACCCCTAAAAGACACTTTCCACAAGAACATACAGACTATACCACAAGATATGAAACAAAGGATGACAGCTGCCTGATCTGGAATTTCTGCTTAAATGCTACAACATGTGCAGCAATCTTTACATAACAGACTAGCTTATTTTGTAGCTGGTGGTCTTCATTTGGAACTCAATCTGTGAAGGACAGCTTTCTCTTTCTTCTTTAGAATTCACAAAATTTGTTTATTAACTTTTGTATTTCTTAATAGAGTGCTGATATAGGGTACAGTATAAATCACATAAACATACAAGATGTAGGATGTGTTTTCTTGCACATTAAGAAGTAAATCACACACACACAAATACATTATAATTTCTGCTAGTTTTATTTATTTTCTTAGTACGAATAGACATTTTTCCATTTCTTAAGATAAACTTTCTCCAAGGAAAAAACATTGTAATTATTATTCAAATATGTGTACCGTCTCCAATCAGCCCTCGTTTACACTTCAAATCTATGAAACCAGCACATCAATAGCACCTTCCATTTCAGAAATATTTGTAATACAAGTTTTTCAGGTGATTCATATGTGCATACACACACATGTATATATACACACATACACGCCTATACACACATTTATAAACTAGTTTTTTTTTTTTTTAAATAAATTGATCATCCTGTAGGTGCCATACCAATGACATACAAATGGTTCAGGTACAGGATATGGTAGTATTACCTGCATTCTTCTCATAAGGAGTTTGATCAAAAGCTGAGCTAATTTGGAAGAGTTGAATGTACTACACATTCAGATGTTCTCAAAAGGAGAGTCATGAAGAAAATAAATAAAGCCTTCAACATCAGAACAATTTTAAGGCCTTAACATATGTTTAAAGCTAGTGGATCATTAGGAAAATAAATAATGAAGACTACCAGGCTTTTACTTCAGGAAAACAATCCATTATATTTATGAGCTTTCTGATTTCTACAAACTACATTTACATAAATCAAAACAGCTTTGTAGAGTCCATGTTGAATTTAGCAAAACAATAATGAAATCCTAACAATTTACAAAATTTAATTTATCAACTATGGCCAGAAAGTACTAAAAAGAATTTGACTACAAGTTAGATTCCCCATTGACCTTTTATGAAATATTCGTTGACTTCAATTAAAATATACGCACAGTAAAAATTTTATAGGGGACAGGTCCGCCTGTGGGTTAATTATTTTGTCCATTAAAGATACACCGTTTGGAAAATTTGTTGATTATTCCAGATAGAAGTAACAAATTATATATTAATTTTCTTAAGATTATTTGTCGGAATGTTCTCAACTTAATTACATTTTTGAAAATCTTAAGTGTTTTAAATTATAATTGAAGTGTAATTTTCTTTTAATGACACACAAGCATAATTGTAGTTGTGAAAGAAGAGACCGGGAGATGCAATGAAGTTTGGATCATAGGATGAAATAAAGTAAATATCTACGACATAGTGGCGCACTTCAACAAAATATTGAATTCCTTGAAATAATTTGAGTACTTGGGTTACTGGAGTTAGATGAAACATTCGTATTCACTTTATGTGAGGTCTTTGAGAGACATCAATTCAGTTAGAATGCCAAAATGGCAGGATGGGCACTGGTATATTATACATGCTGGTGGTAGGCAGTTTAGTAAAGGGGGAAAGAAAGCGTAGTGAAAATTTGGCCACTTAACAGCTCTGGGGTACCTCTAAGGTAAAGGTGAGGACCTTGTTCCTAGATGGGACATGGAGGTCGAGAAAGGGATACTGATGACTGCTCAGAGGGTGACTGAGGGAAGCATGGATGGGACGTGTGTGCCATTTTCAAATTAAAATAACTGCCCAGGTGTACTGCACAGGCGGTACTTGAAGTGTCAGAGAAGTCAGGGTACCAAGGCATTACCAGTATAAACGTAATGCATTGAGCATGACAAAGTGCAGAGAGAGGCACAACAGTGAGATAACACTGTCAGACCAGTGTGGGAAGCATGCAGTGGCTGAAAATGGTCGCTGGTGGCAGAAATATGAGTTTCAAAACATTTTCATAGTGTAGAAAAAATTCCAAACAAAAATTTTTAATTCTCAAAAGTGATGAACTTAGTATTTGTTGGACCACCCACAGCATGGAGACAGGCAGCAATATGGTCGGGCATAGAGGCATACAGATGTCGGATGTTCTCCTGAGGAAGATCCTGCAATCGCTGGTGCGACCGACCTTCCAAATCTACCGTAGTTGCAGCTGGCCGAAGTTGCATCCAATCTGGTCCCAAATATTCTGGGTGGGCAAAAGTCCTTGGAACATTACTGGCCAAGGAAGTATGTTGAAATCATTAAGGTAGGCCAGAGATCACAGATAACTGTTCTGTGTCAGGCTGGGACATTATCCTGCTGTAAAATAAGGTTGTCAAACTGCACAGGAAAGGGAAAACACATGGTTGCAGAATTCCTAGGATGTATCACCACCTGTGCGGTGCTGAAACAGAAAATGGCACCCCACAATATGATCCCCAATGAAGCATGGATCAATGCACTGGCCAGAACCATGTTTGTCGCTGTTTACTACTCCTCACTAATCCGCAAACTGTCATTCTGTCCACTGTCGGCAGGTCACACGTGCTCTGCAATTCTAAGGTCATAATCATACACGCCATAAGGGATGCTGTGACGACACATCCCACTTTACTAGCAGCCTGGAAATGGAACTGATGTACAAAGGCATATACCCAGCTGCCACCAGATGCACATACAGATGCAGGGTGTTCAGAAATTAAATGCCCAAAATACGAGGGGTGATTTCTTATGAAAAATATAATACCAAAATATCATATTTCGGCCTGTGTAGGCTGCAGATTATTACAAAAAGTGGGGGCGGTATATATACGAGATATTGACATAAATTTTTTTTTGCAAATTCTTTCCTCAAAACATGTTTAGAAATTTGTCAACACACAGTAATTTGTAATGTTTTAATTCTTAATGGCAGGAAGTGAAGGGAGGGAAGGGAAAAAAATAAATAAAACAGAAAGAAAGAAAACACTTGTGTATTCATGTTCATAAACAAAATAAATAACCTTCATCCCACACGAGTAAAATGTAAACATGATGGAGCTCCATAGATGTACCTACGAAAATAATTTCTTTACAGTACAAGAGAAATATATCTTACATAGTTTGCATGCCCCCTGTGGCTCTACAAGTGCACATTGATAAGATGACTTTTTTTAAAACATTTAGCTGTGGTTTTGCATCTGTGGAATAGTAATCGTGTGAAGTATATTCATAAAAATTGCAACATAACATAAATTTTCTGACACAAATGTTTGAAGGGGAGAAATTAAGTCGGAATTGACTATATTAGTACAAAATTGTGACAACCATATTTAAAGAAATACAAAAATTCAGTGCGGCTTATATTTCAAATATTAATTATCACTAATTTTTCATCAAAAACTTCTGGTGCAGTCTATACATGCATTCAGCCTATTAATGTCAAAATACGTATATACCACATACCTAAACAGAATATTAATGGTGATACGAGACTATGAAAAATGGGTTTTGAAAATTTATCTTTGCAAGATGCATTTTACAACGCTTGCAAAGTCCACAGCCGAACTGTTACTTATGCTTCCCATGTTGCACACACAGATGCATAATGCTGGCCATCCTCTATCTGCTATGCCATTTTTGTGGCAAAGATTTACTGGCAAAGTCTTATGTTGTCCTTAACTTTTTTGCATCTAATTATCTACCGGCAATTTGTCCCCTTTTAATGAAACAAATGTTACTATTTACAGTTATATACGTTCATATTATGTTAAATTAATTTACTAACCGTCATGTACTGTTTAAAATTAAAATATATATTGTGTCTCCATTAATTTATTCTTATATTTGGGTTCCAATTAAAATCGCAAGATGGTAGTATTTTTTTTTATAAATCATCTTTCTTCGTTTCTGATGACAGTTAAAGTTATTAATCTTATTATTTACATAAGTAGTACATATTAGCTGCCCTTAAATTTGTTATCTAATTATCTTACAAACTCCAAATCTTTGAATAATAATTTTTTTTTTTAAATCACCTATCTGAGTGTATTTATGAACACGTGTATCGATAGTTGTGTACCATTACTTTAGAGATCGATATGTCATGTGTTGCTCACAGGTGACGAGACCCTTTTCCTCCTCTTCTGAAGACATCCAACATGTTGGGAATAACTTTGTTTTAACTGTTCAAATTATGTTACTGAATGGCATGAAGAAATGTTAAATACCGCAACCAGTAATATTGTGTTCCTAATTTACGCTGCCACTTTTTAAGCTAATTTTCTTTGTTTACATTTTTTGTGTGTACTTAATTTTTCCTTTAGAGCAGTTCCACTTCCCGGGCAAACTACCACTATGGTCTGCAATCTTACACAGCAGAGTCAAACTCCTACTTTCCAGCCTCATGTAGCTGCATGCCACTTTTAGTTTCCGAGGGACGTGGAAATGGCTCATGTCTCCTCTCAGTATTCAAGGAAAGATTTGTGTTTATTTAATTTTAAAGTATGACAAGGACTAAAATTCTATAAACTGAAATTTTTTTGTGTGTGTGTAGCCACTTAATTGTTTCTTTCAACTTAACATGAAACAATTTTTTTTTTACTTGTTGAATTTACATGTGAAAACACCAAAATTATGCGATATCTATAATTTGAAATTACATTATAATGTTGACTATAGTCCATTCCCGATTGGAAGCGACTCTTGAAAAACAACCTTTGAAAAAAACCCTCTAGGGCATAAAAATGTCAACTTGTTTTTTCAATAACCTGTATTCCACAAATATATAACACTGTGGTTAACTGAGTACTGTATTATTGAATAAATGAAACGTTACCATTATATCTTCTATAACTTGTAATATTTATTTCTTTATAAATATGAATTAATAACAGCGAGAGCAGCGACGTGTTAGCAATGACCGGTGAGAAATAATTGACAGTAAAAATATTATTTTAACCTAGTTTTTTAGAATACTATTTGTAAATTTAAACCGTGCCTATCAAAATATTTAGCTATTTAGTTAGCCCCAATGGCAACATATATCATTTTTACAGTTTAAAATAACAGAGGAAAATATCGTGAGTAGACCGTAATGGTACGGTGTTATTTAATCAAGCGAGAAAGCATCTGAAAAAACTGTCTTCTGGACAAGGCTTGTCGTCTTTTCCCTCTTTCTTTGTCTCTTTCAAACTCGGGAAATTTAATTCGCTAGTAAGCATCAAGAAAAGAGATTATATTGCTTGAGTACCTAATTTAATATATTTAGATATGATGGCGAAGCGGTTACCAAGCGAAGTTGGCAGACGTGGTGAGCCATGATGTCATGGTGTATTTATTTTTGCCAAACGAAACGTAAATTATTCGTACTCCGAAAAATACTTCAAATTACCATATAACGTTTGTAGACATTGTGTATTTTAAACATATCTAGGCAAGTTACAATGTTGTGATAAATCTGTGTTTCCACTGCAGTAATAAATATACAGTGACATCTGTTTCGTTAATCACTGTATCTGTGAAATGGCGTGCCTTTGAGCATCGTGGACGATATGCTGGTCCTGTGTGTGCGTGATTTCAAATATTTGATTAGCACTATTTATAAGTTTTAAATGTGAACTGTTTATATGACTAAGTTAATTAATTACATCCACATCTGTATTTATCACAACATTGTACCTTTGCCCTATGGAGTTTGAAACACAGTCGTGTAATGTAATTTGCCACAATCCCAGAATAAAAATAATACTAAGTTCAGCCCGAAAAATTTCAGTAAACCTAGTAAACAGTAAGTAGCAATACATAGAAATATGAGCGGAATAAAAGTTATTGTAGGCTTATTTGTGTGCATGTTCACCGCTATCTTTTAAAGTTTGTATGACAAAAAATAAGCAACACGAGTTGCGTGCTTGAATTTAATTTGCCTTTTTCACTGGTTGTTCCTTCGTTTTAATATTTATTCCAACTGAGGCCGTACCTTTAAAGAAATGACCCAACACACATCAATAACAAAAGGATAATTAGTACAAAACTTTACCTCACAGTTGTAACAGTTTTAAACACAGTCATGGCAAAATATTAACGTGCATTCCATGCATTGAGCTATGTTGTGGAAAACAAATGTGTTAATGTAAATAACCATAAGAACCGTCTTCAATTCAGGCATTTTTAAAACGTCATGTTAGAGGCCTAAACTGTGAATATTGGTAGCGAAAGGTTTTTGGAATATGACAGAATTCTTTGAAAAGCTGTAAACAGTAAACAACACATTTGATAGGTATAAAAGTAAAAGTCACATTTCCATGTTTATTTTTAGGTGTATCGAAAGTATACAAACATATGTACACACACACAATGGAATGTACACATTGATTTTGACAGATGCTATACGGCAGTCACATGGCAATGTTTGTTTACATTTGGTGGAAGGATACGAAATGGGCCTGCAAGTAGATATTTAGCAGGGCTCCGAGAAAGTTGCTTCCAATGGGGAATGGACTATAGGTAATTCGTATAATTTTTTTTTTAACAGACAAATACTTTATTTGGGGTCCATCTCTTTATTTCATATAAAATTAAAACTAAAAAAAAAAAAAGTGAAATTTTAAATTATTTTTGTTAACCATGTTCAAACCTTCAGTACTTTTGGTAATGCCTTAATTGTGGAAACGAATATTATGTAAGAACAGATTATACTTATTCTTCATGAAAATACTGAAGAACTATTTATGCATATTATTGAACATGCCGCTATTAAATATTAGTCTACTGACATCTGACTGATTTCAAAATAAGATATATGTGTACCTTTTCCTCTAAATAATGAATGAATGTTATAAAAATGTTCTTATTTTGTCTGAATATTTACTGCATGATTAAGTCTAGGACTTGCTCTGCCTATTTTGATTTATGAACCTGTCACAAAACACTGGTAACCACTACTTGATCCATCCATACCCTACAGTGCTATATCAACTTGCACACACAATAATTATTCGGCACAACAGCTGATAGCAGAAGCAGTGGTTTTGTATTATCAGTGCTTTGTTGCATGTAGTTTTGCTTGTTTCCTTATACAGAGAATGGTCGGGATGGTGGTAGAAATTTTTTTTTAGGTTAAATTGTTCTATTTTATGTGTGTTTCATTACATGCTTTGTTTTATATTGTGTGTTATTGAACAAAATATAAAGATGCCAGTCATCATACCTGAATATTTATTTAAAGAGGATTTAATTTATGAACTCAACAATAGGGGCATCAATAGGGCATAATTGCGCACTTCTTTGCGCAGCGACTTTAAGGCTAATATTCCACCCAATATTAATAATCTGAGTGACCTTGATACACAGATTGAGTACAAGATTTGTGCCACTAAGTTCCTAGTGCTTACTGAGTTAATCAGTGATCTGATTATAGAAAACTCAAATGAAAAAATTTAATTAGAGTCTGTACCATTGCCTGACAGCCATTATGCATTTAATTAATTTACGAAGTCAACATTTTTCACACCGATTGACCTTGATGCAGCATATCATCAAATACCTTTGAAAAATTTTCTAAACCTATTAGTAGTTTCTGTGTACCATGGAACCTTTATCAATTCACATGAGCCCCTTTTGACCTTGCCACTGGTGCTCTAGTCCAGACTTTTGAATAAAATTTTCAGTGACATTAAATTTAAATGTGTTTACAATTATTTAGATGATCTGGTTGTGTATTCCGAGGACTTTGATCAGCATCTAAGTCATCTTAAAGAGGTTCTTACAAGGTTAGAAAAGGCTCATCTCACTGTTAATCCTGCAGAAGTCAAGTTCACAATTCAGGATATTAGAGATTTTCCTCCTCTAAAAGATGTTAAGGCCAAAGCTCATTTTATAGGAATGGTTATTTTTTTGGGAAATTCATACCCCTGCTGAAAAGGTCGCTCCCTTCAATGAGTGCCACCAGTATTTACCAAAGGTATACAAAGAAATTTTCTAAAGCTTTTATTTTACAAACTGATGCCTGTCTAGCTGTGGAGGCAGTTCTTACCTAAGAAGTCGAGGATGCTCGGCAGCCCTTAGCATTTGTGTCTCGTACGCTGACTCCTCAGGAGCGAATATCGTCTATGAGCTAGAGTGCTTAGATGGGATTTTGGTATTCAAAAGTTGTCAGTATCTTGAACATTCTGAATTTCATTTAGAATCCGATAAACAGGCATTGTCTTGGCTTTTGGCACATCCAAGACAATAAGAAAAAAATCGACCATGTGTATTTCTTCTTCAAAATTTAAAGTTCAGCATATCAAAGGTACCCAAAACGTTTTAGCCGATACTCTTTGAAGAACATTTGAGGGTTCTAATTCTACTGTAACATCTGAAAATTTACCTCAATGATATGTTTTGACCGACATTCCCCTGGCATTCAAAAATATTAAGGATAATCACAATGAAGACCCAGAATTAGCCACTATTTATTAAAATCTTATGTCCGGAGTTGAACGAAAGCCTTATTCATTGAGCAAGGATGTCTTATATTGTAAAACAAAGCACGGGAATTTTGTTCTGCTGCCGCCACACCTACGCAATATGGTTTTCACGGAATTTCATTCTCAACCCATTGGAGCCAACCTTGGCATTTACAAAACCATACAGGCTATTAAGCACAATTTTATACGGAAAGGAATGAATGCTGATTTTGCTGACCGAATGAAGACCTGTCAGTTGTGCACCATGAGCAAGCCTAGTCAACACACACACATTCAGGTTTTTTGTCTTGAGAAGTAGCAGAAAGACCCATGCAATAATAGTTTATTGATTTTGTAGGTCCACTTCCTAGAAGTAAGTGTGGTCACAATATATTTTTAGTTTCTATTGATGCTTTTACCAAATTTGCGTGGTTAAATTCCTATGAGGAAAGCTGATTCTCTTTCTACTGTACAGGTGCTTCAGATGTGTATATTTTAAAACATTGGCATACCTTCCACTATTGTTTCAGATAACTGATCTCAGTTTATTTTTAAGATCTTCAGAAACAAGTGTTTATTCATTGGGATAAAACAAATTACTTTGCCCCCATATAATCCTCCTACTTTGCATGCAGAGCATTTTAATTGACACCTTGGTTCTGCATTAATTGCCTTCCATACTAAGGATCCAATTAATTGGGACAAGAAATTGCCTTGGCTACAAATGGCATTTAATTAAGTCCAACATTAATTTAATAAATCTACACCTTTAAGTTTGATGTTCACTCATATGCCTAATCATTCTCTTTCAAACTTGTGGTGAATTATCGATCCTTTCTCAGATGATATCTTGACATCAGAGGAATTTATGCAGTAGCCCTCAAAAATCTCAAACGGTCCCATGAACAGAGAGCCGTGTAAAATACAACAGGAATAGAAAGGATAATCCTTTCAGAACAGGAGATTTAGTACTCTCAACAGTCCACCCCATTAGTAGGGTGGTAGAAAAACGTATGACCAAATTGTAATTTTGTAGGTCCAGATCCAACGCTGTTACAGCTAGCTTGGCTGACCCTAAAACAGGAGCCTATATAATGCACATGCATATTTGACACTTAAAACCTTATCACTCTAGGGCTCCTGCTTAATTTGTTGTTGTCCACAGTGTTTGGAGCTGCAGATTCTGCCCGTCTCTCTTGTGCCTAACACTATATTTCTTTTGTTGTGTTTGCCCCAGCTACTACTCCATAATACGGGATTTCAACCTTTTCGAACTCCGGACGGAATCTGCCGAATTAGAGGAAATGCTTCAAACTATAATTTTATTTGACAAAAAGGAAATACAAGATGCGAGTCAGAATTCAAGTTTTGATCAAAATTTCCAATTTGCTGTGAACCAGTTAAAAGAAAACTCCAAGGGATTCAAGTTTGAAATTTCTTCTCAAATCTCCTTGTCCTCCTGTATCCAGAACAAAACTTGGTATTTTTGACATTGGAGGCAAAATTTTAAAGACTGTTTGGTACCCTCAACGGCTAAAATCATGCCCTTTTGAAATAGCGACTGAACTCTCTTGGAAACAATCAAGAAGAAATTGCTGTCAATTCAGCTAATCATGTAATTTTGTTGCGTAACATGGAAGATAGAAAATTGAATAATACCAAGAACATTAAAGTATTGGCAAACAATTATTTTGAACATTATAACACTTTCTATGTGGCCATGAACAGAACTTTACATGCAGTGTTTGATAAAATGATATTCTTTCCTGTTGACCTTAACATGTTACTCCATGTAACTGAAGCTGTAACCACACCTGAAAACTTCTACATATTTTATGGTCACAGTTCAGTGCAAACTGTTATTTATAATACTTGTTTGATGTTATTGTAGATGTACCATAAGTAAACAACAACAGTCTTTTTGAAAGATATCATGTTTCCCTTTGCCCTTTCAAGTTGAAAATTTAAATCAGTATTTGTTATTATCTGTGAATGAATTCCTTGTTGTTAGCACTGACTGAAAATTATTTGCTTCACTAAATCATTATGATATAATTAAGTGTCAAATTATGGGATCACCCTTTGCAACTCCTCTTTTCCAATTTTCTGTTAGTCATGTTGATAGCTGTGAATTCAACTTTTTTTTTTCTGGCAAACCCTATTTGGGCTTTTCTGATAAATCTATTGTTAACCTTGACCTTCCATTTTTTTCAGAAAACCACTTCCTTTTAGCTATTTGCTAAAAAGTTGACCCTTGAAATCACTCTTCTTTGTAGATAATCTACGCATGCTATTAGTTCCTTTTCACTCACTTTAAATGCTAATAGCTACCTAGCTAATGCTACTCATTGTGACATAGTCAGTCAGTACTTCAAAACCTTTGCTTAAGTTAGCTACCTTACCTTACCCATAATTCATCTTCTCAAAAATTTGCACCTAACCTTACATTACTTCCTAACTTTCCAAAGTTTTCCAATTTAACCTTGAATGGCTCTTTGGTTAAGGAACTTGATGCTATGTTGGCATAACAACCACATGGTACCATTTGTGGAGGAGGGGAAGCGGGATAGATAGGAATGGATGGGGGGAGGGCAATGTTAGTATTATCACAGGTCTGCACCTGTGTGGCATCAGGTAACTGCACCCATGCAAGCATACATGCTTCAAAGTCGTCTTCAAACCTGTGCAGTGTCAGATGACCATGAGGGCTTCACCTGCACAGCATTAGGCAACTGCACACGTGCATACGTATGTGCTTTCAAGTTGTTTTTGTACCTGCACTGTATCGGATGACCATAAGGTCTGCACTTGCACTGTATAACTTAACTGCACACATGCATGCGTACGTGCTTTCAAGTAGTTTCTGCACCCGCATGGCAACAGGTAGCTGTACATATGTTTCACGTAGTTTTCACACCTGCTCAATGTCAGACAAAGTCAACATGCATGGGAAGAGCAGTGTTAGCTTTTATTCACAGAGTTAGCTATCTCCAATCACATAATACACCATGTAATGACAGGTAAGATAAAATTAATGTTAATTGAGGTAAAATATGGATTTATTTTTATCAAATAGACGTACATAACATTAATTTAAAATATTTGTAGTTCCTAGTTAAGATTCCCTGTCTAATCAACCTAGGAATTGTCATGCGTAGTGTGTCCGAGCCATCTCACTTAAACGTGTCCATTATGTTGTGTCAGCACCTTTTTCTAACAAAAAAATATTGGGGAACTTTGTAGGCTTGATATACTCTACGTAAAAACCTTTGACTGTAGGTTCGCTACGTAAGTCCTCAAGGTAATACATGTGCGGGTACGTATTTAGTATGTGAACCACCTATGACAATTCCGCAGAACAGTTGTGAAGATAGGCCTTAATGAAAATGTCACGTTGTTTGGACACAAAATAAGCAAATAAAATAGACATATTCACATTACTGTTACGCAGAACCTTTTATTTTCTGTAATATCTACATGAAATAGGCAACACGTTTAGAAGTTCCTTTACTGACAACTGTAATAAATATGTTTATATACCTGTTGTGAACACAACATAGTATAGCTGTAAATTATATCACCAAGACAATAAGTACATTGCAAATAAATATGTAAAATGTCCATATCTTGAAAACTATGCCCAATTTCAAAATTCCAAAAATATATTTGAAATCAACACACAAATGTCTACAAGAGACACGCAAACAAATCCAGAAAAATCATTTTTTTTGTGGAACAGTGTAATTAAGGACAACAATTAAGCAATAAACTTAAAAATCCTATTGAGGATCTAAATGATTTTTTATAACAGTTGTGGAATTAAGAACTAAAGCTAAAAGCTTTATCATAACAATATATATATGTATATATATAATTTAAGAAAAGCTGATTGAATTTCAGCTCTTACACCAATAATTAAAACTGAACAAAGAAAAAGAAACATTGCAAATTTACGTTTTCCAAAAGGTGGAAATAAATATAGAAAAGCCAAAAAGGATTTAAAAGAAATTTTCCCCTTTTCCAAAAGTGTATATGCAAACAAAATTAATATAAAAACCAGTAACACATATACGAAGTCGAGAAAGCTTATAATGTAGGTTATCAACATACAACACTGAAAATAATTTTAATATAGTGTTACCCAGAAATTATTTAGCTTCAGAAAAGCAAGAAATATTTAACATTTTACGCGATCAACTTATGAAACTTAGAGCTGTGAAATTTAACATTAAACTTCTTGCCCATTTCCAAAGGCAGAAAACTGATCAAATTCAAATCGCACACTTTTACAAAATTGAATGAAGGAGACATTTAAAAGATTTACAAACAAACATCAAATGATATAGTTGCACGAATAGAAAACAATGAAAGAAGCACTTCAGATTAGGCTTAATATAGCATAGTTGGGTTGAAACTAGCCATAAATAAGTAAATCCATTAAATGATTTGTCCGATATTGAACTACCAGAAGTGACTACAAATAAAAAAGCATGCATTAATGTGAAGAATGATGATCAAAAATGTTTTCTATGGGCAATAGACCCACAAAGAGTATCTAAACATAAAAATGTTGAGCTTGATATTGACAAAGCATTAGATAAATATGAATATCCAAAAAAAATTGATATTCCAAAGATAGAAAACCAAATTGATGTCTATAAATGTATATTCTATTGATGATAATTCTACAATATATCCATTAAAGTTTCCAAAAATAAAAGGACAGACATATAAATGTACCTTATTTCAAAAATTATACAAACTCGCATTACTGTTGTATTAAAGATTTATCTAAGCTGCTTCCACCACAAAAAAATAAAAACAAAAGTTATATATATATATCTTAAATTTTTTTACTTTCAAGAGAAATTAAAAAAACATACAGAAGATTGTTCTAAAAATGAAGCAGTAAAAATCCTCCCACCATCGAAAGGAGAGCAAATATTTTCCCAAAAATTATAAACGCAGGTTCCTTTCGCAATATATACAGATTCTGAATCAATTCTAAAGAAACTATCAACAACTAAGCCAAATCCAAGAGAAATAAAAAAATTTAAATCAATCCAAAAATATCCTATTTTAACACAGGACGATATCAGTAACGGTCTTTACAAAGAAATACTCAAAGAAAGATATAAACTTTCCAATGATCATATAAATAAGATCAATTACATGAAGCATTTGGTTTTTGCTTTTATATTGTATCTAGCTATGGTGATTATAAGCGACCAGTTGTACATTGAGGCCCAAATGCACGTCAGCAATTTATAGAAGCAATGAAAATGGAAGTGGAGGAGATTGGTGAAATATATTCACAAATCGAAACAATGCATCCATTAATAAAAGAAGAAAAACAAGATACAATAAATCTAGAAAATGCACTGTATGTGAGTGTGAATATTCTAAGGATAATAAAAAAAAAGGTGCATAACCATGATCACATAAGTGGAAAATTTACTAACCCAACATGAAACAATTGTAATCTACAAATAAAATTACGAAATTTTGTACCAATTAATTTTCATAAATTAGCTGGTTATGATGCTCATTTATTTATTAAAGAGCTAGCATATGAAGAAAAAAATATAGATTTACTTGCGAATACTGAGGAAAAGTTTATCATTTTTGGGGGAAAAAAACTGGAAATTTGAAGATGCGATTTATAGACATTTAAATATATGGCAAGCAGTTTAGATAAATTATTGTCTAATTTAACTAAAGAACAAATTAAACATACACGAAAATCTTTTCCTCAAGATAAAACAATTATATGGATAGTTTTAAAAAATTTAACGAAACTCAACTTTCACTAAAGAGTGAATTTTATAGTAAATTAAATTATAGTGATATATATTGAATCACTTTAGCATTAAAAAATCTTGGTGAATACCATGATTTATATTTAAAAAGCAATGTTTTACTGAAAGCAGATATATTTGAAAATTTTTGAGATACATGTATAAATTAGTATGATTTAGATCCTGTGTGGTATTTTACAGCACCAGGTTTAGCTTGGGATGCAATAATCAAAATGAATAAACAACCACATGAATTACTACATGATTATATGATTTTAAAGATAGAAAAAGGGATTAGAAGTGGAATTTCACAATGTTGTAAGCAATATGTTAAAGCCAATAAATTTTTTTTAGAAGATTTCAATTCAAATCAAGAATCAAATTATTTAAGTTATCAAGATGCAAATAAATTTATATGGTTGGGCAATGTCTCAATATTTACCATATGGAGGTTTTGAATGAGTCGATTATGTAGAAATTAATCTAGATTTTTGGCGAAAAATATATATTAATTTTGTAAGATTAGTTCAATCATGGTTATAATTAGAAATTGATTTAGAGTATCCACAAGAGCTACATAATTTACACAAAGATCGTCCATTTGTTCAGAAAATAAGTTAGTTCCAAAAACAAATGAAACTAAACTATGAACAACTTTACATAACAAAAAAATATATACTGCACTATCATAGTTTGAAACAATGCTTAAATAATGGATTGAAGCTTACAAAAATACATAGAATATTGAAATTTAATCAATCTGATTGGTTAAAAAGTATATGGATTTTAATACATTGATAAGGGCTAATGCAAGAAATGATTTTGGAAAAGAATTTTACAAACTGATAAATAATTCTGTGTTTGGTAAAACTATGGAGAATATCAGAAACAGAATTGATATAAGGTTTGTTTAAAGTGAAAAAATTTGCGAAAAATTAATAGCAAAGACTTCAAGAGAAGCACTATATTTAATGAGAATCTTACAGCTATTCATTTGAACAAGACACATGTAAAATTCAATAAACAAATTTTAGTGGTCATGTCCATTTTGGGTTTATCAATGGAATTAATGAACAATTTCCATTATAAAGTTATGCAAGTGAAATATGGCGTTAAAATTTACTAAATTTTCAGTATACAGATTCTTATTTTTATAACATTAATAAAGAGGATTTCTATGAAGACATGAAGTCGATGATAGATAAATTTGATACAAGTGATTATCCAAAGAGCAATATTTAGAACATACCTCAAATAAATAAAAAGTTTTAGGCAAAATAAAATATGAATGTAATGGTAAAATAATTAAAGAATTTGTTGGTTTACATGGTTTGCGAACAAAGATGTATGCATAGAGAGTTGAGGATAAAGAAAACATTAGAGCAAAAGGTGTGAAAAAATGTGTAGTCAACAATAGAATTACATTTGGTGACTATATGCAATGTGTGTGTGATGAGAAAATTCAATACAGGACAATGAATTTAATTAGGAGTGAGAAACACAAAACATATACAACAGAGGGTAGGTAATACAATAGTATTGATTCTTTGTGATAAGAGAATTATACTAGAAAATAAAATAGATAGCCATATGGATATCAAAATTTATATTAATTTTTTTTTAATTCTCCACTAGCGGTGTTCCACCGCTAGCCAAATCTTCATAATTTTATTAATGAGAGGTGTGATGAGTAAGAAAAATACTGAAAATCATATGACAAATTAGGTGTCGGCAAAACACCGACACTTAGTGCTATACAAAAATTATTCATCACACCTATTTCTGAAAGAAAAGTTGTATATTTCTATATTTTATTTTAAACATCTTTAATATCCAAAACAACGTCGACATTAGCTCCATCAAAATCAATGAATTTACTATTTTGGTCTCTAATTTCTGGAACAATGTGGTTAAATAACTCACCATTTATTCTATAAAAAAATTGGATATGGGGTCTCATAGCAAATGTAATCTTTAAAACCAAACACAGTTTTTAATGGAAAACTAGCAGTTATATCAGTTTTCAAATTATTAGATTCGTCATATTTTATGAACATGTAATTTGCCAAGTTACAATCAATATTTATTGTTTCATATGAATTGAAATTAGGCAATTTAGTGCCTATGACACTTTTGTCTTACTCAATAGTAATATTTATTTTAAAGCCAAGCATATCAGATAAGTATTATCAAATTTAATATCAAACTTATATTTGATAGAAATTCAATTTTTCACACTGTCTGTTGTCAATTAAATGTTATTTTTGGAAAATGGATCAATCGAATTAACAGCTTCTTTTAAATATTCAATATCATATTGACCTCTGCGGATTGTGATAACATCATTTTTGTTAAGAACAGCACTGATTTTTTCCATTGTAGTTATAGTATTATTGTCTATATTTGATGTTAAAAATTTTGTATGAAAACCGACTAATGCTATTGATTTATCTTTATGAATTATATCATAGTGAAGTTTCTTTTTTCAGAATACAACTCTTTGTTTGTTAACTTGCAAACTTTATTATCCATTTATTACAAAAATGTTTTAATTTAATGAAGAAGTGGCAGCCACAGCAGCCTAAGCAGTGCAAAGTTCATTGGGATGTTGGTGTTTCAATTTCTGAAGAATCTTCTAAGAATAAGAAAAATGGCAAGCTTTTGCCTGATGATATTAGAGGTACAATAGTCGGTCCAAGTAATTGCGGGAAGATGAATTTGATGATCGATTTTATTTATAAGACACGATGGCTAAATTTTAATAAATGGTATGTTTGCTCTAAAAGTCTGAATCACCCCAAATATATTCAATTACAAGATGACTTTGATGTGATACCCAGCAAGTTTAATGAAAAGAAGGCTAAATTAAAAAATAATACTGAGGAAATGATCCACTACACCAATGTGAAAATAATTCTTAAGTTATTTTTGAAAATGTAATATTAACGATCAAAATATAATTTGCAAATACTTTACTCGTAGAAGGCACAAAAATATTGATGTATTTTATTTGGCTTAAACATATTCCAGAGTCCCCAAACAATTGATACGAGACAATGCCAATTTTCTATGTATATTTAGACCAGATGAAACAAATTTTATACACATATATTGCGATTATGTTGGAGGAGACATGAGGTTTGAGAAGTTTAAAGAGATTTGTTACAATTGCTGGAGGGAAAACTATGGGTTTATCACAATATATTTGAGTAGAAAAATGGATAGCAGAAAGTATCAAAATCAAATTAAAAATTTTATATTTTAACCCTACTTAGGTAGATTCATGTACATCATAATGGAGACATGTACCTCTATACAGATATTCTTCCTTTATGTTATTTCTAAATTACATATTACCATTTAATTATCCCCAATTAAGGACTGATCTACTAGTCCTGAACCCAGGGTCTGTAAGCTAATCCCTTGTTTAGCTAATTTGAATGCACATGAAGAGAAAGTTCAGTGTAATGCCATGATTTTTTATTTTTACAGTGAGACCTGTGCACTATACTTACTTAAGGCTGTAATTGAAGGCCTGCTTACCTTAGCTTCTTCTGTGCTTAGACCTCAGTGGTCTAGGAAGCTATACACATTGTACACTTATTCACTGCTTGGATTCTTGCCAAGAGGATCGATAACTTGATTAGTTTTACACATAATGCAGTAAAAGCAATCACAAGTGTAGTAATTACTACCAACATGGCATATTCATAATGAACTGGTTCAATTAGTTAAAACAATTTTGGAGTACCCCTGTTAAGGCGTGATTTTGAAAAGTCAACATGAGACAGTACTGGCTGTGCTGTATGATTAATTTGCCATTTAGTATCCAATACAGTCTTGATGTATAAATGAATACCAGCAGTCAATGACGGTTGTTCTAAATGAAACTCGTGCTGGTTAAATCAGTGAATAGTTACTACAGTTTACTGCAGATGGACTGTAGGAGCTCGGATTTTGCACAGGTGCGTAGCATGAACAATAGTTTTGTGTGGGGTTAGAACCTGGCAGCCACATGGTGTAAGCAATTCAATGCTGCCTACTTTGTGGTTTGTGATGATGTGAACATCCATGGAAATATTCATGCAGTTAAAGGAAGTTCCCTCTGGGGGGTTATGTAAAACGTACTGATGAAGGAGAATGGAATGAATAGTGTGTCTGAAGTACAATGATACCTACAACTTGAAAAGAGTTGCGTGAAATTTATAAGTAAAACACACTTGCGTGGAATTTATAAGTAAAATGGCCTCTTTTATACATAGATATTCGTCACTGATGACTGATTCTTTAGGAATACATATCACTTAGGCTGACATTTCGGACCATGGGGAAATAACTTTAATTGTATCCGAGTTCAGATCAATTGCAATAATGGAGAATGAAATTTGAATGGTGCACGATTAATTGTAAAAACTGATACGGAATAGGCATAATTGTGTATATTTGCCAATGGGAATTGATTCTGGAAAGTGGTATTTGAATCTTAATTATTATTCGAGTCGTAGAAAAAGAACATTCTGTTAGTTCATGAGTATAGTACTTTAGTACGTCTTTGCTACAAATACTTAATGTTAAATCCAGTTTCTGCAAATTGAGACAGAGTTTTTCTAAGTCATTAGCATGCGGGGTTTTGTTAATGGCATTCATTGGAAGTTTGTTCAGTTTTTCTAACACCAAATTATTTAATAAGTGAAGTATACTGGTGACTAAGCGATTCACCTGACCTTCGACATTATCAATTTTGCTCAGGGTAACATGCTCATTATTTAGTAACAGTGAAATTTTATCGATAGTGTTGGCAAGTGTGTTGACCTTAGTTTCCACCTGGTTTATTAATTCTGTTATTACTTGAAATGAGACATTAACGGTGGTAGTCATGGACATTATATTTTTGGCAAGTGATTGAACCTGACTGTCAAGTATTTGATCATTATACTCAATAGTGTGTGGAGGAGCTTATTTGTTAGGACATTACAGTACCAGCTTGTCACGTTGCCGATTATTTGCATTCCTTAATTGTCGTTAGTCCTGGTGTTTACGTCCCCAAGGTATTCTCTGAGAATTCCGTTCTTGCAGGTAGGCAATTTCTGATCAGAGCAAGCAATGTGTAAATACTGGGCAAGGGAAGCCGGTGCCTGAGGCAGCGGTAATGGAATAGCATACAATAGGGGATAACTGTCTTCATAGGTGAAGTCCAAATAGGCAGGTAGCCAATAAATTCCTGCATTGGTTCTGTATGTAGCAGGCAGTGCAATGATCACGGGTAGTACAAGGCACACTGTGACCACGACGTTGGTCGTGTGGCGACCCCAGCGGTCTCTCCACTCCTCATCTGCAGCTCGTCTCGTAATTGGTGTTGCCATGGCGATGGAGCAGCACATGTGCAGAGCGTACCTCATGCTCGCGCACTTGTGCCAACAGGAACTAGCTGCAGGAGCATCTCAGTGCTGCTAATGATGGGAGCATACTTAGGCAGAGTGTTGGTGGCTGTGGAGCCCCTCTCCACATCAGTTGGCCTTGTAGTCGCCCAGCAGTGTGTCAGCAGTCCGGCGCCTCACGCTGGCTGAACTTAGCTGCGGCCGGCACGTGCTAAGCATACAGCTACGTCAGCTCGCCCCAGTTCTGATGTGCGGACCCGGGCCTGGAGTTGTTCCGTGAAGTAGGAATACAGGCTTTGGCGTACCCTTGCATGTTTGAGTTATGCAACAGACACTGTAACACATTTTGAAATAACATAAAACACTGAAACATTTATAAAAACACAATATACTTGAGACATAAACAGGGGCTTTACCGAACGTAGGCCGGTTTGGTGTGGCGGGTGTAAACAGTATCGAACTTTAGAGTACCGGTTTTGTTTACTTGTATGCATAACGTGTTATCTCCTAGAATGTCTGTGACTCTCTATGGGCCATGATAATGATGTGTAAGGGCCTTTGCTGCCCCCTATTACAGACCCACATGTAATCATTAATACATAGTGTACATGGCTTACGTGTTCTGTCGAACTGAGTTTTATGGTGGTGTAGTGCATGTAGCAAGTTAACTTATACTTTGTCGCAATCATGTAATAATTTAGTACACCCATCATTGGCTCAATCGGAATATTTTGTTGCAATCACTTGTGCTGGCAGCGCAGCCTCTAAACCATAGAGAAAATTAAACCACTGTATATTTAGTTACAGTATTGATACTTGTGTTGTCGTAGAATATTATAAAGTCTACATAAAGGTCCCAGTTGGCTTGATCTATATTCGCACATGCGGTGAGATGTTAACCTACAACACGGTTCGTGGCTTCGATTAGGCAGTTACATCTAGGGTTATATGCAGTTTTAGTGGGTTTTTAAATTCCTAATCTTTAGCAAGTGACTAACTCATTTTGGAAACTGGTGCCTCTATCAGTTAACATTTGCTCAGGACAGCCAAATTGCAAAATAACCTGCTTAGTAAATTATGCACAAGTAGCTGCGTCTAATTGATGGCACTGCTTTTGCAACAACATATCTACTAAGGTATGTCATTACCAAGATATTTTCATTTTCACGGGTTGTGGAAAGGAGAGGACCTTTCACATCAAATAGCCCAAGATTTCAAAAGTGGTCTAGGTAGAATCAATGTCATCTGACCTATAGGCTTAGAGTTTGGCGCTTTAGTTTTTTGACAGACTGGACATGATATTATGTAAGCTATTACATCAACATTCATTGTGTCCCAGTGGTATGCTTGTTTGATATTTTGAAGTGTTCTAAAAAGCCAAAGTGTCCAACTCCGAAAATTGCGCCGTGATGTACTTGTATAATTTCATTGACATAAACTTGTGGCACTAGTGTTAGTTTTCTCAGACCTTGTGGTGTGTGGTACTTTAAGATATATTTCACAGTTTGCCACAGTACCAAAACAGCGACAAAGTCTAACATATTTTGTGTCAGCTTGTTGTGGGTTCTCTAATGCAAATTTTAATTGCTGTATATGTGGGCCACGCTCATATTCCCCAGCAAAAGGAGATATATTGATGGCAATAGGACACAAATGCACGATAATCAGTCAATTTTTATGTACTCCTGCTTGTGGTTGTACGTAGGCAAAAAGTGTGCCTTTATATTCTGTTTTACTTTTACAGCTTAAAAGGGGATCGTTACAATGAGGTTCTATTTTGTTAGGGTTGTTGTCAATGAGTACATGTAGATTAACTTGGTACAATGTTATTATTTTGCAAATTGCATGTATAAGAAAAATTTCTTCATCGGCAATGGCTTTCGCAACTCTAGTCTTGTCCTTGGACTGTGTGTTGTTTCTAAAAAAGTGTTTGATTTCCACCCAATTGTTTACTATGTACCTGACTATTTTTTTCTTGATATCGTCATGTTTTTTAGGGTTCTATAGTATACATTCTGCCAATGCTTTGTACAGTGATACACAAATTAACATGTTTTGTTTAATTGTGTAAATTGAGTTGTTGATAGTGACATTTTCTGTTTGTGAGTCTGCATTGGTGGTGATTCTACTTAAGGCGTCTGGTAGGGTGTTTAATTTTCCTTTTATAATATGCAGCTCAAAATCATATTTGCTTAGCGCAATTGCCATCTTTTAAATGTAGATGTTACGTTCGGCCATAATGCGTAAATATCGGAGGCTGGCCTGATCTGTCTCAACTTTGAAGTGGCGACCATACAGGTATTAAGGAGATAATTCTTTGAGGCAAAGGCAATGATAGTGTGCTGTTCTGTTTCTGGATCCTCCTGCATAAGTGCTTTGCCTAATGTGTTGTTACTTGCATCGCGGGCTAATATGTTTTGTGTTCATAAAATTTTTGTACCACAGGAGCTGCTAAAACCGCTTTTAGTTTTTCAAAGGCCTCTTGGTGGATATTTTCCCATTTGTAGGTTATATTGTGTTTGTTAAATTCACTTAAATGCTGAGCTATACTAGCATAATGCATTATATACAGTCAAAGGTATGATGTGATGCCCAAAAATACGGGCAGTTGTTCAAGATTAATTTGTGAGGCCATGTGTTTGATAGTGCGCACCTTGTCTGGATCAGTTGAAATACCCTTGGGGGGAGGGAGGGGATGATGATGTGGGCTAGTACTTTTAACTGTTTGTGCTGCGAAGGTGCATTTTCTTGTATTTACTTTAACATTGAACATGCGTAGGTGCTAAAAAAAACTTTTTCTACGTTAGCTGTGTGTTCTTCAAATAAATTACCTAGAGTAAAATTATTATCGAAATAGGCGATGGCTGCCGTCCATCAGAGAGGTCCTAAAAGTGAGTTACTAATCATTTAAAAATACTGTGGTGATGTGGATAATCCAATTGGCATTCTTTTATACTGGAATAAACCTACTCCATCAACACTAAATGCTAATTTGTAACAATCTTGTCGACAGACAGCAATACTGTAAAATCTTGAAAATAGGTCTAAACACGTAATGTAGTGGAAGTTCTGTAGCTAATACAAAATGTCTTTGGTATGGGGTTAATGGTACTGCACTCTTGTGAAGTATTGATTAAATTTCCTGAAATAAATTAAGAACCTTAATCTGCCGTTTTTCTTTGAAACTAAACTCATCGCAGAATAAGGTGAGTCAGCTTCCTCTATAATTCTCACCTGTACCATGTCCTTATTTGTATTAATAAGTCATCACAAATTTTCTGACTTATCCTATAAGGCCTGGTCATGATAGGTTTGTCTGTAGTAAGTTATAATTTGATTTCAAAATGTTTAGCTTAAGTTCATTCCAAGATGCTATTAGCACATCTATATTTATATTTATCAATAATGCTAGTAATGGCAGCTGTTTGCTCTATATTTAAACTTTTGTTGTTCTAGGGCAATTTGTTCTGTTCAGTTTCCAAACTATCTAATTCATTTAAGAAATACTCTATAGAAGCAGTATTGTCACATGAGGTCATAGCCGAGTGTATCGGTACATGCAATAATTTATTAGAGTCGTAAGCATGTATAAATGGAATATTGTGCTTTAAAATGGGAACGATATCATACTTTTTAATCAAATTGACTCCTAGTATAATATCTTGTTTGAAATTGTCCATGACTAAGAAGTCTTGGGGATGAGTGTCCAAATATACACAAGTTAATTATAGTCTCAAAGTTTGGTGCTGATGGTGCTAATAATACTGAAGTTGCTCCAACTAATATGATCTGCTCCTTTAATAGTTGAAGTTGCTGCGTAGGAATTAAAGTGCTAACAACACTTGTGCAGGAGCACCCAGTGTCAAGCAATATGTAGTAATTTCTACCCTTAATTTTTAACAAGAACTCGCTATGCTGACGTGTGGAGCCCTGCGTGCTGACAGTTCAATTGAGTTGGGTGGTGCGAAAGTTTACATGTTTTAGATTGAGGTGCAGACCTGCTCTGAATGTGTTGATACATTATCATCGCGGGCCTGGCGACTCGTGGTGCGACAACAATTTTTAGTGGCTACGGTGCTGTTTTGATTTTTACGCTCTAGAAAAACAATTTTCTGTGTCACCCCGAATTTGTTTTTAAAATGCTTAAAGCATTCACTGATTTGTGTCACAATTTCGAAATTCTGCACTGGGTACAACATACAATGACTGCTTTGTGGCCTGTGTAAAGAACCGAGGGGGGGGGTCTTCAGCAAGACTATATGGTCCGGCGACTTTTCCTGCCCACTCGGCGATTTGGCGATTTGTGGTGACCTGGCAAGCTCGCGTTGCGTAGCAGAGGTTTAGCAACGTCAACCTTGATCGCACGGTGGGGCAGAGTGACATGTGTGTTGTTTTATCACTCGGGTGGTGGAGTACGCGCAATTTGCTGATGCAAAATGGTGCATGATGTGACCGCGTTCGGTGTCTTTGCTGGTGGCAAGATATCTATTGATGAAATAGTCAAGAATTTGTTTTACTGGGTGTGCTTGTCTCTTTAAGGGGGGCATGTTGGCTCATTAATGTTGGGTTGCTACAGGAATTAAATTAAGCTATCTCAGAATACGATCCGGTGGTACCCACCTTGTAACCTTGTTAAAACTCACCCTGCACGCATCACAAATTTTGTTGTTCCTTTCCTGAGTGGGGGAAGACACTTATCTCCATGAACTTTGGGGCCCTTATTTCTACATGTGCCCGTTCACGTTTATCTTTTGCACTGAAGGGGCCTGCCTGGTTGTGTGTGTGTGTTATTTATAGGGGCCTTGGTTTGATGGTTGTCTGTAGTGATCTCGACTCTGTCCCCATTCAATTACTGTGGGCCTATTGAACCTGATCTGAGTGTGTGTGTGTCTGTGGGTGGGTTTTCTGTACACATGGAGATATATATGTTGTTTGGCATAACTCACTGGTTGTGGACATGGTGTGGTGTGTGTGTTCGTGTTTTTGAGTGTGTGAAGTTGTTCTTGCAATATAGTTATCTCCTTTTGGAGTTTGACATGATGTGTACTGAGTGAGGTGTGTTCAATGGTCTGCTTGTACCTGTATATGCCAAGTTCAATGGTTTTGATTATGTGTAATAATTGGTTCACTGGGTCATTTTGTAATGGCACAAGTTTGTTGGTAACAGAGAGTTCCAAATTATTGTAATGAATTCTGGCTCTGGCAACTGTGGTTCACACTTATTCTTATAGAAAGTCAAATCTTCTATGTGAGCCTGGCAACTCTCGCATGGTTGGTATTTCTCGGAGTGTAGCAGCTGTCTGTAATGTTTCTTGTAAAGTTCTGTGAATGTGTCTAATAGTTTGTTTTGTATGTGTTGCAAAGAACTTTGCTCTCCAGTGGCGTAATATAAATTCTCATAAGCCCGTTTGGCTGTGCCTTGCAGATAAAACTTTAGGTGACACAGTTTTTCTAGTTCACTCCAATTATTTAACTCACTGATGACGTTTAAGGCATTTAAAAATTACTCCACATTTTCATTATTCTCACCTGTAAATGTGGGGATTTGTTGTGATGATTGTACTACAATATATACTAGTGCTGGTGTAGTGTTTAGTATTTCTGCCGTGTTGTTAGTGTGTTCTGTGGTGTTCTTTATGTTCGTGTACTCGTATTAAATGATAGAGTGTTCATGCTAGGAATGGAAATTAAAAGTGGATCTGTTGTCTTAAGTGTGTGTAGTGGGCATGATCTTAGATAGCCACTTGTACCAGCCTCGTTAAATGTTGGTTGGTGTGGATCTTAATGAGTGTTCAAGTGGTAAAACTGTTCTGTGTGTGGGGTGTGTACTACACTTATTGATTCTGTGTTTTCACTGGTAAACTGGTTCCTTAATTGTTTGTGTATTTCAACTGTGTGTTTAGCATCGCTTACATCAATTAATAGTGTTTAAACCAATTTCCTTATCACTTCCGCAGTAAATTTCTGTTCTATACTCATTTCAACAAATTAAAATTAAGTTGTGCGGTGATTGTGGTCTCATATGTTGAAAATGTGCACTGTGTAACTTACAATTAAATCTAACTACAAGGCAAGGATCCATGTTGAAAGATCTCCAAAACACACAAAAACAAATGGACACTTTCTGACTTACAAAGGAATACGTGTTCCCACGTGTATGAATAAGCAATGAACATGTATTACAATAAAAGCAATATGAAAAGATTGTAAGGCGCCAGAGGTGGGCAGCATGACGTTGAAACTGCTACCTGGCAAGGCCGTTGTGACGTCATGAACTGCTGACAGATGCACGTGGCGTACTAACCCTGCACACTATCGCTTACAGTGCTTGCCCTGGCTATGTGGAAGTGAACAGCTGCTATCTGCTTTGGCACTGACTGATTAAATTTACTAGCAATCTGAACATATACAATGGCAAAAAATTCTACAATATTACTTATAAAGAAAATACTCAATTTAAATGAACATACTCGCAGAGAAAGAAAATTTATGTACATCTTGGATACTGCTGAACTGCTACGCATAAGCATGCTGTGGTTGCGGGAAACACAGCCACCTGTGACTCTCACTACACTGGTCGTTATTGGTTGCTTGTAAAGGAACCGTGTGAAGTGCAAACTAAGAAAGAAGTTCCTAACTAAGCCTACTTGCTTAAGCGCAAGGTGGAATGATAGACGTCTCCACCAGTGTAGCGCCCCCCTTCAGCCTCACCTATTCACTCTTCTATATTCTCTGATCCTGCAACTCTGTAATTAAGTGTTTCAAGGCTGATTATGAAAATATGGCTGGAAGGTACAAGACTCATGGAGACCGTAGCTCGCTGAAGAATAATTACAAGCATCCAGGGAATTTTGCAACTACAGAACATATTTATTAATATAATTTGTTACAGAATTAATACAATATAAAACAATATAAATTACTCTAACCTTAATTGTTAACTTGCTCTTGGGGTGAGTGAAGTTAATGATACTCATGCAAACTCCTGCCTATCTTTACCAACAGATAATTAAGTACTGATTGATTCTAAGTAACGGGGTCTGAATAAGTAGCCTTACGCCCTATTGCCAAGCCGGATTATGCTCACCATAAATGAAGTATCTACAGTTAGAATAGATCTCCTCTAGACCTGGCTGGAAGTGATACCTTCTGCTTCACCCTCAGCGTCGTCGGCTCCGACAACTATATGTAGTACCACACTGGTCTGGGGGCATCTGGGGATGTTTGTAGGTGTCTGGAGGGGAGGGGTAGTGCATCACGGATTCTTTTCATACTCGTCAGACTGGGTAAATCCTCTACGTTACGTAAATACGGTGACCGGCCCAGCTCAGGCCGTTGCCTCCACTGTATTTATAATTTACTGTGGGCTGCTACAATGGTTAATCGGAAGTTAACTGTGATTCAGAACCTGCTTAGGTTTACTTTCTTTATTCTTTATTTACGTTAACAAAACGTACACCCAAAGATTGGGCACATCAACAAAATAAATAAACAATATTTCTCTAACAACCAATGATATAAGTGAACCTATGCAATATATATGAAGTATTATTATTTCGCCATCTCATTATCCCTTTTGTTTCATTAACCATTTTTTTAAATATTTTTTTATTTTATACTTTCACTTCAAATGCATAAATGGGAGAGAAGGGTTCACCCATAGTGATCTACTTAATTATGCAACCAAGAGCAAAAAATATCCTTTTTGATATTTTTTCATGCAAATAGTGAGCTGAGTCACATCATTTTATAGTCTTACAATCAACATTAATTTTTGTTTCACATATATTACCTTTTTTTTTTGCAAGGAACATAATTAGTTTTTGCTTTATTTTAGTTCCGTACAATTTTCAGGTTAAGTGCACAAAGTATGCATGTACACGCACACACTTCCAACTACAAAACAAAGAATTTTGTGTCTGAACTTTTAAGTCGCCATGTGCTTGAGGAATTCATGATGCATAATGCAGCAAAAGAATTAATTCCTGCTGAGAAATATAATGGTCTGACCAAAATCCAGGTGAATATGGTGTGGACAGCAACACACCAAGCTTGACTTAAAATAGGCACATGATGCTCAGGCCAATGCCTCAAGGACGGGTACAGGTACAAACCAGCTCATGAAGTTGGCTATCCCATGCCAAGGTGCAAACCGCGCTGCACCAAGGAAAACAAAAAAAAAAAATTACATACGGGAATAACCCTTTTCGTCACAAACATTAAACGAGCTGCCCCAACAAATATAAAATAAGTTGCACTCACCGGGGCGGCCAAAATATGTAATTACTTAATAAGGCAGGTGAAAAGATTTGCAGTAATAAAAATGAAGGTCAGATCATGGCACAGGATAAAATCAAATAAGACAGAATCAGCTAATTTCTCCGTCCACGAAGCAACTTGGAAAATGTTCCCAAAGTCATGACATGATTAATCGATAAGTATTGAAATACCATATTGTAAGTGTACTAGTGTACCTGAGTATATCTGGAGTGTATAAGGTAATATTGTTATGGTAACAGCATTTTTAGAGTATAGATGGTCCTATTTTGTCATTTTAATGTGTTTCTATGGTTGAAGTCAAATTGGTGCCCCAAGAGTGATTTTTGTAATGATGAGAATGATCTCATGGGATAGTTGGCAGCATTTTCTTACTAAAGTTTTAGTATATTTTGTACTAAAAAATAGTAGCAAAGCTGTGAAATTAAAGAAATAATGGAGTTTTTGGCTGTGTTTGGTAAGAAATTTTTTTTTGGAGGACTGAGAGGTTCTTAGGAGGACATTGAGAGGTACTTACAGGCTTTTGAAATAAGCCTTTGTAAATTGGTCTGTGCCTGTTTTAGTGTGGTCTAAATAAAATAATTTTTAATCATAATAGTCACTGTCGAGTGTGTTTGTGAGCACGAAAAAAGGTAAAAAGGAAATGAGGTATACGAAATAAATAGATTTTGGGATGACACTGTAAATTTCTCTCTATTATGTTTAAAAACAGTATTGTTAAATTTTGGAGATTAGTAAAAAACCAAAATACTGAAATTTATGGTAATATGTGATGTTTCCTATCCAGGAAGGGAACTTTATGGCATTTGGATTAACAAGTGTCATTATTTTCTGGTTTTTGAAGGTTTACTGTTACCTATCCACCCTTGTTCCTGATCCTGTTATTTTTAAAAGTAGGGAGAAAGGAGATGTGGGGCAGTTGTGACTGGGCTCAGAGGTAGTCCCGTTACAATTTCTGCACCACTCTGCTGGTGGTTTCCAATACAGTGCACTTTGTTTTATCTATGGTAGGAGGTAGAAGAGAATGTTTGAGTTTTGTGATTTTTGGAATAATGTTTATTGTTTTAAAAATGTCTACAGGGTACCAAACAGCATGGGCTGACCAAAGAAAATATACAAAAATTTCTGTCTGATGGTGGGGGTGGTATGTGGGGAAAAGGACTCCATGGACGAGTTGAGAAAACTGGCACAACGTTTGGTGCGAAGCGAGTCAACAGAGTTGGCGGTGGGCGAGTCCATGCCAATTTTCAAATTGCTGAGACATCTTCCATCTGATTCTCAAAGCCGATTACTTTGCCGAAAGAAGTAGAATGTTTCTGACGTATGTGACTTTTTAGGGGATAAAAGGAAAGGTAATGGCATTGAAGGTCTGTTCACTAAAGGTGGTCTATGTAGCGTGCTTGTTCAGGGTTCCTGAAGGAATATATAAAGTATTGAGTCAAGCTAGTTAGGAAGCTTGGGAACTAGCTTGTTTCAATGAGGAAACACTTTCACGAGTAGCTTCTCCAGTACGTTTAAATCATAAGAAATGTGAGATTTTGTCTCGAAAACAGATACCGGGGGAGTCCATGAGGGAATTCGTGTTTGGAACCATGCGACTTGTGGGGGTTCTAGGATGTCCATATGATGAGGGATATCTGGCTGAAATTATGTTTCACAATTTAGCACCCAGATACAGTAGATTTTTTATGTTTCGTGAAAGGCTGGCCGCACTCGCTCGCTGATCTGTTAAAATTAGTTAATAAAGTCGACACTACTATTGAAGACACCAAGCATACTGGGGAGTTGAGTGATTATTGCACGAAAGATAATCGTATGTCCAAAAATTGTTTTCGTTAAAAGACTGAAGAAAAATACATTCTGTGACAATGAGGGATGGATCAGATGGCAAGGGAATTAAACAAGGAGATAGAAGTATGGCCCAGTCAAAGGCTCAGATCAATAGGAGGGACAAAGAGAAATAAATTAGTAGGATATGGGTTGAAAGATACTTCCCAAAATAAGGAACAAGTGACTTGCTTTGTGTGCAAGGAAGATGGGCTATGGTAGGAGATTGTCTACTGAGGCGAGTAATAACTTGTTTTGTATGCAAGGAAAAGTGGCATATGGCTAGAGAATGCTTAAAGAGGCTGATGGTAAGGTGTCATGGGTGCAGGAAAGAGGGGCACATCATTCGGGATTGTCCTGAGATAGCGTCTGTAAGTTGGATGTCAAATGTTTTCTAAGTTCAGTGGAAGGGCATATTCAGAGGCTGCGCCCCCGGTTCAGAAAACCTAAAAGGCATTCATTGTGTAAATTACATTCAAAAGAAAAGGAAAGAGGGGTTAATCTATGTATCCGTGCTATTTGGTAAATCCTATGTAAGTACATTGGTTGACTCCAGAGCATCTACCTCTATATTGAGACAGGATTGTTATGAGAAACTCAGAGTAGAGAATCCCTAGAAGATTTTTAAGGAGGAGGTATGAGAGAATTGGGCATTTTCCATAGTGGGTGGAGGATGCATTCATTCGGAGCGAGTAGTTATAGATTGATTCTAATAGAAAACTAAATTTCATGTAATTCCAGGGGTGCCAGGATGCGATATTTGGAGTGGATTTTTTTTTGGGAAATACTTGGGCTTCCATTGATTTAAGACGAAGAAGTTTGAAGTTTGCGCGTACCCCTGCTGAAGTACTTTCACTTGAGGGTAAACTGATGGCTTGGCATGCTCAGGTAGTTCAAAATCTGGATGAGAGGGTTGTAAAGGAAATTGAGTACTTACGACGAGAGTTTAGTGATGTTATTTCTTATGATCTAGGTCATTGTAAATTATATCATATTAAGATTAAGCTTAGCGATAGTGACCCTGCGTCTTCTTTGCCATTTCGTGTCACTCCACCCAAAGGGAAAATATTGAAGGAGAATATAAAAGGAGTTACAGGATAAAGGGGTAGTACAAAATTTCGCTAGTATGTACGTGAGCCCAATGTCCTGAGTTCCGAAAAGGTTTCGAGGGAAATTCAGGATCCACTGTAACTATCGAAAGATAATTAAGAAAATTTATCTAGTCCCATAGCTCATTCTACGTATTGATAAGATATTCCAACACAAGGGAGAGGACAAGGTACTTCACTATTTTTGACTTGAATCAAGCATTTTTACAATGCGAATTAGATCAGGACTCTCGGGAACCATTGGCTTTTGTTAACCCTTGGGGTCAGTGGACCTGTTTGCCAATGGTAGTGAACTGTGGACTCCAGGCAATGTCTAGAATCTTATTTAATATCTTGGAGGAATATCTTTACGATTTTGTGTTCTTGTACATAGATAATGTGTGGATCTACAACCAGTCGTTCCAGAAACATCTTCAGCATCTAAGGGTATTGTTGGAGACTTTAAGGAAAGCAGGTTTGACGATCAACCATTACAAAATCTCATGGGCTGAGAGTCATGTTCGTTATCTGGGATATGTGATTTCAGATGGGAAATTGAGAACTGACCCAGAGAAAGTAAAGCCGATTGCGATGTTTCTTGAGCCAAAGATTTTTTAAGGGGTTAGACGATTTCTGGGCATAGTAAGCTTTTACGCCAAGTTTATCCCAGATTTTTCCACCATTGCTGGGCCCTTAAATAATTTGAAGAAGGGAACAGAGTTTGTGTTAGGAGCAGAGCAGAAACGAGCCTTTAAGACTCTAAAGTTGAGGTTAGTATTCCCGCCAGTATTAACCTTGCCCAATTTCACAAAGAATTTTTCTTTGCATATTGACGCTAGAACGAATGCCATAGGAGCGGTGTTAAATCAAATGGCTGATGGATGTTTAGCATCCATAGCCTTTGCAGGCAGATTATTGACTGGCTGAGATGAAATATACGACATGAGAAGGAATGCCTAGTATGTTTGTATGATATGGATAAGTTCTATGATTATCTTGAGACTCATGACTGAGATATATACAGATATTCAGGCATTGACATGGCTGATAATATCTGATAAGAAATATGAAATTAATTAAAAGAAATGAAGAGGGAGACACCCAAAAAAAACCCTCAGGCACAGACGAATATCCCCGACAACTCCACTGGGGGAATAATGCCCCAATATACAGTAATTGAAGCAACATTAATCAAGTTATGTAAATTTACCAGAAACAGCAGACTGCTTTTCAGCAATGATCGTCTCTAATGGGACGCGCAAACTGTAGATCGGCTTTGAATAACCAGCAGAGAACCTACGAACACACCCAATTTTTAATGAGAAAATAAACATAGTATTTAGCATAACAAAAAATGTAGTGGATAAAACGTACTAAGGGAAAAAAAGTTATGTACACTACTATGTGACAGCACAAAATTAGTTAATAAAGTGAAGACTCCTGAGAAAACTGCTGCCGGGAATCATGCCCTGTATGCTGTGGAGAGGAGTAAATTCGATGCTGTCAAGAGCTACACTGATACGAGTTAAATGTATCATTTTAAATAAAACCACGCACATGTTGCTGCGACTTCCAAAATGGAAAAATTGTGATTATTGAACAATTATTCAAATTATGTACTCCACTTTCATCAAAATTATTTTTACGGTAATCTGTTGGCGTGATATGTAGCTCCTGTTTGCACACCAGCTACAATAATGTTCTCTCATTCTCAATTATTAATAAAAGAAGAAACATTTCCTGACACTTATTTTAATAGTAGTGTGTTACCTACAATTATTTTACTGAATTACGGACACAAATTATAAAAGACTTTGTTCTGGAGTAAAGCAACCCGTAAGTGTACAGTCAAGCGGTAGCCATAATTTTACAAACACTTCTGTTGCCTACGAAACTTAAATTACGTGTCTGCTCACAAATACATGATCTGGCTGAGATTGAGGAAAAAAGCAAATAACATTACAAATGGATGTAGTCTCTGATTTTGATTTTCAGCTACCCAAATGCAATTAAACGTTGGGTAATATTGTATGTCTATCTTAAAAAAAAAATTTATTGCGCATGGATATGTCAACCATGTTGAAAAAGCATTGCTGTGAGTACAGAGCTGCGAGCTTTGACATGTGTACATGAGCATACGTGTATGTGCACGTGCCTGCATCTAGGACGTAGAACCTGCAACGCTGTGAGTACAGAGCCAAGAACTTTGACACCTATGAGTATGTGTGTGTCTGTGTGCGCACATATATGTATTATAACCTTTCATTTCCTGCATAAGCTCAAATAAATTTGTTTTGTAGAGACACACACCCATACATACAGTTCTTTTGCCTGAAATACACTACTTTTGCACCGGCAAGTTCAGACGGCGTAGCAGCCAGATAGCCTTGGGCTGGGCATGTCTGCAGATGACAAATGCAGGACTTGCCCCACCTCCCCTCCAATTGCCACCTCAGGCCAGCCAGATATCAGTGTTGCGACAATGGTCATGGCAAGCAGGTGTCTGCGCAACTTTTCATTCAAGGACTATTCATACGAACTGCGCTAAGGACCGTCTGCAACCGGCATGTTGTTAGAGCATGGAATTCAATATCTGAAGTAAAATGTTATGTCTGTATGTAATATGACGTTAAACTTTCTCATAGTAAATTTTTTTTAAGTGCCTGCCAAATGGAATGCCATGGAATTTATTGTTCCCCTGCCTGTAACACATTTTTTTCTGTTTCCTGCCATCGCCTTTTATGTTGGAGATAAAAATTTTCAAAACAGCAGTATTACTCTATAATAACAGCTGCAAATACAAAGAAACACGTTCACCATGTAGAAATATGTGAACAAATCTGATTCATTTTCACGATGCAGCTTGGAAAACAATTAAGATTTTAAACAGTGAATTTTGGTTAAGCTATGTTTTATGCCAGTTACACTGTGATATTTACAACATTTTTGACAGTAGAAAACACTTGCCAACGGTTGGCAGTATACAACAAATGCAATTCCTTTATGACATTCTAGCTAGAAACGAGATTCATAACTTTAAACTGTGGATTAATTTATTTTTGACATTTATTACACATTATCATTGGCAAATTTTAATTTACATAGAAAATTTAATTCCTATCACTCTTTAGTAAATGAATTCAGTTTCCTTTGGTATGCACGTGTGTGTGAATAAACCAAATTTAATTAGTTTTTTTTTTTTTTAAACATGCCACATTTTAATATGCAAGTGATACACAGCGGTCAAGGCTGCACGGCAGCTGTTATTGTTACACATACTCAGCACTGTGTCCCACTTCCAACCCCCCCCCCCCAAGCCGTGGCCAGCTTACTATATTCGTATGCTCCCATCTGCCTTCATGATAAAACCACACACAAGCTCCATGGTCGGGCGGCATGGACTGCAGTGATGGCGATCTGGCTGCTCACGTTGTTTCACTATAATTAAAGAAAAGTGAGTACTTACTCTCTGTATCACAGAAGGATGCTGTGGATATAACCATGGATCACAGGAAGCTTCTAATGATGCTGATACTAGGACACAGAAGGATGGCAAACCACAGATGCTTGGTCTTGGATACTTTTCTACCCTCTCTTCCCCCACATCGATATCAGTATTTAGCAGAGATTTCCGAGTTAACATTGTATTTTGCGCTGGACCATTTGCATCCCACATCATCCTCCTCACTCCGAACTATTTTGTCTTAGGCATGAGGTGGTTTTATTGGATGTTAAGATCTAGGAGTGAGGAGGGGAACAAATCAACTGCAATATAATATCTGGTGGCAGAATGATACATAGATGAGTAATATAAAATGGTAGCAGATTGATACATAGGGAAATAGTTTGATGCATAGATGTGGTTATTTTATTGGTCAATGTATCTGTAGGGGAGGTGGGAAGGTGGGAGGGATCAATGACGAGTTTGGAGATTAGGCAAAATGTGATTTCTGTTTTATTGACTTATCTCTGTACAAGACCAGTAGCTGTTTTTTTTTTCACTTTGAAGGAAAGTTAGGGAAATGAGGGTGGCTATGGGTGAAGGGGTGGAGGTGAAGATGTGAATGGGGCGAGGGGGAAGGAGAATGGGGGAATTCCCACCTGCCACTCCTCGCACCCACATGCTACTCTATCATGGAGCCGCCACATCAGCATAACGTAAGACACTGCATCTCTAAGCATGTGCGGTGTCGCTGCCGCAGTGTAACTGAAAGAGCTGCCTGCGACCATGATAGGCATGCACATCATATACTCAGCACAACACTATGCTTGTCAAAGCGGTAAACACCTAACTCGGGCTCTGCATAAGCACTGCTTCATTAATAAAATTTTAGAGACTCTTCGTGACTGCAATGCTCGCTTGTAACTGATAACTCGGGACTGACACCCGGCCCTGCTGTGTCATGGCAGCTGTTCTAGTCAGCACGCGTACATGTATGAACTGAGCATCTTCGTACCCGTGATTTCCAGTCTGCCGAACCAATCACTTTTCTACAATTGCAGTGGTGACACACAATTTGATTTTCTATTAAAACAAGTAAAACAATATGATCCGCACCAACACTCAAAACTGATATAATTATAAAAAATCCATTTGAAAGTCAATACTTATTAATTTTTTATTAAAATATTTTTATTTAAATTATTATTTTTACTAAACTATTTTTTATGGATGAAGATGGAGGGGGTGGGAGGAAGAACATCCAACAGGGCATCTGGCCGCATCTGCCAAAATAGTGGAAAACTCCTATCTACTACTCCTGAAATCCTGCACCAAAGTTGTCATATATTCACTACTCATACATATACACATGAATATGCATACATCCACATGCATACATGCACATGAATACACGCATGCACATGCATATATGCAGATGAATACACACATGTATAAGTCAACATGCATTTGCATATACACATGTGTATAGCATGCACATGCATAAAGGCTGTTCAAGATAAAGTGAGCACTTTTTAAGGCCCTTATAAAATTTTTGTTTCATCCAATTTCCATCTTCCTACTGATTTTTAATATAAAAATTGCAATGTGACCAATAAACACAGTGTATACATTTCACCACCACCCAAAATTAAATGCCCGAGTCTGCAATAATATTAGAGATTAATGCCAGTTGGGAGGGCGTTAAAAAGTGCTCACTTTATCACGAATAGCCTATAAACGTGTATAAGTAAACATGCACATGCATTCACATGTGTGTAAGTAAACATGCACATGTATATATACATACACACAATGCACATGCATATACAAGATGTTTGGGAATTTGTCAAAAATTTAACGAGTGCTAATGTAAGATAAATACGCACATTTGAATTCCGCACACACCTAGGCGCCAAACCAGTAACAGAAGACTGGAGATCACAGCGCAGTGAAGTATCATGTTCGGGGGGAGGAGGGGCGATGAACAAGGCGCAAATGGGGGCGATGAACAGGGCGCAGATGTTTGCATGTAGATACACTAGCAACAACGTCCCGTGTATAGCATAGTGAATGGGCGCTTGTAGTTTGACTTCAGATGATTAGTGCAGTGCTGACAGTTTAGTGCGTACAGGTATGCGATTATGAATTTGGCAAACAACAATGGCATGACAGCATTTACATTCGCTGAGATGGCTGATATGCACTTGGTATATGAAGAGGCAAGAGGAAATGCAGCTAAAGCAGAGTGCATTTACTAAAGGTGCTTTCCTAACTGATATGTACCAGATAGGAGGGCCTTCATATGTCTTGACCAGCGACTGCGTGACACTGGGACCTGATTCCATGAAGAGTAGATGCCAGCACTAGGAGAACTGTCAGAATGCCGCATTTTAAGGAAGTTGTCCTGAAGAACATGGCCAAACAGCCATCAACTAGCACTTGGGCCACAGCGCACAACATGCGCATTAGTAACAGCATATTATAGGAGGTTTTATATGAACAGATGTTGCACCCTTACCAATGTCAAAACTTGCAGGCGTTGGGGCCAGCCAACTTCCCGCAATGAGTAGTGTTATGCCAGTGGTTTATCGTACGCTCATTTATATGAAACTGTGTTTTTGTGCAACAAGGCAATGTTTATTCAATATAGTTTAACAGCCGAAAGTGTCCATGTGTTGAGCGAGGATAATTCACGCGCAACTCACATCACTGGTCAACAGCTGTGATTTCAGGTAAATGTGTGGGTGGACGCTGTCCACTATTGTGATTAGGCCACATGTCCTTTCCCATGCCTCAATGTTAATGCCTACCTCCATTTTCTACAACACATCCTCCCGGAGCTGTTAGAAGATACGTCACTAGTTGTGAGGAACAAAATGTGGTTTTTCCTTGGTGGTGCCCCAACCAACTTCACGTATGATGTGCAAAAGAATCTCAATGACACCATTACTGGATCATTGGTAGTGCGTGGTGGACAGATCGCTTGGTCCCCTTGTTTGCCAGATCTAAAATTTCTGGACTTCTTTATGTGGTGCCACATTAAAAGCTGTTATGCAGATTGAGATAAAGGTGGAATTACATAAGTGCATAACAGCGGCTAGCAAACAGCTACGTGATGTGCCACAGATGTTTACAAGAGTGCAAGACAACATGCTTTGGTGCTTTATTGCCTGCATTAATGTTGCAGGGCAGCACTTAGAACATCTGTTTTGAAGGCAAACCATTGGGTTGGTGCCTAGGTGTGTGCAAATTTCAAATGTGCGCACTTATGTTTGCACCTGCTCCTTTGCAAGGTGGGCTATCCAGACACAAGTTTCTTGACACAATATGCTTTCTTTTGTGTTTATCTACCGCATATTCAATTTATGACCACTAATGCCCAAAAATCCCGTTTACAAATAGTCTAAAGAACTCTAATTTTTTCAGTCAGTGAATGAATGGCAACATGCCATAAATGAAATATCAACATTCTTTATACAAATTCCTGTATCAGCTGATGCCTGAACAATTTACAACAAAGAATTTCATGTTGGCTATTATGACATGTACAGTTTAAATTTTGTGTAAGGTTTGGAAATCATTAAAAAATATTTTGTCACTCCATAATGGCAGTTACTACTAATAAATTTAAACATTAAAATTAAAAAAAAATTAAAAATAAAAAAAAAAAAAAAAAAAAAAACAAGTTGTTTCCTTCAAGTAAAATATGGTCCTTGATAAATTTTAATATTATAAATTATGACTTTTCTGTTGGCACTTTATTTCAGCTATATACATAGAAAAGCAAGACTGCATTGTCATAATTAATTATAAGAATAATATTCTTAATATAATTGCTTAAATCATCTAAGTTTTTAAAATTAACAGAAATATTTATTTATGTATAATTTTATATGTTCTATGTTTCCTTCACTGCACAATGATTGTCCTTTCCATCACGCTGTGCTTATACACGGCAAACACACACAAGGTTATCTGTGACAGTCTTGGAATTTTCAGAGCCAATTTCGGAAATTTTCTGAATTTTTCTCTTTCACTCATTTTCGGACATTTCCTCAGCCATGTAACAAGCCAAAATTCTGTTTGTTTAAGTTCTGCTTATTTATATTTATTATAATGTTGATCGTTTAAGGATACCACTTTCGGTAACTAATGAATAGTGTGCGGTATTAGTTTACCTTTTTTTTTTGTATTCTCTGTTTCACAAATCTCTATAACATTAATTAATTTCATAAAAGCAAGGATTAGGAGAAGTCCATGGATTTCGGGGAGCCGTCCCTGGGTATTCTGGTTATGCAAGTCTGGGAATGAAGTTTGATCTAGCATAACCCCATTACCAGAGACAACACGCCCCTCTCTTCACAACTTTCTGCTCGGGATGCTTCCAGTTTGTCCAGTGGGCTAGCAAACTTGACAGATATGACCCAGCAAACTTAATATACTATCCATCATGCATGCGCATGTAACACTTATGGCACTTACTTTTACTTACGCGACTTCCTGAAATTGGCTAAAGTGTAGACTTTTTTTTAAATCTTATGTAATTATTTTGTCTATATACCCTAAGGCCCCACAAATTAAAAGAAATAAAAAATATTAAAATTTAATTAAAAAATATATATATCTTCAAAAGAATGTTAAATATTTTAAAAAATATTCATAATTAATAATACATAATTCTAGCTGTATATTAAGGTAATTTAAATAAAATTACCCCAACAAAAGTTAACCTATGTTTTAATCTGCACCCTGTTTTGTATTTTTATAGCATGTTTCTTTTACATATTCTGAGGAACCAAGGAATCTTGTGGCTCTGCCAATGTTCTTTAACTTGCTCTTTTTTTAAGCAAATCTATGTAATCACAGATTCACACCTAGGGCCTCACCCTTCCCGAGGCGGTTGGGCTGTGAGGGCAGTCCTAGGTAGAAATTATTATTTTTTGCCTTGAGATGTTTGATACACCAGTTGCAGTGGTAATTTGGTGCAGAAGTTGTAGCAGGACTGCATAGTTACTTTAGATGTGCTTCTGTGCAAGTGTTTTGCATGTTAAATTGTAATGCTTCCACTAACCTCTTGGCAGGTAGTGATAGTCCTTGGTGGTGGTTACATGCAAGAAAAATTAAGTGTTTATCTTATAAATTAAATCTGTAATTATTATTGTATTTGTGTATTGTTCTTTGTTCCTAACCATGGGTACCGTAGTGCCAGAATTTTTGGTTAAGAATTAATTTGCATATGAATGTGCTTTACGATCGACCATCATCTATGAAAATACTGCTGTGTCGCTTCGGTAAGCCCTGTGCTTGGCTCTAATGATTATCCCATTGACACTGAATATAATGCATGTGCTACAAAGATTGTGATCCTTCAAGATCTTTATAACAACATAAGGATGAAGCTTCTGCTCACTCATTTTCCACAGTAAAGTTTAGACTGGCACATCTTAGTACGAGAGTAACTAATTTATTGACTATACAAGTAAATAATCTTTCTGACATTCAAAATTTCCCCTGTGTAATATTGTGCAAAAGGTAGAAAACCTGCTTTCTAGTATTTCTAAATCAGAACTGCAGTTTTCTGCACAGGCATGTACTGCTGCTACATCTCTTCCTATTGTGTTATCATTTGCCTCACTTGGTATTCGTGCATCAACAACATGCACTGTTGTGTCCTCTGCCATTAATCTAGGTGGCCACATTCCTGTTTGTACCTCTCCACCTGTTCCCTATCTGTCAGTGCCATTGTCCGGACAAACATTTTTCACTTCACAATCTACTTGTCAAAATTGTGGTGTGATTTTTACATCCCCACTCAGTATAGTGTTGAATCCACAGGAGAATGCATTCTCTCAGTTTTTGGAAAGATAACTAATCTACTAGAGCAAATTTACAAAATTTTCCTGTAACTGATGGATTATATATACCTAGGTTACTTAAAAGTTTTAAGAATTAAAGTTAAATTAAAACTAAGCAATGTTGTTCCTGACTCAACTTTCAGAACACTTATACCATTTCACCCTGTGTAGTTTTAAAATACATTACAACACTGTTGCATCACTGCCATTTTTTAAATACTTTTGAAAGCTCACTTTTTGTATTTTAATTCAATAAAACTATTGCAAGTAATATTAATTGTCTCATTACTTTTGTATTTAATTAATATGGTAAATAATGATTTTACTATCCATTTGAACAATTTAATATTTATTGGATTATTGAGATCTATTCACCAAGTATTTATTAATGATATAACTCATTATGGTAAATATTTAGTATATATTGCCTTAATTATTTATCAAAGTTTATGTAAGATTCATGTATTACAGTTTATTTAATCTATGTTTGTTGTTATTTTACAATTTACATATTTTTCTCATTTCAATTTCAATTCAGTTTTAGCCTGTGCTTTGAACTTTATATTTTTAGTCTATTGTCGCCTGCAAACCGGTGTTTCACGAGATTTATTTCTCTACGGACCAGATATTAATTGCAACATTGCAAATCTTTTCAGTTGCCGTCTGAGGCACGCCTTCTACTCAATTTGCTGCAGGCTGCAATTCTGCATTTCTCTCAGGCAGTTTTCTAGTGATCTTACCAAAAATGGGCTTCTATTCATGTGTTATGTTCCCCATCTCTGTGTGCTCGAGCACAATTAGTCTCTTCTGGACAGCCTCCAACATTTTTAGCTATTCGTTCGGTTATTGTTTCAATCTTCTGTGTGCTTCACAAGCTTGCTTATTTTCTGGCAATTTTCTGTCCAGCCAGTGAGTCAAGATAGTATGTGGTCATCGTGCCCGGATGGCTGCGTTTTCCTTCGGAATTTGCGTTTCCATGTTTTGTGACTGTAGTTTCATCGCTCTTTAAGAACTCTAGTTGTCAATAGTTTATTTTTATTTATCTTCTGTAGTGTGTGCTTTTGTTGGTGTTTGTTTGACAAGATACACCAACATGCAGATTGGTATCTACTTCCGCCTGTATCATCTGTGGTGAGTAAAACTACACTTGCTTCATTTAGTCTCCCTCATGCACCAGTAATTTAATGCTTTATTAATTTTGGCTGTTAATTTGTCTCTAGTAAGGGTACCCATTCCCGGACCCAGCCTTCGAATACTGTATGGTTTGTAGTGTTTAAGATTCCCGGCGTGTTTCCTGATTGTGGGTACACGCACCTCTTTGAGAGTTCTCCCAACTGGCGAAACCTGCCTCCAATTCCCCAGCATACAGGAAAATGTGTCTGAATCAACCTCTGCATCCCCAGCTCTCAACTGCTATGTGCTAGATATCAGGACAAATAAGAAAACACTGAACTTTTGTCACTTAAGAACCAACTATGTATTGTATTTAACTGAACAAAAAATATAACTTTTCCAAGAATTTTAATTGTCAGTGCAACTTACTGATTTGTAATGTTCATTCTGAATTAATTTTGTTTGAGATTATAACTTTTTTTTTCTATTTTATACTAATGTATGACATATGTAAAGGATGCATCCCAGGAACTTTTCTGCAATTAAGTGCATAATATTTTTAATGTTAATATAATTAATCTGTTTTTAGTTACTATTTGGTCTATCCAGTTTTGCAGGCATTTTAATGTATATTTGTGTAATATGGATCATAAGAATTATTAGGTTGTATTGTTGCCTTTGCGATGTTTTATGTCCAATATCAACAGAAATATAAATATGTAAAGAAAATAAAATAAATTAGAACAAAACATAAGACACATAATTTTATAGACAAATAAATCTTCCTCTGGGGATGATATATATATATAATTATTATATATAATAATTATTATTATACAAGAAAGTCTTGTACATACATTTAATATATTTGTTTGTTTGATTTTATTTTTTGTGCCGAGTATGATCATCCAGAATGTTTGATTATTCATGTATATTGCTTCCTATGTATGGGTTCTTTGGTAATTTTGTTTCTTTTGTGCCACTTTGTTTACCATGTCTTTGTGCAATTGTTTATGTTAACAATATTTCTGCCAAGGACTCGAGGCATTTCTGTATTGGATATTTTGTTTATATTCTTTTGGTCGGACATGGGCACAACCCAAGGTCCCCTTCGTTAGAGAAACAGTATGGCTATTAATCAGAGTCTGTCGTTTGACTGATATAATGCAGATATTTTAGGTTATTTTGTTCCTTCCAAGCTTCTCACAAAAAACTATAAATTTTTAACCGCTTACAGGCACCTGATGAATCGTTATCAATTTGTATCACTAATATTAAAAAAGCACTGACAATTTTAAAGTTAGGGTTGTCTAAGAATAAGATTCTGGACACTATTCTTGAAGGTCTGACACCTCAATAGAGGTGAAGATCTGTTTCTGTGGGAAACCGACTACCTTGTCCCAGTCAGATCAAATGTGTATTCATTCACAAAATATTAGCTATTCTGATCAAATTTAAGAAAATAAGATTTCCCATAGTAATAGTAGAAAATATAAACAAGATTTCAAAAGCAAAGATTCTTAAGTAAAGCAGAAATCTGGTCCCCAACAAATTGATACCAAATCTAACTCAGAAGCAAGTTATGAGTCTGATGATAAAAGGCCCAAGGACACTGACCATCAGTCATCTTCAAGGGAGAAAATAAAACAACCAGTGTGTCATTATTGTGGTAAAATAGGTCATACTGCACCCAAGTGCTGGCTCCAGAAAAAGAACTCACCCAGCAAGCAGGAAATGTGAGTGGTCTTGCTCACCAGTCATGTTTGGGCATTGCTCGGTACAATTCTCAAATATTACAGTTCATTAGGTTGTCATACGTGTTTCAACACCTTTCAAGTTCTTTGGACACTAAGAAGTCCCAAATTGAAGATTATATTGCTAGGGTCCATTTTCCAAAAAGTTGTTTATGTTCAGAATGTTAATATTTCGTGTGTTAAAGTAGTTTTGGGGAGTTTTGCTGTGAATGCACTAGTAGATTCAGGATATGCACATACTATCAATTCTACTTACTCTGATAAATTCAAAGAAAAAATAATTGTGAAATCCACTGAGCCTACAGAACTTAGGTTGTATACAGCTTCTCGTGAGCTGCTGCCAATCTCCTGCTGTGTCATTATTAGGGTAAAGATATCATGTTTTAAATGGTTGTGTAAATGTCATGTGGCTGAGAACTCTAGTTCCGACTTCTTTTTCTTGGAGATGATTTTATGGCTTTATGTGGAATGATTTTGGGCATGCAAGAAAAGCATATTTTCTTTAAATTCAGACCTAACGTCAAAATTCCATTTGTTGACAGTGAATCAAATCAGAGCCTTTCTTCAGAGTTAAATCCTGAACTTTAATCCGAATAATGTAGTGGTTCAGGTGGACATTTCAGTAATGAACAAAGCCTGCCATTAAAATAATTATGTGGATAGTTTCCTATGAACTTGGACTAGCAAAATTTTAGGAATACAAAATAAAGTTACGTGATTGATAAACAATATGTGAAATGTCACCATTATTTGACATCTCCAAAAATGAAGTTGCTGAGGCAACTGCCTCAGGATTTGTTAGACAAGGGAGTTATCGAGCAATCAACATCACAGTATTCTAGCCCCGAATTTCTGGTCCTCAAACCAAATGGTAACCAGAGAATGATAGTTAAATATCGCTAAATCAACCAAAAATCCAAAATTGAGATTTCCCCCTTGCCAGATTTACATTCAGCCTTTCATTGGTTTCAGAGAGCCAAAAATTTCACTACTAATGACAATGCCTACCATCAAGTTCCATTAACCCCCAGTCCCTAGCTTTTGTGCTTTTGTATCACTTGGAAATTCTATCAGTTTACCCATGTACCTTTTTGAGTTACCTACAGGTGTATAAGATCTGACTTGTTTGTTAAACATTATTTTTCATGATGTTAAGTTCAAATATGTCAATCATGATTATGATAATTTGGTAGTTTATTCTGAAAACTTTGATGAACACCTATAGCATTTGAAAGTAGTACTATACCATCTGGAGAAGGCTGGGCTTGACTGTCAACCCCAACAAGGTAAAATTTGCAGTACATGACATTAAATTTTTAGGCCACAAAATTTCTTCTAAAGGCATTTCTATTGATCTTGAAAGCACTAAGGCAATATCTGATTTTCTTCACATTATGATGTAAAGGGTTTGTTTTATTTTCATGGTTCAGTTCTTTGGTTAATTTATTCCCGTCCTTTGGTTAATTTATTCCCCCCACCTGGCAGAGAAAGCTGCACCTTTGAATGAATTAAGAAAAAAATAAATGTGAAATTTGAATATGGTGAAGTACAACAAACTGGAATTGAAATTTAAAAGAATGTCATTATTAATCCCCCAGTTCTTTGGATGGTTGAATTTTCTAAACCTTTCATCCTATAAATAGACTCTTCCAGGTTAGCTGTGGGGCAATCCCATCCCAGAAAATTGATGTCCACCAGCCAATCTCTTTTGCATTCCAGGCTTTAACTTTCTATTAAAAAATTTACTATATATGAATTAGAATGATTGGCTGTTGTTTTCGGGATGGATAAATTTCGACAGTATATGGAACATTCAGAATTCTTGCTGGAGACAGACAACCAACCCTTGTCCTGGGTTGGTCCACCTGCAAGAGTTAGACAAGATTGGCTGTAGGGTGATGCACATTTCCTCAAACAATAAAGTGTGGCATATAAAAGGCACACAGAATGTGGTCGCATGATGCCCTTTCGCAAATGTTTGAAGTTAGACACTGAAGTAGATGATAATCCTATAAGTTGTAATATTTTAATTGAATTCCTTTAGGCTCTTACTGATATCCAAGAGCATCAGTGTAAAGATAAGTTACACAACATAATTCAAAATTAACGTTCTGGCAGAGATGAAAAACCTTATTTTCTGACAAAAGACGTTTGGTGTTGTAAATCCAAGAATAACAGAAAGTGCCCATCTGTGAACCATGGCGTTTCGGTATTTCTAATCATCTCCAGTTGGAGGTGATCTGGGCACTTGCAAGACTATTGAAGCAATAAAGAGTCAATGTACTTGAAAAAGAATGCATGCCAATATTGCTGAGCAAGTTTAGTTGTGTACTCTATGTGCAATTTGTAAACCAGCACAAAATACCCACTTGGGTCTCCTCACCTCAGAAGATACAGAGAAATTGTTGGAAAAGTTATTTATCGATTTGTAGATCCACTTCCAAGTAGTAAATTAAGTACAAATATGTTATTGGTTTGTGTAGATGCATTTTCTTAATATTTTTGGTTCATCCCACATAAAAAAGCCGACTCAATTTAAACTCTAAAGACGTCAGAATCTTGCATAATTCAAAATTTTGGGATTCCTTAAATTATCGTGTCTGATAATGGTTCACTTTGTTTCTCAGTTATTCATGGATATGTGATTTGTGAATGGGATTCGCCATGTTTAGTTATGTGGTGCAGGATTGCCCTGCTGTAGTTTTTAGTTTTAATTCGAGCTTCTGGGAGAAGTATAAGTCGGTAGATTTGTAAAAAATTATTGTGTGCAACATAAGGTTAGAGGATGCTGAGAACTCTACTTCGGTCTGGTTCAACAAGGGTATGTTTAGATAAGTGGTATAAAATTGTCTTTTTGATTAAGAATTTCTTTAAGTATTTTAAGGAGGTAAACTCAACCCATTAAAAGGCAGAGTGAGAGTAGGACGAGGAGAAACATTTGATCTTTGTCTTTGTCTTTGGACTTATAAACATAACTTAAGGAATTTAATTTCTTTCATTTAATGAAACAGTTGCATTGAAGAACAATTCCTAGCCTATCAGAATCGAGCACAACAAGTGTGTAAGAGAGCCCTCCAGGGTTGCCTATGTTTATCCAATTCCTTTAAAGCCATGTCCCACTAGTAAGAGTGCAATCTATATTCTAAACCATTATTATCAAATCTACAAACCAAAAATTTGTCCTTGCAAATATTGCATCCCCAAGGTGATGGCAAGGGGACACCGCCAAAGATGTGACCGTATTTTCTTTGTATGTCAACACAAAGTGGGTCCTCAATCTGAATAAGGGCTAACAATCAATTATTCCAGTTTATCCACCATGAGAATCAGAGGGCAAGAGGTTGAATTATTTTTAAGAAACATATTTTCAAGAGAACATATAAGTTGCTCAAGATAACAATACTCATCCATCAGCTATAGGATCTGCAACTCTTTTAGGTATTATATTTATACTTAGATTGTGAGATCAGAATGGTGACATAACTAGAGTATAAATGCATGATCAACTTCTGAATGATCAGTTGTTGCTTATGTGTTAATTATGAATGTGAGAGAACCAGCTAGGTGGATTTCCAAATGGGAAACCAATGACATTTCTCATTTTATGGGTTACTTAGATTGGTAGGCATTTAGCGAGGCTAGTTTCCAAATGGGAAAGTATTATTTTAATTATTTTGGATAGTTAGAATTTTACAGTTTCAAGGAAAATTTATACATGTAGAATTCTAGATTCATTAATAACATCCTTTAAGTTCCAGTTAACATCTTCCGTGATACTCCATGTCCCCCCGAAGGCCTTAAGCCGTCGGTTGCCTTTGTTGACTGAAAACAATTGCAACTACATATCTGTGATAGGTTCCCAAATCATCTATAATTCATTTACGAAGTAGGGGTGGTGGCAGCAATAACCCCCCCCCCCCCCTTTAACATCCATGAAGTATTCACAGTGTAACAATAAATTACCGCTTTGCTCTGTTGCTACTGGCCTTCAGCTGGTAGCGGCATGACAAGTCTATTGTATTCTGTGCACATGTATTATTTTCTTCTTACAAAAATATATAGTACAGTGGAACTTGGCTAATTCGAAAGTCTTTATTTTGTAATAATGGTTATGTCGAACTTTTTCTATGGTACCTTAAATTTTCTATGAAATCAACGTAAAAATATAATGTATAATTTGAATTTTATTTGGATAGTTCGAAGTGTAATAAGTGCCCAGAATGTCAAACACACCCATGTACCAAGCATATGTTTTTCCAAAATCAGCACTGCCGAAGTGGGGTGCACATCACACAGTACATAGGTACGTGCAGCACAAGGCATGAGACTTTGCAATGGTGCACAGCGGGCAGCAAAGGATACGTGGCAACTGTGCGTGGCATGGGAGACACTTCTGTACAGCAGGCACAGTAGTCAGTGACCACAAGCGGCCAATTTCCAGGTACCGGCCATCCTAATCCCGTTATCGTTTGTTTACTCTTCTGGCCAACAGACATTGTTTTCGCCACGTCAGTCTTACATCCTCGGACCATAATGACCATAATGTACGTAAGTCCAGCTTAGGGATTTCATATTCAAGTTTTGCGTACTGTATACGTACAGTTTGTAGTCACGTCGCTGTATAAACCTGCGTGTGCAACTTACAAGTCCTTAACATTGTCTGAAAAAATTGCTGTCATTAAAGAAATGGAAAAACGACTAAAGAAACAATCAGAAATCACCAAGGACTTCGGAATTTTATTGAACACTTTGTCAACTTTACTGAAGAACAAAGATAAAATATTTAACACAGGGACTTCAATTGGAAAATACAGGAAAAGAACACAAGGACCAAAAAATCCAATAGTGGACAAATGTGTGTTTAAATGGTTTAAGCAAGTGCGAGACCAAAAAATTCCTCTAAGTGGGCCACTTATATGAGCTAAGGCTGAACAGTTTGCAAGTGACTTGGGAAAAAATGACTTCAAGGCTAGCCATGGTTGACTGGATGGCTTCAAAAGTAGGAATCAACTTGTTTTCAAGTCTGTGTGCGGTGGAGTGGGGATGTTGATGTGCAAGTGGCTAATGAGTGGAAAACTTATTTTTTAGAAATAACAAGTGACAGGGACCCAAAAGAACATTTTTTTATGTAGAGATAACTGAACTGTTTTTCAGGTGTACTACAGACAAAACTATTACTTTTAAGGGTGAGAGCTGCAGTGGCGGTATCCTTAGCAAAGACTGAGTACCACTTTTAGTAGGACAAATATGGATGGCTCCAAAAAATTGCAGTTAATGATTATATGAAAATCCGCCAATCTTAGGTGTTTCAAAAACGTAAAATGCAAAACCGGTGGAATATGAAGATAATAGAAAGGCATGGATGACATCTGAATTCTTCGAAAAATGGCTTGTAAAATTATATAAGAAAATGAGCAAACAAAAACAAGAAGTTTTATTCTTTATTGGCAACTGCATAGCCCACAAAAGCATACCTGTACTTAAGAATGTTAAAGTGGTGTTTGCCCACCAAACATAACTTCTATTGTTTAGCCAACGGATCAGGGTGTAATTAAGAACTTTAACTTTAAGCACTTTTACAGGCAGCTTGTTGAAAACATCTTAACTGCTAATGAAGACAAAAGGTAAAAATTGATCTCCAGGCATTTCGGATGTGTAACCGTGCATGGGAAAAAGTTAAAAGCGAGACAAATGCAAATTGTTTCAAGAACACTGGATTTACATAACGAAGAAACGAAAATGACATCCAAGATCAAAATCAAGGAGGTAACGACGAGGAGATCATGCCAGCTGTGGGAGGTTTTGGAGACTTGACATAATCATCAGTTTTGTATGAAGAGTTTGTAACAATGGACGACGACTTAGCTGTGTGCGGGGAGCAGACAAATGCGGATATTTTTTCTGAAGTTGTGAGCAGCAGGGTGCAGAGTAGCGGATCTTCAGATTAAAGAAAAAGAACTTTACAAACTGCCAGTACAGCCTCTGCAAACTTCAGTAAAAACAATGGAGTACATCCAGGAGCTACGGAGGTACTTTGAAGCACAGCAAAATGTAAATGATACAGTTTTCAAATCACTTAAATATCCTTGAAGATTCTGTAGTGGCTCAAAGACTCAAATCGAAAAAACAGCCAAAAATGTCAAGCTTTTTTACAAAAATGTAAATAACGTACTATGTACTACTGTACGTGTAGTGTAGTACATACAGCCTTACTTATAAATATAGTACTCTACATGTATAATTGCTTTCAACCACGTAAATCCACACACACTATATATATAAACACGTATTTTTATTGCATACAATTTTCTTGTTTCATTTTCGTTCCTGCATTTTTTTTTTCTTAATTTGAATTTTTGGTTAGTTCAAAATTATATTTTGGTCCCTTCAGCTTCGAATTAAACAAGTTCTACTGTACTAAAATTACGTATGGTATTTATTTTACTGTATGTCATACTTACTTGTCTTTATATATTTGTTATACGTGTTTTGGATACATTCTCGTGTTTAAATGTATTACAATGGATGTTACAAGTTAAAAAAAATAAAAAATGTATGGCATTATTACTTTTTGTTTACTTTAGCTTTTACAGGGAGAGTGTGTTCGTGTGAGTCACCATGTTGTTGGCCATGCCTATATCTCTGGCTGCCATTTATGCTCTGTGTGTGTGCACGTGTGTGCATGCATGTGTGTGCGCGTGCGTGTGTGCATGTGTCAAGGACGGTAAACCAATTTTAAAATGGTTTATATTTTTGAAAAGGAGAATCTTTTGTGTACTGATAGTTATTATTATATTGTCGTGGACTTTGGCCTTGTGGAATTACACGACGAGTGATTGCAATTGGAGAATATATTAAAAACCGTGATTTTCATTCATAACAAGAAATTTACTCATTCAGCTATGAGCATATCTTTTGATCAAAAGTTCAATATGGAATTCAGCAACTCTAACAATCCCTTTTGGCCTTCAAGACAGAAGTTTCTATACGAGAAATAGGTGGATTGGAAGGACTTCTTAGAAAAATTGTGTATATATTTTATGTTATTACAAAACAGCAGTTATTCAAGAAAGAAACTAAATTTAGTTCTAAAATAGTGGGCAAGTGTTTCAAACTAAATAAAAATTAAAACAGTATGTCATAATTTTGATTCATTTATCATCTTCATACACTGTAACTAATGTACAAACATCACCATATGTATGCTTCATATTACTTAAAGAGGATGCAGATCTGTTGTAGAGCATTTTAAAAATATTTTTCAAACCAGAGTCGTTTTGAGCCCATATGAAATAAAAATTTACTTTTAAAAAGGTATAATATACACTTTTGTGATAAAGTCGCAAAATAGGTGACTGCTGCCATCCATTGGCCAGCACGTGCAGCTCACTTGGGAAGCCATGTCTCCCTGAAATAATAAATACATTTTAAATGTGTAAAATACAAATATATTTAAACTATTTGCCACAGTTTCATAATTTCCATGACCTCTAAATATATATATATATATATATATTTTTTTTTTTTTCAACTTACCATTTCTATGTGCAGAGATTCTGCTTGCTAATCATTTTGATTCGGGCTGTAATTGCCTAGCCTTTTTGAGGCCGACTTGCCTTTTTGTGTATTATGTGTCCCTTCACACTTCAGTAACAAAGCGAAAATAATTATTTAGTTATTAAAACCACGCTTTGTTTTGCAATGTAACCATTTTTGCAACTAATAATATTTATGTGAATGTGACACTGTCATTCAAGTGCACTCATACCATGGTTATTTAGAAGAAAAAAAAAACCTTGTTGCTTATACAATCTATAAACTACCCAATCTCTGCTTTTTCAAGAAGAGACAATCCTATTTGCATAATACTTCACTATTACGACTGAGAATGTGCTGTGTGACAATTTCCCCAAATTCCTAATACTTCCAAGTTTCTCATATATGCTGTAACATCCAAGATGTCACTGCATAACAAACTGTGTTTGACAGTTTTATGATGTGCTTTTAAAGTACACGCTGAGCCACACCACTAGTTGTAATTGAAAAGATGTGAGTTGCAAATACAAATTCAGTATTATGATTAGAATAAAATTTAAATTTTTTGTGATATTCAATTTCAATAAAGATAATTCTTCAAATATATTGCGACCATACAAATGGATCTGACAGAAAAATACATTTCAGTAATATTATGAACATATTACCCTCATAAATCAAAACTAAGACTTTAATATGGCAAATTTTCCATACGAGGTATTATTAATGTTTACTGCGCAGGAAAGCTGCATCTTTTCAAACACCACTTTTAAGGGAATAAACTACAGATCTTAACTCATATCAGTTGCAGTGATAAATTATACAGCAAAATCAATAATTTTTTCATCAATGCGTGACGAACTTCGCAGCATGTTTTCATGTAGGTACGATAGGCTTAAGGTCTCATTGAAGTTTGTCTACCCAGACGAAACATGTTTTAACAGCCAGGTGAAAACCACTTCCGCACAATCCGTCAAAAAAATGGAATTCTTATATGAAATTAACTTTACGTACACACACACATACATGCGCGCAAGATATGGGCATACTACGCTTATGCAAATAAGGTATACGTTCTATATTGCGCCAAGCTTTTATATACTAAATATAAATTGATACATATTAATTTGTAGCAGTAAAGTTAATTACGGCTGAAGAAACCACATCTTACAAGTCCTACAAATTCTGTAACTACTATACTTATTTTTCTCTTTTTAGTGAATTTATAAATAAAAGCTTGGTTTTAAAAGTTTTTTACAGTTATTTTTTTTGTTTGTTCTGATTTCTGGCTTAAGTTGAAGCAAGATTGATTTCACATCTGTAGGTTTCTCTCGCCTGGGCTTGGGAGACTGTATTCTTGGAAAAGTTTGTCTTGTCAGCGGGAAGATTTTTTCTGAAGGCTGCTATTTTGCGGAGCAGTTTTAGCAGTATTTTGTGTTTATTTCTCTAAAACTTCCTTTTAATATATGAATATCGCACAGAGTGAGCTTTTCCTGTCCCACTTCCATCACCCACCGCTGATAGTGCTGAATGAATGCTGAAGTTGTGCAGTCGGGCAGAATAGGCAAAAAATATGTTTTGATGTGTTTGGAACTTGTAGAGTTTGGTGGCTGTGACAGTAGGGTGAAAAGGAAGCGTCGCTGATGTGAGCTGGGGAAGTATGGGCTCCTAGGGGGGGAAAAGGGGAAGATGGCAGTGCTGGTGTCTATCTATAACGGTGATTGGGAGAGTGACATGCCATGATTGGCCGGCGATGTGGCGAGAGAAGGGAGGCACTTGAGTAAGCAGTGACATTGTGAAGTGGGGAGTTGTGGTTGAAGTGGGACAGCAAGCAGACGCTGGCGGTCAGAGGATCCACGGAAAGTTACCAAAATGTAACAAATAAGTGCAATTTTTTTTGTTTATTTTTATTGTTTTATTCTTATAGGGGCCCTTTCCTTTTTGGTAGAAAACTGAAATGGCCATGGTTGGAGAGGGAGTAGGAATTTGGTAGCGGACAGGTGGAGATGGTTGGGCCAGCAGAGGCCGAGATGCTAAGCGAGCAGGTACTTGCTAGGCATGATAGTTCATCAAGTTATGATGACACCTTTGTAAAGAAACCGAGTTTGCAATGTTAGTACAAGCTAAAGTTTTTTGATAATGAACTTTTTCGTAATTTAAAACAATCCACGTTTGATAACCTTTGAAGTAATTTTGAATTAATGTTTGAAATCAGCATTTGAAACACTTTTCATTTCTTTAATTTTGCTTTTACAATTTATAGGCAGCTTTAATTAGAGATACTGAAGATTCTTTTAGATGCTATTACTTTAATCAGTTTGAATTTGAAATTGTACCCAATTTTAATTAAATAATTTTATTTATCCTCATTCTTCTTAAAATCTTTTAGAATAAGTTTCTCACTAACGTTTCTCGAAACTAGTGGTTTAAAGTACCCCAAGGTAAAGATCTCCGACGAACATATTAGCCAAGTTTTTTTTATGTTTCTTTTTACTTTCTTGACCAGATTGTGAAACTGAACAGAAATTTTTTTTTTGTGAATATTTAGATTTAAATAGTATACTAAACTTTTGCGAAAAACCAAAAAAGTTGTTACTAATTTTTAAATGATTTTGAAGTTCTGTCAGATGGTTGTGATCTCACTTGACGTAAATATATTAAATGTTGTGTTACGGAACTTCATCTGTTTTCTTTTGATTTGCTAAGCACAATAAAATAAGTCTCACACCTAAACCATAGTAGTGGTAGTTATAGTACCAGTAGTGAACCGGGGTAGGATTTATTAAATAATTTTTAGTTTATTAAGAATTAAATACTCTTTCATTTTACTTTATTTTCTTTGACACATCCTGCTTTGACTCCACCCGGATGTGAAAGATCACTCCGCCTTAGCAAGCCGAGTGCCCGAGACTTTGGTTTGGACGTATGCAAACCCCACCCCCATGCCACCCATGTTTTTTGAGATAATTGTAGAGTTTCATGTCATTTTTCCGCTAAGAGGAGTTTTTTCTGGTAGATGAGTTTCCGACTTCGCACTGGCCCTCCTTTACAAGGAAAGAGCATATTGTGGAGGCTTGTACTTATTTTGTTTAAGGAGTTGTTTTAGCCATCTTTGTGTAAGGAATAAAGTCCCTGCATAAGAATATACATACACATGCATATATACATGATATGTTCTGAACTACTAGAGGTATCAATATTTTTATTTCAAATTTTATAGTGGCACTACGGAGCTCATTAGCAACAGTCCATTTCTGTTTCAAGATGTAACTTTGTTTTTTTTTTAAATGGAAATATACCCATTTCTTCCAATAGCATAACATGTTATTGAGCGATGTGTTCAATGATCTGATTATTTTGATAATCAGAGTAGCACTTTTTGAGATATAAGGGGGTGCTTTATATATATATATATATATATATATATATATATATATATATATACACACACACATTTAACTGTAGCATTGTGAGGTAGGTTGTGCATCATCTGCTAGTATGTCCACAGGAGTATTCCTACACAGACGGCACATACACTCGTGATACAGTAACATAGGTTGTTTGTCGCAATGTGCAATGACATAATGCATATGAAAGGTTGTTTGTCGGTGATGGTAATAATATTACAGACAAATAAATGTGTGTTTAAATTGATGTTCATTGCTTGATTACAATTAATTCACCAAGCATTCGTGTGTGTGTCACAGTCCACACCAATGACATATCTCTCCGTGGATCAAGCAACAGTCTCTGAGGGAAGGTTGGTTGTCCCAATAAAAATAGAAAATAGCAGAGGCAAATTTTATTTCTTAATTTATTAACAATATATATATATATATATATATATATATATATATATATATATTCAACCACCAATATTTACAACATTCAACTTGTCATCTCTACTATCAACACTTATCCACAGTGAACACACTAATTTATCACTGACTTAATACCACATAGTCACATGAGCCACACTTATTATTTACATATACAACCTAAATGTCAATTGTCATACATTAACATCTTTACAAATTTCTGCCACTCACATCATGTGAGTGGCAGAAATTTATAAAGAGCTGGTCAGAGTCATTGCTCGTAACTCAGATGGTTCCACACATCTGGCAGCAATTGCTGTACAAGTCTATAGACTCTCGATAGAGTGGCACTCTATGACTGATGTATCTGAGACAACCTGGCCGAGGAAATTAGAACAGTAACTATCCCAAGGACTACCTTCCAAGGACATGAGTTACACCAGCCCCGATAGCCTTATCAGGGCATGCATCAATGTCACGCTATGACCTGTTTGTAATCTCTGCCTTCCCTTCTCCAGTTATAAGTGATACCCTTAGAGCATTGCACTTGGCATGCCTTATGGTGATTGTAAGGGAAAGAACACGAAAAGGCTGCATGTAACCTCTACATCAATTCCAGCCTGTTTGTCCCAGACAGACACTGCAATATACAGACCTTCATGAAGTGCCAGTAGGTAAATTTGGATAACATTATTTGTCCAAAAGCCTTGATGCAAAATTAGTAAAACAATATCATTGAACCTGCTTCAATCCTGTTGGGGGCTTCTAACCATTTCTGTAGCTTCAGGCAGTACCCTTTTCACATCTGTGAGTTGAATAGCCATACAAGCTGACATTTTTTAAATATACCACAGAAAATTCCCACGTTATACCAAGGGCTGTCTTATATTTCTATATATTAATCATTATCAATACAAAAAATAAATTATAAATTCATATAAAACTTTTAAAATTATTGATATTGTGGTGTTTCTTTACTCTCGAAGTTCCTGATATCATAGACGCAAATCATATTATCAACCCCAACAATTTGATTGAAGTCAATGAAAATATTTACATTACATTATAAGTGTTCATACCTTTTATAGAAATCAACTATATCAGTGTTACCATTATTGACATCCATGATACCACGGTCATCATATATATTATTGGCCTGATCAATAAAATAAACAAAAAAAAACGTGCACGCACACGCGCGCGCACGCACACACACGTATATATATATATATATACATATTAATATACATATATATATACACACACATGCACTCTCTCGTGCATGCACATGTGCACACGTGTACTCACCCCTGCATCAAATTTTTAATCAATATTGCCTGTACAACTTGTTTTAATCGACTTCACAATATTAATTATTTGGTCCCTTAAACCTAGTTTCTAACCCCCCCCCCCAATCCAAAACAAACATATCAAACAAACATATATAGTTACTGGTCACAAACTAGTAACACATTTACAACGAAGATATATTTCAGTTTGTGAATATAAAATGACTATATTTTAACCTGTTTATATCAACAATCAGCATCCATATTAAAAGCTGAACAGAGCCGAAACCAGCACTTAATCTGTGCATCCAGATGAACAGTTCATAGAACTTTACTTAGTTTCAGGCACCTATATTTGACAAGAAATTGGCAGTCAAACATAATCCACAAAAAATATCTTAATTTTATATATTGTTCTGTTTTCAGGAATATGTAGCTGGTTTGGCTGTACCTGATAAACATATGTATAGACTTTCATTTGATTTTGAAACTAAATAACACTTAAAACAGTAAATTTCTCATTACTGCAATCATTGTGATATAAATCTTGTTTAACAAATGTATCATCACTGGGTTAGCAAACCATGAAATAGTTTGAAACTACATGTCCACATTTTACTGTTCCTTGTACTGTTATTTAAGTTTATCTTAGTAGTAGTGCAAAATCATTATCAGCTCTTTCATTTGCAATTTTTCAAATGCCTGATTATGAAAACAACCAAAATTTCAGGTTAACTTCTTTCCCAGCATAATTACATTTTTTTTTTGTTTTGAAATAAGAGCACTAACCAATGTTATATAACCATAATATTGTAAATAATTCAGTGGAAAATATTTATTAAAATATTTAAACACACATAACATATTTAATATATTGCTACAAGATGCCAGAGGGATGTATTCTAGTTTCTGAGGGAAGCAGATCTTAAAAATTAAATAACTAAATTTAATTTATTTATAATGTTAGAAATATTCACAAAGCTATTATTAACAATATTAAATTACCTATCTCAATTACTTTTGCAATTTTCAGTAAGTCAATATTTAAACTTTATATTGATTCTAAATACATTCCTTATAAAAGTCTCTATATTGGTAAGAGTCACTTAATTCGCACACATTATTTACATACTGATTGTATATTACCACCATTCCAAAGGTATGTCACTTAAGCATCCAGTTCAATGGTCCCACCCGTCAGTCTCACTATCCACAGTACCAGTGCTCGCAGTCCACAGGCTTCCCTTTCACTGGTCACTCTCTCCGCCACTCATCGCTTTGCTGGCTTGTCACATTGCTGTCTCCACACACCTAGTACTTAAGGTCATATAATCCTCCCAACTCTAGATTATCTGCTCGAAGGTCTCACAGGCCTTATCTAGAAGGTTCGCTGCACCCCAAGTCTCGCTGAGTGAGGCTAGAGTGGCGACCAGAACATTCTTGAAACAATATCCCCAGAAATTCAATCTGTTCAAGGACATTAGCACTCGAGTCCATGTAGTCTTATTGCAGCGGAAATGGCACACATTTGTAAATATCAACATACTCTTAGAGTTACAGTTCACCCTTGACAACCTGCTTCACTCGAGCACGACGGGCCAAGGAAAACAAGGCAGAGCACCAAGCATGTAACAGTATAAACAGTGTGATCTAAAGGTCTGTTTAGAACGAAAATTCTGTATGTAGTTATGTGTAGGTATCATAATGAAGGTATTTTTTACGAAACAGTTCATGATCATTGGGTACATGTCATAGGAACATTCTGAAGGTGAAAACATTTACTGAATGGCTATATTTTATTTTCTTTGTTTTAAATAAGGCCTTCAACCAATAGAAGAAAAAATACTAAGAAATGACATTGAATCATCTTATTTTTTAAAAAAGTATTGAAATTTTATTTTCCTTTACTCAAAAAATATATATCTAAATTGTACATAGTAATTAATTGTACTTTAATGTTGTACTGTTTTATAATGTGAGTTAAAGTACTGATAAATCCTCTGCAATTAATAATGACAATAAGTATGCAAAAGAAATTATGTTTGCCAAAAAAATCAGTATTTTACTGAAATCACATTAATTTATAGTTGTATGTAATTGGCTGATCATAAGACCAGTACATTTAATATAAACCACAATTTTTGTAAACTTTATACGTAGATGTCTCTTACGTACACAAAACCTGATCTTCAACTGGCCGTAAGACAGAAAGAGAAATTTTTATTTAAAAATAAATGTTTAAACATTTATAAACACAAATATACAAACCAAATGAATGAAATTCATAATATACTAAATTTACACTATGTACAAAATTACAAACTGCGTGTGTGTGCATGTCTATATATACATGTGTGTAAAACAATTTGCAGTATCTTGTACCCAATATTATTGTAAAAACGAGATAAGCACTGCTTGAGAGAACAGTCCTTGAGAATTCTATGAAAAAAAAAAATCCTTGTTTTCATTACAAATGTACTATAATATTTATCTGATGTTATTGTCTTTAGCCTCTAACAATACTTCACAGTCAAAAAATATTATTTATCAGTATTAAATGAGGGAGATGCTACTAAAGTCCCTTGAAATAGATGGGCCTCATCAATCTTTGCAGTTAATAAGATATTAAATGTTCCTGGAACTAACTGGGATTAAGTTATAGAATTGTTTATAAATTTGGATATTTTTAAGTTATAATATATTGACCTCTATGCACATAGATGTTAATGAAGAAAAGCATACCTATACGCAGAAAAATTATGCTAAATTACTTTACAAACATTTGTTGATGTAAATTCCATTCAATATCAAACTACAGTGTCATTTATATTCTATCCTTTATCTATCCTTTACAACTGTCAGCAAAGTGATAAATTTCAGGACAGTTTTCTTTCGGACAGTTAAGTATTTTCTTTAACAGTTTATCTTCTATAAATGGATATCTGCTTCTGAACTATTATTGTTAAATAACGCACTTTCACATGTCTCAATGCATTTAGTACATCTATTTTGCTAAAGTACCATTGCATACAACAAATTTATGCAAAAAAACTATAACCCATGTTTCATCCTTCAATTGCATGCGATGAACTAATAAAAATTGTTTCATAGCAATCAAGATCAATGGCATTGATCAAAAAATTTGCATCCCAATACAATGCAATGGGTAAAAATACTACTACGTTGAAAAATTATGAATATTGTCATAAATATACACATCTTATTCAAAGGATAAATTTTTATGCAGTACACATAATTTAATGGTAATTTTTATGTTATGCAGAATGGAGTGAGTACACAAAGGTAGGCGAGATTGATTTCATAATTCTATTTCTCTAAAAAAGTATTGTACTGAAAAGTTATTTATCAGTCTCAGGATGAATAATGCTGAGTGACACATACAAGTTTTTCAAATATATATAGCACTGATGTCTTGATAACAAATTAACATAAAGAAATATGCTAATCATACAACATTAAAATTGTTAAATAATTTTTAGTAATCTGCCAATTTAAAATTAAATTATACATATTTGTAAGTGCACAACAATGGACACTTAAAATTAATAGGATAAACTTTTAAAATTTCATCCATCAATATTATTACTCAAGCATAAACTATTACATCTACAAAAAAAAAGTACACTTACAGAAAGCAGTCTTCCTGAGGTAGGTCTATCACTTGGATTCTTCTGAAGACAAGATTCTACAAAATGGCGAAATACATCGGTCCATTCAGGGGAACTGAGCACAGGTGTATCGTTCTGTGCAATATGGTACAGAGCACTCATTGCATTCATGTTAAAATAGGGTGGTTTACGTTCCGCTGAAAAGATCAACATCCAACATTTATTAATTAACCCCAAGTGCTTATAGCACTTAAAATTAATTTACAGAAATGTTAGTTTGTAACTAAATAAAATTAAGATAACCACTCATAATCTAATAAATGAACATTCACATTACCAGACTTGGCGACATTTAAAGTTTCCAATCAGTAAAATGGATAAAAACTATAAAACACACAAACTGCCCGCGGCAAAATCACGTACACTTATTTTCTTAACATTCCGAAGTAATTTCAAGTAATAAAATTTCCATAATTTCCCAATGAAAATTTAATATAATCTAACATTTGTTCAGTGTTTCAGAGCAGAAACTATGATTTCCCCTAGAGAAAACTTATGCATCATCGAAATTTGTTTGCTTGGTTTGACATGCAAAGCAAAAATATACTTATTCCTTGCCTTAGGTGAAATATACATTAATTTAAGATATCGTCAATGCTGTATTTATTTTCACATTTATAGTACTAATACGCTTACCATAAAAGTATTAAGAATTCACTTTGAAATATACAAAAACCTTATTCTCCAATGATTTGAATTTAAAAATGACATTTAAAACTTTAATATCAAAAATGTGCACATACTCACATGTCCATTTTTTAACTAAGAAAGCTTACAAATTTTATTTAAAAAAAAAAAAACAAGCATTCCCTTTTTTCTGGATTAAATCAGATAGAGGAAATGTGGTAATAGTTTATCGCTGGATGAAAAACAATTGCAATTCTACTGCTACCTAAGCAAGCTAAATTTATTATTCCCTTTGTTTTGTGCTGGTCATTTTCACAGATTGTACACACAAAACATGTACAAAAAAATTTTTAAAAATGAAATACGGGTTTTAAACACAAATGGCACATAAAAAATCCAAATATTTACTTGCATCCAGAATACTGAACATCAGATCACTAGATTTTGACAGTTCTAGAAACGTAGCCCAGTCACAATGTATCCTTGTTAAACAGCTGCTCTGTCTATGAAGAAAACAATCAGTGTAATGAGTGTAACCAAATGCTGTGATCAATGTAGGTTACCATTCCAACCTACCCTGTTTTTGTTAAAGCAAAGTCATACTTCTGGAGCTCCGTTAATTATATTGACAGCGGAGTAGATGGAGTTGGGGGAGACTTTCGTTTAATGTCTTTCATGAGACAGTATTGTTTTGCACCTCTTCTTACAAAACTTATAATTTTTAATTATACATTGTTCTAATGGAAGTCAAAATTTGCTCGTTATTTTGTAAATTCATAATTTGATAGGTATCGGTTGTGACATTGTCAACAGTCACTTGTTTAGCACTAGCGGCAATGCATTATAAAATTAACAGTGAAAAATACTTATATCTAAAAGTAATACTTCAAAAGGTCAAAATATTTCTGCAAACATTACTGGAATGCTACGTATACGTTAATAAATAAGGAAATAATCAATTATGTAATAAAGACTTTCAAAAAATCTTGTTGCGTAATATATAAACATAGAACACTTACTTGGTTTTAAAACATGCCTAGTATATTTTATGTACAAATGTTTATTTTAAAAATCATTTTATTTACCCCATTCGCATGTTTTTAAGTAAAAACGACACTGATTTTGTAATTTCGTATTTTTGCTAACAGCCACTAGATACAAAATATCCAATTACATCATAATTGTTGTATATGAGATTGGGTCACACGATCATTTTGTTAACTAAATCTGCCAATTTGGCCACGACCTCAAATTATTACATAACCTGTTAAGTTACCGAAGAAAAACGCTATAAATATATAGTTAGTACCCATTTGGATATTAACCACGCTTGAGACTTAAATATTTTTGGCGAAGCTAGGTTTTTGTGCAATAAAAGTGTTATTTTACACTGCAAAAAAGATCTGAAATAATTATTTTCTATGCCGCATACATTTCAAACATTTTAATAACCATTTCAAAATTCCTATTTGCAACTCCTGAATACACATGCAGTTACAATTCTTACTACACATTTCTCTGCCGTTGATAAAAATTAATTATCTGAATCATTAAATAAATACGACATTTCACCAGCTTTCCCACAACTAGTAAACTCAACTACAGAAAAAAACACTGTTGCTTCGCAACAATTGGGAAAATGGCAGACCAAGCCATTCCCATGTCAATAATATAACATTTCATGCATCAAAGAAATATATTGATATGCACATTGTGATAACCGATTATTTCGATACGTCCCATTATTGAGGTATAGAAGAATCGAATGTCTGTCTCTAGTAAATATTCACTCTAAAATTGTTTCCAGTATCAGAATTTGGAAAAATTACTGCGTTTTTGTAAAATCGTAAGAACGGTATGATTTCCGTACATTTTAAGGAAAAATCGGAAAATTTGGCAAGTCTGCTTTACACATAAAGAATATTTTCTGCAAATTGCTGTCTATAAAAGACACACATATGAACTTTTTCACTATACAATAAAAAAAATTTAAAATTATTTCAAAACTTTACAAACCATATTTTCTGTAATTTTATCGAGGTTCTCTGCATCTAATGATTTTAATCACCAATATAAAAATTTATGAATCCATAATATCCACAACACCACCACAAAACACTAAAATCATCAAAAAATGTACTTCTATAATAGATCATTTTCTGATAATTTACACATCTCTTGGCGAGCGGTACAAAGTGTATAATTCATACAAGATTGTAATATAACTTGTGCTCTTTCTAAGTTCCCTTCCCTTCACAGAAATATGTTAAGCAATGTTAAATAACGCAGGGCGTAAGTAAAGTTTTAATAATTGTGATTTCAGGAAGATGACTGTGTGTCATTTTAAAATGTAGCACTTTTTTTAATAAGTAGTCGTATTTAAATGTATTGTTACTTTTTGTATTTAAGTAATGAATTATATGCCTTTTTCACCAACTGAGTAAACTAAAACGTATTTAATTATTGAGCGAGAAATAGACAGTTGGAATGAAAGGGTGGTCAGTGTGATGAAAGGATGGACAGCATGAAGGAAAGGATGGACAGTGTTGTGCAAGAAATAAAACAGGCAGTGAGCGCCCTCTAGAAGGAATGGCAGGAATTCTTGCAGCAGCAGCAGGTGGAAAGACATGTAGTGGCTGAGGAGGAGCAGAGTTCGATCCCACCGAGCCGGCAAATGTGGACAGCAAGGAGAAGGTAGCAGCGGTCACCGCCAATACAGCCATCTCGGGAGTAGCCCAGCATATTTTCAGTGTGCGTATGCCTCAACCAAAGATGGGTATAGGCATCCTCACAATAAAGCCTGCCCTCTACGATGGACAGAAATCTTGGCACGAATACTGATTTCTAATTATATAATTTCATTAATTTCTTTGGGGTAATTATAAATTGTATTGAAGTCATTAATTGTAAGTAGTAACGGATATAAATTTATTGCGAGATGCTGAGTCGAGAAAATTTTGTTTGTAGTTATTGTAAATAAAATAAGGAAATCATAAATAACTCTTTTGTTAAATTAAGACCTCCATTCCTTAATCAATGTGGTTTAGCTCACCGACCTTTGAGAGAGAGAAATTGTAACATTATGTTTCCGTATTTAGACGTTTTGTTGTGTGTGTCCCCGACTGTAGTAATAATTCTGGATCACGAAATAATATTTGACAAATATAGGACCGTCAAAAAAATCTTCAGAAACAAAAACAAAAGCATCAATGTGACCAAATTAATTTTTTAAACAAAAGCCAATAAGATCCTGCATATACCTAACAAAAAAAAAACTGAATTTTTAAAAATAAAAATTAGTTTTTGTGCTTTTTAAGATATTTTCTTACTTTCCTTTTAAACCTGTGTTATGGAGTTAATTTATATTGTCGTCATACTGGACGTGTTCATCAAGGCCCTTGATGTAAGTCACTAGATGAAACGTATGGGAAACTATTACTTTGATAGTGGCATTCACTGACAGTATGCCTCCCTTTACAGTAATTAACGAAAAAACAATCTTAAATACCCTACTACAGCGATCATAAAACATGCTGTACCAACATTTATACTAATTACTGTGAATTTAAACGCATGTCATTTCCCAAAATTAAAGTAAGCTCTTCAAAATTTTTCTTATTACAAAAATGTAGTATCATAACAAGTCCTTAGACTTCATGAAATTAAAATATTATGTAAATAACCACAAACCTTTGGTGCTGTAATCAAAAATTGGTTAAAAAATCACAACTTTTGTAGAAATTTTGTATCTTAAAACATTCATATGATTTAATATTGAGATTTTAGTTGAAATCTTCCCATGTTTTGGGTTTTATAATTCCATGTGTTAAAATTCCTTAAATAGTATGTTAAGTGAACTATTCAGTCAATATTATCTTCAGAAATATAACATGACAGTGTTCAATGACAGTGGAATACCAACTTAGTCCCAACTTAGAGTGAGCTTGCGTGGATTCAGAAACGACGTCTTTCCACCAAGGAACTGTTGGATACAGCAACATATGCATATTTAGAATATCAGCATTTGGTAAGCCTCCACAATGCTAGTAATGCATGGATAATTATAACTAATTTTGGGAAATTAATAAACAATTAATTTACAGGTGGTTCATGGTAAAGTGAACACCTTTTAAGACACTTCAAAATTTCTTTCACCCAATTTCTAACTTCCAGCTGCTTTTTTTATATAAAACCTTGCAATGTGACCAATAAACACAGTGTATACACTTCACTACTCTCTGAATTTAACATCTAAGGCTGCAATAAGATAAGATGGTTAATGGCTGTTGGGAGGACCTTAAAGAGTGTTCAATTTACCGTGAATAGCATGTAACTCAGACTGCAACCACCAATAACAAAAGCTAAGCTGTGCTGCATATTTAGACGGGTTGTTTAAAAGACATGAAATACGATACAAAATTAATAAATTAACATACACGAAAAGAGTGTATATAACAATACATGCAACATTTAAATGCTAGCTCTATAAATCAAATAATTGTGTGTAATTTTTACAGCCTAAATTAGCTTAAATTAGTATGTCATGGTAATCCTGGCATATTTTCAAAAGAAATATGCAAACTAATTAAATTAAACGAATAATTCACACGCATTGTGCAAATTTGTGAGCAATCAGTAGTGAAAAAATGTTAAAGAAAATCATCGGAAAGCGAAAGAGAGAACCTCTGTCAAATATTGCAGAAAACAAAAATGTTCAAGATTTAATCACTCGAATAATGTATCTGAAGCCCAGTGACTGGAAAAAGCGAAGAAAACAATAGCTAGCTGCTGAAATAGTTTAAATTGAGACAATGCTGGCTCTTAAAAACAGAAAAGAGCAATAAAATGGACACTGATCGTAGGTACGCAGAACGAGCGACGAATCTGAATAGATCTGTGCTGTTTTATAATACAAAGAGATGTAATGTTACAATTTTCTCAAAAGTCAGTTCGGTTAGCTGTTCGTTACAGGACAGAGGTCTTAATTAAATAAGATACTTAATTATAATTTACAAATGTTATCCACAATAACTACAAACATAATTCTCTCAATCTAAATTATCACTATATAGTGACATTACTTAATGTTTACAGTTAACAAATTTTTACAATATAAATTACAATTATCTTAAGAAATTAATGTAATTAAATAATTAAAAAACTGTTCCAAAAGACTACGTATCAAAATATATTCAATTATTTTATAAATTATATATCCATATTTGACAGTTCAAATATTTACAATAAAGACTGCATCACATGTTATTCATTCCCATCTCAGTTAAGTACAAGTCCAACTAGTCCACAGTGTTACAGAGTTCTCGAAGCACCCTGATGAACAGTAGCCTTCAATCGTCGGATTTCACGCCCTCTCATCCATTTACACAACAAACACCTCAACCACAGTCATCTCGCAATCTCCTGTCGTCGTCCGTCCCTCACCGCACATAACTTCATCCCCACATTCAGTCAGATGGCCTTCGCCTATGACCAAAGACTGCAGACAGTCCACTTGAGGTTTGTATTAATAGGGACGTAGGCCACCTCCCAGATATTTTTCTCTAAATTCCACGTTATGCCAAGGTTCCTAGTTCCCAGAATATTCTTGCGCACCCTTTAAATTCATCGACATCTCCAACAGAGGGGAGGAGGAGCTAAGTCACCGCTGTCAATCATTCACCCAGCTGAAGATGCAACAAGGCAGCAAGATGGTCCATCTGGGGGAGAGGAGAATGGAGGTTGGTCTGCGGACGAGGTGTTAGTGGGGTGAATGGACAAGAGAGCATGAAACCAGATGAGTGAAGGCTACTGTGTGCGAGGGCGCTCTAGAGAACTCATAAATGTTAGGAAGGTGCATACAGGATCCTGAAGCAGATAAATGATGTGGTCTACCGGATTTGTCGACAGGGCTCCCATGCAAAACCTAACTTTGTCCACATTAACCGACTGGCGCTGTACAAAGCTCCTGATGTTGGAGAGTCTGTTTGGGATGAACAGACTTAAGGAGAGGGCAATGTTACTCATGGTAGCTGACACCACCCACTAGTTCCTGTTACATGCAGTTTAGTGCAGTGGGAGGGCTGACCCCCCCTTGCCCCTCATAATTCCACCAGGTGTTCAGCTTGCTGCACTGCCTGTCTCCTGGATGGCATCACAGAAACCCCCCCCCCCTTCTCCTCGGGAAGCACGTGGATGAATTGACAGCGGCTCCTGGCTGGCATCACAGCCCCTCCTTTCCCCTGCTGGATATGCCAAAAAATGTAATGAAGGCACAAGAATATTCTGAAAATTAAGACACTAGGCAAAAATAGGGTATTAGCAAAATTTATTGACGGCCTACGACCTTATAAATACTGCCGTGGTGCAGCGGCTAGCAGTCTTTGGCAAAGGTTATCTAGCTGAGTGCAGACACAATGCCATTTGCAGTACACCTGCAGAAGAGTTGTGAACAGACAAGAGGGTATGAAACCTTATGAATGAAAGCTACTGTGCGTGGGAGCACTCGGAAAACTCTAGAACATTGCAGACTGGGAAAACATGCGATTAATCTGAGGTGGGAATGAATGGACATGTAATACAGATTTTATCGTAAATATTGGAACTGACAAATATGGAGACATACTTTATAAAATAATTTAATAGATTTTGACACACTATCTATTGGAACTGATTTTTAATAATTTAATTTCATTGGTTTCTTTGAGGTCATAATAAATTGTATTAATTGAAGTTACTAATTGTAATTGGTAAGTGATATCAATTTATTGTGAGATGTTAGAGTCGAGAGAATTTTATTTGAAGTCAATGTAAATAAAATTAGGAAATTATAATGAACCCTTTTTTAGTTAATTATTACCTCCATCCCTTAACGAACTTGGTTTGACCCACAGAAATTTGACAAAGAAATTGAAACAATTTTACAAATTTTACCGCAATTAAAATAAAAGAACATTTATATTTATTATTGCCACTAGTTATAATATAAAAATAAGCAAAATGTTTAAAATGAAAGTTCCTTTAAAATACAGATATAAATATTCAATCCCGTTAAGTAATTAAAAAATTATAAAATATCATATAAATATACATCTGAAATTCAAATAATGTGTTTAATTCACGCTGTATCTCGAACAATTGTGTGTAAACATGTAATTCCATAGAAACATTGGGCTTGTGATTGCAGTTTAAGCAAACACTTGTAGTACATAAACATTCTGTAAATGATATATATTCAACTACTACATTTTCATGACAAAATATGCAGCCACTAGTGTTGGGATGTAGATGTGACTATTGCATACATTTTGGCAGCCATTATGAGATGAAATCACACAAATTATGTTAAGCCGACATCTATTTACTCATTTTACACAAGCAAAACTGTAAATACAAAATTACCAGCTCTCTCTATCATATAAACATGGCGAAAAAAAAAAAAAAAAAAAAAATTGTAATAGAAGGTATAATTCATGACTCCACCCAAAAGTATAGATAGATATTTTATTTTCCACTACATGTTGGCCTATTTATCAGCTTACACAACAAAACAGTGAACACTACACTTTAAATATTGCCTTGTTGTAACTTAATTGTTAAAATATTAAACCGTGAAACTATTAAGAATTTCTTAATGTACCATCACAATTTCATATAATTTCATACATAAGTTGCAGTATTTTATATTATCAAAATAAAATATTTCAAATGCGCCAACAATCCATTTATTAAAATAGTCGACTGCAAGGTAAACAAATGCTACTCCTAATATAATAAAACAACTGTATATCAATAATATTTTACGCAGACAATGGTGCAGTTATTTAGAAATCGCTGTTATGTTAATATAGGCAACCAACGAGAGGTTAAAAAATGTGTCGTGTAAAAATACCCTCAAGTGTTTATAAACATTTTCACTCGTAATTAAGAGGTGATTTAAAGAATCCTACTTAATTTATACACACAAACATGAAATTCTGAATACACACAATGTTCGTAATATAACATGCAATGGCTTATGTAATTTTACAGGTACAGGTGCGACATTTTCAAATTACACACAGTGTTGTATCTAAAAAGATGACTATCAATTTCTGTGTATGTTCATGATTTTTTTATATTGGCCTCTTACAACAAAAAAATGGAAAATTCGTCCATATGTACAGTTTTTGTTACATATGAATAATATAGGACCACATTGGCATAGTGTTCTGATAACTCATCTGACACCACAGAAATCTGATTTTGATTCCTAGTATGGCCAAACCTGAGTTTTAATGCAGGGAAATGCTGCAAACATTGCCATGTGTTGGTGGATTCTCTTGGAGAAATCCCATTTACCCCTTCTCGCATTCAACCGCTTCTCCATGTTCGTGATCCATTCCTAATCATACTCACATTAAACATGCGCCTACGGATCCCACTACAGGTACACTCCCCATTCCAGGACGCAGACAATACGTGTTCGATTCCGCGCGGGGTCACTCCTGGATTTCACAAGTGCTAAACATGCGGGACGATGACTTTAGTTTTCTCGGGGATCTCACGTTTCTACCACACTTGCATTCCAGCGCTGCTCCATGTCCACCTTAATCACCCTCATCGGTTCTTAAGACCATATGTGTTAAGTCATTCAAAACCTCTCTATATAAAGACTCCTCATTCGATTAATGCAGTGTGGGAATTTAAAGTGGTTACAATAGTTTTAATGGATCAAAATGTAATTTTAGCCAATAATAGTGCCGCAGTCAGTTCAAACTGAGAAATTATGAGCCTAGTTTACAGAATATCATACCAGCACAGTGTAGAGTCTTGGACAAAATCAGTTTAAGGTCTGATATGCAAACTTTTATTTTCTGGATAACCAGTGGACACAAATCAGGAGCGCTTCTGGCTATAACCACAATTAGAAATAAAAATTTACTATATTAAGTGAAAATAGAAAAAAATATCATGTACAAGTTTTACAATGCAAGATTCATTATATATGCCAACAGTATACAGTACAATGCAAAAAAAAAAAAACACACAAAGTAAATAGTAAATATAAACACATCAATTACATACCAACACCACAAATATTATTTCTTCAAATTTCACACAGATTTTAAATTGCTTTTCCAAAACATCAGAATTCTGAAGAAAAAAAATTCTTTGTTTAGGCATAACAAAAAATGTCCCAAAAATGGTTCTTAAAATTAATTAATAAAGACTTTACATTTGCTCCTAAACAATAATTTCTTTATCGTACAACTGGCGTTTTTTTTCACAATATAATTGTGCAGATGGTCACATCAAAATTATGATTCTGACAATTTTGCTCACAAATACATCTTTACGTTAGGCTTTTTGCAAACAAAAGAAATATAATACTGTTAAGTACGAGTTTGTCCATCCAGTTGGACCACAAAACTAATAAATCATCCCAATTTGTTTGTTAAAACCCACACGCGCTAAAAAAATACTTACAATAAGCAAGTAAAAAAATTTCAACAAAATAAACAACCAAATAAAACTTTTCAATCATAAGCATTTCATTTCTTCCCCTTGTATTAATTACGCAAATACTCCACCATCAACCTGTCTTATTTGATCCATTCTTCGGCTGCTTTGCTCCAGTTAGTGCCAGTCACCTCTCATCCCATACTGTGACCCTGTTTCAGGTGGGGATCACGTGTGGATTTTACTTTTCATGAGAAATATTAATCCTCTGTTGCATTACAATGCTCGTGGAAGCACATATTTTAACAAGCAAAGCAGAAAAAATATGTTTATAAATAAATTTGTGGATATGCACATAACTTTTCATTTAGTATTATAATAACAGATATAATTATTAATAAAGATACTTCACTGTAGCCGCAGACATTAAATTTTAAGAGCAGCAAAATGTATACACCATTTATTAGTCACATGGCAACAACTTATATATTTATATTACCAAGTGGTGGCAGCATACAAATTGACTGAAAAGACAAATTAAATAGAGCCTTATAAAGTGCTCACTTCACCATAAATAGTCTATGAACAGTTTATGGTATTTCCTAGAAAAAATTATCTGCAAAGCGAGTAGTATATAGGTAAACTGAGAACCCAATTTTTGCTTTAAAATCCATGATTTTTTGTAGTTTTTCCTTCATTTACCAGCTATTTCCCAATAATTTCAAGCTTTTTTCCCCTTGAATTTTAAGGAAAAAAAGCTCTCAAAACAGTTTAAAAAATTGCTTCAAAAATGCCAAAAAAAATCACTAGAAAATAGTCAGAAATGGCTTTAATAAACCTCCCAAAAAATTTGTTTTCACATATGATTTATTGCCATTTTATCCATCCTGCTTAAATAGTGAACGTCAGATTTCATACAAAAATTAAGCAAAATCAGTCACTTATGCGCAAATCAACCAAATTTTTACCAAAAAATGCAAGCTAAATAAAAGCAAAAAAATTAATAGCATTTATTCCAAAATTATGCAAATTAAGCTAAATTTAAATTAAATATTATGTTGTTATTCTTTATAAATTATATTTGAAACTCAACTAATTTTTTTAAAACTTCTATATGCTCAAGATTTTTACGTATTTCTCGAAGGTCATATTTATCATCAATGATTTCCAAGAGTGTTAATTGTAAGTCTTGTAAATTTTAATGAACTTTGTAAACTAATTCTCTTATTTCATCAGATGCATTATCATCTAATCTAAAGGACGATGACCTCCCTTAAAAATGTTAATCAAACTACACGGAAACAAAGGCATTTTCATTTTATTTATAAACAAAGAAATTTATTAAAACAACTATAACTATACATCTCAAAAATTTGTATAAGTTTTAAAAGATAACTACAGGTCTTAAAATTTTTAAAAGCTCTAAAAGATGCAACTATATAACTATGCATCTTAAACTTTGTTTTAAACTATCAGAATAATTTGTTGAGTCCTCCATTTAATACAATTAATATTTTATATATCTTCAATAATTCTTTCTTTCAAATAATCGTAAGTTACATTAATTTCACTAATTAAAAACATTACAAATTGAGTTTTCTACAACATCTTTCTCAAAATCAACACAAATTTTTATATTTGTTTTTTCCTTTAACTACAGTTATTTTTCTATATAAAAAATCAATAATATACAATGGTCTTGGACCCCAAACTGAATATGCTAGCACCATTGAAGTTTATTACATTCGGTTTATAATAAAGTTCAAGATTTCTACATATAGCATATAGTTTTGTTTTAGAATGTCTAAAATTGTTATAACCAAGAAACACTTTATCACAAAAATTATTGCCAATAGCTATATTCCAATTTTCTTTTGAAAAAATTTCATTTCTTTATTTTTTAACATAAATATTTCTTACATTACAGTGATCAAACACAGAATCGTGCACTTCCTGATCAGTACAATTTTTTCTATTGTTGAAATCCTACAATTACAAAATTGGGCATGTCAAATTGTAAATTAAACTGATATCTTATATCAAAGCTAAAAACAGTTGATCCAGTAAGAACATTTTCTAAAAACTGCCAATAATCAAAACTAATGGGTATTTTAAGGTTTTTGTAATTTTTTTTTCTTTAATTGCAATGGCTGTGTTAGGTTCATATTCAACAATAGGCCACAAAATTTCCAATTTTTAATAACAATTTTGCCTGGATCAGCATAATCTCTATTAAGTGAACCATCTGATTTATTCTTTTGATAAACAAACAATTATTATCAAATGAATTCTGAATAAATGACATTTTATAGCTACGTTTCCAATAAACTTAATTGTTATCATGAATAAAACCAAACACATATCTAAGAGGATAGATTATTCAATTTGGTTTAACACTATGAGCAGCTTTACCTGATAATCAACACAACTTAATTTTAAATAACTTTGTTCACCTGGAGATTTAAAAGTATTCATCACTGTTAACGTTATTCCTGGATTATTAACAGCTTCAAATATATGTCCCAATATGTCCATGTTTTGAGATTTCTACTCTACAAAATTAAAAAGGAAAAAAGTTTGAACAATCATCAATATTATCTGATTTATCATATTTTGCTTAATTTCCTTATTTATCTCTTTTAAGTAAACAAAATTGCCCATAAACATAAGCATTATTTGGAAAAGAAAATCCATCACCAATAGGAATATCAAATTCAATTCTATTATTGTAAACATTTAAATTCCCCCTAGTTTGATCTGTTGGGGGGAAAATTTGTCTATCAAAGCTCTCAATACTATTATAACTAATTTAGAAAAAAAAATTATATATAAATGAAAGAAACATTGGTAGAATGGTACACATTGGTAGAAAGGTAGCAATATAAGTGAAGAAAATAAATATTTAGAAATACATTATTTCCAGTAGCAGCAAAATTTAGATTATCTGCCAACAACATAAGAATCATCATTTGAAAGAAAATTATTCTCTAACTCTCCTAATTTGGAAGAGTAAATGGAAATTGTGCCCATAAAAAAATTCATGCATTCACCATCTGATTCTACTATGAATCTCGTAAAAGAAATTTTAAAAGAATAAATTTTGTTTAAGCACCACATGGATTACAAGGAGATAAAAAAAATTTATATATATATAAAAAAAGAATACATCTGGATGGCTCATGTTAGAAATTTAATTGACAGATTATTAGTTATAAATGGTGAAGAACATTCTGGTAATAACAATTATTACAATGAAAAAGTGGACATAGTGAATATGTTGAGCAATACATTTTCTGAATTTGTTAATAATACTCACAAAGAATTCCATATCTTATAAGAGATTTTAATGTAATTCCACATTCATTTTGGAATTCTGATCATGGAAGAGGTATAATAAAATGGGTTTTAAACAATTTAAATTTACCTGAAATGCATTTGCCAGGCTATAATTATTGTGGTCCATTTACAAAATTAAACGAAAGATTAAAAAAAGGCAACATTGGAATAAATAAGATGAAGCATGTAAATATCACTATATTGCTTATAGAGATCATAAAGATTTAGAATCTAGACATGAAGCTGATACAATTTTACAAAAAGAAGCACAAGAAATTATGTTAGATAAAAATACTCAAATTCTAGAAAAAATTGCTTCTGTGAGCTGTTGTTTCAATGTTTGCAAAACGAAAATTAGGATGGGCATTAAAATTTACTTATTAATAATATTGTTTTCTATATAAATGAACATAACAAATAAAACCTTTGATATATGCATTGATCAATTAAGATATTTGAGTATAGATAATTTTTTAACAAAAGTTCAAATTGATAGAAAAAATATAAAAAAATTGAAAGAAGGAAAAGCTTTCAAATTAACTTTATCAATATCAACAATCAAAAAATCAATAAAAGAAAAAACAGCAAAAGGTTTACATCATGGAGGATTTTTACCAATTTTATTTGCAGATTTATGTGCACTTGAAGTTTTAGATGGTGTAGCTCCTGCAATTAACAATTCTGTTGAACAAACTAGAAAAAATAAAAAAGAATAAATTATAACAACAGAGAGACAAATTAGCAATGTTAAATAAAACAGGACGTGGTTTAGTTGCAAAGAGGGGGAATAAAAAATTTAATTAATTTTGATATTGAAAAATATGTAAAAATATAAAATATTTCAGAAATGTTTATATGATTGATGAATTGTCAAATAGAATACACAAATATGAATATGCTGTGGTTAATTTTGACATTTGAAGAAATACTGGTACACACTGGGTATGCAATTTTAAAGAAAATGATATTTATTATGATTTAATTGGAGGAAATATTCCTATTAATTTAACTAATTTCTTCAACAATAGAAATGTTTATTACAACGCTAATGTAATTCAGAATTTGAATTCAGTTATATGTGGACATTATATTTTATTGTTTTGTATCTTTTTTCAAATGGTATTAAGTTTAATGATATAATTTCTTTATTATTAAATGACAAATCTATTTGGTAAACTGTTAATAAAATTTTCAAATAAAAACTTTCAGACTAATGTTTTTGCTTTAAAGACAGATATAGATCTAAAATACAAAACTATTGCTTCAGATTTTAAAAAAGATGTAGATTCAAAATACATATAAAGTTATTGTTTCTGCTTTACAAGATCAAATTAGTAAAGCTTTTGTTTATAGTACAAACTATCTCTCTCTTCAAAATCGTAGAATTGATAATATGGCTGATCCTGTAGATGGAAAAGGTGCTGTCAAAAGATATTTCGATAAAGAAATAGCCGATAAATTACAAAATTTGAACCAATCAGTTTTGAATTGTGATAAATTTGTTTACTCTAAAGTTGAAAAATGTAATGAAGAAAAATCTCACATTTTACTTGCCTGCAAAACGGAATTAAAAAACTTATATTTTTCACTTAGATAATCTACTTTTCCTTTTCTTTTTTGATGAGTTGTACTGTTTATAAAATAACTACAAAATAATTTACCTCATGATACTCTGCACGTTAATAAGGAAGCTAAAAAATGTATTACAGTAAGCCCTTTGATGTTCAAGAGGTGATATTTTATGTTTTTTATTTTAAAAACCAATTTATCTGAATATGGAGATGGATTTACGACAATAGGAGTAATCGTGAAATATAAATATTAAATAAATTCTTTGTAATATTGAATGGAGAATACATGGTGTTTGAAGTGTAAGAAAGTTACTAAAAATAATATAATAAATAAAAAATACAAAAAATAGACAATGTGTCCAAAAAATAGACAATGTGTTCAGAAAAGTATATGTTCAACATGAAATTCAAATCAATCATTTTTAAAAAATGCAAAATGAAGATAAGAAATTATCAATGAATGATATATAGACCAGTAAAATAAATTTTCCCAGAAGAAAAGTAATTTTGTATGGAATAGATGATTTATGGTAAATTGATCTTGTTAAGATGGATACTGGCAATTTGAAAAGGCGTATCACATATAAATAATGGATACAACTATACTATGACAATTATAAATGATTTTTTTTCAAAATATGCATTTTGTTGCAGCAGCATGAAGAGGTCCTTAGCAAACTGTCATCTACGTTGCTGTATGAAATCGACCTCGGACTTCAAACAAATACAGTATGCCAAGGATTGCATCAAAAGATTGCAACACAACATACCCCCACCACTGAAACTGGAAGGATTAAATCAGTGTCTTTTACGAATTGCCTACCAGTTAATATTAGCATAGTAGCAACACCACCAAACTATATGTATAATGTTTAGTGGAGCACAATACCAACCATAACAATTTGCAATACTGATAAAAGATACAACAGCAAAAAATGTGGCAAATGCTTTAGAATGTAAATTGTTGAAAAGAAAACTGCACAATATATAAAGTGACAAAGGACCCAAATTTTATAATTAAATATTTAATGAACTTGTGCAAAAATATAATATCAATCATTATTCTACACTTAGTTACTTAAAAGCAAGTCTTGTAGAGATATTTAATCGTATAACAAAGAATAAAATTTGGAATAAATTTGCTTTGAACGAATTTAGTTAAAGAAAACAACAATCCAAAACATAGAACTATTGGTATGAAACCAATTGAAAATCGTAAGAAAAATTTAACAAATGTATATTAAACATATATGATTACTGAACCAAAATATAAAGTTGGTGATATTACCCATGTTAGCAAAATTAGTGTATTTTTTATAGGGTTATACTCGTAATTGGGCAACAGAATTATTAACTATTTTTCAAGTTTTAAATTACGATGTACCCACTTACAAAGATATGAATAGAGGAGAAAAGGTAGTTTTTATGAATATGAAACTATGTAACTAACTATCCAGATGAATATTTGGTTAAAATAGTTTTAAACACTTAAGGTAACCAAATTTATGTTAAATGGTTGGGTTTTAATAACTCTCATAACTCTTGTATTAATAAAACAGATGTTTTGTGAATTTAAACATTTTTGCTTAAGGTTTCTGGCAGACATCTTTATATATTATTTTAATGTACTACAATATGATTAACAACATCAGCTATGTCAACATCTATTTAATCTTATAAATTTAGTTGGGTATCTATATACTTTTGTCTTTCTATTTCATCAATAACATATCTATCTTTATGGTTAAACTTGTCAATTCAATAGCAGGAAAATATAAATCTATTCTGTTATTCACTATAGTATATTGTTGTTTATAATATAAATGTTTAACACATATAATAGTGTGGGAGATATATTTAGTTTTATTTTTTCCTTCATAAACATTTATGTTTAAAATAAGATGCATACAAATGTGTTTTACCAATGATTATTGGCTATTCTCGATTTTGCCAAAAGTTGTGTTAATCCTTTTTTATTGATATAAACTGCAGCACCATTATTATATTTAAGAAGTGTTTTATCTTCATTACAAGTATATTTATTTTCCTCTGTGTTTTTATAAACAATTTTATGGTTTACACCAACATGTTTTTAATAGCGGCTTTAGTATCTTTGTATTACAAAATTTCAGCAATATCTGTTCCTGCAAACCAAGACTTATTATTAACATCTAATACAACAGCTATCATTTTATCAATAAAAATGTTATCTAAATCAGATAATGTAGTCGATTTTTTAATATAGTTCTCTAGTTTGTCTAGCGATTCGGACATCTTGTACGTAGGAAAATATGTTAAATATATATATTTTTAAACAAATAAATATAGAATTAAAGAATATAGACCACATTCATTCATAAATATTGTATTAGGTTGCATATTTGAAGGGGGATGATTCGTTCCTCACTATATTTTCAGAAATATTTTTTAGCTTTAAACCAAGTATTATTTTTATGATCAATAATCATAAAATTTGTTTCCTGTTAAATTTTAAATAGTTCCTACCATTCAAAACTATATTTCCCATTGGAAAAAATATTTACCACCTGGAATATCATATAAAACACTAAAACATCATTACTGATCGATACATTTTATCTTCTAACAAAAGAAACCAAATATCTTTAAACCAATTTCTTAAGCAAATATTATTCTTAAAAATTACAAACGGTTTACAGATATTTCTATTGTGCCAGTGACCTTATTTAGCACCTGCAAAACTCCAATAGAGAAACCCATCTCCTCTCCACTCTGCTGGCCTGCTTTTTAAATTTTCTTTTTTCTTTCTTGCTCTCCCTTCTCATATAGTGTAGGTGCCTTACACCATATGAGAAACCCCAGCTATGGGTCTATTATATTACTAGTGTATTATAGAGAGTATTTTGCTCGAGCTAAAAGGTGCACAATTTAGTTTGCATCTACATAAATATGACCATGAGTAATGGTTTTGTAGCACAAATATTGAACGACTTGAGTGATAATTAAAAATGTGGACTCCTTCACATTTTTAAATTATCCTCTCGAATTGAGTCTCTAACCCCAAATCTCGAGTTGTAAGTCGAGCATACTGTCACTGAGCTATGGCGACAAAAGAGCACAGGTTATAAATTTAAAGCATCTTGTGGTGCCTCGCAGAGTGTTCGTTACACCAAGAGTAGATAGCGGCACAGTTACAATAACCTTCTTCCTGTTTGCGGGAAGCTTCCGCTGAAGTTCAGTCGCGGACGACTGTGCAGATAAACTTTTTCCTGTTGCTAGTAGATAGCATGGCAGTCGCAGAAAAAAGATGAGGAAAACACACACACACTTCACAAGACACAGATAGAGTATAAAATCCTTTACCTGGTTTCTTTACTTCACATTATTAATTTTCTGTAGTAAACAAAAGTGATAGAACTGTATTCTTGATTCAAAAGTTTGCACAAATCTCATTTTAAATATCTCATAAGACATGTCTCCACCAACAAAATTTTTATAAATATGTATCAAGTTTGTATCGTCTTGTCTAAATATACACAGAAAATTTGTATTATCTCTCCCCATTGCTTTGGTACTTTCCAATAAATTTGTGCTAAATAAAATACATCTGCATTCTTGTGTCTTCCCATAGTAAAATATTCACGGATGACACCCTTGTTGTCTAAAATAACTGTCACCTATAGCTAGAGAATTATTTTCAGACTGATCTAAGGGAATCATCTCATCATTGTGAAAAAAAGTAACCCACATTTTCTTTAACTTCTTTGCATAACTCATGAAAATAATTTTGTAACTGAATATATTTAGTTGATTTAAACTTTTTGAACATACAATTAATTAAAATTTAGCCATCCCTTCTTATAAATAAAATTGATCATCAAATTGGTTTTTCCACTGTTGCTCGTATTATAATTGATCTTATGTTATCAGGCAATAATTCGTAATTGTTCTTTTTTTAGCATCTCCTACGGAAATTAAAACACTGATGCCCCAATCAAAATAAATTGATTGCATTGATAAGTTTTCACGCAAAATTTGTATCACCTAATATAGAAAACAATACTATAACGACAATTGTAAAATTGAGTGCTGTTATTGATAAAAATTTAGTTATAAGTATTCCCAGATGCCAATACGATATTGAATCATTAAAATAACTTATAAATTCATTTGAACCATTTACAATAATAAAATTTAATTAACATCAGACAATGTTAAAACAGAATATTGATTAAATCTAAGTTTAATATTAAATTTGATGATCGATTATCCGATATGCTTCATTATGAGAGAAATATGACTGTTGAAATATGAAAAGTTGTCATAGGTACTAAACTACATAATTTTAACACATTTAAAACAATAAATGTTAACTGTAATTTGTCATATAGTATGTTCTTTATATATGATGAATCAAATCCTTTAGAAACTGATATAACTGCTAGTATTTCACCAAAAATGATGTTTGGATTTAGAGATTCTATTGTTCATGAGCCTCCGTACCCAATTTTTTTTATTAACAAATTTAGTTACATTGTTTGAGGAATAACGGTTGAAATGGAAACCTTACTTATTTTGGTAGTACTGATATCGACATTGTTTTGGAAACCAAAGAAGTTTAAAATATTACAGGTTTTTAAATCAATAAAATGTATATAGAATAAAATAAATATAAAATTATTTGTTTAATAACCCCATGGTATTGTTATCTATACTATTGTCTTTTTCATTCAAAATCATATGTTTGTCATAGTTAAAATAAATTCCTTAGCCATAAACTTATTCACAATTTTTTTTTTGCTTTCTCTCTATTGTAATCATATTGTTTTTAATAGAAATATTTTTCTTGGTTTTTTTGTACTAATTCCCTCATCGAACTCATGTTCAATTGTACAGCAATTTTGTAATTTGGAGTGAATCGGTTAATTTTTGCAACTTGTTTAAATAAAAAAATTTCGGAACCATAGCTTTCTTGCGCAGTACTTATCCAATTTATACCATTGTAATATTTTCCAAATTTGTCTGTCCATTAACCAAGCATACAATGCTTTTAATAGTATTTTTACCATCATCAATGTAAACAGCGCTATCTGTGTCATAATACACTACTTTATCACGTAATTTATCTAACATTTCCTATAAATATATTCGTGCATTTGATGTAGTATAAGCAGCTATAAATATATTTGTTGCTGGCCTATCTTATACATAATTATCATTGTATTTATATGACACTTCAATTGTTTTGTCATTAATGTAAACAACATTATTTATTTATATTCTATCATCCAATAACAATTCATACCAACAACATGGATCAGTAATATATGCCCTTTGTGTTAAATTTTGTCTTTGTCCAAATTTTCCCCTAAATGAATTTTAAAAAAGTTTTTTCTACAGAACATTTTCCAGGATTTTGTTCAATTTTTTCAATATCTAAATCTATAATTTGTCCTTGTTTAATACCTCTAACATATTCTTCTTTTGATTCGTAATCGTCTACCCAAGGACCAGTTTCTAATTTTATTTTCATAAATGGTTTAATATAATTTCTGAACACGTTGTTTCTTTCTTTATTCGAAATGCCAAACTTCAAGAACTTAAAGTAATTTGTAGCCTTTACAACAGCTTTATTTATTTCTAATGTAGTCCATATTCAATTTATTGCTCTTTCTTCGTCGCTATGTTTACACTCTTTTTTTCTCTAGAACTCATTTTGAACATAAAGTGAACAAAAGTTTATGTTTAATTGGAAGTACTGCATTATATAAATTTTATGGTGGTAAAACTTCACATCTGATCACACCAAACTAATTTCAAGTCATAATTTTTAGGATTAAATATTTTAATAGGATAATATTTTAACAGGATAATAATCTTAAAACATTACTGTTGGGACAAACTATATATATCTATATATCTTAATTTTTTCCCCGAAACTTTTAATTTTGTGGCATTTGTTCTATCTCCAAAAAAAAAAGCATCTCTTGGTTGTAATGGTTCTATTAAATTTTTTAGTTTTTTTTTTCTAAATTATTGATTTTTTTCATTTGCAAGCCCACGTTTCCCTTACTTTGTAACCATTTTGTCTTAAAATTGTTGTTTGTTTGTTTTAGTAAGCAAATCATCCATACTTTCATTGTTACATTTATTTATTGTGTCTGGATAATAACAATCAGGACAACCATGCTAAAAATAACCATGATATTGATATATTAATTTAGTTTTTTTCATCACAACCATCAACTTTTGCTCCACAAATAGTTACTTCACCACCGTTTAAAGAATGTTGAACATTAGGAAATGTATTTAACCATGATAATGATACTTTACTAAACCTTAATTTTTTCTCATCTTTAACTACAGCAATAGCATTTTATATAATAAATTTGTATCTATAAACAGCCATGCAAACACTCACTATAGTTACATATTGGAGGGAAACTATATTAGATATTTCTAGGAAAGATTATCTAGATTTAAATCAGCCATGTCATAAAATATCGACATCCGAATAACAATATTCAGAAAGTTCTTTTTTGAAATCAAAAACATAATTTTCTTTCACATTTTCAGCATGTCATTTTTTTAAACCTTGGCATTGTTCTGGTTTCATTGTATTGACACCATAATATTTTGTAGCTGGTATTTTTTCTATATAATTTTGATTTTATGTCATTGAAAAAGTGTGGAAAACATACTTTTCTAAGCTCTTCCGAACCAAATGTTTTGGGAAATAATACAATTCCTTGAATAAAGTTTATGCTATCAATTATGTTGATAGCAAGATTCTGTATTTCAAGTTACATAATTTTTTTACACTTGATATAATGTTTGAGGTCTTATACTGTTGCTAACACAATATTGAAAAATAAAATATGAATCATAGCCTTTAGAATTATGGGTGATAAATGTAGAACACCTGTATTCATAATATATCATACACTCACAAAACTCATCATTTGTTGTAAAACGTTGTTTGTTACCATTAAAATCATGAACTGCTAAAAAATTCGGCATATGAAAACCAGTATTTTGTGTGGCTTCATAGTCAAAAAAAGTAGTATCTTGCAGTGTAAGAACAATGGAAATATATCTCATCTGAACGACTGTTACAAGTAAATTTAAAATGCCTGCAAAAACCGTCCTTCTAACTTCTCTTTTGCATGTAATAATCATGTTCATCAGTTTTCACAATTTCCTTAAAATTCCTACATTCGGCATTACATTTGTGTTTTTTATTTCTCAAACATATTTTGTTTCATGTTTTACACTTACAGACTACCATACATACATAATCGTGATTAGAAGAACAGTAGTGTCCAAAACAATATTTATTACATTTTTGACAATATAGTCTTATACGATCTTCACTCTCCCAAACTTTTTCGTGTTGTGGCTTTTTGCACAAAGTACATATATTTTTACTATTTTTCTCACACTTATGTTGGTATTTATTATTGTATGGTTTGTCACCATTTTTACGATAATAAATACTACTTAAAACTCCTTCATAATATTAATTACATCCTAATGTTCGTGAAAATTCAAATAATTGTTGTTGGTTTTTTTTTTTACCTGATTGTATAATTGAATTGAAATGTGCAGCTGAAACAACTTTAATTTGAACTTCCCGAAAAATTTTCTGCATATACATATCTACCAAACTTAAACCAATTTCGCAATTTTTCCCCCATTATTTTGCAAAGTTCACAAGCCAATTCTCCTTGTAATTTTCTTCCTTATCTAATATAAATAATATAATTTGTCAATTCTCTATCCAAAATTATATTAGTTTTGTATGTTAAAGCTGTAATTATTGCTCTAGGACCACATAAATTATCATCATTGTTAATTTTATAGAGATAAGCTGGGTGGAAAGAGTGAGTAATGAAGACGTGCTGGAAAGAGTTTATGAGATGAGAAAACTGCTGAAAGTCATAAAAGAAAGGAAGAATAACTGGACGAGACACTCGACACTCAAGACGGGAGTATTTGCTAACAGACGCTATGGAAGGAATAGTTTATGGATAAAGATTAAAAGGAAGGAGAAGAAACAAGTTGATAGATGACATCAAGGGAAGCGGAAGAGTATATAGACCTGAAGAGGTTCGCAGAAGACAGAAGAGCATGGAGAGATACCACGTGAAAACCTGCCTCTGAGCAGAACACGAATAATGATGATGATAATTTTATTAATACATAGTTTTGCTTTTATATCTTTAGTTAAATTGACTATTTTTTCCCCTGTTGCACCACTTTCTCTTGGAACTTTGTAAACATTGTCAAAAGTAGTATCATTTATGTCTACATTTTCATTCAATGTAATTATTTTTTTTAAGTTGATTAAGTCAATTTTCGGAATTTAAATTGATATTTCTTGCCGCTGGAATTGTACGGTGAAAATTCTGATTATTTGCATATATTCTCATTTAATCTCCATGTTTAAAATCTGTCATTTTGTTTTACAGCTTTCACTGTCGCATGAACAGCATTAATTTTTCCTATGGAATTGCACTGTAAATTGTATATGCAAATACTGTATTTTAATTGCCAAATGTTGAAGTCTTCATTTAAATTATGGCTAATATCACAAATTTCGAATGGCTTTTTCTTTTTCACAAACTCATTTAAATTTTTTGTTTTAAAGGAAATATTTGACCTAAATTTTTTCTTCTATAATATCGAGCTTATTTGCAAAGTTTCTTTTTCTTTGTTAATTTTTAATTATTGGTATAAGAGTTGTAATTAAATCAGCTTTTCTTAGATTATACCAATAATTGATTTTTAAATCTCTACCAAAAACTCTAAACTCCCACAATCTCTTTTCTCTCAGATCTATTGTTGAATTGTACGATGCCACATATAATGGTTTTATTTATAAGAATACAAATTTGATAAGACTGCAAAAAAAATAAAGATAATTTTTTACTATTAAAGTTCTTTTTATGACAATATTTCTCATTAAAACATTTTTTACATATTGTTGTAGGTTTGTCATTAGTGTTTTTATAAAGAGAAAATAGTTTTAATGATTTATTCTCATTACACACTTTATCATGTTGAATTTCAATTAGAGTATCTACTATTTTATTATGTGATTTAGTTTTTTTACGCTCTTTGAAATATGCAATACAAACATATTTTCCACATTCAGACAATATTTTCTCATTAAAACATTTTTTACATTTTGTGGTGAGTTTGTCTATAGTTGCATTATGAGGATAAAATGAATCCATACATTTTATCTTTTCACAAACTTTACATGTATTTGTTGGATAATCATCATGTTGAATTTAATTTAGAATATCTACAGCCGTATTGTGTAATTAAGAATTTCTATACTTTTTGAGACATGCTTTAGAAACACATTTTCTACATTCGCATAGAACTCTCTCTTTATTTAACTCATAATTATTTTTGGAATATTTAGAAGAACATGTTTTCCTAATTTTAATATGCTTATCTTTTGTGTGTTTAGGTGTAAGAAAACATTCAATGTTTAATACTTCACCACATTTTTTTTACATTGCTTACATATGTTATTATTTTCTATTTCGTTAGAGAGTGATGATTCCAATTTATTTAGAAGACAAAAATTTATTACAAAAAGAAAAAATATATATATTTTTTCTTTATAAATCAAAATTGAATACTTGCTCAAGAAGTTGAACAATACGTTTGAATTCACTAATCTACAAGATCTCGACAAAAATTAATGGTTTCCTGCTACAGAATTTGAAATTCATGAATCCAAATTTGGTAAAAAATTTAACTGTATTGTAGATGGTACATAAAAAATTTAATTACCAGATTGCTATGTGAACATAATAGATAAAAATATTACACGAGAAAGAAGTTTTGATAGCATATAAAGGCTTAAAAGTAATGAAAAATTGTAAATTTATCCATTATATAGAATTATCTTAAAAATATAAAATTCTATTAATTTGAATCTATTTGCTTAATTTTTATTTAATTTGCTTGATTATGGGTTAAATTCACTTAATTTTAAAATGATTTGCTTGCATTTTTGGTCAAAATTTGGTTGATTTACTGTGCAACTGATTTTGCTTATTTTTTGCACGAAAAAAAGTTCACTATTTGAACAGGATGGCTAAAATGGCTAAAAATTATTTGTGAAAAAACAATGTTTTTGGAGGGATTTTTTTAAAGCCATTTTTAATGATTTTTAGTAATTTTTTTTAGCCATTTTTTAACTATTTTGAGAGCTCTTTGTGCTCGAAATTCAAGGAAAAAGTCTTGAAATTATTCGAAAATAGATGGTAAATTAAGGAAAATCATGAAAAATCATGGATTTTAAGGCAAAAATTGGGTTGTCCTCAGTCTACCCATATACTACTGATGCGAACGTGAACATATGCAAAACATAACATTTATGTGATCTTATGCCCTACATCGAGGGGTTAGTATACGAGAAAATTTATGACTGTTACAGGGAGCCAGAGTGCAAAAATAAACAAGTCCTAACAATGATGGTTAACAAGATATACTTTTAAACTTAGGTCCCAAGAAAGACACTTTGTCGTCAAGTGTGTGTAAAAAAAAAATATTACAAGGAATAAAGGCACGCCAATACATGTACATATATAGGAAGCCCTAGGTCATCATTGAGTGCTATATGTCCTTACAATGTCTTTCAATATTCACAAGTACTCGTAACATATTTTTGTTGCGTACGTACATTTAATAACAAATATTTCCTTAACTTTTTGGGAATGCATGGTATTGCAAAAAATGCAATGTCCCATCATAATTATTATAATTTTTCTTGGAGTCCTCACAAGGCATGCAAGAGGCGAAAGTACTCGCAGCGTACTTTAAACACACACATGCGTGTGCCTGTGTGTATGTCTTTTGTGCCCCAACTGAGGACTTGCAAGTGACCTTACGGCAGGGATGTAAGGACATCTTCCAATCTGAGGACCTCATACGTGTTCTCAGATTGAAAGACCTGTGATTAATTCTCTACGTCGAACCTGGTGTGTAATGATATGAATATTTCAAAATGTTTATGGGTCCTTGGTTTGCACGTGAGAAGTCAAGTTGATAGTTAACAAGTGTATATGCCATGCTTTACACACGGAGTGAATCCCATGCTGCTGTGAATATATCCTGACGACTCGTATACAGCTTAAACACTCTTGTCATACACACTTCACTGCCACTTCAAGCACTGTCTACGCAGGCTACCTTTACACAACTGTAGAAGTCACAGCAATTTCCTAGGATGTATATATGGTGTAACCCATGACTACAAACACATCAGTAAATGTATACTCTGTTATGGCCTGGCACTGGTGTTAAATCCCAGTTAAAGTGACACTTTAAAGTGACACACTAATAACAGGGTAATTCTGGCAATTTTTTTTCAGTACTCTATAGTCCATTCCCCACTGGAAGCAACTTTCTCGGAGCCCTGCTAAATATATACTTGCAGGCCTGTTTTATAATCTTCCGCCAAATGTAAACAAATATTGCCATGCGACTGCCATATAGCATCTGTCAAAATTAATGTTTACATGCCATTGTGTGTGTACGTGTGTTCTTATACTTTCCCTACACCTAAACATAAGAGCGTAAAACAGGTTAGATCGTGGTCAGTGAAGAATAGCTTTTATTTGCCCCACGCCAATATTTTACTGCACGTTAAATTATTTAGTAAGGTTATGCAAGATGTAATTTTGTGGTTCAAGTGAACTTAATTATTTTTTATCAAGTAAATGGATCTTGATAATTGAAACTTGGATATGCAATTCACCATTTAAAAATTCTTTTAAACCTGCCCAAAGGTCTTGAGATGTGGAATCCATTTTTTGGCCAAACTCAGCTAACTGCAGAAGATTTAACAAATTTTTATTGCGGCCATCAAGGCAATGCATCGCTATTTCCATCTGAGAATATTCATTTCGTCAATCTTCATTCTGAATATTAAAACTGGAAATACCTAAAGGAAGACTTACCTATTTAAATTATGCATACATTTAAATCAAACATAAGAAATTAAATCACAAAAAAAATGGTGCCCAGCATAGCAGACAGTGAATAGTTACTCGAAAAAACAAAACTTACAATGAATCAGTTATTTTTGCATGCATATTTAAAAGGCAAGTAATTTTTGACAATTTGTCTCCATAGACAAAGAGGAATGATGCCAAGTTTATAAATAACACTTTCATTTCATTACATTATATATTATTTTAACAAGATTGTTTAGTGGCTGGGATAAAATTGAATGATGCATCCCTGGCAAATAGCAAGATTGGCAATGTGAAAGAAAGAGCTAATGAAAAAAACAAACTTACTCAAGCATCAGCCTTATCAGTAGCAAATAGAAGTTGTGTAAAACTTGAGTCATTGTTGGAGGAAATTAAACAGTTTGTACAATCACCTGCGTTACATCATAACCTAGAAATTTACCACCAGTCACTTCAAACTTAGCACAAAATAACTTTTGAATGATCCCACGATGGTGTTCATTCACCTTAAAGACAGTAAGGGCAAATGAGGCTGCTTTGCCAAATAAGATTAAGGCACCTAACACGCAATTACAGGTAGAATTTCAAAATAGCTAATGTGCATAGCAGAAAGAATTGCAATCAGTCAGATGCGAATTTCAACACCAGTCATCTTCATTTCGTGAAAGAAATGTTTTTCATGTAATTAATGTAGAACCTCAAATTCTGCGGGTTTTTTTCATTGGCTGGAAATATTCTCTCTCATTCCTGGAAAATGGAATAATAGAAAAAATGTCTAGCGACCTACTTTGGCAATGCTTTCGGTGACTTGCAATGTTTTGTTACCCACTACCTTTCCAATATTGGCCAGCACTCAAAACTTAAAAGCCTGCTTGACGAAGCAATTTTTTCTTTGAATAGAGACAAGGCCATTTTATTAAAATGTGAGAAACGAGAATATTCTGCAAGCATGACGCCTAGAATCCTGGGAGTGATAGGGCCACACTAACACGTGCACATGTAATGTCTCAATGGCTCTATACTCAGGACTCTGAACTGGCCAACAGTATTTTCATCAAGTGTGTTTCACTGTCTGAATTTAAGCAGTGACCCTATAATTTTGCTAGCGCAAAGTCAGTAAGAAAGTTCAATATATGTTGAAAACAGTTTCGCTCGTGTCTGGTAAATATGTTTTTAGTTACAACATTCAAATAAATCAATTGTGATACCTAAACGGTCTAAGGCTGAGCACAAACACTCAATAAGAAATGATCTAACTCAATTTAACACTTTTAATTAATCAAGCACTGAAATGGTTACATTTTTAATTTTATTTAATTTTAAGAACAGAATCATAGAATTATGGTATCTGATGCACAGTACTTGCACAATAATGTTGTAAAAATAGACCGAGTTTTACATTTTGTAATTAAGTTAAATAAGACAGAAAAATATTGGCCAATAAATGTTTCATTTCAGTAGGAAAATGTGTCAAATATTATCACTTCAGAATATGATGAACATTACTGATAATTTTGTCAAAATAAAATCTTTGAAAATTTATTTTTAAAAAATATTTCTAATAAACTTTCGTTAGTAAATGATATAATAAATAGTATAAAAATTACATAATAGAAACAAATAGGCTTATTAAATTATTTCTCTCAGGTTTGCAGCTAGACACTTAGGTTTTAGGTATGACGACTCATTGCAAACAGTAAAGCAAATAGAGAAAAATTATAATTTTTGTAATTATCATCGAACCTTCATTGCATTCCAATTGCTGTTGATATTGGGAGTACATATACTCACAGCTAATAAGCTTAAAAATGTTTTAAATTTACAAAAATTTTAGCTCTCGAGAAATTTCAAATAACCTTTAATTAAATCTGATGTAATGCAAAAAATGCTCTTACACTGGCGTCTTTCTTTGTGGATTGTTTTTTCTTCCCCAAATAATTTTTAATAATATGCTGAAGGAAAAACCATTATTCAACTGCGTGGCTTTTCTGGACAATTCTGAATGAGGCTATGCTGCAGCTGTTTACATGCACATCATCTCATTCAGCAATGTTCCGGCCACCATTCTCATTTTCCAAGTCGAAAGTAGGTCCAGTGAAGCATGTATCCTCACCTCGGTTGTAACTGAGTTAGCTGGTGCAGTGGTACACCATAGGACTCATGTTCAATTCCCTGTCCGGTTATCCTGATTTGTTTATCGGTGTTTTCGTAAGCACTCCAGGCGAAGGTAGAGATGGCTCCTTAAGCCAGTCCTACATGATGCCCGTTTCCGTAGCAGTTTTCATACCCATTTTCTGCTAGCGTTTCTGCTCCCGTGTAGGTTAGACACCAGCCCCCTCCGGAGGGGTCTGGCTTTGGGTATAACAGTTTTAGTACCCATGGACATGCCTGACATGGTAATAGAAGTGTTTTAAATTTCTTTTATACCCACTTAGCTGCGACAGACAAGATGGTGGATGCCCGAAAAGCAACCTTGAGGCGTATATATCAGTTTACGAAAAAAATTACAGGTTCTGTAAAACATGCATATGTACCAAATGAAACTTAATGAACGCGTAAATAACAGGAAACATTTCCATTAACTTCCGTGGTTATAAAAAAACAATAAAAACAACTTTGAAAATACGTGATAACTATGGACTTATATTGTATTGTGATGCCCGAGCGGTCTAGGACTGAGCACAAACACTCAATAAAGAAAGTATTTAAGTCAATTAAACACTTTTAATTAAATCAAGCACTGAAACTGTTACACTTATCATTATACATCTACTTACTTGGCGATGTGGCGGAAGACATTGCAATTGTTAATATAAAACAATCTAATAACAGTAATAGAAGCCAATTCATTCTATAGCCACGGTGATGTAGGAGAGTGGAGTCTCAGCGCAATTCAGGCAAGTCGTCCCAAGTGGTGATGTGCTGTCTCTGACGACCTCTACTGAAGTCTTCTGTCTTCAGGCTGTGCATGGCATAATAAAGCAACACGAGTGTAGTGGGGAACAGTCTCCCTCCACCAAGAGGTAGCACATGAGCAGTCTCTCACCAATGAGAAGTCAGGGTGAGAAGAGTCGTCCACCAATGAGAGAGCAAGGTTAGGGCGTCAACCAATTAACTGGAACTTTGCACACGTCCCCAAAGTGTGGTATCGAAATCATGTGACGGGAAAATAGCACGTGATTCTAGGAGTCATTAGATGAAAATATTTTGAAAAACAGAACGTATTTCCTGTCAAAAGTGGTTAGCAATCGCAGTCACACGGTGCTGAAATCACCGCAGGCAGTATTAGAGCGGATACAGCTTCCTGTTGCATACACCGCAGAACCTGATAAGTTGCGAAATTACTTCATTAAAATGTTATCTCTCTGAACTGGAAAACTTGCGGAGTGCCCGGGACAAAAAAAAAAGAGAGAGAGAGAAAGAGAGAGAGAGTGTGCGTGCGTGTGTGTGTGTGTATATATATATATATATATATATATATATATATATATATATATATATATATATATATATATATATATATATATATATATATATGTGGATTTGAAAGTAATGACCTACAAGTGTTCATAAAACCTAAAGTAATTTTTTTGGAATATTCATTAGTAAAATTCTCTTTTACCTGCTGGCTCTTGTTTTCGAACAGGTGTTTCGTTTTAACTCATTTCTTTTGTGTGTTTTTTCTTCTTGCAATTTGTATCGTTGGTAATTTTTTGGATTTTTATAGCTCGTAAAATTGTGAGATTGAAGTAAAAGTTGCAGTCGTTAATCCAAAATTCCATTGTTATTTTTCAAATAGAATGGATTAAGTTAAAAACCATTTTTAAGTTTTTTTCATGCTTACAATTTTAAAAAAATATGGAGAGGGGAAACTAAATTGCTAATATTCTTGTTTCATAAGCTGGCAATACTGTTGCATTTCTTGGTTGTGAAATATCGGAAAACATAAGATTAAAATAAACATCCATTTTATAAAAACCGTTTCCCCATAAATTCTCACTTGTATTTAAGAACTGTAAGTAAAATATCAGCTGGAATGTATAATACCAGTCTACAAGAGGACAAAATGTAATTTTGGGTGTACTAACAAAGGTGGAAAAAACATCTGCTTATTTCTTACAAGCTCCCTACCCGATTACTAAAGGAGTACATACAACCTTGCGCACATCTACTTGCTAGCAAATGTGAGTAAATATAGTGGACGATACGATAATGCCACTATCAAACATGTTTTGTTGCATATGTAAGAATAACATCACGTGCAACTCTTACAAATATTTCATTATCTTAAAATTCATAATTTTATCATACAAGTCATACCAACATAATGGAACCACTGGCATATAGAAAAAATTAATTAATCTCATTACTGATCAATTTATGCTAATATAGCATCAAAGTTAAGTAGCCCCTGTGAATATACATTCAAAGCTCAAGAGACTAAAAACAGAGAATACTTAAACGTTCTTTTGCGTGTTTAATTTCTTATTATTGATGCTATTTCCTGGAATATTCTTCTTGCATATTGGAATCATTTTTCATGAACATGTTTTTCCTTTTTGCAGCCTCCATTTGGCCCCTCAAATATTTAAACTGCCCACAAAATTTTGAGATACGAAAATGTTGATTCACAGTGCTTCACTCTGATTCTACAGCACCTTTCATCAAACATTTGTTATAAAGAAAGAAATGTATTTCATATCTAATAAAATCTCATCCATTCGGCTACAAGGTGATGTCTTCGCAAATAACGAGACAACACTAATTTTTGTTAGTAAAGTCACAGCTTATATAATCAAATTTCCTTAGAGTGTACTATACTGTATTAAAAAAGGTGAACGAGAAAATTCTGTCTTATTTAAAAGCAGCGTTTGTTACAAATATTTAGAGAAATGGTTAAGTGTTTCGAAGCTCTTCAGCCATATTAAGTTCATTTATTTTCACATACATGCACAGAGGCATGCATGCACAGGTGCACACGTGTGCATACACATACACAGAACACAAGATTTAAGGTTCAAATAATACAATAAAGGCTGTTGATACATTCGTATTACGGTTATGTTTTCGACAAGGTGTTTTCAGTTGACCACTGCTACACGAGTTTTCCTAGATATTCTTTTAACTTGACATATAAACAACCAGAAATAGCATAATAAAAATTTACATGCATATTTTTAATAACATAGGAATTAAATATATTTAATAAATTTAATATATGAAATACAATGCATGCATATATGATGCAAAACAATAACACTTAGGCGTATAAAAATTGTCAAACAAATTGTTTTTAGTAGCTAATTATGTAGATTTGATTTTTACTTACGTTTGTGTTTGTCCAACTTAAAATACTCTAACACTGTTTTAGTTCAACAGGTAAGCAAGAAATTAAAGACATCATTAAAAAAAATTACAAACCTCGAAGCTAAATAGAGCGCCTTGATCGTCATGAGCATCACATTTAGAAGACACAAGATAAACAAATGGAGTCCATAAACTTGAATTTGTGTCAGATGCACACTGTCTACATTTAAACGAAAAAAATTAATTTTCAGAAGACTACGAATGTAACATGTGCATCATAACTCCCGACTTTTTCACATACTGTTTCAACAGTAAATGTACTCTCTTCAAGTGAAAAAGGCACATTTGCCATCTTAACACCATTTTATTCCCAAGAATCTGTAGAACAGCCAATAATTAGTGATTATAGAGAAAATGTGATCAGTGATTTGGGAAAAATGTGTAACTCGCATGAAATTTCAAAGACCTGGAGCTAAAGGATATAGTGTAACATTTTAAAGGCAACACACAAATAAAATTTGAAATCCATGAACCTTGTTTTCAGTCAAGCGAGTACAAAGCTCATTCACCCAAAAAGAATGCACTTGGACAAGTCCCCCAAAATGATATGTGCATCATAAATCCTGACCTTAAAACAAGTTTAACTTCAACAGGATATGAACAGCTAGCAGCATGCTTCTTCTACCAGATACTGTTGCTTCTTCAGAAATTTTTACAACCAACATTTTATAAAAATTTAAAGAGGACGACATATTCCGAGCAATTGTGGGTGATGAAATTATTGTCTAATTTAGCATGCACCTGTACAAACTTTACCACGAAAAGCAGCAACATTGTCTCGTAGCAAATCGCTTGAGAGAGCTAGCCAGAATCATGGTATGTGCTAGGACACACAATCTCATAGTTACCAAATAAAGTAATCTTTTCAAGACATTTCAGTATAGACATTTGAGGGATTTGGTATGAAATGTAGCAGGATAAAACCGCAAAACAAATCTCTTCAAAGTACCATCCTTAGCACTCTAACTTGGAATGAGTATAAAAGGGTGTGCTACAATTTTAAATGACAGGTACATGGAAGACGACAAACAAAAGCATTGAGTTGCAGAGGTTGATCAACACGAACACAAACCACACACATGTATGCGCAAGCACGCAAAATTAAATGGACAGATGAAATACCCAACAAAGTACACCGAATGCTAGTACACCGAATGCTTCATCAATCAAAGTGGAATAAGCCAAGGAGGATTGCAATAGCAGAATATATAATGACTTTAAACAGGTACCTTCTACAACGAGATCAAATCCTTTCTCCACAAATAAATAACTTACCTTCGCTGGAAAAGTTTACAGATCTCACCGAGATAAAACTGCAGGATGCTGAAACTTAAATCGCAACAGAGTACGTGAAATCCAGTACATGCATTTGCACTATTACACAGAGACATCGCCTTCAGAGACAAATTCTGAAGCTTGTGAATCTTTGACAACCAGCAAAAAAGATGTTACTAAAGTCCCTGAAACTTGTAGAAATAAGGGGTAAAAAAGGAAGGAAGGTACTTGTCATTCTAACTCAAGAACTTCAGAACAGTATCAAATCGATCATTGAAAAAATTAAATTATTTAACATTGACAATGGTAAAGAATATAATTTCCCTTCTGTGAGCCATGGCAGTGGTCACTACAGGGCCGATATCTTAAAAAAGTTCTCAGACAGATGTGGTGCAAAGCATCCACAGTATTTGACAACATGTCTACACAAACATGTTGCTATTTTGACTCAGCTCTTGAACTTGAAGCATGAACGATGCATTGGCGAGATTCATGGGCCATGACGTCTGCGTCCATCACAATTATTATTGGCTCTCGGAGCAAACGATGAACCTAGCAGAGATTGGAAAATTTCTAATTGCTGCAATTAAGGGGCATTTAGGAAGCCTAAAGATTAAGAATTTGGATGAAATTGAAGTAAATAAAGAAGTGTCCGACAAAGACAAAGACATTCGTGAAGATGCAGAAAGTTCTGGAAACACAAAAGAAATACGAAAACAAAGTGATGACGGGAAATCACACAGATAAATTGTGTCGGTGACATCGAAACAGAAAAGGCAAGCAGCAATTAGACAGGGAGTCACAACTTTGCAAAGTCAGACAGTATTTTAAAGTTTGGATACATTTGAAAACGGTTCCAGGAAAACAGGAAATAGAACATTTCACATCCCAGCACCCTTCTGAGGTTCCATATCAGATCTGGAAAGTAGTACAGTACTGCATACACAACTCTCTAAAGAAAAAAGCTCTATAATTGGTTGTGTCAATACTGACATGTATGCAAGTGCTTTGGTACTTTAGAGAAAAATATTTTCTCTTTACAATTTTTTTTGTCTTCTGTGTAATGCAAAGTGGTAAACAATATTTTTAAATAGTGAAAATTATTTATGTTTGTATGCTAATTTTCTAGTTGATCATGCTTTGCTATCAGTGCAGATTTTCTCATGTAAACTAAAAATGTTAAATGTACTTAAGTTTTCTGTAAGTGATCGTTGTGTTTAACATTTGTAACTCTCATTTCGTTGTAAGATATAATTTTCTATTGGTACTTATGAAAAAAGAGCTCCATTGTATTAGTTGCAAAGGCATGCATATATAATGACTGAAATTAACTTTTATATAGTTGTAACAAGAATTATCGACTTTTTCATGATGCTGCTGCTGTGATTAAATTGTTTAAATTTTCCTATTCATCTGTTATAGTATTTAATTTATACTTTTCAATCAATTTTCATTCCACTAACTCCGTTATTGATAAAAATAATAGTGTCGATGCACTTAAAAACGTTTATTTGAAATCTTGACTTTCTGTGTAAGCTTACTTCAAATGTGACATGTTAATGAAAGAAAATAGTTGAAAAAATTATAAAATTTGATAGCTTTTTTAATTTTTTAATTTATTTATTTATTTATTCTTATACCTGCTGCTACAAAGCAAGATTCAACTTTTAAAAAATATTATTCTTGTTGCTTTGTTATCATGAGAATTTTTTGTATATTACTTTAGTTTATGAAATTGTTTTGTAAAACGTATCTGAAAGCTACAGTTACAAAGTCGGCCAATGGAACTGAACACGATTAATATTAAAATATTTAAATACAAGTTAAGATTTTTTTGTATTTGGAGTGACTTCTACTACCAAATATAAATGGTCAAAATGAACAGCGATATTTTAAATAAATATAATTTTGATTTGCGGTACTACAAATATTTATTTCTAAAGTTCATAAGAATTATTTTTTACTATTTTGTAACGACTTTTTCAGCAAATATCACTGTGATCATTATCATCATCTGTGCTTGTTAATCTACTTAAGGTAGTTAACATAAATTTTTAGGTGAACTTATAAAGTAATTCTGTAAACTTTTCTGTGCCAACATTATTGTGACAATCGTGTGAGGAAAAAACTCATAAATGACAAACATTTTCATTAATTAATTATAATAAAAATTACTCAAATATTGTGTCTACCAAATATATATAAATAACTATGATAATGCCCTCCAATGACCTGTATAGAACTAGTGTTTTAGCAAAACTCAAATGTAAAGTCTAAGTGCGAATATTCGAAAATTCTAATATTTTCAAATAATAAATTATTCGTATTCGATAAACGAATACCAGATATTGAACTTTCAAAGCATTCCTGCAATTTTTAACTCTGACTTTTAACGAACTGTGTATACTCTGCTGTGTGTTTACAAGCCTCACAAAATTTTTTAACACTACAGTTAATCGTAACTAGTGCTGAGCAGATACCGATACCCAATGTCAAATATCGGCCTATATTAGTAATATCAGCACGCTCCAACCAATTTTATTTTTAGCCAATATTGAGACCGGATATTTTCTGTTAAACCAGAGGATGATATGGTGGCACTTTGGAGTTAAGAAGGTCTCAACTGCTGCGATTTTTAGCCAGCAGTTGTCGTTCTCATTTCAAGTATGGCAAAGGGCAGAAAAGACATGCCTCCCTGCTATGAGATAATCATCTACAGGAAGAGGAAAGAGAGAGGGATGCAGGCGCCACACTTCCCTTACCCTTGTCATATCAGTATTTAAAATCTTTTAAAAGCAATGATTCCGACATTCATAACCTGGGAACTAGCAGTGCTTCAATTTTACTCTCGGTAAAATAAGGGAGTGCTGAATTTAAAAACAATTTATATTAATAATTTTTAATTTTCTGAATATGAACAAAGTTTAATTATGCTGAGAACTGTGATGCATGACCTTGTAGATTTAATATTTTAAAGTTTATTTGTTCAGAACATGCTTAAATTTCCCTGGCCTAAATTCAAAAATAAATTACTAAAGTATATTTTGAGTGCTGCTTTTAATCTCTCATTTCGAAGAATTAATGTGAAATTAATTTTCCTAATGTTTTGTATGTTTACTTAAAGCATCTAATAGTACAACACTAACACAGATATTCATCTCAGTCCATTACTCATATGTCCATTGCATCTGCATCGGATATTGGTTGTATCGGCAGGAAATATAGGTTCGTACCGGTATTGGTAAAAACCTGTATCGGCTCGGCACTAATCGTAACCAAAATTTATTTTTGCATATAAAAAGAGTTGTCATAACAATTTTCAGGCACGACGACTCTTTAGAATGGTGGAGGAGTCACAGCAAACAATTCCCTCAATAGGTAGTAATGTAGTCACAGTTCGCCGAGAAGCCCTTCTCGCTGCTCATGTCAAGCAGTTGATTTTTTTTACATGAAAATTTAAAACAACTCAAAATATTTTGTTCAACACAACCTTCAGCAAATATTTATTTACTAGTGGTATCTCATGTAGTGCACTTACTGCAAAAACAATTTTTTTACATGTAGGCCTACCATCAATTTATAACATCCATACCAAAAACCATTTAAGATTTCTTGATTCTTGTGTAATATGTACCAGTAAAAAGTAATATATTTTCTCTCTCTTTCACAAAAACATCGGCAAAGAACTAAAAATTACTTTTAAAATAATTTTTTTGTTACACATATCAGCAAATGGCTGAATATTTATCATTAGTGCATTCTGCAGTCATAGTGCAAAGGGATTATTTTTTTACACGTGTTAACAAAGAACAGATTATTTATATGTTGTGCCTTATATTGTAACTACTAATGTAAAGTATTTTTTTGTACTTTAAGAAATGTGAGCTAAGAACTAAACTTTATCACCTGTACCATCTGTAGCATAAAAGCATATTTTTGTTTCCCATAAACATCAACATAAAAGAAGAAATCATTTTGTTGTCAGTATTGGTAGAAAGTAACACATTATGTTGTTTTAAAGACTCTAGAGGGTTTTCATGTAAATAAAATAACTTTTGGTGCATTTATTTATGAATTAAAAGTAGGTTTTTGTTTCTGTTTATGATAGATTATGCAAGCTTTGACATTTGAAAAATAAAAAGCAGTATTCAAAAAATATTCCAAAATTATTCTAAAAAATAAGTTTTCATTAGAATACGATACGAAACACTAAATCCAGTATTTGCACACCCCTAATATAAAGATTTTTTTTTATAAGTTAAGATTTCCTCAGCATCATTAGATATAAATTTTGCTGGTGTGTGGGTGAAGCAACAGAGTTTTTAACTGAAAAACAATTGATACTTTGCATTCTGTTGCAGTAAATATCTTAGTATTTGATGATAACTTACTTCAGCACAAACTTAAACTGTATAAAAGGTAATAAATATACACATTCAAAATATATTAGATTAAGAAAACTCTTCAGCAACAATATCCAAGAAATACTTAAGAAATACACTGCTGCTCCCTCAGCCAAGGCTGCCCGAGAATTATTTCCTAGCATGTCGGAGACAACGGTGAACCAGGTCTCCTGGCTTAGATGGCCCACATTCATTTCTAATTTGGTTTTTCCTTGAGAGTGTAGAATGCGGTTTGACTGGTCCATCTGTATTTCTAAGGGTTGGGGTCGAAGTCCCGCCCTTTGGGAGACTGTCAGTAGGTCGGCCCTTAAGAAATTTCCGGTAGCCCCGGATTAGATCAGGACCTGTCTGAGAATGCGGTTTATTTCTACCTGTATGCCAGGTGACTGATAGCTCAGGGTGTACTAATTGCATGATGGTAAGGGGGGTGCAAGAATAATATTTGTTCCCTTGGCGGTTAACACGCATCCCGCTGTCTCGTGACATGATGGCTCGAGGTCAGGGAAAGGAGCTGCAGGCTCCCCAGGTGGGTTGCGCTGGGCAGTCCTGGTTAAAATGCTGCTCCGGGCAATACCAACAACAAGTAACGGGGCAGCAGGGTGTGAAAATGTCACGTTGCGCCCTGCAGACGGTCTGGGGAAGGGGGACAGGCCGTTGGCCTTGGCGCGTGACATCTGTTCCTTTCCGGGAAGGAGGCCCTCATTCATCTTCAGCTCCCTCGTTCTGTCTGCAAGCTCCTTGACCATCTGAAGCCAGGGCGCGACTAATAAGTTGAGAAAGAGAGCAGGAGGGTGTGGGTGATACACCTGACAAGCTGCCCTTCAGTCTGGTCAGGGTATACCCGTTTATGGAGGCGCTCTTTTCGCCTTATAAACAGCTCTACCTCCTTGTCGTGTCTTTGCACTCTGGAGTGTAGGTCTGTTATAAGATCGCTAAGGATCTAGTCGTGGCAAAAATGTGATGCCGGCTGGTCTTTGAATTGTGGCCAACCTTCCACAAATTCACAGTATTTTTTCCAATATTTTCTGGCAGGCCCTTTGAGCTGATGGTGAGCTCTGCTCACCCATTGCTTGTACGGGATAAGCTCCCGTTCGCACTGAGCCAGGAATTTTTTCCGGTATTCATATGGTTTACCGTTGAATTCTGACAGTGTTAGATCACAGGGGAGCCCTGGACTTACCGGGCTGTGCCTGTGGGTTGGATTGCATGGCTTATATGCCTGCTCCCTTCGGCAGACATCCTATTGGTAGACCTGGCCAGGGTTTCAGACTCGTTCAAAAGTCCAACCTATGCAGGCATGGTGGAATTCCCGGTGGCATAGTAAGCAGCATACTATAAACCTGCCTTTGCCCTCACACTGGGGTCATTGGCATACTTGCGTGTTTTCCTGTCTAAACTCCTAGCAACGGTATTCTAACCCGTCTGTGTAATGAAATGCACCTTCCCATCCAATGCATGCATAATAGTACTCCCTATAACAGTAGCTACACTGGATAAAATTCAGGCCGGTGCCTGAGCAGGTTGGTACGGGGCAAGGGGAATGGCATTGCTGACCCCGGCACCACGGGGTGTTTTTCACAACTCTCCAAATTCGTAAACAGGCTCCTCTGCAAGGAGTCGTCGGAGGCGGGGGAGGGGTGACTAGCGTGGTCCCAGCTCCCAAGACTGAGCTACTTGGAGCTGTATGCCCCACGTTCGGCAACAATTGACGCGTGCCCTTACCTCGGCGGGTAAGTGGTTAAAATGCTGACTGCCCTCTCTGGATATAAAGTAAGCCTGCCACGGCGTGTTTGGCTAGTAATATTGGCCCAACGGGTTATGGGGGGTTTGGATTTCATGGGAAGTCACTTAGTGACAGGGTATCATTTTAAACGAGAGGAGTCTAACACCGGAGTGAGGCGGAATGAGAGTTTCCGACGAGGGAGTTTTACCTTCCTCACAACTAGGGTTGCCAATAATAGGAATGCCAGTTGTCCCTGGGGTAGATGAGGTGGAGATGCAGTTTAAGTGATTATGCAGGTGGAGGTGGAAAGCCTGGCTAGAGGAATTCGGGCTACTTGAATGGGATGAGTTGGTTGACATGTGGGAATGTAATTAGTGTCAGGAGATGCCGCACGTGATTCAGGAACTGCCTTTGGTGGGAGTTGAACACGTACCGCTTCCCCGACACTAATTTGATTATGCAGAAACTCTGTAGTTCCACATCTGGCGGGTGACAAAACCATATAAGGCTTCCGGATGACAACTTTATTATACTAGCAGTGGTAAGGGCCTGATCGGAGATTGTTTTAGCGAGGGCAGTACTGGCTACTGGGGCTGACAATTTGGACTAAGCAAACTGGTCTCCCTCTGGGTTATACTCCGGCCAGCAGACACTTGGGTATTTATACAAGGAGATCCAATGATCTAGGGGAATAAATGGGGATATTGGTTGTGGACCTGCTTCAGATGTCGGAGTCTGAGGTTCGACTGTACCTGTGTCCTTATAAACGGGGTTGGCTATGACAGCCATCTCTAGAGCACTGCATTGCCGACGTCGACACTGGACTCCACCTTTCTTATTATGCACTGGTCCAGTCCCATGACCTCCTCACAAACTTGCAGTCCTGGGGGTGTGGCTTATGCAGACACACCCAAAGCCCTGACGTGTAAAAAGAGCGGTTGGGTATTGGGACGTCACTGAAGGTAAGTACGGATCCACCGGAAACCCATGAGCTCAGCACATCATTTGCAGACTAAGGCTTTCTGCAAAATCCGGCCACTGTAGAGTTTGGCGTACCACACATCTAGTCTCCAGAGGGAATTACAGTAACTGATACAAGTTTACTAAAACACTAATAACTAAATCTATTAATGAATTGGGATCTATTATAAAAAAAATAATGGTAGTCTGAAAATACGTTTGATGTAAATTGTATTACGTGAATATGAAAAGGGAATTCCCGGCTAATTAATTACAAAAGAAAATAACTAACTAGCTAAACTGGTATGACAATTAGCTAACGTACTCAACACAGGTGCAGGCCAGCCTGGAAATTAAAAATAAAATAATTAATGCAAAAATTTTAAAGTACGCTATTCACAGCGTGATCTGAGTTACTATCATTTCTCCAGACGGTAACTAAGACGCAACAACCTGCTACAGCAGAGTCCGGGAAGTTGACTAGGATAAAGAGTGCAAGGTGCAGGAGTAGGGTTACGACTTGCATGGATGCTGCCCTCACGGTCAGTGGGTGTAGTAGTGGACGAGCCTTACACAAGCTGCAACATGGTGCAGCCTTCACAGTCTGCGGAGGAGAGTGAAGTCTTCTTGCAGGCTTCTGGGTGCTGCAGCCATTTCTCAGGCTGAGGTGAGGAGAAAATCTTTTGCAAACCAGGGAGAGCTCACAAACCTACTCGGCCAGCGAGCCCCACATCTCTGCTGGAGCATGGTTCCGGACTTGCTTATATACGAAAAATCTTCAGACGAGTGGTCTTGTGGGGGTGCTGGGGGTAGCATAGCCTTCTAACACAGAGATAGGTTATCAGGGGTTGCGGGAGCACCGCTCATTTCTTATGTCCTTGCTTGGAGGCGACTGCAAATGTAAACCTCTTCCGGCAGCTGGCGGGCTGTGACATCACAAGGTTAAGGGGGTGCTGCCATCTCTTAGGTCTGCGGGAATTTCTTCCGCAGCTAATATTGGAGTAGTGGATTATCAAAAATATTTAATTTATTCATGGGGTGGCACTTGCATGCAGGATTTCAGATGGGCTGTAGATTTCATAATTAAGCATGTCAATTACTGTTACGTAGTCTGCTGTCCAGCGCATGGAGTCTCCTTGCAAGATACGTGAAATTACATTTGGCACTGTTAATGACTTTCCCTGAGTTCAGGTCAATGGTAGATAAGGCGAAGTCACCCGCAGAGCGTGTATCTGTGCTGCACACCATGTTGGCATGCGTCAAAACAAAATATAGTTTAGGAAAATCATAAAAGTAGACCTACCTTTATAAGAGACAATTTTTTTTAAATAATGGATAGAAACGCTTACCAATGAACCAAATTTATTTTTTTCTTTAGAGCTACTTATATGTACATTTATTATTTTGTAACAAACATATGGTTCATTCTAAAGAGAGCTGTGCAAAATGGGCAAGATTATTTTCGTAAAGAAGGGAAGACTGTCTTCAAAAAACATTTACACAGAGAAAAGTGTGCCTTAATTATAGGTAAAGCAATCTGACGACGACTTACACAGTAACAAACCTTATTGAAGAGGCCACAGATACTTTGCGAGAATGTATTTCTTATTGCCAAAAATCAATAAGAAAGTCTCAAAGAAAAGTGCACAAATCAATACGCTAAAAATTGTCATCTGCTTCAAATATAGCATTCCAAGGACTTCTATTATATTTAAGAAAAATTTTAATCAGAGTGTTGCTAGGATATGTAACAACATGGTGAAATCCTGGCATGGTACAGACATGAAACTCTTACCTAATTTTGGTTCTCTGAAACAAGCACGCACACAAGACTATTAGGAAAAAAATTTGCACGTAATTTAACACAAAAACTTTTTACCAATTAAATTTACTCAAAACTGTTCAACGAAATGCATTAAATGAAAATTAATTCAATATTCAGTATTAAAAATATGTTTTTGAATTAATTAATAGACTTATTTTATCAGATGATCATTAACTTGTTACATGTTTCAATAGTCTGATAGGTGTAACAACATATTCAGATTGTAGATATTAGTGCCGTGTTAAAGGTTAACTAAAGATGTTAAAACAAAGTTTTCTTCTGGTATACAAGCCTAGTGATATAATTGCTTTGGTCAGAGAAATAAAATACACGTTCAAATTTAATGTTACAAAATTATAATTGTTCTTAGCACGTCCAATCACTAATAAATTATACATAAATTATTTTCATTAAATTTTTTCTCATACCTATTTGTACTCAACATTTTCAAATATGACTTACTGCCAATTCCAGATGTTTTAACTGTTTATAGTTTGTGAAGCAACGTTGCAAAGACTAACTGCTGTTTTAAGGAGTAAATTTTATTGAAAAACAAATATAATTTCTGCTCAATGTGGGCGTTAAAATTATATGTAATTATAAATGGAAAATAAATCTGGCAAAAAATTTGTTGGGAGGAAAAACCTCCAGAGACGAAAAAATGGCTTAAAGCAATCTAAAACACACTGCAAAAATATAGCCCCCACTACCTCAGGCTGTATATACCTCTACCTAGGATGATTATAAGTAAATATCTCAACATGCAATTATTCTTAAGAACGCTGTGATATTGTGGACTATAAGTTCTGTAAGATTCATAAGCCAACCACTTGTATTTCATATAATCCTATTTCACCTTCTAGCCAGCTATACCCACTGAAGTAAAATAAAATTAAGCCTATGTCTCAAATGATTTTAATTGACGAATGACCGGTCGTACCCCAGTCCCTATGACTCGTCTACCGACAAATACATATCACCTGTCAATGAAGCATAGACAAACACTTGCTCCTTTGCTGTGGTCATCTAGCCACCTCAAACCTCTAAAACCAATTTTGGTAACATAACTTTGACGACATTCATATGGCCCATGAATCCGCCAGCAACTCTGCAGTCACCTTCGTTTGATCCACTCATTACGACGACTGCAAAAGTGGCTGCTAATGTGAAGAGACTTACCTGTCAATTCTTTCAGCACTGCCTCCACCACCAGATTCCCATATAATTAGCCATTAATTTTTGGTTATATACAACAAAACTCAGATATCACACAAATAATGTGTGCTGTTATGAATTACAATTATTAATTCCAATGTTTGCATCACGCTTTATTTTACGACTGTATTTTCACAATTTTGAGCGGTTTTAGTTTTTTGTTAGGATACTTATTTTTTGTTATGATCTCCTTAATTTTCCGGGATGCTTTGTATTTTTTGCTATCATCCATTAGGTAATTTGAGTAATTTTTATAGGACCATAAGAATTTTTTAATTATAGCATTTTGGTTGGGTTTATTGTTCAGATCAATCCTAGGCATGGTTCAGTCTGTTGTCATTTTGAGGATAGGTTTGCCCTTCTGTTACTTGTTTAGATGCAAATCGTTACTTTTTAGTGTTTTGGTAATGATTTTAATGATTTAATTACTTTTATTTTGGATTTTTGGTTATAAATTTTGAAACGTAATTTTGTTTCTGTTTTGGTGTTAGGGTCTGGAGTCTTTTTGCCCTTAACTTAATAGTCATAGTTCATTTGAATTTTAATTGGTACTACCCTTTTGATAAATAATTTTATTAATTTTTCTAGACAACGTTCATTAGTTTTTATTGGAAGCAGTGTATAATTCGTTTTTATTCCTTTAAAATCTTGTGAAAGGTTCGGTGTAGTAACTTTATCATGTTTAGCATGCAATTCAATAATTTTAAAAGGGACTTGGGATGTCAGAAGGTTAGGTCGTTTTCTGTGTCATCTCGGGAACTTTCTTTAGCTCGCGATCGACAGTTTCAGAACTGTTGCTGAAACTGTTTGCCTTGAGTGCAGAGCTGAAGTAAGCCTCTGCATTTTTGGTACCGGCCGCAGCTATGAGTGTTTGCCTTCACTGCTGCGCCAGCGAAGTCGGAGACATCATTATCATGAATTGTTTTGTCATCCCGCGGTGGTTAGGAACTGTTTTCGGGCTGCACGTGTGCTGAAAAGTTCCCGGAGTGATTAGCCAACTGTGATGTTTCAAGTCGACAGATGTGTGTGTTTGTGGGCCTTAGCAGGGAAGAGGGGAGAAGTAGTACTGCAGGCCGCAAACCAAGTCTAGACAGCTAAGGGGACAAGGGAGTGGCCTTGTGCTGAGCTTTTGCTTTGTGGACGGCCGCACATGTCCGTGATGGGACATTATTGGCTGGGAGACAGAGTGATGTGTACGGTGATGCGAGGTGCTGCGTTGTGGTTGAAGACCAGCTGTGGAGGGAGGTCAGGTTTTAAAGAGACATTGTAGAGTAAGAGTAGGAGGACAGTCGACAATAGACACATAGTCGGGCCGTCAGAAGCCAAGGAGTCACAGTCGGCGTGGGGTGAGACAGCGGGAGGAGCCTTCGAAGGACCGACATTAGGTAGCTGTTAAAAAGATAAGTACTCTGGAATATGTAGATATAGTTTAACATGTACGGACTCCAGTTGGGCAGCATTATATGAAAATTTCAGTTTTAAGAATAGCAAGCACTAACAGCTAATTAAGAAATAATTGTCGGAGAGGAGGACTATGTAATGAGTTTTTCTTTTTGATAACTGATTTATATTTTAGGTCAACGCGCGTGATTATATATATATATATATATATATATATATATATATATATATATATATATATATATATATATATATATATATATATATATATATATATATATATATATATGAAAAGGGCAAACCAAATCTATGAACTTGCATGTGGGTCAGTCCAGTTTCTGGAAACTGTTAACAAAATCTCTCTGGCATTATTCTCTGGCACATGCTGGAAAGAGGGCTGGCTTGCAATACAAGTTGCTGAAACCTTAAGAAAGTGTCTCTAGGAAGTAATAAAAGTTCCTCATATAACATTTGAAATACAAAACCCTCTACTTTAACAGAAAGAGCCTTCAACAGGCTGTCCTCAGCACAGAGACTTAAACAGGACAACTTACTAACCGCTATTAAAAAAACTTAAGTATTAAGACTGGATCAAGCGAAATAAGCGGTGAAATTCATTCGCTCCGGGGCCTGACCGCTCGGAAAGGGATTGTGCAGTACAGTGATCCTGCTCCTGCAATCACTGCATGGTGACACGGCGCAGTTGAACGACAGTCCAGTCGTCCTCTACGGTTACTTCAAAATCCTGCAGGGAAGCTATAAGGTCCCTCCCACCTCAAGGTGTTTGCAAATCTGAGGTAGCTGTTGCTCATGGTGACATGCAACAGAAAACCAATACAATGTAAATATAAAAGACCTAGCAGAGTTGTTGCAGAAATTTATTTGAGCTGATATAGCATAAATAACTTGCAAACTTACCAATTTAATACTTGTATTTTGCAGTAAAGCTCGATATATCAAGCAAGCAATTAACAACCATAACATTGATTTTCAACAATGTACAAAATATTTTCAAACAGCCAAGCTTCATTAAAATTTAACACAAGGTGCATAGCACAATTAAAAAAGAGCCACTGCAAAATGTCTACAGTGCAGAAATGCTAAAAACAGCTTTCAGCAAAGAAAAATTAATTTAAGACTCTGACAATAACATTAAAAGAGCAGTACTCATAAAACTCAGTGGAAACTGTCGGTGTGCACATTCAATATGTGACACGACAGACTTGAAGGCTATCATACCTTGGCACAATTTTACTAAAATGCTCAAGCACTCAAATACTTTTCATTAAAAACCAGTGGCTTTACCTTTACAACAAATAGCCACGCAAAAATTACAATCATAAAATGAGTGCAATCACCTTCATGAAGTTTAAAGCTTGAACTTGCAAACTTAATTGCCAATAAAAATTGTAGGTATATAACACTAGACGAAATACCACAGCATTGAACGGCAGCAACATGGGCCCATTAAGGTGTTCCAAGTGTAAAAAGGAAATTTTAAAGTGTTAATAAAATTTACAAAATAAATTTTATACACTGAGTGGCAACTCGCATGATTCCAAACCAAGGCACCCAGCAGGTAAAATTCGACAACACAGTATTTAAAAGTTACCAGCGGAGAGTTGTGGATGCCGATTACACTAGAGTAAACTGCATGGCCAGGCAAACCAAATGGGGTGGCAGAAAACACAATATCAAAAACGTTAAAAATCACACAAGCTACACACACAGTAATTAGATATAGTTATGACCAAAGAATAATTTTAAAACTGCTACGAGACAACAATTTAGGAAAACTCTATATTATGGCATGCCCACAAACTAGCACACACCACAGCACAAGTTGAAAACCCTAATTGCTAAAAAATTACTAACACGATCCACAACTCACCGTTTTGCCGAATCCAACTCCCAGCCACATATTTATAGAAAATTATACATGATAAAAATGATTATGTAGTGAACAATCACTTACAGAATTAAGCCTTGTGCGCTGTGCCTATATAAAAACTAATCAGCTGATGTGACCCATGTCGTTCATAGCGTCGGTTTTAATTCGTTGAGCAGTGCCGGGAGAATAGACAAGAGGAGGAAGTTGTGCAACAAACTTCATTAACATATGCCCCTCTCCTCAATATTCTGACACACTAAAGGTGGGGAAACAAAATAGGGGATCAAGGGGAGGAAAAAGAGGGGTTGTTGAGCACATCGAGGAAGGCAACCACCACAGATCTCCAAGTGTTCATTTGTTGAATCAAATAAAGTTTGTTTTTAAAGCAACCAAATTAATTCTTCATATAGGGGTGGTAAAATAATTTGTTGTTGAAACCAAATTTAGTTTTTTTCTTATTTGGTTGATGCAACCTAAGATCTGATTGGTGCAATTAAAGTTTTTTTGGCTCTACGTACGTAAAAAAAAATTCTGTTAGTATAAAAGAACTGTAAGAATGAACGACATTCAATCATAGATTGTTGGCTCCAAGCACTATGCCCTAGCAACATCAGCTGAAGTTACTACTGATGAAATTAGAATGTTTTAAGTGCATACAATTACAAATACTAGGCAGCACGCATAAATAAATAATTAAAAGTTTTACAGCTTCACTTTTTATGTTTCCTGTTGAACTTGTTACTATTCTGATTGTCACAAAAAATACAAACAACTCCCAGGCTGTATTTTCATGTGAATGCAATCAAATGAGGGGCCAAACAGACTGTTTATTCAGCTACATAAATTGTAAACAGTCTAATATATTTTAGCCCAACACATGTTTTGTTTATTTAAGCATGTATTTTCTTACATGAAAAAAATTAATTACGTTGCCTTTGAAGATTTGTTTACGCAACAAAAATATTTTTTTAGGCAACTGAATATATTTTTGGTCCTATACAAACAAGTATTTTGCAGCATGGAACAGACCATCTTATTGTAGTCTCAAAGTCTTTGTTTTTAACGACTGTGCGATTTTATGGATATTATGTTCTATTATGTTACCTAAGGTACTCCTTTGCTTAATACTTAATTCATAATACAGTATTGTAATTAGTCCAATTAGGCACTATTCTATGGCTGCCTGGTATCACCTATTTTTTTTTACAAAACTTGAATATCAATCATTCAAATATTGCACAATAATTTTTAATAGACGAAGCACTTTACTACTAAGATTCAAAATAACATTGGTATAATACCTTTTCCAATGCACTGGATTCATATCCAGAAGGACATGGCTTTGATTCTTTTTATAGCAATCCTGATTTTGATTTTATGTGGTTGCTCAAAATCACACTGTATGACTAATATATATATATATATATATGTATATATATCGCGCTCTCTTGCTCTCTCTCTCTCTCTCTCTCTGTTGATGTACAACTCATAACAGAAGATGCAACGCTTTCCAGTTTCTTCTTTGTCAGATAACATCACTGATTCTTCAATCTTCCTTTTCTTACATTTTTTGCCCCATAGGATTTGTAGATTATATGGCTATTTTAAAAAGAGCATTTCTTAATTTTTTTACCACATTTTTGTCCCTCTACCATTTTTCTGCTTTGTAAGGTACACAAGTAAGTTTGGCAATTTTACATCTCCCCTCATTATCCTTTACATTTTTTAATACCTTCTAATTCTTAGGGAGGAGGTATTATTTGGCAAAACTGTAAAAGCTGAGCACATGGCCAAGCCTTTGTAGTCTGCATCATTCCACAAAAGAATGTCGAAGTATGGAGTTCCACCATTGATGCCATAGGACTGGGAGTATATGACTATAACTCCTCCATTGTTGTAGGCCTAGGAGTAAATAACCGAGGCTCCACCACTGTTGTAGGCCTAGTAGTTAATGGCTGAGGTTCCACCACTGTTGTAGGCCTAGTAGTAAATGGCTGAGGCTCCACCACTGTTGTAGTCTTAGGAATAAATGGCTGAGGCTATACCATTTTTGTAGGCCTAGTTGTAGACGGCTGGGGCTCCACCATTGTTGTAGGCCTGGGAGTAGATGGCTGGGGCTCAACCACTGTTCAAAATATATGATCCACTAAGTCGCAAGAAACACTGTTAAATTAATGAATTATTATCTTATTGAAAAATATGTGTACGCAATAATTTATTTCTAACATAAAAACACTTGCATGCCTAATTACTCAGGATATCAACGGCAGGCAATTTAAAATTTGTATATTAAAATTTTCTGTATGGACCGGAACTTTGTATTGTCAAGAAATCAAGAAAATTAAGTGTGAACTCTAACCGAATTGAATCATGCCCAATTCACAAATTAGGAAACGACGACTACATGAAACATAACCCTCCTGTGATTTGTACATGCTTCTAACATCAGCAGATTGTAATTTTCTCTACTGATCATTGCTGCCGAAACCATAGAAGGAAGGAAAATGTTTAACATATACAAAATAATATTTTAGCAATACTAAACTTTTATGTTACAAAAATGTATATGTATCATTTTGGTGTAAGGAACTAACAAATTAAAGAACTTAGAATTTAAAAAATTGTTTACATTTTTTTGACACACACAAAATTAAATAACATCCTGATAGTTATTGTAAAATAACAATGAACAATGTACGTTTGCAGTAATGATGGTCACAGATTTTTTAAAAATGAATATCTCATCATTTGTATAAGAGGTATAAGCTATTCATGATAAAGTGATTAAGGCTCTCCAAAGAAGGCATTGTATCCAAAAAAAATTACATTTTAATCTACTGATGAAAGTACACAAATAAGCTGAAAATTTTTTTTTATACCAGCCATAAAAAGTGCTCACTTATGGTGAACGGCCTATATGAGAGTTAAGTGAAACTATTTTAATAGAACCGTTGAAACACTAGACTAAGTCGAAAGAGGTCCTGGGTTTGAATATTGCATAAAGCAAAGGTGTTACAATAATATGCCAAGGTTTTACCATGAGAGAGTGTTGTGGAACTTTGGTGTTAGCTGAATAAAATAGGGTTAGTTATATAATAGCATGCTAAGAAAGATCAAATTTACTGGTTTTGTTCAGCGCCTTTAAATCAATTAAGAAAATAGAGTAATTTCAATTGGTTGATTAGCAGCAGAAATCTAGAACAGGACAACCAATTTAAGATAAGCAAAAAGGCATATTATACCAACTAACACAAAACCATACAAGAAACAAAAAATCAAATGAAATCAGGTTACTAGCTCTGCACGTAAAATATTGGCAAATAACTTTCAAACAGATTACAGAGTGAAAATGGATTTAGAGGAGGCATGCTGACTTAATAAAATAGCAAAGTTTTGATGGCCTCAGCCATACTATCTTCATTGCAAAATTTCATTTAAAGGGGAAAGTTTAATAAAAGAAAACTGAATCAATCCTTTGCAAATAGCTGGAAAACTAAAACCAATATAATTTATGTTCTAACACTTATGTAACTGAACTACTATGTCAAAGTTCAAAATGTGTGGAAATAAATTACACTTCCTCTTCAACATAGTTACCTTCAAAATATTTATGTTTTAAATAACTTATCACTGAAATTGAAGTGTTTATAAATTTTCTTTTTTTCTCTGATAACTGGAGCCAGCTAATGCAAAGCAAACTGACCTCTTGGGTTATGGTGAGAAATTATCATATTTTAGAACATAACTTTCCTAATTGTCTATAAAATCAATTCCAGTTTATAAATAACCAATAGTAAATGCTTAGTGGCACCTCCCACTGTGAAAATCAGGTAGTGTATGTCAAAAGTAATCATACCCAACTCTGAAGTCATGGTGTCCGTGTATAAAGGTGTCACAGGGTAAACATTTTTCACACCTCAAATCCTAAATAAGTTGGCTGGCCATCTGTCATACTCTGAATATGACAGGGCGCCCTACCAATTAAAATACTTCTGTATGCAATCTATAGTCCGGTTTCTTTCGATGTATTGAAACTAACCAATGAAAATCACCCTAGAACTAATATGTTAACCAGTTTTTTTTTTTAAATAACTTATATGCCACAAGTTCATTAACTATTAGAGTATTAAATATTTATTTTATTTATTTTGTATTCAATACAAATTAAAAACAGTGACAGCAGCATTTTTTGGCAATAGCTAGTAATAAATAGTTTACAGTCAAAATATTGTTTTAACCAAGTATTTCATACGCTATTAATAAATTAAACATTAATCACTGACATAAAAATTTTTAGGTAGCCCTGATGGAAACATATTTCGTTATTACAGTTAAAAATATCAGCACAAAATACTGTGTGTAGGCTCTAGTGACATGGTGTTTTTTTTTTCCGAACAAGGAAGAAACTTCAAATAGGCTGTCGGCATAATGGAGCTTGTCTCAGTCTCTCCCCCCTTCAGTTTCTCCCTTCCTCTCGCCCTATCTCTGTTCTCCCTCCCTCTCTGTACTCACAGTCTCTCCCTCCCTCTCTCCCTATATCTGTATCTCCCTCCGGCTCCATATATCTCTCCCTCTCCTTCTAACACACTCACTCTGTCGCTCTCTCTGTCTATCTCGGGAAATGTCGCACCGCTAGTAATAGCAGGAAAATTATAGATGTTTTCAATTTTAGCATATCTCAAACTTATTACAGCAAAAACAATGATTTTTGAATTTGTAATTTACAAATGAAAAGAGATTTTAATGTTTGAATACTTAGTATAAAATATTTAGATGTGATGGAGGGAAGGTTACAAATCCGAAGTTGGCAGAAGACAAGAGTGGCAACATGAGTATGACATGGTATTTTGCCATCTCCTTTTTTTATGGTTGCTGTTGTTAAACAAGCCCTAATTTTCTTGCAGTGAAAAATACTTTAAATTACCACAGCTAGTTTGAACACGTTGTGTTTTTTAAACCTACCTAGGCAAGTTACGATGGTATGATAAATCAGTGTTTCCATGGAAGTAATATAATGTAATGTGTGTCCTGACCACTGCGTGTGAAAGGGTGTAGCTGTGTTGTGGTTATTACACTGGCCCGGTGTGTGTGATTACAAATATTGGACATGCACAATTTATACGTTTTAACCATGAACAGTTTTTATGAAGAAGTTTATTATTTAAAGTAACATCTGTTTATTCACCACAAACTTGAAACATTGCCCTCAGTGTTTGAAACACAGTAACGTAACTTGATTATGTTTCCGTGATTTGAATGTTTGCCACAATTCCAACAAATTACTAAGCCTAGCCAGAAAATGTTAAATAAATAATTAAACAAAACTAGTAAACAGTAAATACGTACACAAAGGAATATGACCATAATAAAAATTATGGTAGGCCTATTTGCAATGCATGTTTACCACTCTGTTTTAAGTTTGTCGCCGCTATGTTAAAATAATAAGCGAGACAAGTTGCGTGTTTGAATTTACTGTCTTTTTTGTTGGACTGGATGCTCCTTCGTTTTAATATTTGTTCCAACTGAAGAAGTTCTTTTAACGAAAAAATCCAACACACATCAGTAACATAATGTTAAATAATACAGCTCTTTCCCCCAGTTGTAACAGGGTTAAACAAAGTTGCAGCAAAATCTTAACGTTTATTAAGTAATGTGTTATATTAATGTATAATGAATATGTTAACAATAAAAAATAATAACCGCAAAAATTATTGTCAATACAGACACTGTTAAAAAGTTATAAAGCTGACCTAAATATGGTTATAGGCCTAAATTGTAAACATTCTTACACAATGGTGTTTGAAATACGACAGAATTATTTTAACAGCTGTAAACAGTAAACAAAGGATTTAACAGTCAAAATATAGAAGTCGCATAGTGTTTACGTGTAGCTAAGGGATACAAAATCAGTAACCAAAAGTATAAATTTAGCAGGGCTTCTGAAAAGTGTGACATAACCATGAAATGACTATATCTACACTGCCTTATGATGGCTCTGAGGTTTTAAATATTAAAATCCTGGTAAATAAGGCAACGCCCGCCACAATCGAGGCCACCAGAAGCCTCACTTCTGGTACGGTCAAACAAGCCCACTCAGACTACATGAAAAACTAAATTTAATGAAAAGACATAATCCACATTAAACTGCAAAAAATAATATTTAACATAAATTAAGTATAATAATTAATGTAGAAAAATAATAATTACAAAAATTATAAAATTTATTACAATAACCAATATTGTTTTCAAAGATCATTATCATCAATTATAGTTGAAAAGTGAAATAATTAAACTGAACTAAATCAAACGAACTGGTGATTTACACATACGTTTTAATTTCTTTTAAATTTTAAACACTGCTAAATTTAATCAGAGAGCAAAATGTAAATATTACACACATTCAAAATATAAGCAAACTGTTAGTTGGAAAATTAGATAAACAAGCTATTAAACTTTATATACCACAACTGGAACAGAAAGAAAAAATAAAGATTTATTTCTGTACTAGACTCATTGTTTTGTTTTATACTGTCTTTTTATACAAAAAATAACCAATTCAAGTACTACACCATTACACAATTTGTTATGAAATGTACTTTAAAAGTTAAAATACTAAGGAACCTCATAATACTACAAAGTTGAAACACAGTGAGCAATATTTTAGAGGTATTAAATACTGTTAGTAGACTTTAATGATGCATACCATCACTGTAAGTATGTACTGCATAACCAGAGTACATAGTAAATATACGCTACAGTAGGCTATGCAATTACCCAAGACAAAATTGTTACAGCCCTATCTCACAGCTTCATCTTTGAAAGTGACATTTATGTAATGCAAATAGTGTCTCTCACAATTAATTCAGTGTGCAATGTTACAGTCCTTTCCAAATATGTGAAGAAGTAAGAAATTTTTAAAATTTTAAATAAGTGCATTTTGCCATCCTGACATGGATGCTGTCTTGGAATGATATATTTTTAACAAATATTTGTGTTTGAGATTACGTTTTACGTGACTTTGTTATGACAACCAAATTGTTTAAATATATTTTAGACTTAGATTTATTTTATTATCGCTTCTATAGTCATTCTCAGAAGGTTATGAATAGTTAAATTACATTTATTCCACATGGTAAACTAATAAAAGTAATCCAATGACAATAAGATCATTTAATCCTCTAATTAACAAACTATGGCTTGAAAAAGAAACATTAACAAATGCTGAATGCATTTTATGAGTGAAAAACTGGTAACACCAAAATTGTTTCTATCTCTCCCTCTAGAGACACTTGTGATACCCACGAGTGAACTGCATTTTATCCCAAACTGAAGACAATTATTTACAATTACACTACCACATTGTCAAAAATTAGAACAAACAACTTCGAGACTTGCTGCTAACATCCAGGGTAAATGTCACAGAGGCTGGCTGCCCATGCACTAATAAGTGAAAATCCACAGTTCCAATTTAAAAAAGAAGATCAAGTGCCATGCAGTGACAATGACTGCGACATTACATAATAATTTATGAAAAACTGCCAAAAATTATCCAAATTAATTTTTAAAAAAACATTACTATTGATAATGTTTTATTTGATTTTAACACATTTAAATTAAAGTATATACTATATAAAAATTAAGTATAAAATATTTTAACATTGATGTTCAGTATTTAAATATACTCTGTATAAAATACAACATGCTGTGGGTACTTTTTAAATTAAAATTAATTAAGAATTAAGAAAAATTACTTCAATAATGTAGTTCAAAAAAATTTCTTTGACATTTCTGTATTATCAATTTTATTAAAATTATTGTCTTTAACTATTACTTATTACTAATGTATATATCCTGTTCATGCAATAATTTTGTATCAGATAATTTGGAGTGTTTTTGACAGTGCTATCTTAAATTTTTTTTACCTTACATACACGAAACTTGTTTCACAAACTTACTACCCATAGTACTAAATTTGTATTTTTGATAGAATATTTAGCTTTGAAAGTATTTTAATACATAAGTATTATTTAACTTGGAGAGTATTTATTTTGCATTTATTAAAAACAAAATTTGAAATATAACAGAAAAGTAGTTGTACTGAATTTATACACAATTTATGAAAAAACTTACACATTTTCCAACTTTAATTAAAAATAGAACAATTAATTTTACAGGATAGTCGTATCATAAAGTGTAATTAACGAATAAATGCAGTCACTTATATTTTTTAATATAAAATTACTAAAACTGTTTACTACTTTCGTTTAACATAATTTAAATTTAATAGTTAACATAAAAATGCAGATTAATGATATACATGTCAAATGAGAAATCTATATCTAAAAATGCTCTCCAGTAATTATGTTTACAAATAGGTACTCATCAATAATAGCGATAATGACAAAAATAATTCTAAAAGACGAAGTAAGCAACTACATTTCAAAACATCCATATACTAAACTTATACATAAATTTTAAGAATAACATTCAAACAGTCTTGGTTTGTGTGTTTCAGCATAGTGATACTGAATATATGAGAGTGGGAGGGAGAGCAAGTTTAATGAACTAGAATTTTTTATTTTTTATTTTTAAGTTTGAAAATAAGCTTTAAAATATTCCAGGGTTATGCGAAAGTGACTTTTTCCATAACAAAACCAAAATGAAAAATACGTTGTTAGATTTAATGAAACTGAAAAAAAATGGAATATACATTTATGAGAGCACAGCTTTAACAAAAGTTTTACGAAAATATTCAAATTTAATCACTGTCAACTAGATATTTGCACATAATCAACTGAAGTCGATAAAAATGGTGAAATAAAACTTGCCTAGTGTCATTAATGGTCATAGAGTATAACAATATGATTCTAAATATTTCTTAAAGTACATGTAAAAAAAACACAAATGGGTTGCAAAAAAAAGAAATAATTGTTGTAACAAAATTTTTTAAATTACAATAGTTTTTGCCAACATTTCAAGTAAAGTTTCAAATAATTACTTCAGTAACATTTTAGTAATAAACATAGACAAATAGCAACACAGACAAAAATTTACATTGTTATTCACCTAAATTAACATTTGACAAGCAGTAAATATTCAGTGAACTTCAAATTTCCATTTTGCTTAGATTTTCATAAGTACATAGGAATATTAAAAAATGATGGTGCATGGAAAAAATCAGCTTTACTTTAGCACCATCCTTTTTCAATAATCCTAAATTACAATTTTTCGCACCAAAAATTTTATTGATAAAAAAATTATTTTAACATGGTAATTTCCTCTCTCATCCCCTATTTTATGGTGTACCAATAAAATATTCCTGCCATTTTAATTTGTAATTTTTAAACCACAGATATTTGCAACATTACAAATAAACAAATTAACTAAATAGGTTAAAAATATTTAAAACATATATTTCCCGAAAACAGAATACATAGAGCATTTTTCTTATTCACATCCACACAGCCATTTGTGCTTATTATACACATCACAATTTTTTATTTTTATTTGTTTACTGCCTGCTTGATGAGGGCCGATTCATTACCGAGTAAATTATTTTTAACTTAATTTTTCTCCTCTAGTGATAAATCATGAAAAATAAATAGCTTGTAAACCCACCACATTTAGTCCGTTCATGTTAAATTTAATTCAAATAAAGTGAAAGTAGCATAGCTACAAAATCTCTAAATGCTTCACTTCACACCTGAAGTAATAACCAGCTTGACGACAGCAAAGCAATATAAACGTGCACACCAGCTGCTTGTCCCATGACTGCCTGTAAGGGCTGGCAGCCTTGAAGCCCACACGTGCATGAAAGGCAAGACACCCCTCTTTCCCTGCTAGCAGTACTCCATATCTATTCCACCGGCATGAGCTAGAGAGGCTGGACAGGCTGCCTTTGAAACAGTCAAGTCACGCCGCCACGCCTAGCGCTGTATGAGCTACATAAAAACGCATTTCTCAGTCGAGGGGATCAGCCTACGATCATTGGTAGAGTAGAAAGATCGAAGCAATCATAATAAGGTTTCTTTTAAACCAAGAGCAGCTGTGACATGAAAAATTGTTAACTGCAATTCACAAACAAAGGGGAAGGGGGGGGGGGGTGGTTGGGGGCTGCAGCCCTAAAGTACGATCTGCCACTGCATTTAAAATATGCTAAAAAAAATTATAATATGAACAAAGATTAATTACTTGTTAAACTACTCTGTAAATATCTTCACTGTGTTTTTAAAATATAAATTCACAATCATGTGACAAAATAAAGTATATTTGACTAAAACCTGTAATATGAATTTAAATCCACATGTGGTTCTTGACTGAGACCGGGTCACGTATATAACAGGAGGCTGGTGCTAATCGAACATAGCTGTTCTACCTGAGGGACAGACCTGCACTCCGGCCTACCTGAAGAATAGATGAGGTGAGGTGAGACAAGATGGGAATGGCGACGGAGCAAAATGAAGGCAAGTGAAAGAAATTTACTAACTCAAAAAAAAAACTTTCACACCTAGCGGTGTCCGCCACATTCCCCACTTGAAAACCCAAGGACAAAAATCCCCTACCTTGCTCCTGGAGTTCTGAATTGAGCTGCGGACCCCAGAGGTTGGAAGTCACATTGAGCCAACTGACAGTCCTCCTAAAACATGCAATGTTTAAAAATATCTATATATTGATATATTTACTCTAGAAAAGGAAACTAAACCAAATATATTAACTTGAAGGTACGTGTCTGGTGTGGCTGGCATCTGAGACTATAGTGAGCCCAGAGTAGAATTATTTTAGCTTTATTGATATTGTTATTGTGGATGATGATTTAAAACCACTTATAATTGTGGCCATCTTTTAAAAGATAAATTATATCACGTAAAGGTTAATATTTTGTGTGTTATTGCAGGAATTGTTTTTTATAATTTTGATTTATGTTTTATACAAAATGCTATATTCAGTTAATTCTTTATTACCACTGTGTTAGCCCCAATTAAGGTAAAGCTTATGACCCTGGGTAAGAGAAATAAAACAAACTATATTACTATAATAATAAAATAAAGAAAAAACAGAAGGTGAGCTTGTATACATAGCTATGAATGTTTTTACAGTCGCACCAAAAACTATATATATATATATATATGGTGGTCCTGAACTACAGATACAAACTCAGTGAGATGTTTCCCTATGTAAAATGAGATAGAAAACATTATATGAGCAATGTTATACAACTACTCGTAAGAGAGGTAGCCAACCCAAAATCAATATTTCAAATGGCTCTAACAAAAAATAAAAAAACCTACATGAGGTGAACAAAATATTCTGTGAATAATTTTTACTTTAACCAAGACCTAACACCTGTGAAAAGTTGTGGCGTACTATCATCCCCTACATTAAGACACTGGGGGCGGTATCTTGTTAATCTACCAATGTGTGTGTGTCGCTCTCACATATTTTGTAAAGATGTCATAATTGTACACTGCATTTAAACACGTTACATTGATGTTAACACTTTCAGCTGAACAGTGTTCGAGACAATGGATAAAGTTTGTATCGGTGCACTTGGTTGCCTGCCAGATACGCAACCCGCAATGCAAGGAAGGTCATACGAACACTGCTTGACTGATGTGTGTGAATGCAGGTAATAGTGACAGGACATCACATTCATACAGTAAAGGCTCTGCCAGCAGTTGTAATTCAAAGGGGAAGACCATAGACGGTAACTGCACGAGAACGTGACTTGCAAATCATTTGTGTGTGTGTTTTACAGTAACTGTTAAAAGTGGCAACCACCAACTTCGATAAACCATTGACAGTGACACACACATGCTGTGATTGGGCAAATATGTGTGGGGTGTTGCAAATGATAGTACAAACATCAGTAACCTAGTCATGAAGTTCAGCTACCATGTTGACTGGGGTCTAATATACCAATGTCTTCAGATGACCCCACAGAAATAAATCAGGTGGTGTCAGGTCTGGGGAATGTGGTGACCAACTCACTGGTCTGCATCTGCCTATTCACTGCTCAGCAAATGTTGTGGTAAGATAGTGATGAGTTTCCAAACTGAAGTGTGTCGGCGATCCATCGTGCTGGTACCACATACACTGGCGTATGCGTGTGTGTGCATGCATGTGTAAACCCACGTACAACAGGACAGGCTGTATGTTCTCCAAAAACTCTTGATAAAGGTGGCCAGTCAAATGTAGTGGCAAGAAGAACGGTCCAATGAGGGTTTACGTGACTTTTGACTGTTAGGAATAGGGGTGGACTGATACCGATACATCGGTCGATTTACCCAAAATCGTTATTTGTTACAATCGGCCATGGTAAAACCAAATTGTATCATCAACCCTAATGATTAAACTATCAGATTTTTGAATGTATGAACTGAATTTCACCCAACTATGTACAGATATAGTATTAAGTAAAGACACTGGACTTTTATAGTTTTCAATCATGCCGGGCTTATCTGTGAAACCATTCCACTGATTTATACCAAGTTTTGTATGCCGACAGCGCAAAGTGAAAGCATTGAATTCTGTGGTGAATATTGTTATAGGTCTGCCATTTTGGAAAATAGTGTCACATGAATAAATAAAGTTTTTATGTCGTATCTCGGAAAATAATTGTCCAATTCCTACCAAATATGGCAAACAAATAGTACTGCAGCAGGTAATGTTAACTGATTTGTTTTAGGTATGTCAGATACTTACTATCAAAATGGCAACCACATAGCTATTCTAATTTTGTATGTTATATAATGAACACAATGTAATTAATTCAAATCAAACTTTGTATGCTGGCTGTATATATTACAGCCATAAAATGTGCCCAAACAAAATCTCTTTTATTTGCCATTTTGTAAAATAGTATTACATGGCAAATTCAAATTACGTGATAGCTGTGAAAAAACAACCAATTTCAACCAAATTTGGCAATCCAGTAGCACTATGGCAGGCCATGTAAATTTATAAACTTTGAGAGGGCCAGACATATATTTTCAAAATGGCGTGTAATAAACATTTTAGTAGAGATGGACCGGTACATCGGCCGATAAACCCAAAATCGATATGTTACAATTGGTCATGGTTCGACCAAATAATTTCATCAACCCAAATGATTTAATAGTCATGAAAACTACCGCACTTGGTTATCTTGCATGACATGATTTTGCAAACAATTTAATATTTGCAACCAAAAAACTATTTTCTTAATTTTACTTTTATCTTTCATTAACAGGCGATTTGAAATTAAATAGAAACTGATATGGCTGGCTTTGGTGTTGCTACATATTAAACTCTATATAAGTGATACCTGGTGAAATTCCTAAAATAAAATGCAATTAAACTTATAATACTGGTATATGCTTTTGAGGTGGTTAAAATTCATTTGTAAAAAAAAGTTTTAACGCTATAATAGTCATGGTTGTACATTTTCTATCACATAGGCCTAAAAGTCAACTGTATATTGATCTATCGCTCCCACATTGAATATTGATAATTTGCTCACAGCATGACACAATTCATAAATCAATTATTAGCAATATTTATCGTTTTATGTACAAATCCGAATTGAATGAGTCGAATCGCTATGGTGGCAGTGCTCATTCATGGGCAGAATCATAACGTTCATTTTATTTATAAACAAACATCTCTAATCATATATGTCTACGACATGAAGAAAGTAAATAGTATACATATAGGCCTATAAAGCAAATGAATACAATTTACACTGACAATGTGCACAGTATTTAAATACTATGCCTTCTTTACTCATCTTCTGTGTTTTGTGGTTTAGTTCTTGAAAAATACAGCATTTGCTACTATTGGGCGAGGTTGGTACCAGTTAAGAATGCAAAAAACTGACCAAAATGCTAAACTACAATGTAAATATTGAGTGGATGGGAAAAGACTGTGAATAAATACTGCTGTGTTGTATGCACAGTGATTTATAATGTATATATTGTATAAGTAATTGTATTTAACTTTTTTGTATTTATTGATATGTTTTTTCACTGCCTGGAGACTTTGTGCTCATTTTAAAGTTACTGAGACACTGTATAAAAAATTACAAATGAAATGGTTTGTATCAGCATTATCTGCGGGATCGGCCACAAAGTATCGGTATTGGTAATATCGGCAAAACGTGACTTGGACCCACCTCTAGTTAGGAATGCCATCATGTGTGAAAGCAGCCTCTTCTGTCCACAGAATGTAGCGAGAAAAGCCAGGTTCGTCTTCGCAGTGATGCAGGAACCAGCGAGCAAAATCATTGTATGGCTGGAAATCAGCTGGATGTAAGGCTTGCCCCTTTTTACAATGATAAGGGTGTAGCTGTTATTAGTGTAGAACTCTCAACACACTTTGGTGGCTTGCATGCATTGTACGAGCAATTCCACGTGTGCTACTTGATTGCGAATAAGCGATGCATTCCAATACTTCTTCAAACCTAGCTGTCCAGACATTGCATATCACGCTGTGCTGGTGTCATACATGTTTGCTGTAAATGTTTTGGTCTCGCGCAACCGTCTGTCGACAGATATGGACATACGATGACCTGGATGGCATCTGTTTGAAAAGGCCTGTTCATACAGACTTGTTTCTCTCGTGTTACCACCCGCGGCACCATACATGAGATACATATTCGCCATTTCTGCACACTTTTACTATCTCTTCACATTGTGAAACAAACAGTGCAATACCACCCTGTCAAACACGCTAGATGTGCTAACTCTCAGCTGTGCGCGCAACTGTTTCGTCATGTAGTATGACCTGCTTTTAATCACGGATGTGTAACTGGCAGGCAACCACATGCACCCTAACAAATTTAATTCTGTTTTCTTTAAAACCGTTTGCGTGAGAGTGTTACAGTATGGTGAGGTGCATATTCATATAAAAAAAGTCACAGAAAGGTTTTGTGATGCAGGAGTAATATTAAATTTTAAGTGTTTAGTTTCAATAACTAAGGCCATACAGTAGAACCCCTTATATCTGACCTCGGCATATCCGCCTCCTCAGGATATCCGACCAACTGTCCAACCGTCCGCCTGTCTGGCGCCTGCAGCGTCAATAAAAGGATCAGTGTCAATTCTGCTTCTTGTTCAAAACAAAAGTAGTCAGTTCACACGTGTGTGTCTGACTACTTTTGTTTTGTAGTCAGACACACAAAACTGTCTGACTACTTTTGTTTTGAACAAAAGTAGTCAGACACAGATGGTGCGAAATCAGCTGCACATCGTGCAGCTGATTTCGCACCATCTGCCCAAAGACATTCACTCTGGTGGCCCTCTGAAAATCCTGGCGTAATGACATAGCAGTGCTACAGGGCCGTGGACGTGCTGAAAGCACCACGTACCGGTCCTCTATATGGATTATTTTGCATTGGCATCCCATATGATGTCAATCAGCAACCGTTTGAGTTTCTTGGAACTGACTCCACATCCTGGAGACATCACTTTAACTCACTCCAACACGTGCTGCGACATTCACTTGTCGCCAGTCCTCTTGCAACAATGTGACAATTCACATGTGGTCATCAAAATGGGTTCTCGTGGCATGTATACCGGAGTCCAACATGTACTGATACACCATTGACCATACAAGTGATGTTAAACCGACCGAAACGCCATATGCCCCCTATCTGTCACCTGTCGAATCTGCTTGCGTGTTAGTAGCACTATGTGCCTCAGAACATTGGCCTTCAGTGCATACGGTAAACATGTTGGAGGTTCCACGACATTAACCCTGTGGCATTGTAATATGCAAAAGTTTTTGTGAGCACTGTATCTCGAAAAATTCTCAATTCTTGCCAAATTTGGCAAGTAAATAAAACTATGGGAGGTCATATAAACAAGTTATTTAAGTGGATAACATTTTCACAATGGTGGCCTCACAGATTTTTTTAAATGTTAATTTGCTATATATACCATATTTTTGAGCCTATTTCGACCAACTTTGTATACTGCAGGCCTCTAAAAATTCTCTGAATGTTACTCTTAAACTTGCAGCATTGCCAAGGTACTGTAAATGACAAACTCTCCACTCCAATTGGTGCCCCGGGCAGATACTGCCCCTTAAAACTCTCCGCCTGTCACTGAGACATACACAAATCATCCTTTCACCCCTTGACATGCATAGTGTGATTGCACATATCTCAATTCCCTCACCACTTAAAAATTAGTCATTCCCTCAGGCATGCAGTTGTTCCTTCACTGAACACAAACCCGTTAAGTTGTGTTGTTTCATTAATGAAATAAAGTGTCGTTTCTAGTGTAGATTTTTACAACATGTGAACATAGCGTTACAGTATAGTTGTATTGTAACAGTTAGTTATTTCATGGGGAACTTGGTAGGGCTCTTTGCTGGGTTACCACATCCACTAAAGTTATGTTATTGTCCTTGCTATACTGCGTTCCAAAATCCCACGCCAACCTGCAGCCTCAAGAATGGGTTGGCACAGATACAGTGGAAACGATACAGCCACGCCTGGCTGCTATAATCTCTACTTTATGCGCTGTCCGCACAGCACCTGCGCAGGCAACAGCATATATAGTCCATTTACTGTTACTTCAAACTTTTCTAAAGCCCTGCATAAGTTCTGCTTACAGAATATTCCGCTGACTCATGCAAACAAAGCTTAAACAACTCTCGAAAATTATACCAAAGGGGAAAAATACTGCATTTGTGCAAACTAAGTGTAATAATATTTTACATAAGAACCCTTTACTACTAGGCATTGCCAAAACACCTAGCTATTACTGTTTTTCTTCAAATTGATAGCTAATAAATGAAACATTACAGTTTATAAATAAAATGTAAGTTAAAGTTAACTTTAACCAACAAGAAGATACTTCAACATTACTGAAGTATAAAACGTTTGTGATAAATGCATGCGTGCAAACTTTTCAAATCCTCAATCAGTAAAACATTTTGAAAATGTAAATTTTAATGTAAACTGGACACAACATTTTTCCAAAAACCTACAGTATAAAGAAAATTTCTTCCACACAGAACCATTTTCTTACATGTTAATTTACCATTTTAACCATAAATTACAAAATAAATACAAAGTAGAAGTTAAACTTGCCGAAAATGCAGTTTTCACAACTGTACGTTAACTCTGTGAGAATGGGCGTATGGCAAACTGAAGTTCAAAGGAAATTTCTCAGCAAGAAAGTGAAAAATTATTGTCAAATTGTTTACTAAACTAGGTCTACTTATTAATAATATGTTTTCTTTTAATTTAAAAAAAAACCAACGAGAAGTAATACTATAGACGATTCCCGGTAAAGTGGGCACTTTTTAAGGCCCTGCTGAAGTTTTCTTTTTATCAGATTTCTGTATTCCTGTCACTTTTTACTATAAACATCACCATCAGACTAATAAACACAGCGTATACAATTCACAAATACCAAAAAATAACGTCTGGAGCTGCAATAAAATATATTTATTAGTGGTTAAGGCTTGTTGAAAGGGCCTTAAAAAGTGCTCACTTTACAGTGAACAGCCTATAACAGTAAACACTAACACATTACAAGCCTTAGCTTCACAGCAACATTCTTTTCAATCAACTTCAGTTATTAACAGTTCACATTAACACTGCAGCTGTCGTGTTGCATGTTATTTACAACACACTGTCTCACATATCATTTAAAACAACAGTTCAAACTTTAATACAAATTAATACTGTTGCCTGGCCATCATATACTTTTTTGGCACTTCCGAATCAGGAAACGCCTTTTTGAACATAGGCCTGCCATGGTATGTTACACTTATTGGAATATTCTGTTCAACTAGAAAAGATGTGAAATAGCATTCTGCTCCTGTAACGTTATCCACATCCGAACAGTCCAATTTCAAATTATTAAAACTGCCTTTCACATTTTAAATGTGTTTTCAGCACTTCACGTGGTTGAATACATATTTTCTACCCCCTTTTGCAATGTTTACATCGCGCCTACAAATACGGCAAATGCAAACTTCTCTCCTTTGTTAGACTTTCATATACATGGAAATACTTCAGTGTACTCTTTCCAAAATAATCAGAAAATATGCTTTCTAAAGTTTTCCACTCATTTTGTCAATTACTATGCAACATGATGTATAAATTACGCACTTACAACACGAACATGGCAGACCGGTGTGTGATGCAAAGATGGCGAGATACAAGTCATGAACACTTCATAAAAATACAACTTCAATTAGCCAATAACATTCTGCGATTAGCTACCAGATTCTTTGTTACAGTTACGCGTCTCTATCGCGTTATCTATGGCGATCATAAGAAAAAAGGTAAACAAACAAAATAAAAATGTTATGAACAAAAAAACCGTAAAACTTTGTCCTTTTTCCATAAACCCGTAAACACACTATAAATTCCGTACATTTTACGGGCAAACCATAAAAGTTGGCAGGTATGTAAACGACATATCTAGGAAACAACCAAATGCGTTATACATCGGGAGATTTTTCAAAGTTTGATTCTAAATGTGTGAAGAAACCACGAACAGAATGTAAATTATGCTACACTTCGTGCAACATAAAATATAAATTACAATATCCTGCAATGTGAATCCCTTCCGAGTATGCTGTACATTTTGAATTACGGTAAATTTAGTCGCTAGCATGAAAAACTTAGCCACCATGGCAACCTGGTGGCCATGCTTTGTTGAGCCCTGGTATACTGAATTACAAGCATTCTATTTGCTAAAACACAGCCACTTAGCCCATCATTTTGTACGACAGCACCACAGAAAAAAAGATTAATGTCTAATCTTGGGAAATAATAAACCGATTCCTACAAAATTTGGCAAATAGTATAATGGTAGACCATATAAAGTGATGTGTTTAAAATGTCCAGGAATTATTAAACTAGCGGCCATATACCTATTTTAACTGAACTTTGTATGCTGGATGTGTATATTTTATGTAATATCTTTAGAAACAATTACATAACTCCAACCAAATTCATGCGACAAGTTGTAATTTTGTATTCTATCTAAATTGGTATGACTGAAGTGGGTAGCCATATATTATCAAAATAATAGCCATGTCATTGTTTTTGGTTAGTATACCATTCATCCCAAACAAATTCACCCTAATTTTATATGCTGCCACTATCTATGGCATTCATCAAATGTGCTTATGCATATCCTTTTCATTCTCCAGTAATGAATATTGCTATTAAAAAAACCCGAGGTATTATGCAATATCTTTGGAACCAATAATAGATTACCACCAAATTTTACACACCAGTAATGCTACAGTAGGCAATGTAAACTTACATATTTGAGGTGGAGCAGGCATTTTTTAAAATGGCATTAATATGATTTATGTATTTAAAAATTCAAAAAAGTTCACCAATGCATACAGAGAGTCTATTTTGTTGGCCTATTTGTAATACAGTGTCAGGTGAGCAAATTTGACATTTATGCCCAATTTCCAGAACCATTCAACTAATTTCCACAAAAGTTCACACAGTAGTAGTGCTACAGAAGGCTATATATAAACTTAACATGATTTAAGTGACTCAGACATTTATTTTCAAAATGACAGCCCTGAAAAAATTTATTAAGGTTGGTAAATCCTGTCTACCAAAACCCTATAGTGATTATTTATAAAGTTAAGGTTCCAAATCCTACATCCGTAACGGAGTTTGTTGCACATTAACTTATGATATGATGTTTTCACTACTTTTTCATGCATTTCTGATTCTATCTATTATGATATTGGTGTCAGCGAGACACCAAGGCCTACCTACCATATAAGAACTTAAAAACTTTATTGAAAATTATTTACATCCTTCTAAAGGAAAGTAGGCTCATTAATTACGTAAAAATATTATTTTTATATTTTGTGTCCACAAAATATTTTATTTTATTCTCATTAACTTTTCAGTACCTTCAAACTATCACAGTTTATGGCTGTTTTTTTTTTATATTGTAAGAAAACAGTGCATGAAAATAATGCTAAGGAAAATGAGTACATTGTTCATTAAAACAGGCTTCGCGAAATAATAATGAGATGTCTGTTTCATCATGTTTGGATTCACAGCTACATGGGATAAATTGGGAAATTGTTTAGAGTAATAGCTGTTGTCATATTTATATCAATACAAGTTATTACCTTTTACAGTGACCAGATGTTTGACTCGCCTAGTTAGAGTAACAACCCACCTAGGAATTTGAACTTCTTTTTACACTAAGTCCCCTTTTAAAATGGCATTTATGGATGCACATGACTGAAGGGAAAATACATATATAGCACTTTTCTTGTATATGTGAAGAACGAATTCGTGCAATTAATATGTAGTAAAGAATGGAAACACATTAAATATCAGAGAAACAAGATATTTTCCAATAATACTGCACTGTGCACCTGAAGTTTCTCATACAGATGTGTTATATTTCATATTTAGGTAATAATTCATGGTAATAATGTAGCAATTCCATTTCATTCTAGTTAAGCTATAATAAGAAATATATACATAAATTTGTTACTAGTGCTCTATAAGACAACATTATTCAAATATAGGACTGATGAGGCAAAATAAATGCTAACGCAGTTGACATGTCACGGAGCAGAAGCACCCAGAGGAAAATCATACTCCATAACATTGATCAACTACTCCACACCATCTGTCATACCACTCATTTGTACCACACAAATGCGTACGACTGAAAAACCACTTGGCAGAGTTGAAAAATACACAGTCGCAAAATTGTGAAGTAAGTTTTACCAATCCCCCAATATCCTTTGGAACGTTAACCCCCAAAATTGTGAGAAATGACAAGACAAAAATTTTTGTTTTCTTTGCTTTATATATGGCCTATTTCTTTTTTTGATTACAACATGTGCATTAAATATTCCTTACAAAATAGGATAAATATAAATAGACCTGCAAACAGGCTTACAAAGCGATAAATACAATACTGCCCAAAAAGTAGCCTTTAAAACATGATTACAAGAAAATCCTGAGTATTTAGTTACAATATGAGCTTACAAAACACAATATAAAGCCCTTGAATAATTATGAAAGTTACATTACGTGACATAATTTGCTTAAGTATACAATACTTATATTTTGCAAATTTGTGCCCTACATGTTTGCCGTATCATTAAAATATGCCCACATTTAAAATTCTAACAAAAACATGGCAGGATTTGCCATCTGCCAGTTTAATTACATGATGAATGTCCTTATTCTGTTCGTCATTCTCTGGGGTGAACACCACACATTTATAGTCCAAATAAAGTGCAGTCAAGTGTTGAATGCAGAGAAACATGTAGAACATTTTCCGGAAGTAAAAAGTTCAGTAATTTTCAAACTCTTAATGACGTGCAGATAAGCATCAGATGGTTGCTGACCACTGACGATGGAAGGAGGGACACCTCTGTGTGGTGAAAGAAGGGGGGGGGGGGGGGGAATTAGGCGGCTCATGCCACTCAATGTTCAGTGGTTACCCATGCCATGTAAACGCGCTGCCTGCCAGCCGCGACATAGCTCCGTCAAAACAGGCCAGCAGCTAGTTAAGTCTTCAAAACCCCAGGTGCCGATCATCGTACGACGTTGTTCATGGTAGGGTAGAAAATTAAGGTGTTTTGAATTATGTTTTCCAGCACTGTTATAATGTACAGCAAATATTTTCGTTTTAATAATCTATTTTACATGTCAAAGTCTATATAAGTAATTTTACAGATACACAGTAATAAACAATATCAGAAAATATGAAAACCAAATGAACAATTAAAGAAGCAATATAAAATAATATAAAAATTACCAACCTCAAACCTCAATTTTGCAACTAAAGAAAAACTATGCAAAGGTAGCAGATCAAAGTCTAGGAGACATGACACAGTTAATAGAATAATTAATACAAAAAGAAATAGATCTAAAGTGTGAGGTATGAAACAAATTTATAGAAAAGATACATTTTCTGAATGTGATTACATTAATGATTAATAAACCAAGTTGAGAAATGTAGTATATTTCAGAAGACCGGTTTTTAGAAATCTGAGTTTAAGAGTCTAGCATAAATACTTACCCCAAATGATTGAAGCATTTTTTCATACAATGGTAGGTAATTGAATTATTACATTTTATTCATTTTTAAGACGTTTAGGTCTAAAGTTTGTAGTTATTTTACAACACAGACTTTGTAAAATAGCAGAACAATCACAGTGTTAATACATCAGTGGATGAAAATATTATCAAACTGTTTTCATTAGGGGTGGAAAACAGGCAATAAGTGTGAGTCACATCTCATTTGTAACTTGGCATCACTTAAAAAGATTGAGCTGTTATTGAATAAATAACTTTTCACTTTAAGTTTTGATCTGCTATTGATTGCCTATGTAGGTGCCACATTTAATATCACTCCGTCAGCCACAGCGTTGTCCACTGTGTTTCCAGCCCTTACCATCGTGGAGGTGGAGATGGACTTGAGTAAGAGAGGCTATATAATCGCATCATTACCCCATTTCAAGGGGGAAAGGGTATGAAGTAAACTCCAGATGTACTGGGTGCGACTTAATCGGGTTGCAGCTTAACCATGAGGCCACCAGTTCAAATTCAAATATTTAACAGCTACCACCAATCATGCACCGGTGCTATTAATAACCCATGCCAATGCTGTTAATTACCAGGCTGCTGTCGAGTGATGCGGTACTAATTAATTTTAATATTAAAAGTGTTCAGGTACTATATTTACACACACGAATATATGTGAAACTTTGGAAGTATTAGGAATTCAGGGAAATTGTCAAGACAGCATATTTTCATTTATAATAAAAATATTTCACAATTAAAACTGGCATCTGCTCATCACAAAAGGTGACAATATGTAGTTTACAATAGTTCATACATGCAGAAGAGGCTACTTATAAATTAACCGGGGCACCGAGTGTGACTGGATGACAAAATATCACAACAACATAAAATGGCTCGTGGAAAATTTAAAACTGGGAATTTGATCACATATTTCCAATCTACACGTGAAAAACGAGTCATTTCATGGGGGCGTAGTTTCCGAAGCAGGCCGCTCGCACTGGCCAACAGATGGCAGCATGGTCACCTATTTTGCTGCTGGGTCGCAAAAGTATATCTACCACATCTTTTTAAAATTAAATTTCTCCAACTCATGATGACTCGGAACAACTCATGTTTGAAATTTATTGCGTCAAATTAATGTAGAAATTTCTAAAAACGCTGTGCAATATGTGCGGCCTCTTCAATTAATATTAAGCATGTATGTGACGACAGCAGCTAGCACTAGCTACTGCCTATAAAGAAGAGACAAACTAAGCTAAACTATGGCATACGGTGTTCCATTAATCTTAACACCCACACACTATTCTAGAACAAAATTTAATTTAATTTGTTACACTAATAACAATATAAAATGAAATACATAGACTTTTGTCTACTATCTCCTTCCTGCCTGCATATTTCACCTTAATGTATGTTGTGCAAATGTAGGCTGTGAATATAGCAAACGTTAAATTTTCTTGCAATCGTTCACGCATTAGCCGATACAGAATTTTACATTTGTGACAATGTTCATATTATTTAAGATAATGCCCCATACTGGCTGCAAAAAAATATAATTTTTATATGACTATATTATTTGTTTACATAACATTTGTGTACTGAATGTACACAAAGTGCCTAAAGTAAACATTTCCCACCACTCCCCCAATTGCTTGAAGCATGAATATTGGTTATCTGTGAATCCTTAGGCAGTCATTACCCTGAAAATTAGGGAGTATACTGTAGTTGTGTATTATTGGTTTTAAAAAAAATCTGAGTGCAATTCAATTTAATTAACCATACAAGCAATTACCAAGGAAAAAACCGACAGATAAACCAATATATTTTTGCAATGAAATAAAACTTCTTTAAACCAATTAAAATTTTACTTTAACCTGTAAGAATGTGGTTACATACTAGTGTGTTGTAATGAATTATATTTCAAAACAAGTCATTTGTTCTTGTAATTGGATTACAAAACATTAAATATAATCATTACTTTTGGTAATTGTTATATTGCATTTATTTACCATCCCTTTTTATACTTCCAATGTGTTCTGATAAAATTAAGAACAATAAGTACCACAACATACACTTGTATGCTATGATTGTATATACAACATCTATGGACAAAACATCGAAGTAGCTTGTTATGTTCTAGTAATCTTTGCCTTCTTGCATCCACTTTCCACGTATTTGTTCCAATGTACTTTGTTTACTTGTGTCCACTACTCGCAAGCATGGACAGTAACCAAAATGATAAAACAATGAATTCAAATGCTGATGACAATGAAGATATGAGTTTTCCATTTCCTTACCTTGAAAAATGTTTCGAGTTATCTGGGAAACAGAGCCAGGACAATATCTCTGGGAGGTGTAAATAATGCCTGGGAAACAAGTGACTAAGATCAGCACGGAGCACTGCCTCGAATTTAAGGAAACACATCATGGTAAGCAAATTAGATAATTTACTATATTAGATGTATTTAACTTTGTTGTTTCTTCAATAAGTGATGCAGATTCATTTTTTTTATAATATTTAAGTTGTTCAACACTTGTGTAATATTTCCAGACAATAGGCTCACTTTGTGTGCACTGTAGTATATATAAATACCTACATTTGCAGTTTGTGGAAACACCTTTCAGGTTAATAGTTTTTTCTTTTGCGTTTTAATTTTATGTAGCCCATATTATTTTGTAGCGAAAAATTTATAAATTTATAAGTTGATTTCATATTGTTAACGAAGCGATGTACGATTTACGCTATATTCCCAAAATCAGGCCGGCCTAGTTAAAATATTTAAGTTTGGGGCTTTTCTGAATAAGCGACCAACAAACCATATCAATGTTGTTGTAAATATGTACCACTGAGTGCAAAATATCTCAGATGCATTTATTGTTTGGACTTGCATCACTTATAATACTTTAGCCAGAAGGACTACAAAGACCAGGAAAAATGTTGGGTTAAAAAATTTTAATACATATTAAACAATTTAAAAAAAATTCCAGTTTAGGAATTCTACTAAAAAATTTTAACCAGGGGACAAACAAAAGGTATTCTATAACACTAGACAACTTTTTATATATATTGCAAATATCAAAATCACATGTCTTAAGTATGCCTGTTCATAATAGTGTCATATTGAAGAGAATCGTGAAGACAGGGAAAATGTGGGGTAAAATGTAAAAGTTCATTAATGGTATCATTGAATGATTTCACTGTGAATTTCAGAGTTCATCATGCAGAATTTGGTGAAATGGAGAACTTCCATTAAGCAACCAAGAAAAGAAAGGCCATCAATGAGGCAGGCATCAAACCTGTAACTCTAAGAAACAAACCTTGTTGAAATTATCACCAAAAGGAATTGGTGCAAGTCAGGAAACTGTGGACAGGCTGATTTCGAACTTTGTATGCAGCACTCTTCAACCATTTTCTGTTTAAGAAGACGAGTCATTTGTGAATTTTGTGAAAGGTTTAGCACCAGATTGGTCTGTTATGTGTAGGCAGACATTGGCAGTTATGTGCCTAACACACTGTTACGAAATGCTAATGGAGATGCTAATGGCAGAACTGGCTTCAGTGTCTGATGTAGCAATCACAGCAGATTGCTGGAGTCATTTTAGCAGAGCACATCTCAGAATAACAGTACAATGGATAGACAAGGAAACACTTGAACACAAATCAGCGATGCTAACTATGGAAAGACTGGTTGGGACACACACCTATGACGTCTTGGCTGCTGCCATTGACAAGGCACTGAGCGAATTCCATACACACAACAAAGTGGTAGCTTGTGTCACTGATAATGGCTACAACTTTGTAAAGGATGTCATTTTCATTAATTATGACTTCAAACAACAAAACCTGACAACAAAACATTTGTAACAGCCAATACCAAGCAAGATCAGTCCAACGGCATGACAAAAGTAGAATCTGTCTATATTTTTCGTCATATTAGGCTCATCAAAGTACTCAAAGAATTCAAATGCAGCATTACAAAACAAAATTTTTTATATTTTCCTACTGTAGTAAATAGCACACTATAACTTAGCACCAAATTCACCTTTCGTTTTTCCTAAACACATTGTTTTTTGCATGCATTCAAATTTTGTAAAAAGCAAAAATTGCCCACTTTTCCAGGAGGTTTATAAATATTGGATTTATAGAAGTGATTTGCCGTTGGGCTATCATATTGTACTTGTTGTGATTGCCAAAGTCATAATGTTCTCAACCACATGACAATACATGTACAACAAAATTAAAACCTAACAGACAATCAAATACAAGATGCTTCTGATAACAGAATGATGAAAAGTGTTGCATGACCAGCAGTTTTCAATTAGAAAAAATGTCTAATGTTGTTAGGTGTTGGTGGTGGTGGTGTAGTGGGGGTGGTGATGTAATGGGGTTGGTGATGTAGTGGGGGTGGTGGCAGCATCAGCATTAATAAATTATTTATTTATTAACATGCTTTATGTGCCAACCAACGATAATAATTATTTTTTTTATTAACAGACTTAGTGTGCCACCCAACAGTAGAAAACCAATAACAGGGTGGCACCTTACATGCATACATACATACATACAGAAAAGACAAACCACAGAACATTGGACAAACAAAACAAGGGCATTGAGTAAGACATAATAGATACAGAAATAGACAGACAGGAGACATACAACTACACATTAATAGAAAGAAAAAAATTAAAAGAATAGTGAATTAAACTTAGTAAATAAAGTGTTGAACAAGGAATATAAACTATAATAATAATATTACATTAAAAATTTTTACAGCTATAAAATGTGTACAGGTAATTGAAAGTTTTTCCTCCCCAAGAAAGGATCTAATTCCGAAAAATACTTATTAAAATTAGTTACACATCTTATAATTAAATCTTCTTTGATATTTAATGTAGAAAGTGTGTGATGAACTTTGGGTATAAGCACAAATTTTTAAACCTACTTTCCTAAAAACTAATTAAGAATAGGACAACGTTTATGTCTATGTAATTTTAAAGGAAGTGTTTTGAATCTAGATAGCTGGTTAATATAATTAAATTCTACTTGTGAAGGAAATCTAAAAGCAATTAGTTTAAATATCTTTTTTTGAATATTTTCAAGTCTATTGGCATCTGTCAATGTGATGTAATTCCATATTACTGCGGAGTATTCAAGTTTGGAACATACTAATGAATAATATAGACATAATAGTGAATCTGGGGATGAGGAAAAATAAGTAATAAATTGAATTAACCCTAATGTATGACTAACTATATTAAACTATAAATATGCACATGAAATAATAATTTAGAATATAAAATTACTCCGAGATCACGCACATGATCTACTCTATTTATTAAAACATTATTAACATAGTATTTGTGTGTAAATGAGTTAGTTTTACGGGAAAAAGCAATACAAAGGGTATTATTAATGTTAAGTTGTATTGCATTATCCTTACACCAATTATTGATGGATAAAATATCTTGTTGCAAAATTATGCAATCGTCACTCTCTTTAATGTTTCTGTAAAGCTTTAGATCATTGCCATAGAGAAGAACAATAGAGTGACTTATCACACCGACGGTATCATTCTTAAAAACATTAAAGAGCAATGGTGCTACGGTGCTTGCTCCCTTATGGAACACCTGAAGGTACAAGATATGGTGACAATAATGAATTTTCAATTTTGACTATAAATGTCTGACCGGGAAAATAATCAGAATACCACTTGATGTAAACAAAGTTAAGACCAATAAATTATAATTTTTTCAAAATAATTTCATGTTGACAGGTGTCAAATGATTTTTGAAGGTTGAATAAAATAGTGTCAACTTGGTTACGAGAAGTAACTTCAGAATAATGGTTATTAACCAAGGTAAATAAATTGGAAGTAGTTTTCCCTAGTTTAAATCCATGATGAGAATCAGAAATGACATTTTCTGTAAAGAAAGAAGAATGTCTAAAATCACTTTTTCTAAATCTTTTGATAAACTACATAATAAAGATATTGGTCTGTAATTGTTTAAATCACATTTATTGCCATTTTTAAATATGAGAATTACAACTGCTCATTTCCAGAGGTTTGGGTATATACCACTCATTAAATTGAGGTAAGAATATCTGCACAGCATTTAATGATAAAGATGGAAATTTCATCACAGCCTGTAGCCTTACTACTTTCAAGCTTTCTGATAGCACCCAAAACAGAGCCTTGTGTAATATTAGGGATATTAATGTCCAGATTATTTGAATAGATAACAGATTGACAATTTTTATTAGAAAGTGACTGTACATATCCTTCGGCAAAATGGTTAACGAAAATATTCACAAGTAATTCAGGAGCTTGGGGTCATAATGTTGTCAACAGTTAAAGTATAATGTTCTTTATAGCAGTTTTTCAAGATTTTAACATATTTCCATAAACTATTGTGGTTACTTTTGAGATTATTATTAATGTTTATTTGCCAAATTTTTTTTTGCATTTTCTATTTTTTCTTTAACCCGTTTCCCAAGTTCAGAAAAATGGGAATAATGATAAACGGAGTTAGCTTTTTTTTAATAGCCAATGGAAATGTTCTTTCATATTTATAAGATCAATCACGTCTTTTGAGAACCATATTGGGTATTTGTTTATTACTTTTGACTTGGGTATAAAATGATTAAGTAATAATTTTAGATTACAAGTAAGAGATTCGACCATTGAATTTTCATCTTCCATTTGATAAATCGGAAGCCAATCATAATTTTTATTGCTACATATAAAGATAAATAATCACCCTTTAGATAATTTATAAAGATATTCTGATTGCTAATTTTCTGTGTCAATTTCTAGTACTCTGACAACATAATGCAGCATGAAATTTATCTTCCTCCACCAAAGACTCGAAAGATTTCACAATATTAGTATAGAAATTAGCAAAAACTAAGACAAGTAATTCTGAGTCAGGTTTGGAAAAATTTAATTGGTCGAGAGAAAGAGAGATAACAGTTTGTAACAGACATTGACCTTTTAATGTATTATAATAATAATGGACATATTGAGTATGGAGGATATTCCAGTCGATACCTGGAGTGTTAAAGTTGCCCATTATTAGTATTTTATGAGAATAATTCCCAAATTTAGCTTCCAAGAAAGTCAAATAGCTATTAAATTCTTCCACAGAAACTTGTGGAGGCAGATGAATATTTCCTTTTGTCAACATTGTTACACATGATCTCGACCCAGATAGAATCTATTTTTTCATAGAGAAGATCAGATTTTTGTTCGGAGTGAGTGAAGCAATGTTTATTTACCACTACAAGGACCCCATCTCCTATATCCAGGTTAGAAATTTTGGCATCACGATCCTTGCGAAAAATGGTGTAATGTTCCAGTAAATAATGTGCGTTAATAGTTAGGTGATGAAACCAAGTTTCTGTTAAACAAATTACAGGAAAATTGGTACTATTAATGTTATGTGAAATAATAAGGGATTTTGTTCTTAACCCCCTCACATTTTGATAATATACCTCAAACTCTCTGTATGGCATACACCAGATTGAATGCTAGCACCTCTGAATGCCTAATGATGATTTAAGAATTTACTGTCTCAGCTCCTACGGCCGCAGCATTCAGTTGTTCCCTATTTGAAGCATGATCAGAGCTAAAAAGTTGATCACTCTGCAACCTGCCGTAAAAGGGGTTTATGAGACATCCCGCAGGCCAAAATACATTGTTAAATATACGATCGAAGTCTGTCTCTGTCACAGCAACATGGAAAGAAAAGTAAGAGTTCTAACGTGTTTCTAGTTTTGCCACTTTTAGATCTCCTTAATTTGCGATCTTGCGGTTTTCGGGACTGTCTTGATGGTCATGTTATTGTGCACGCCGAGCTGAATCTGTTTTCTACCAGCTGTAGATTGGGTCGCTGATGCACCACTTTCAGTAGACGCCTTTGCAGCAGTTGGCCAGGTGTTCCTCTCCAAATAAAAAACATCCTTGTTCTCCGGGTGTTTCTCTCCAACAGAAAAACATCCTTGCTGTCTGCCTGATTAGCTGAAGCTGCAGAAACTATGCCCAGCTGCTATCAGTTGAAACAGGAGAAGTTACGACCTTTTTTCCCACTATATCTCTATAGGACTTTTTTTGCTTGCGTATCAGTTTGGGATGGGAAGCTTCAGAGCCAACACATGATGCAGCACAAGTGTTACATAGCTATTTATCATTTGCCGATTGGAAACTTTCGAACAGCGCACGTAGGAGGGTGTTATCTTCCTTAAGGCCCTTGGCCTCTTTTAAAAGATCGTTAATATTCTTTTTACACTAAGTTTCGAACATGGAATGCACACGGGAATCCAGGGTTCCTGCAATTTTTGAAGATAAGTCATCCTGTGACAAAGTAGAACACTCGTCATTGTCACCAAGTGCTACAGTAAGCGTTAATTCATTATTGTTGACTGAGGTGTTATTATTCAAATTGGCTTGCTTTCTATTTTTGGAGAAAAACCGAACATATTTCTTACCTCCTTACAGTTCACACAGAGGTATTAATCTTCATTAGTAGTTCCTGTGCATTGGCTGTGAAGGCGAGTCCCACATGAACCAACATACTTAAACTTTTGTTTTCCAAAAAAATGGTTTCCCGCACAATGAACGTAAATCCAAACTCGGGGGCATGTAAAACCTCTTAAAGTCCTCGGGTTCAGGTGATTCGGACACACTACTCATTTCCCAGAGAGATAACACAATATCACTGGAGCAAAGACAAGACATATCCTTCTCTCACGAGCGCATGGATGATGATAATAATAATAATAATAATAATATTATTATTATTGTTTATATAATCAAGAAAGCTTAAAGTGCTGAGCAACAGTACAAAATCTACGGTAGGTGGGCACATGAACATACAACATAAAAAGACAATACATTACACTATACAGGACAAGTACAAACAAACAAGACAAACACATAGGACAAACAAAGAAACAGATTATACATGGAGAACATAAGAAACTAATGACTAACCAATTTACACTATGATGTGCATATAGAAATTTAATATTAAATTACAAAATTTATCTTGTATTAAGTTAAATCCTTAAAAGTAATTTTTCTAGCCAAAAATGGACAAACCAGAGAAATATTTGTTGTAAATATTAGTACGTCTATTGACTAAGTCCTTTTTATGTATTACAGAAGAGAACATGGGAAAGGTTCTACGAGTATATACAGAGTTTTTAAACCTACTATATACTGTACAGCTTGACAAACTGTAAAAGATAAAAAGGAATTAATTAAAAAAAGAGCATCGTTAATATTATGACGTTCATATAAAGTGAGAGTATTAAATCTGGCAAGTTCAAGTTTGTAGTTAAATTCAGGTTGCAGGGGGAATCAACTATGAATTAGTTTAAAAACATTTTCTTGGATGCTCTCTAATCTATTTGAGTCTGCAAGAATAATATAGCCAGATGACATAAGAATATTTTAATTTGGATCTAACTAAACAATAATATAGAACTAACAAAGAATCAGGGGAATTAGAGAAGAAAATTATAAATTTAATCAAACCTAACGTACGACTAATGCTATTAATTATACTATCTACATCAATATGACAATATGGTTTGGAGTATAGAAAGACTCCAAGGTCTCTAACAAAATCTTCTCTTTTAATTATAGCAGTGTTTACATGGTAAGTATACAGCACAGGGTTGGTCTTCCTCATAAATGTAATAGAGAAATTATTTTTTATATTTAGATATATTGAATTTCTAATACACCAGTTATTAATGGCTATGATGTCCTCTTATAGCAACAAGCAATCCAAAACATCTCCAATACATTTTTAAATCTTGAGATAGCATAAAGAAGTGCATTTGAATGTCCTATTATACTGCAGATATCGTTCATAAAAATATTGAAGAGTAACGGTGCTAAAGTGTTTACTTGAGGAACACCAGAGAAGACAGGACACAAACTAGAAAAGGTATTATTTAATTTAACAACACAAGTTCTGTTTAAAAAGTAATTGGAAAACTGTATGACATAAGAGTGATTTAGTCCTAAAATTTTCAATTTTTGTAGAATAGTTTCATGTTGGCAAGAATCAAAGGCTTTCTGTAAATCAAAAAAATATAATGTCAACTTGCTTTCTAGTAGTTACATGAAAATATAGTCTATAAAATTATATAAATTGGAGGTTGTCATTCTACCTATCTTGAAGTCGTGCTGACATTCTGAAATTACATTTTTAGTAAAGAAAGAAAGCTGTTTAAATACTACTTTTTCAAAAACTTTTGACAGGCTACATAGCAAAGAAATAGGCCCATAATTATTAACCTTCAGTTTATTCCCCTTTTTAAAAACTGGAACAACAACTGTGCTCTTCCATATGTTGGGATATATACCACTAATAATGCTGAAGTTAAAAAGACACGTTAATATAGTGGTGAGAATGTCAGCACAACCTTTAAATATAAAATTTGGTATATCATCACAGCCTATAGCCTTACTGCTGTTTAGCTTTCAATAGCCCATAATACAGATCCTTGGGTAATGGTAGGAGAAACAATATTTAAGTTGTTGTGAGCTTCAGAGCTTAAATTATTGCCAGAAGGTACAAGTACAAACCCTTTTGCAAAGTGTTTGGCAAAAATATTTACGAGGAGACCTGAATCTTGGACAATATTGTCGACAGATAACTTTAAGGATTCTTTCTAATCTTTCTTTATTAGCTAAACTTACGTTCCAAAATTTTTAGGCTGACTTTTAAAATTGTTATTTAATTTGATTTGCCAATTAGATTTAGCAGAATTGATTTTTCCTTCAACTATTTTCCTTAGTTCTGAAAAACGAGAGAAATCAATTTGTGAATTGTTTTTTTATACAATAGATGAAAATTTTCTTTCTTTTTTAACAATTTGATTACATCTGAAGTAAACCAGACAGGATATCTATTATTAATACATTTATATTTTGATATATATGAATTGATTAATAGTTGTAAATTACTAATTACAGTTTCAACCATTAAGTTAACATCTGCCATCATGTAGGGGACCAATCAAAATCATTAACAGCATAATATAAAGCCAAAGAGTCACCCTTACGATAATTCCTGAAATAGGTATGTCTATCCATGTTTGGCTTCTAAAAATCAACAGATAATTGACAACATAATGCTGGGTGATATTTATCTTCCAACACCAATGGATCGCTTGATTTTTCTATTTTTGTGAAAAAATCAGCGAAAACTAAATCTAGTAATTCGGAATCAGGTTTTGAAAAATTAAATTGATCAACGTTTAATGAACTTATTGTTTGTAAAAGAAACTAATTTTATTATAGTAATATGAAATGTTTTGAGTGTGAAGTGTTTTCCAGTCAATACCGGGAATATTAAAATCTCCTACAATAACTATTTGGTGATGATAGTTTATTCATTTTGATTCCAAAGAAGAAAAATAATGATTGGATTCTTAAACTGTTAATTGGGGGGGGGGGGGGGGAAGATAAATATCACCAATTAGGAATTTGCTGACATTACTAATAATGATTTCAATTCAAACAGATTCAAGTTTTCCCTGCGTTAGATCAAATTTTTCTTCAACATGTGAAAAATAAACTTTATTTACCACAGTCAAAAACCACCTCGTCTATTGAGGTTTGTTAAATTTGCATCACGATCATTTCGAAATATTAAATAATGATCAGGAAAATAACGGGATAATATAGTAGAGATATTAAAACCATGTTTCCATGAGACAAATCAATGAATAGTTAGTATTATTTATATTAAGAGAAAAAGTGAGGGATTTTGTTCTGACCCCTTACATTTTGATAGTATAAATAAAGTTCCCTAAAGGGCATAAAGATTATAAGTGGGCACCTCCGGTTGCCAATACATAATTAAGAAGTTTCAACTGCGGCTCCCCAGACCGCTTCATTATTATCTTTTATGGGAGAAGACTCGGTAGCATTTACAAAAAGTTGTTCATTTTGCAGTCTGCCATAAAAGGGGCTAATAAGACAGCCTGCCGGCCAGAACACAGTATTGAAAATCCATTCGAAATCTGACTCAACCACGGAAACGTAAAAAGAAGGGAAGGTATCATATTTAGTTTTTAATTTTGCAACTTTTAAGTTTGTCACTTTTATTTCCCGGTTGATATAGGAAACAATCTCGTTCTCTTGTACTTCTGGAACAAAGCGTGAGACAAATATTGCCTTCATGCGGGGTTTCGTCGTTTTGGGACAGTCTTGAGGTTCACGTTATTATGGAGACTCCAAGTTGAATAGGTTTCTTTGTTGATACAGGCCTGGTCGCAGTCGAGCCACTATCTGTCAATGTTTTTGTGTAGTATCTGCTGACTAGCACAAATCCGTCATCAGCAGGCGGCTGTTTTGGTGATACAGTGTGCTCTGCTATTACTAATAAATGAAGAGAACTCAAAAATTTTTCTCGCCATTTCACTATATGATTATTTTTGCTGGTTTATTGAAGAATGGTGCAATGCCTCTGATACCTGGCTAGGAAGACCATATGATGCGCACTGCTGTTTACCTTTAGACGTTTGCAGACTTTCAAACATTGTACGTAAAAAAGTATTTTCCTCCTTAAGATCTTTGACTTCTTTTGCTAAATCATCTATTTTTGTACACAATACCTCAAACTTCAATTGGATGCTGGAGTCCATACTTGCAGCTATATTGGCAGATTTTCCTTGTTTAATTTTACAGTCATCCAACGATAACATAACCTTTAGATTAACTGATGATTGTTTTTCAGCACTCGTAGTTTTTCTTTTAGGAGAAAAACCAAACATATTTAAAGCCGACTCATGTTACACAACAGTATTCTTCCTCTGTAGGTAATCCAGTACAATGACGATAGAAGCACTTGCCACATGAACCAACGCACCTGAGAAACTTCTGTCTACCAAAAAACTATTCACTGCATAGAGAACACTGATCTAAACTAGGGGGCATATAAAACCCCCTAAAATCTAGACTCACAGGTGTATCCGACACAGTGACTCACGAAAGTCAGTAGATAAACAAAGGACACACTGGAGCAGGCGCTACACACATCCTTCACCTCCGAGCATCAGAGTAATAATAATAATAATTTTTTTATTGATAGGCTTAATGTGCCACCCAACAGCCAACACCAATAAATGAGCAACACAAACATATATATAAGAGACAAACTAAAATTTACAAAAAAATAGACAAACAAATATACACTTACAAGGAGAAACACAAAAAAAGAGCAAAAAAAAAATAGAAAAACCTAAATTCCTTCACCTATTGTAATCATAATATAATAACACAAAAAATTAATACTATTATAATAATTTAATCTAGACTTTTTACTGAGCAATATAGTGTTTCCACATGTCTACAAATTTTGACTTCTTATTAATAAAAGGATCATATTTACAGAACATCTTGTTATAGTTTTCTATACATCTGTTTATAATATCTTTTTTAAAAGTTAAAGTTCCAAAAGTGTTCCTCAATCTATGACTATAGTTAGGTATCCTAAGCCCTACACAGTTAGTGATTGTTGTACAATTTATATAAGATAAAAAGATATTGACAAAAAAAGAGCATCCATAATTTCTCGCCGAACCTTTAAAGTTTGTGTGTTGTATCTTGTTAATTTTGTGACATAATCAAAATTTGGGTTTCGAGGAAATCTGTAATACAACAATTTTAACAACTTTTTTTGCACATTTTCTAACCTTTTTGAGTCCGTACCAGTTACAAAATTCTAAATGACTGAGCAATATTCTAGACGAGACCTAACTAATGAATAGTACAAGCACAGCAATGCATCTGAACAAGAGGCTGCATAAGTAATGTATTTCATTAAACCTAAAGTCCTACTTATATTACTAATTAAATAATCTACATGGTGGTGATGAAAGTACAATTTAGAGTCTAAAATAACACCAAGGTCTCTAATAAACTCTACCTCTTTTATAACTAAATTATTTACATTATATTTATATTTGATAGACTTTGTTTTTCTTGTGAAAGTGATATGTACTGTTTTGTCTAAATGTAACACCATATAATTGGCATTACAACAGTTACAAATTGCAGAAATTAATTTTGAAGTAGGTCACAATCTTTTACACTTTTTATATTTTTATAGATCTTGAGATCATCTGCAAATAATAGAGCATTTGAGAGACTAGAAACTGTTACAATGTCATTTATAAAAATATTGAATAATAAGGGGGAGAGGTTTCCTCCTTGACGGACTCCTGAGGTAACATGAAAATAAGATGATAAAGAGTTTTCCATTCTAACTACAGATTTTCTGTTTCAGATAGTTTGTAAATCAGCTTACAAAAGATTTATCTAAGCCTAAAGCATGTAATTTTTCAACCATTATCATATGTTGACATGTACCAAATGCTTTATGCATGTCAAAATTAATTACATCAATTTGCTTCCTAGTTGTAATATTTCCAAAAATAAAATTTAATTTACAAAGCTTACAAGATTCGTTGTCGTTTTACCTGATTGAAAACCGTATTGGCAATTTGTTACCAAATTTTTTAAGTGAAAATGAAATATCCATGATTGATCTTATCAAATATCTTTGAGAATAATAATAATCATAAATATTATTATAATTTATTGCAGTCTAAAAGCAATCGACCTAGACAAAATTTACAAATCGATAACATAATTAAAATTTACATTACATGTAAACATGCACAATATAAGAAATATATATAACAAGTTACATCAAAATGTAAAATCACTGGCGCTGGGCACGTCTTGGTATAAATTATAAAATGAATTATTGACCAAACATTAAAATATAACACTTTTAAGTGTATGTATATTAGCAGTATAAGCTTGACGCATGTGTCTTTCTGAAGCCTGAACTGAGACATGGTCAATGTGGTTTTGGTAGCGCTACGTCAGGTGTGCTGGATCAAGATTACAGGTTACTGTCTGATTACCAGGGCCTTGGATTATGCAGAGGTCAAATTGGCATCCGGCTTGTCACAAAGTCTGGGACTGCAAGCACACCTTACTTACTCTGTCAAACTTCCTTACCTTGCCCACCTGACTTGTAACCTGTTTCTCCAACTGCAGGGGTGGTTGGGTACCACTGGATCTGGCCCCAAGCCCTGGTGTCTTACTGCTGCTGTCCGACTGCTAGAATGCTGGGTTCCGTGCTAGGCAGGCTGACTGCTTGTCGAGTGTGGTGGGAGTAGGAAATAACTTTCTTGAACAAAAATACATGGGTAGGAACATAACGTATTTATTACATAGTAATAAACAAGGTGGCACGGACTATCTCCTACCAAGAAAAACTTGGTCTCAAGTAATCTATGGTGAAATAGGTGGAGGTGACTTGCTCCTAAACTAACTTGGTATAGAATGACTGATGGCAATAAAACAACTCAGTCTCGAAGAGACTTTAAGAAAAAAGATGCCACTACTTTTAATGGCAGTGGGTGTAATTGCTACTATCAGAAAGTAGTAGCGGTTGACGAACCAGTAGAAACGACAACGGAGAATGTGGTATTGGCATCTGCAGGCTTAGTGGTGAAGAGCTTGTGGGAGATGCTGCAGAACTTTTGGAGCTGGTGGTAGCCGTTAACAGCAGCCTATGGGGCTGCTGCTGACTGATGGTAAGTCACTGGAGCTGCTGGTAGACTTGGCTAAAGCCTCTGGAGTTCTTGAAGGGGGGCACAAGGGTCTAATTTTCAGTAGAGCCCCAGACACAAAGTGTTCAGGCGAGCCACTGGAGAAGATAACTCCCATTTTTGGCTGCGCACTGTCTTTTAAAGTGCGCTGGTCAGGTCCACGACAGGACCAGAATGGGACGTGTGACATCGGCTCATGCCATCCCTCTAGTGCGAGGTTGGCTGGGAGCAACTCCCTCTCTGCCCGGCACTCGGCTTCAGCAGTGTTCGCCCGCCCTCGGGTTGCTTTGTGGCAGGTGGCGGCTTGGTGACACTCGTGGCGGAGCTTGGGGGGGGGGGGGGGGGGGGTTGAATTTCTTGGCCACTTGCATAACGTCTCATTCAAGAGTCTAGAATCGCAGTCCTACATACTGGCAATCTAAACGGCACTCATGAATGGCATTGCCGGGTTTGACCCTTCCTCGGGTTACGTAGGAATACGTGAGGTTGACGAGTCGTAGTCAATTAGTAATAATACTGGAAAGTGACATGCGTCAAGCTACACAACTAAAGTTTTTGAACAGAACAACAGACACACACTCAAAATTTTTTTGTGCTTTAGGTAACCATACGACCATTACAAATATCATATCATATATATACCATGCAAAGAGGATGTACAACATTATAAATGGAAAAAAATTTCCACTAAATATCAATACAATAGAAAATCTTTACTTTGTAAGGGAAAAGTAATTTGCCAGTTATTAGATTAAGCTAATAAAATCACAATTTATGCTTTATCATGTTTTAACATGATACCTCCAGCTTTTTTTATTTTCCATAATTCCTTTCTGTCCACCGCCTTTCAAACTAGTTTATTCAATGAGCATCTTGTAAATGGTGCCAAAAAATCCTAAACAGTGTTTAAAATGTCACACTGTAAATTCAAGCAGGCACATTGAAAATGTTATGTAGTGACTGCAGTTTTCGTCATGTTGTGCACTGAAGCTATTTTACACCAGCATCATAATATCAGTAATATTTTTACATCAATATATATGGCATTCACCAAATGTAAATGTAAGGTGGTTGTTTTCTGTGAAAGACTATTACATATTACTTCCCGATTCAGTGTGTCATTTGCAAAACATATTTTTACTCCCCCTACACTTATATCTACTAAATTATGCAAATAACATAGAACAGGGCATATAAAATGTTGGATAACGGATTTTTGTACATTGAATTCCTTGTCATGGTCATTAAATTAAACTTGATACTTTTAGAAAATTATCTAAATGCTGCAGGTAAAACATTTAAAGCAAAGTTTTATTAAAACATTAACTTTTACTTGCATATACAGGATGAATGGAAACTAAAGGGACAGACTTCAGGAGGTGATACCTGACCCGAGAAGTAACCAAAATGTTCATATCAACATATGTCCTGAAGGTAGATGGCACTGATGAACGACATCATTCTCTCATAACAACATTCACAGTATACTTGTGTATGTTGCAGATTGTGTGATTGGAGTCAAGGCGAAGGACAATGGTAGGATATTCATTCCAGGAATAAGCAGAGATGGTTCGTAAACAGTCAAGCACAAGGAAATGGTCAAGAGGCACGTACCCTCACTGATAAAGCCAACCAAATCACAAAACGTTTGCAGCCATTTTTGTGTATTGGTGTGAGCATGGGTCCTTTCATACAGCCCACTTCCTGTGTAATGTTCGTCGTCACCTCAACAACAGCTTCCCTAGAAGATGGATAGAAAGAGGAAGCCCTGTTGCATGGCCCATGCATTCACTGGACTTAAACCCCTTTATTTTTTGTTTGTGGGTACATCTGAAAAGTGATGTGCATGCGGAGCCAGTTCCTGATGTGCAGACCCTTCAACAGCATGTCCATGTAACCTGACGCTATTTGGGTATGAGCCATGAACATTCGAAAGGGTGAGACGATCTATTATGAGAAGTGTGAATGCTTGTACTGCATCCCATGGTGGCCATTTTTAACATCTCTTGTAATCTAAAGGCACTTAATGCCATGTAATGTTTACCGGTACTAATTGCTTTATTGCAGCCTCGCCATCCATATTTGGACATACTGTGATGTGGACTTTTTTGTTCCTTTTCCGCACAGCTCCTGAGGTTTGTCCCTTTAGTTTCCATTCAGCCATTGAAATTATTTGGTATAAATTTAGCCGACTGAAAATCACAGATATTACGTATTTTATACTTAATTATTTATTAATTTTATGGTGTTGCCACTAAACGAATAGATTTGTTTCAGTATTTAAACAAATGCGACTTTTACTGTAGCCTTATTCTACATAACAGAGTTTCTCACATGATGTGTCACGACCCGGTACCAGGTCACAGAAAGAAATTACAGGCTAGCCTTGCCTTCACTTCAGAATATAATTCGCTAAGATATGTGGGGTGGCACGGGGGAAACACAATTTACGTTTTTAATGGGTCACAAACAAGAACCCTACAAATAACCAGGTCACATGAAAAAAGTTCAGGAAACGCTACCATATTGTTTCGATTTTTCTTTTGTAATTAACATTTGGTAATGTTTTAATTGGAACATGATGAAATTCCACTGTTCATTAGGCAATGCCTCAATTTGTCGTTCAGAATTTTAAAACTAAAAAGACACAAGTTGTAAAAATAAAGAAAGAAAATCTTATTGTAAAAGTCTTTATAAAACGAGTCAACATTTCATATTAGCAGAATGGAATATTTAAATGTAGATTTGTGTTTGTAAACAAACTGTTTATTGGGAAACAATATTTTAGCAACTTACTTTGCGAAATATTGATTACGAATGTTAAGTGGTCACATTTGTTTAAATAACTTCACCTGTATGTGGAACACGCGAGGCAGCTTTAAAAATGTTTGGCTTTTCTCCTAAAAGAAACTATAGTTATGGTTATGTGGTAATTTGTATTTTGTAAGTGTTTATTCTGACAAGAAAAAATGTCTAATTAAAAAATAGATCATTAATTGGTGAGACAATTTGTTAGCAGACCAAAGAGTATAAAAAAAAAGTACTAATTGGAACGTGGCCTAAATACGGAGAAAATTACTTGTGTCACACTTCAAATTGAATTTATATTATTAAATTACGGAATAAAACTGTTTTCTTGGCATGTATGTACAGTACTTGTGTACTAATAAGTAATATTTATTAATAATTAAATTAACATTATCGGAGCTAAACTTTTTTAGGCAATACAAACATGATTGTGAACTTAGACCATTTAATATACATTCATGCATTACACGAGTGTATTAAAAAAAAATTATGCGGTACTAAAAATATAGATATCAGGAGATTATCACCAGTTAAAGAGTGTGTTGCACAAACATGTCTGACATGGAAATAAAGCAATACATTATCGTTTAAACATGGTTTTGAAGTTTTCTCTTGATACCTCTAAGAAGTTTTTCATAAAATTTTACATACCGGTATTTCACAAATTATGCAGACAATTAAGAAATTTGTGAAAATTTGTACATGCAAATTCAATTCAACCTTTAAATATTTGTTATAATAAAGTTTTTAAGCAGGATTTTTCCATAATATTAACATTTAAGGTCAATGAGGCATTGCATCCCGGAATTACATGTATGCTTGTTAATAAAATGACCAAGTAAAAAAACATAATTCAGAATTTCAAAGCTTTGTGATGTCATTTTTAAAATATACTGCAAAATTTTTATATTGTTGCAAGACACCAGAGGGGTATATCTGAGTTTTTGGGGGACGGAGGTCTTAATAGAGAAATGAAATCAGTAATCCAGAGTATTCTTCAGAGAAACGTAGAAATCCTATCCGCCGTACGTCAGGAGCAGCGAGCTATCAAAGGGTTATTGTGGCAAAATGCCTTCGTGACTCAAAACGCACGTAAGACTATCGCTCCTTATTCAAAATATTCCCTTTACTTGCAACCTCACTGTCACAGACTTCATAAACTTTGTTCAGTGTTACGGCCCGTGCCTAACATCGGGATGCAGCTTCATGTCTTGCGGACTCAATCTCCAGTGCTCGGGCCAAGGCGTCCTCCATATTGTGGGATGCAGCCAGATGTACCGCTTGCTGTACCTCTGTGTCGGCGATGGCACTGATGAAGAAACCGACTGTGATGATATTGCACGCCTCCTAGGGGTACCCTTGTAGAGATAGGTGGGAGAGTCATACAATGTCTTGCCACAGTTCCTGCAGTGCCCTGATCGCTGGGTGCGGCTTCGCAGCTGGGCATAATAGAAATGTCACAGGTACCAGTCGCTGTCGAGTGCAGCACCTCTCAGTACAGCAATGAGGTCCTAAACCAGCTGCTCGGCTGACCAGCCATTTACGGTGGTGACTATTTCAAACTGGTGTTGGTACTCCTGCCAAGAAGTCTGGCCACCATAAGGGGCTGGCTTGATTGCGACACCCTTCCCCATTCCTGGCTGTGTGACACCAATGCCACAAAGCTGCTTGTTATCCACCAGATTGCTTTGTTACTGATGACTTTTACTGCTTCCCCACTTTTCTCGGCTGCAGGTGTGATGGTAGCGGCATTATGATGCTGAAGAAATTCCTCTATCTGCTTCTCTACTGCACCGAAACATATCATTTCATTCTTGACACTGTATATCCTTTCATTTGCACTGGCAATCTTCTTGTCCACATTTTTATGTACAAAGTCTATTTTGCTCTTCAAATTTTCATTTACAGTGTCTTTTCCTGTCCACATTTTCATTTACAGTGCATATTTTCCCATCTACATTATCTATTTTCTTATCTACTAAATCATGTACATTAGTTATCTGGCTATTTACATTATTATTTTAAGTATTTACAGTTTAATTTACACTTACTTTTATACTAACCAGCTGGCTACATAGCCCTTCAATTAGTGCTCCCAGTGCTTAGAGTTCTGCATACATTTTTATAGTTAACATTCACTGTGATGGTTGTACAAACAGTTTTAATTGTTATTCCCTAAAGTTACTAAAATTAATAACAATTGTTTTGAAATCATTAATTAATAGCCTATTGCCTAAAATTATTAAAAATTGAATATACCACCATCCCAATTCTCATACCAGTGGTGTTGCAAGACACCAGAGAGGCATATCTGAGTTCAAGAGGGATGGAGGTCTTAATAAAAAAAATAAAAGATCTACGTTTGATTTTAATTAATTGTCACAGCTATTGTTTACATCATTAATATATGTATCTCCACTAATACTCTTTTTATTTCACAGTGAGCATAATATTTACTGTCCATTTCAAATCTAAATAACATCCTTCTTTAGATCACTGTTTGGTATTGTCAATTGACTCATACTTATAATTAACACATGTTCAGTCTATTTGTTACCTTTATTTGTAATTTATTAGAGTTGTGCATCCAGTCCAATAGTCCAGCCTGCAGTCTTACTCTTTACTGCTCAGATGTTCGCAGTCGCAGATTTTCCTCTCGCTGGCCACTTCTCTCACAGATCATTTCTCTTATCGCTTGTTGTCCTTTGCTCGATACAGCAGCCACTCATTCACTCAACAACTGCCGGCTCGGAAGACTATCACACTTTATCAGTTGCCCTGACCATCTAGAGAGTTCAACGTACGTAGAGTCTCGCTGAGAAAAACCAGGTCAGAAATCTACAGCAATATTCAAATAAACACAGAAATCCAGTCTGCAGAAGGTAAGGACTGGCGAGCTGCCCAAGGGATATCGTGGCAGAATGCCTTTATAACTCAAGATCAAGGCCCCAAAATCTATAGTTAAGGAATCTCCAAAAAGGGGATTGCACCAACCGAAGGCTCCTAACCTAAGTACCAAGGTGCCCCAGGGGAGAACATGGAAGGAAAATCCTCCACTACAATGTGATCTCTTAGTACAACACAAAAACATTCCACATATGATAAGTTTGGTGGAAGAATCTAAACGATAAACAATAACAATAAAATATAACCTTTTGGTTATTTTTTGTTTTATTACTTTTTCGGATGTGCACAGAAAAAGACAAAGCCCCAAAAGGGGGGCACAAAAACAACCTTCACTCACCATTGAAAACAGACAATTTGAGTACTGGATTTCTCTTTTTTTTTATTACAATTTTTTTTTGACAAATGGCAAAGAAATTATCAACAATATTATTTGGGTTGCACCCACTTTTATAAAGTTATTTGGTTGGTCCTGTTTTCATACTTTTTGATAAACAAAATAGATTTTAGCATCGCAAAACAATTACAAAATCAGCATAATAATGATTTGTTCCTTTTGTTTTTTTTAAATAAACACAAAGTGAATACAATTAATGAATAGGTTTTAGTATTAAGAAAATTCTAGTTTTTTAAATGCTCCTGGTGGAACTTGTCCCGGCCGATTCGTCCGGCATCGTCATGCAAAAAATGAGTAGTTTTTGGAAATACACATGCCAAAAATAATAAGCTGATCTGACCAAAGGGAAGAAGTCGGTGGTCCAGGCTGCGACACAACTACGCTCGCCTAATTCAGCACATTTTCCGTGGTCCGATGGCTCAAGGCAGGTACCGGCGGTGTTCACATGAAAATGGCTAGACGGGGTAAAGGTGAAACGCACTAGACGGTTAATAGAAGTACTGAAACCATGTTGAAGCCGAAAACTTTCAACCAAAATTTAATTGATGTGAAGGTAAAGTGAAAAAAGACAGAGTCAGCACATTCCTTCATGGACAAAGTGAGACTGCAAAGTTCCAAAAGTCACAACAGGATCAATCGGTAAGTAACGGAAGAGCATATTGCGTAGCTGAAGTACAGTGGAAAAATACAGAAATAAAAAATTACCAAAAATTAACATTCTTTAATATTGTCAAGACACGAAGGAGTGTAAATTAATAAATAAAATTATAAAAGTACTGTGTACACAATTACACAATATTAAAAATAACAAATGGTAGTAACGAAAAAAAATTGTTAATTCACGTTGGTGCTGCCACCTAAAGTGAGAGGAGACAGATACACAAGCAACACATTTTAGAGTAACATTAAATTGATACTAGTTTAGCATGTAGCAAACAAGATAAAAAAAGACTAATATTTCACCGCTGTTAACTGCATTTACAAAGGATAATAATGCATATACAGTTATTTAAATTAGGTAGAACATAAATATTAATTTACTTTTACACAATAAAATAAAATCAATACCTTTTTAGGCAAAAGGTAGTCTCCTGAAAACAAACAAGGAAAGACAATGAAAACTGGCTTTGTAAAAATTAATTAAATTGTTAGAAAAGCAATTTTTAGAAAAAAATTAGTTAGGAGAAGAGTATGCCATAGCATTGCACACTTGTTATTCAAAAAATTCCCTTGACTTGCCGCTCCGCTATCATATCACTACTCTGTCCTCTTCCGCCTATTCATACGGGGCAGACCAAGGACAGCGAAGCATACCAGTAACACACAAAAATAACAATATATTAGTATATTTTGAACATATTGTAAGAAAATTTTGTGTGTTTAAATTATCTTAAATTTTGTTCTTGGTTGTTAGTAAAATTGATTTAGTTTTGATCTGATTTGCTACAGAGCTAGAGTTTGGCCAGCCTGAGATTATGCAAGGTGCTAGAGTCACCCAGGTTGGCTTACAATTATTCGCATGTATGCACCAGTCAACCACACAAAGTCACAAGTTTGGAGTCTGGCATCCACGCTGGGCTGTTGAACCGTACTAGGCAGATTCTGCCATGTGTTCTATTATAAAATTTTCTGCAAAAATTAGTGGCAGATCATTTTTATGTATTACCTGATTTCTTATATTTTTCCCAACTGTTGTCATTATTTTGGTAAAGTTTAAGGTAATATTCATTTATTCCAACTTTAGGCCAGTTACATTAGGTCAGACGTTCTGTTTCATTCTGGAATTCACGCATTGGAAATTAAATTCAGTTTAGTTCAGAGTTAACTTCACTGCCAAGCATGGCAGAAGGCCATTGTTTGCTGCAAAAAGCTCAGCTTGCAAACAGGATGCTAGTTGACACGCTTGCATTTCTGAGGTGTGGGACGCTTTGAGCTGTACCTTGTCTGTGCTACTTGCCGGAGGTGCAATGCATGTAATTTCTTGCTGTAGACCAGTTATGTATAGTTGTGGACAGTTTCCACTACCCCCCAGCACTCTCTAGGAACGGCAGCCGAACTAAATTCTTTAACCTTTGAACCTATGCGCAGAACACAATTTTGTATCATTCCGTCACCACCAACTGTTTTCTGTCCAATTGTTTGCACAAACTTAGAAGCACGATGACGTGTTTGACATGTGCTCCCCTGTTGAGGGAGATATTTGCAGGAACATAGGTTCCTAGTGTTAAGTTTATAGTACATCATGTAGTATTGTAAAGTGCAAAGATAGTTCCTTGCTTAGGAATTAGTATTTGTTTGATATCTTTCAAGAAATATGTGAGCAGTTTCTTCTCTTATCCTCCGTGATGGGTGAGTGTAGCATCAGTCTTCCTCTAGTAGTATGTGCCTGGTTCTGTTTTGAAACTGGAACAAGTTATTAAATTCCACGATTATATTCTTAATCTGTTCCAGAGAGAAGTTATAATTCAACGTTTAAAGAGGTTTTGAATTTATGATTAAATGATTTACATTCAGCATTTAAAGATTTTTTTATTCAAAGTTTAGAAGAAGTTATAGATTCTACTTTTAGAAGATTTATTTGTATTAATTCAAGTTCTAAGTACTCCCTTCCATTCTAGAACTACTTGTCCGGCTTCACCTTATGTGCCGTTCAAAGCAATATTTTCATCTCCAGCTTCATGGCTTTGTACGGGGAAGGAAGAGCTAAGTGTTTGATTCATCGAACATTGTTTCTTTTTATTATTGACCTGATTATATTCTGGACCATTTTTAATACGTCACTGTTTGAAGAACTGTTATCACTTGTAATGCTTATGTCGTAAGACATAAATGAAATATTTATATGTTAATTACGAGTTAATGTGAATCAAGTAATAGAAAATAAACAGTTTAATTTTAGAAATTAAAGCCACATAGTCTGTACAGAGTGCACTTCAGTGTGTGTGTTTTTTTTAAAGGTCAAACATTTCTTGAGGAAATTATTTCTGTTTAACCGCAAGGATTCATTCTGAGTTTCACCAGCAACTTGATCATTGTTTTTCTCCACAAATTCCAGTGAGTAAATTAAAAGATTTATTATTTTTGAAACCACAGGTTTCAGTCTCGGATAGTTAAAAACTAATTAGAAATATTATTAGTAAGGGATTCCAAGGATTTTTTCCTGGGTTAAATGTATGTGATGTCCGGTTGCCTACAAAATGAACCTTCCAAATAATTAAAGAGTAATAGTGGCTTAATAGTGTACGGCATTTTGGTAGCATTAAAGTATTATAATTTACATAAGTATCCACAGTCTAATGTTTTGTTGTTCAGAAGATAAGTTTTATAACAACATAATTTATGGACATGGGTTTGTTTCTTTATTTATCAGACACCGAGGTAACTTTCTGCCACTTTGAGTATGGTTGAGTAGCACGTTCAAATGATATTGTACATTTCTAAAACAAACCTATAATTTAACAACCTTGTCACGAACCATGGTATATTAGTATTTCAGGAAGCATGGGCAACATGGAGTTCAATGGTAGGGGGAGTGGGTCTCGCATGGGAACAGCTCCATGGTGCTGATTAGCAGGCTTTGTATGGGTTGTCTGAACGGTTTGGGTTAGTGGAATAGGAGAGATCAGAAGGGCAGTTGTCGGGAAGATGGCGGAAGAAATGGGCGGCCACACGGACGCGTGCTAGCATTGAAGAGTTTTTTGAGAAGATTTGCTGCTGGGGGAGTTCTCCCCTATCCTACAGCAATGTAGTGGTAATGGGAGAATGTGGATTTATGCCTCTAGAGTAGTCCATAGCCATTTCTGGATAGTGTTCAAGTACAGTATGTCTGATGTTTTGGAACGGCAGAGGGCAGTCTGCATTTCACAGCGGACCGCAATGGTTGAACAGTAGCTGCCTGCAATAATTCGTTCTCAATGTCGATGATCCCAGATGGTCCTAAAAATAGTCTTCACTTCTCTTTTCTCCAGAAAATGGAGTAGGGGATACTTTCCTTTATTTCTCTTCCTGTGTGTGTGTGTGTGTGTGTGTATGCACGCACGTATGCGCATGCTTGCATCCATGCATGTGCAGCCTTATTTTTTTGTAAAGCCCCTATTTTTCACTTGGCGGTTGGACAGACTGGACTTAGCATTAAGTTGCTACAATTGTTGTGAAGCTTTGTTTTTGTGACACAAATTTAAGAATGGTTGAAAATCTAAACAACCTAAACCTCTTGCTTTTTATGTTTTTAATTACTAGATTTCTGGTTAATTCCCTTTTACAGAAGTACTGTTAGGTAGTGTAGAACTTGGGTAGGGCAGCTCAAATGTGAGTTGGTTGTAATTGGACTTGGAATGTTTCGGAGATCTGGTGGTATTTTGGTTGTCTCATGGTTTCAACAAAATTCAATGCTTTACTTTATGACTTTTTTTAGCTGTGTCATGAACACATGATATTCACCACCCTCTGGCAGCCCAGCCACAGGAGCTACGTCCCCAGGTTGTCATGAATTTTCCTCACAATATATTTATAGTCCTTTATGGATTCTTCAGAACATAAATCTGTCTTTGAAAAGAACACAAGCAAAATTGTAAAGTTGCTGCTGTGAAAAACACCTTTAATAAAAGGAAAACAAAATTAACACATTTAACTTTAATTGTATCTTTTTATTTTTGATTCATTGACACAATTATTTCTAAAGCTTAGTTCTTGATATACTCACTACCAGATATTTTTTCAGGTATTTTACACGCATATTAGAAAATATTACGTAATTTACAACAAACAGGTCCATATTTGCTAAGTTTATTAAGGGAGTAACATGTGAGATAATGACCTGTGTTGTAATCTCACACTGTAATATATCCCCCCCACCCACATTAAAAAAAAAATTTGCCACCTCTCATTACACATTATTAAAAGTATCTCAATCAGTTTCTGTTATTGAAATTGCTGGCAAATGTAAACTACCTATATGGGAAGGTGGCAATTTTGTTAAAACCCTTTTAGTAAATATGCAGTTTGAAAGTAGAAGCACTTCGGCGCTAATAATCTTCTATATAGGCTGTGTACTGACACGAAAGTCTAACAGCAAAGAATTCAGAATTATGGCCAAGCAGGACACAGATTTTACCTACATGAAAGGTGAAGCTGGCATCCTGGCTGACATGCCACTAGTAAGGCTTCGGGCCAAGTTGGAAAAGAGGGTGGCGAAGAGAGAGAAAATCTCCAAGTTAGGCAGGTTGTACATCAGAAACCTACAAAATCTTAAACATAGCAGAGCTAGACAAACAAGGAAGTAGGCAGAGACGTTTAATGAAATTTATGGCTGGCAGATGTAAAGCACCATGGTAACAATTTACTATACCATCACACAGCCTGTTTGTTGAAAACGAAGACCAATTGTTTCTTTGGAACACAAGTCTAAAAGGAGAATAATAATACGTTGGAGCTTAATGCAGAGAGAGGCAGAAAGTATGTCGGATACAATATGTGCAGTGAAGAATAATGCCTGCTAAATTTCATATATTACATTCACAACACATAACTACAAGGCAAACTGCACCAGAGTAGAATGTCTTTACACAAATGGCCAGCCACCCTACAAAACTGAATACAAAAATCTGCTGCTACTATTATTCCAAAACTTGTGAATCATAGTAATTAATTACATCGTTCATAAGACAAAACTTTCAGTGACTGAAAAAATTTTTTTCAGAGTCAATTTTAATTGTAGAAATTAATTACAAATGCTAATAACTATATTTCAAATTTTGATTAGATCTCCATTGCCTACAATGACTACAAAAATAACCATCCCATATCATACGTTGAAAAGGATGTTGCCAAGTCTCTCCTGAGAAGTGGGGATTTTACTTGGCCCAGAAATGAACATTCTGAGAATGGGAGCTGTGATATACCATACATTCATCTGTTATCATAACATTAAAATGCATTGCTCAAATGGGAAATGAAGGCATTAAGGTTTCACATGTATTATATCACATATCCACATCTTGATCACTAATTTATTAACAATAATTTGTAAATAGTATACATGGTGACCTGCCCTTCTCATAAAATGTTGCATGGAGGTTCGTGGAATCTGCATTTCTGCCGATCGCTTGCGTGTTGAGTTGAGATTTTTTTGTGAGCACTTAACAAGGTTTTAACTGCTGGTGAGGGTGAAATGAAATGAAGATGCAGCAATGACTGAATACAAAGACTGGAGAAATTGAAGTGTCCGTAGAAAACCAGCCAGCAAGAGCAACATCCACCTTGTTTTCCACATAAGAAAACCCAGGTCACCCTGTCGGAATTGCAACATAATTTATCTTGGTAGCAGACAATGAGTCTCAACTATATAATCACTGCCCCACTTCAGCGTAGATTGCCTTTGAGTATGTATTAGTAATTCATCGAAGTGCTTGCTGATATCATATTTATTTGTGGTGCTTTGGCACATTCTGCATACAACAAGGAACCAGGTGAGATTTTCCTTTCCACCTTATGGAGATTGACCTCACATGGAACTAGCTTCTTGAAACAAATGCAAAAAGTTCTCTCTTCCTTTTTTTAAGAACCCACACACTGAGATGTTCTTCAATAGTTAATGAAATGATGTTGGTCATGGCCAATAAATCAAAGACTAACACAATGTAGCCTAGGCAGCACATTAACAACACTGACTGCTGGCACCAGTGGCCTGGCAAGCAAATTCCAAAAAAAATATTGTTTCAACAAGCTACAGCTCCTCCTCCCCCCCCCCCCCCCCCCCTTCCCCAGGCAATGTACGATGCACACTGTCCTGTTACTAACAAAATGAGCCCACATTCTACTGTTGCAAATACCTTTCCCTTCTATTTTTGCCTGCACCACTATTTTACTGCAGCATACAGTCCTTCAAATTAGGACTTTTAGCATATCCTGTATATTGAGAGAAAAAAATGCAGTGCTATGGCATGATGGCAATACTGTTGATAATGCATGATGAAGGATTATCAATGGACTTGGCATCTGCAGTTTCAACCATTCGCAGTTAAAAAATCAAAGAAACATAATTTAAATATTACCTTTGAAATTACGAAAAACTTTAAATTTTCTGCTTTTCGAATGACGCACAATGCAGCTTATTATTTTCCTAGACCAGCAGGGACAATGGAGCGGGCTGGAACTCTACGATCACCTAACCTGTTGGAAAGTGACAGCACTCTTTGTGGGCTAAGAAAAATAAATATGCTGTGGCACGGAAGGTAGTGGAAGGGCGCGTGAGTGATTGGGGGTGGGGGTAGGCAGATGGAATGGCAGGGAAAAACATAACTGAAAAGACAAACATAATATGAAACTAAAACATGTGTTCCATCTTTTTAAAGTCTCGCACATCTTTTTTGAAAAGCCAAATTTATTTTGGGCAGCCGGCATACCATTTTCTCTGGCTTAGTTCACAACTTGCAATTTGAAATTTGCGTAAAAACTCCTCTGCATTCCCTAGTTTATTTGGTGACTTTGAGAACCATGCACCTTAGCATATCAGTTGCAGTTTTCTAAGCCACTACAACAACGTAACGCTAACAAATATTTTACTCTAATAAGAAATAACTAACACTGCTTTATAAATGTAGACTTTATTTATTAAAGCTTTACAACAGATATCAATACATCGCTCAAGCTCAACAGTGTCCATTGTCCAGCTTTGTTAAAATGGCGGTAGTCACAATCAATAGTTTCTCAGCGCCCATTAAATAGATTGTTCAGATTGTAGAAAATGGTGCTTCTGTCGCAATCAATAGTTTCTGAGCACTCAAATAGATTGTGCCTTGGTCAAATGATATTGCCATGGTGCCATTGCTTACTAGGCTTAAGTATCCATATACATGATGTTTATGGCTAAACGTATACATGCGCTCACTATTGACAGTGAAGTTAAACAAGGCAAATACCTACGGAATCTTAGCTCGCATGTTTACATTAGAATGTTTTTATGTCAAGTGTTTACGTTAAAACTTTAGGCAAAAAATAAACTTTTTTACATGGTTTGTTATCCATTTTAAATGTATGATAATGTTTATCAGATTGCTTCAAATATCTATAATCATTTATTCTCCAAATAAATGCCCACATATAGGTTGAACATAATTTTTTATAAGTAAATATTGGTAAAATATTACCAACTTATATTCAGGATAAAACGGTACTGTGGTTTTTCCTGTACATGGTTATGATCTGTACTAGTGCAAGTATAGTATTTGAGGGGGTAGAAAACTACACTGCCAAAAATTAGTCTGTAAATATGGTACAGTAAAATCTCGTTTATCCAACCATCGCTTATGCAACATTCCGTATTATCCGTCACACCAAAAAAATTAACTCATCAGTTGGCAACAAGAACTGCTAATTACAAGCATGAGTGTAGTCTATTTTTGCAGCACCCGACTATCACAGCTAATTAGTTACCCCGACTGTACAGTGGTACTCCCGTCTACATTAATCACAAGACTGAACTGTTTTAAGTGTTGTATTTAACTTCAGACGATTCTACATATTTTCATTTACTTTTTTCTCTGGTATTATAGTAATACACTGTTTTTTTGTCCATAATGTGTAAAATTACTAACATAGTTCGACGTTTAATAGGCTTTTACTTAACTCCTCCCAATTATCCAATAGTTTCGCTTATCCGACATTCTGCCGGCCTGTATATGTCGGATAAGCAAGACACTACTGTACATAAGAATGTTATAAAATTTATGTGAGAGTCTGCGGTTTTCGTAAATCCGTGGTAGTCCTGGAACCATAAACTGCAGATATGTAAATTATTCAATACTAACTAATATAGTTTTACGGTAAGTTATTGAAAAATGCTAAGAACTTGGTAAAAAAAAAAAAAAAAAAAAAAAAAAAAAACATTATGGATATGAACTGCATGTACTGGTTTCAGAATACCATTTTTTTTAGCCACTGTTACATATAATTTGTTTGAAAATTCCTCTCACAGGCTATTACAGGCTATTCCAAGAAATAAATTATAAATATCAAAAACTGAACGAAAACAAATTCTTACCTAGCTCAATGCATGTTATTCCCAAAGACCATACATCAACTTTTCCATCATACTGCCCTTCATCCATTGCCAGAATAACTTCAGGTGCCATCCAGTAAGGTGTTCCCACAAAACTGTTTGCTGGGCATTTGGTGCTGGCTGAACCAAAGTCAGCTAGAAACCAAACCAAAACACATGACAAATCATATATATGTATATAAAATAAACTTCACAACCTTAGCAAATTATAAACAAAATTCTTATAAAACCAAAGTATATAAGATTCCAAATAGGTAAAAATTAAAAGCAAAAACTTTTGCATTTCATTACACTTGTAGCTTCAATAAAAATTCATATTTTGTGGATTACATGAATCTTTTCACAAGTGTCTTTATATTGTGTCAATTTTTCAATGACTTATCAATAATTTTGAATGGTTTAATATCCAATATATATTCAAAAGATATCATATGAAAACTAATTTGCTTTAATACCTTAATTTATTATCAAAACAATTTACTGGTACATCAGTCTGTTTAAGGAAAACCAATCTGAATCAAATCCTTATATGCATTTTAGAAGCTTGTAATGTATTACCAACTAAAGACTAAATGTCACATAAATTTAAAAAAATAAAGATTCTACACAATGTGGAACTAAATACTCTACAAATTGATACATACACACATCCATCCATGTACATACATACATCCATATACACGCATACATATATAGTCCATTCCACACTGGAAGCAACTTTCTCGGAGCCCTGCTAAATGTCTACTTGCAGGCCCGTTTTGTATCCTTCTGCCAAATGTAAAACATTGCCATGTGACAGTATACTTTCACTACACCTAAAAATAAACAATGAAATGTGACCTACTTTTATACCCGTCATGTACTGTTTACAGGTTTTCAAAGAATTCTGTCTTCCCTCTATTTCAAAAACCATTTTGTACAAATATTCACAGTTTAGGCCTATAACATTATTTAGGTCAGCTTTATGATGCTATAAAAATGCCTGAATAAACGATAGTTCTTATGGTTACATTAGAGTAACATATTAGTTTTCCACTACATACGGAATGCACGTTATTTTGCCACGACTGTGTTTAACACTGTTACAATTACGGGGTAATGAACTGTAGTATTTAACTTTTTGTTAATGATATGTCTTCGGTTATTTCTTGAAAAGGACGGCCTCAGTTCAAATAACAAAGGAATAACCAGTCCAACGAAAAAGTGACATTAAAATCAAGCATGCAACTTGAGTCGCTCATTTTTTGTCATAGAAACTTAAAATATAGCGGTGAACATACACACAAATAAGCCTACCGTAACTTTTATTCCGCTCATATTTATATGTATTGTTACTTACTGTGTATTAGGATTATTAAAATTTATTGGGGCTGGGCTTGGTTATTTTGTTGATTGGTGGTAAATTACGTTACACGACTGTGTTTCAAACACCCACCAGGGCAAATGTATGTTGTGATAAATAAAAAGACATGGATGTAAATAAATAACTTCGCCATAAAAACAGTTCACATTTAAAACGTATAAATGGTTAATAAATGTTTGAAATCACGCACACACAGGGCCAGTGTATCGACCATGATGCACAAAGGCACGCCATTTCACAGATGCAATGATTAACGAAACACACCTCACAGTATATTTATTACTGCCGTGGAAACACAGATTTATCACAACATTGTAACTTACCTGGGTAGGTTTAATAAACACGTCTACAAACATGATGTAATTTGAAGTATTTTTCGGAGTAAGTATAATTTACATAATATTTATATAATTTACACCTTGTTTGGTAAAACAGCAACACGCCATGTCTGCCAACTTCACTAGGTAAAACTGCCCCGCCATCATATCTAAGTATAGATATAGATAGAGATAGAGAGATAGATAGAGATAGAGAGATAGAGATAGATAGAGAGATAGATATAGATAGAGAGATAGAGATATAGAGAGATAGAGAGAGATAGAGAGAGATAGAGAGAGATATAGAGAGAGATATAGAGATAGAGAGATATAGAGATAGAGAGATATAGAGATAGAGAGCGATAGAGAGAGATAGAGAGATAGAGAGAGAGAGAGAGAGAGAGGCACCTCGCCCAGCCGACAGTTGGTTTCAGTTGCCATCTTGCTTGATAAAACAACACCGTACCATTACGGCCTACTCACAATATTTTCCTTTGTAATTTTAAATTGTCAAAATTAGATATGTTTCCATCGGGGCTACCTAAATATTTCAGTATTTCAATATGCACAGTTAAATTTACAAATAGTATACAAAAAACTAGGTTAAAATAATATTTTAACTGAACTATTTCTTACTGGTCGTTGCCAAAATGTTGCTGCTCTAGCTGTTGTTAATTCATATTTTAAAAGAGATAAATATTACGAGTTATACAAGATATTAAGGTAATGTTTCATTTATTCAATAATACAGTACTCAGTTAACCGCAGTGTTATATATTTGTGGAATACAGGTTATTGAAAAAAACAGGTAACATGTTATGCCTAGAGTGTTTTTTCAAAGGTTGATTTTCATAAGTCGCTTCCAATTGGGAAATGGACTATATGTGCTTAAACTTATCAGATGTAATCTCAGTGGTAAATTTTTTTATTAAAAGAAATTATTGGCTTACAATGAAGTTGATTTTTTTATAATATTGACACATTGTGCTTTTCAAGTGTGTTGTAAATAAAAATACAAAGGAAATCCTCTTTGTAATAAGACTGAAAGGATCTATATTTAATGTGTTTATTATAAAGTCAAATCCAAATTAAAATATTGTATTATATTGCTGCATTAGTTCAAAATGTACAGGTTAATTTTTTAAATTTAAGTACACTCATATTTACCTTTGAAAAGAAAATAGTCTGTTACAGTCCCCCCCCCCCCCCCCCGGACTTCTATGTTATGTTTGAAGTGTGTATTTTGGTTGACAGAACATTTTTTCAAGTTTTCGTAAACTTTTTAACCCATCTTGCCAGCTGTACGCAACTTTATTTTTATTTAGCATGTGCATTTTATTTTAAACTTGTACCAGATTTTAAACAAATGCTTATCTTGTTTTGGATGTGTTGAAAGGTTGCCATTTTATTTGTGAAATTACAACAATTTTATTTATTTTAACTTGAACCAGCTGTTTCCAATAGATGCTGCTGCATGCCCACATATATTTGAATCTTTGATGCACACAAAATAAAAGCACGTTTCAGTTTTGTGTAATAGAAACACTGCAATTCCAATGTGAAATAAATACAATTAAACGTGATGTATCAGCTACAGGCGTAAATCATTTATATATTAACACACATTGCCATTTGTTATAGTGAATATTTCATATTTATCATGTAATTCATTTTGGTAAATGGTGGTTTGTTAAGTTTAACATTGCAGTGGTAATATGTTACGATTAAGTTTTTATTTTAGTTTCGCTGTGAAATTGGTATTAACATTTGTTAACATATGTTATCAATGCCAAGCGGGATAAAAATACTTTTGTATTAAACAAATAGCTTAACATTATAAATGCTATGTCTTTTTTCAGGACCCTAAAAACACTTTGCAAAAAATGTGAATTTCATAATAAACTGGAATCTATTCACGAGGTTTGACTGTATAAGTTTTGTTGTAGATTTTCAGTCTTCAGACACATATTGCACGAAATGTGTTTATGAAAAAATTATGTGAAAGAGTTTGAAAACTATATCACATGCCACCACAAAGTATTTTAGAAGAGCTTGAAAGCTATAATAGCACATACCACCACAAATAATTTTCAGCCAGAAAGCTGATTGAAAAAAACTGCTTGTGAAACATGTTATGCTGTACATAGCTGATAAAGTGCTATTCTGAATGTCTAGGACCCTATTAGCAGAGAAGGTCTTCCATTTTTAAAGGATACAGACTGCCCAACCAACACTGCAATGGAGTCAAACTGTAGAAAAACACTTGCCTAAAACTATAGTTAGTTATATTTATAGTCTTTCTGAAAAATCATGCATGCGGAAGTACCAAGAATAACAAAGAAATATTTATCAAAGGTTTGTTGATTGAACATAACAGCATGTTTTATAAGACCTTCCAATAAAATAAAAGCAACAATGGAATCTGAAGTCAGAGGTGATCCTGTTGTTAAAATAGTTATGTTAATAATGTTAGCAAAATATATCTGTCTGTGTAAAGCTCCGTGATTTTCCTTAAAACAACTGTTTGAGGAAAATCTTAAAGAATTATTATAATGCTAAACAAACCTAGACTACCTACTGTTCAGACAATTATGACTAAAATCTTTCTCTTGGCAAGGATAATAATTGTCAGTCACATGCTATAAGGTATGGAACTAATGTTTGCAGGATATTGCATCAGTGGGAATGTCCAAATGTTAATGTTCTTGTTTTCAGTAAAACTGTCCCAATATGGTATTTAAGTATTACACGAGTCTAATCCTGCATGCTGTATTCTGTATAAAACTCGTTAGCCAAAGAACAAAGCCTTCAGTCACGAGAGAATGTTCAGAGATGGAGGATATACTGCTCCGCCCTTCAAGGCCATGAACCAGCCAAACCCCTACTGCTAAGATTGCAGGCTCTATAATTTTACTCTGATGGTGTGGAGGAGAGGTAATCGAGACAACCCACCGACAGTTTAGGTCCCCGTACTTCTCTCCCCTCCTTCAGACAGAAAGTAGAAGATAATCATGTTTCAAGCTGTGGAGGAAAAATAACTCTGAACCGCTGAGGGCATCTCCTATACTGTGACCATACATGCAAGTTCATTTTTTTATATTGTTTTGCAAAACTCAACATGAGTTAAACTAGTAGTCTAAATAAAATTGTTTACACAACAAGACATGATTTTTCTTCATATTAAATACAAAAACAAAGAATTACGTTCATCAAAAATATGAAGTTTACAAATATCACACTTTCTGGAAACAGTAGTAAGCTATCAGAACAAAATCTTTAACTCATACACACATAAAAGTTTTTCCGTAAGTTAACAGTTGAAGTTGCTAAAGGTTATAAAGAAATTTTGAGTGCGAACCTTCTAAGTCACTCATTTACCAACACAAGTGCCAAGGAAGTCAATCTGGAATACGAACCAAAGTTTTTTTACTTTAATAAAAACAAATACTGGATACTGAGGAATTACAGTGAAATTTAAATCCACAGCAGTTAACTTATTGGGTGATGCTTGCATGAAAAAGAGTTCAAACAGATTAAGGTAAACCACGTGCACTGTAAGACCACAAAATACAGGAAATCAGTTATGCATTTGGTTCAAAGCTCACTAACGTGAAGGACCTACTGCATCCATATGTTCACCATGCGATGTGCAGGTTATAATGGACATGACAACTTTGAAAAGTGGACATTCTTGATAACGGACACTGACAAACAACGTGCATGGTTTTGATTGTGGCACATGCTTAAGAACGGACACAAACATCTCTACTGAGCAATATAGAAAATAAAACCGGTGTTTGGTTACGTTGATGTGTTTTAAAACGACAGTCAATTTTTGTTAGCAACCACATAGTAAGCATTTTCACACTCGCTTGTGAATGAAAACTTTTTGTTGTAGTCAGACGGTTGCCAATTCAACCGCGAAGCTACACAGTTTGGTTATGGGTGTGTTTACATATGTATCCCATGTCCAACAGTAAACGGTCGCCAAATTATAAACAGAGGGAAAAAAAATTTATTTCAACCAGCTTTTAGAGTGCATCTATGAAAGGTAAACAAAAACATTGAAAAGAAGGAGTTAAAAACAGACTTCAACAAGCTAAAATATAAATTAATATGACTGGAAACTAAATCATTGTCTATAGTAAACTTATACAGGTAAGTTCATATTATTAATCACAGATATTGTTTTTGGGAAACACAAATGTTTTTATAAACTCTACTGTTGGTCAAGTTCCCTATACATTTATCGCTGCATTAATCTTTCCCAGCATTTGCTGAGTTTTTTAGACATTTATCTTCATTTATTTATTATTGAAACACCCAGTTTAAATATCGTTTATTATGTCACATGATCATATAACATAATCTGAAACTGGAAAGTCCCAGCTAATATTAAAAATTACAAATGATTATAATTAGCTGACTGGCTAAACAATTACAACGATTACAAAATTATGCGAATAAAAATAATTAGGCAAATGCGAGCCTGTAGAAGTTAATTACTAGAAATTTCCAATTCTTCCTCCAACCAAAAATCTACGATAATTTATACGCACTTTCACAGCATACTAAAATTTCCGGGAGTCAGGAGGTAAACTAAGAAGTGCCAGCTTGTTACAGCGGAGTCATGGAAGTTGACTTGGGTAAAGTGTACCAGGGTCATGGAGTAGGATTACCTTGGCAAAGGAGTGCTGTCCTCACGGTCAATTGTGGTTGAGAAAAGCCGTTTGCAAGCTGTTGGAGGCTGCAGTCTTCACAGTCTGCGGAGTGGGTGGTGCACAGTGTTGTAGGTCGCAGAGATGAGAGAGAGTCCTCGCAGACTGAAGTGCCTTGTCCAAGATGAGGAAGTCTTAGCATACTAAGATGGTCCTTGCAGACTGAGAAGGGAGAGTCTTTGCAGACTAGGAGCGGCCCACGTCCTCTTAGGCCCGCAAGCCCAACATATATGCCGTTGCTAGAAGCTGGACTTCTATTTATACAAAAATTTCTCCAATCAGCAGTTCTTCGGGGTGCGAGGGGGTAGCATAACCTTCAAACACAAGGGTGTGTTATCTGGGGTGCTGAAGCGCCGCTCATTTCTTATCGCCCCGCTTGGAGACAACAAATTAAAACGCCTGTTCCTGAGGCGGACCGATCGTGACGTCAGAAGAGCACTGGGGTGGTGCCATCCTCTGGGGGTTGTAGGAACTTCTTCCGGGGCTAAACAAGTAGTAGAATATCACAAATGTTTATTTATTTCATGGAGGTGACTCTTGCATGGAGGTTTCTGGACGAGCAATGTAGATTTTAATTACGTAGGTAATTTGCAATTATGTAATCGGCTGTCCAGGCTTGTGGAATCTCTCTGCTCGATACAGTTAATTAATTTGCAGCTGATATCTCTTCCCAGTGACCACGGGTGGCTCGTAGATGGTGCAAGGTCGTCCGTAGAGTGCACATTCGCACAGTGCAGCATGTTGGCATGCATCAGTATAAAAGTTGTATCAAAAGTACGCACAGGTGAGACGAGAACACAGAATCCAAAGCATCCTTGAGATCCCAGAGTCTAAAAGTACGGTGTGTAAGAACCACTGCTGGTGCCCATGCTGCAGTATGAAATTATCACCACTACAGGAAGTAATTATAACTCCATCACCACCATGACAAGAATATATGGCCACTGTTGATAAAAAAAAAATGTAATTTCCTTCACACACTACGGAAATTTTACTCCTACACACAAAAATATAACATTAAAACCCAATACACACAATCAATATTTTTACATTAAATTCTGTAGAAAAACTTGTGAGCAGCACCTAAGATTGCAGCACAAAGAATTTAATTTCTAATTTTATAAATAATGCCACTTCTGCTCCATGAAGGTGCAATATGCTGGGAACTAATAAGTGATTGACAGAATCAAGAACTTTCACTTGCAGCTTGAATTGGAGAAATGATGGTAAATATTTGTCTATTCAAATACTGAGCATTTTTTAAAATCTGTTTTCATTTACATTATGTTAAAAACATGCAGTTAAGTAGTGATAAATTCTGTTTAAGCTAAATGTCATTCACATCCCAAATGAATAAATAAAATACAAGGAAAGTATACATTTTTAAACGAAAATTAATTAAATTTTGTGAATTTTTTAAATAATTTCAGACATGAAACACTTTTGCACCTGGTTGTATAATTTTCATTATTGTATTTCAATGTTTAAATCACAATTCTGTACATGTAATTAAAATACAAAAAGAATAAATATATTATTTTCAATAAAAATTAAATTTTACATTCTCAGATACTAAATTCTTCGAATTCCAACAATAACACACCAGTATCGGACACCGGGCTGCAGTAAATTCAGAACGTTATTTTTTGTTGCCTGGTAATTTTTAATATTGCTGAAAGTTTGATTATTTATTGTTTGCAAGAATGATAATTAGAATATTTATCTATCGCTATGATATAATCATTTTATTTTAAATAAGCTCGCCAACTGATGACATCCTAGAATTTTCATTAACCTTGGTTTTTAATGTCCATCCTTCATATTAGATACAGTGAAATCCTTATTTTACACTTTTCAAGGGACTGGGGAAGAAGATACAAAATGCAGGAAAGTGTAAAAATAGGGAAACTTATGCTGTAAACACAGACATTAGAAACAAAAAAAAAGTGTGTGTAAATGCAGGAAAGTGTTAACTCACAGGGTGTAATACAAGGGTTCCACTGTAGTTGAGACAGCTTTAGTTAGCATTTTGTCACAATCTTAATAAAGCTTGCCTTGCACATTCATTGTTCGTTACATTTACAGCATCAGAATTCTACGATTGTGCATGAATTAACTGAAGCTAACATCTGTTTCTATCATCTTAGGAAACAACATTGGACAAAAGTTCAATTTTCTAAATGCTCTGACTTGGGACAATAGACTACTGATGAGGTACCCTGATTCTTCATCTTCTGTGCATCTACCCAACATTGACCTACCCCCAAACAAGCACAACTGTCAAAGACACATGGTCAAAAATAATGAACATGTTTGTATACAATTTTCAAATCAATGACAACCCTTTACAAATGAATAAAATACTTTTACCAGTTTGATTTAAACTTAACTGAATTAAAAGTTGGTTATTGGACACCTCTAAAAGCACTTGCTTACGTAAACTGTGTTCCAAACTGAAATTGTATCCATGCAGTTAATGATAGTTGTGTAGGCATAAAAGCAGTCCCATGTTGGGAGACTGGTTCTGTGCAGCCAGCGAGATCACTACCCCACATTTACTTTACACAGGAGGTTGGGACATCGCCATGATGTCACAGGGTCATATATATCAATCAGCATATCCTTGTCTTAAAAGACCAGTTATGATAGCACAATAATTGTGAATTGTAAACAGGACTTTACTATGGTACATTGCGTGGATAAAGTATTTAAATACTTTGGTCACCCTTTGAGGTATTTTGAGAACTTTTCGGAATCCAAATTTTCTGACATTTTCAAACTGAATAATCCCATTAACAAATTATTTCAAAATGTTGCTTTTGATGACGCCCGCAGAACACAAAACTATAAAATATACAGTTAAATTTTCTGATAATTCATTCATTTTATATTTTGAAGAGCTGCAAGAATTTTAGGTCAACCTTAGATTTTAGTAATAAAAGCAAGAAGTATTTTTTCATTAGTTAAAAACTTTTGAAAGCTCCGATTAAAATCAGTTTCAAGTTATGAACTTTCTCTTCCTCCATTGTAATTCAAATTTAATGCTTCATACTCAATATTTACATTCCACAGTTGAAAACATAACTTATATTTTGTAAGGCTTATAAAGCAATAAATTATATATACTGTGTCAGTAGTACAAATATTTTAATTTTATGTTTTAATTTTTTTTTTATATTTTTTAAATTATTTTATATTAAGCCTACAATAACACATTTCTTTAAGTGCAGTTATGTTTATACATGTCTAATGATTATACAGAGTTTATCACAGCCAGCCATAAGCAATTTGCAATTGACTACTTTATGGCTAAGGGCCAATTGTCTGTGGCAAAGGGCTTGGTACAGCTAGGAAACATTATAGAGGGGAGAGGTGAGAAAGAGAAAGTGAATCAGAAAAAGATAAAACTAAGTTTATAAAAGGAGAAGGAAAAAAACAGCCAGCAACTTGATGGCTTAAGAACTTTTATTTGAAATGTGATGGTAAATGCTGCAATGAAACTAGAAGATACCCATGTAAAATGTAATCCATTTACAGGACGTGTCCAGACATTTACACAAAGCAATGACAATCTCCCAGATACCACAAATTACTCTATTTCTGAAGCTATACTTTTCATTACCAGACAAGATATGGCTAGTACTTACAAGACTTATTCAACAGGACATAAAAGGTTATCAAGAGACAACGAATAATGCTTCCAAGTTCACTTTAACGCTTACTTCCACTACAAAGATTATGAACATTTTAACCCGTTCAGACCCAGTGTACACAACTGTGTACATTATGCACCTGTAGGCAATTATGAGCCTATACTACACACTACGAAACTCAATGACCAATGATCTTACTTCTGGAGAAATTATCTGCAAACCATCTTACTGGTCTAGGTTATAACTGGTTCATATTACTGTACCTGAACATACAGTGTACAGCTCATTTGCTGTGACAAAGAAAAAAGTGTCGTGTTGACTAAGTACAGCAAGCATCAAAAAATGTTTTGTTTGCAACACATGAAAAGGTAAATTAAAGTGGGTCTGAAAGGGTTTAACATATTGTGTACAAACTGTTACCATGGGCACTAGTGTAAACCTGCCTTTAAACGAACATATTCACTGAACGCACCATAGGTACACAGCAGTATTCAGGACAATTTGCAAACACCTGCGGCAAAAGAATGCCAATATGTCGCTAGCCGCAAGGACACATCAACACGGCCCTATGCGAACAAAACAAGCTCTCCGCAGTTTTGCCAGGAGGAGGAAGGTAAACCAGGGAAAGTTTATTATGCAAAATCATTAATAAAAGCATATTGCACCTGGAAATACTGTGTCTGCAACCAGTCACTGAGACGAGAAGATGCTGCTCTGGATGCAGCACCATCATACACGACAGCCATTTCCGTAATGAAGACCAGCCTACAGTGAAGACTCAACAGAAGGTGAGTGTACAGAATGGACATTTATACTACATTGAATATGTGGCACTTACATGACTAAATATCATTCCTCGCGTTGCAGTAAAATGTAGTTTTATTATGTTTTAAATCAGTTACAACTCTATAGCACTTTTTATACTTTGTATCTTGTGCATTCTGATTGACCAACTCCGAATCTAAAAAGGTAACTGAATGGTTTAAATATTAAATTTATGCAAACCATTACAAAATGCACAGCCCTACAAAACAGTTGTGGTAAATGTTGTCATTTTACATGTAATTAATATGAAAACCTGTAGCCAATCATGGAGTGAAAAGTACAGGAGGTATTTATCAACTAAAGTAGGGCAAATATTTAAAAGCACATTTAAAGCTCATGCCAAAACTTTTTGTTTGGATGCAGATAATTTATTTGACTGAAAGCTATTTTGTTTTGTGTTGTTCGGTATTTGTTAGTGTTTTGCCGGTATTTGTTAGTGTTTGTTAGTGTTTTGTCAGTTCTGACTTTCTGGCTTTTAAATGTTAGTAGTGTTTTGGTGTTTTGTTTATTCGGCTTTTCTTCAAAATTATGTAATGCTCACCGACGTATGGCCTTATGGCTGGATTGAGGCTTTGGATGGCCAAGGCTCTAGCGAACACGCATCACGGCTGTGAGTTGTGCTGACCTGGGCTTCTGTTCAGGCAGCCAGGTAAGCAAATTACGCATGTAGTTTGTGACAGACCAGATGCGAGGGCCAGCTAGGCTGACCGCGGTGCAGTGGCGTGATGTGCGAGATAGCTAAGAGTGCACGGCGGAAGAATGGCAGTGCGTAGCTTTAGGGCACCCGAAGGATGTGGATTAATAGGATGGAGCACCGCGGGGTGAAGCGGAGGCAGTGATAGATGTGTTTTCGCTGATAACCACATAGTAATAGCAGAACACAAATGTGCATCCAGTGAGGACGTGCTGGAGGATGGGGAGTTGCAAGTCTGTCTGCGAAGCGAGACGATCATGTGCATGAAGCGGAGAAGCAGAAAGAAGATCATTGGATAGGCCGGAGAAGCCTGCAGGGCTCTGCAGCATGTAAATGACAAAAGTTAAATAAACTAATTTTATGTTGTCTCTGTGTAGTAATCTCAGCTAAATGGGGTCACTTTAAAGAACAGGAACTTAATGATTTGAAGATGGTCCCGAGACCAACCATACCTTTGTAATTTCAAGTAGGCCATATTTTGTATTGAGATTGTTACTGGAAAGATTTTTTATACCAATAATATTGCATCTTTTGTAACATTTACTTTTGAGGCATAAAGAAAATAGTTATTTACTGAAGAACAAATCTTTTAAGCTAATACAAGAGTCACTTAGCATACTTTTACTGTGAAAACGCTGAGCACGTGTATAGTTTCTGGAGGGGACCAGATCCCGAAATCACGTTAAGCATTAAGTAAATGAAATAAGATGAGGTCTATTGTATAATGACAGCACACATATAAAACAATACACTGTCCCTCAAATGAAGTGGGCATGGCACATAAGGCCTGCCATGGGCCGACATGGAACAAAGTGCTGAACTGCACGTAGAAATTACAGGTAATAAACCCTCCGGAGCCGTGGGTCTGATGGAGAGAAAGGTGTTTACGTGGGAGGAGCAAAATGATGAAAAAAGTTCCGGAAATTTATAAGCTTGCTATTGTAGGTACTGTGATTGATGCATATAGATGAAACTCCAGCGGTATGCATGACACACGAGTCCACATTGTTGGACACACAGCGTGTGTCCAACAATGTCCAAAGTAAAACACTCTGCGAATTTATACATTTCCGACACATCGGACTTCTTTAATAATTTCTCTAGTTCTTGTAACTAAGCGTGTCGTGGAAAATGAGTTTACCTGAGAAAAGCCGGGATGGCTTACAGAACAAGCCTGAAACTAAATTAAAAACATACAAAGCTCTTTACATACATATAGCCTTTAAATCAACATTAATTTTTTTTTTATTAATTTATATTATATATAAAATAAATATAAAAAAATAATAAATTTAAATTAAAGTATTCATTTGATCAGAGACAGAATTTAAATTTAAGGTGCTTGGCATGGCAGTCGCCAGAACTGCCAAGGTTATTTATTAACTTAGGTTTTTAACAAACTGAAAAATGCAAATATGCCCTTTAGAACTAAAACCAGTATGACACCATCACTATAAAATTAAAAAAGGAATTTAGAGTGTCACCAGACAATCGTTCGTAAATATACATAGGCAACCTGGCCAGGCATTCTTTACTAAAAAGCTCAGCACTCAAGGGAAGCAAACAGAAGATAATTCTTTCCCATGTTTACTTTAGACTTTGCTTTCTGGGGGATACAACACTTCACCATAATAAACACATACAACGTAGTTTCCTCTTGAGGCGGTTCGTTCGGATCATGGAGCAGTACACTGACCCGTTCGTGCATGAACAATTCTGGAGACACGTGCAGCAATGCACCTAGTGCATATCAACACACCTCGTGCGTAACTGGTGCTTGAGTAGAGCAGCATTGGTTTGCCACCCGAGCGGGATAGTGAGGATGATGTCGATACTTCTTCAATGTAAAGCGAGTGCATAATTACAGTATTCGCGATTATCAATTTTTGTTTGAAGTTCAAGTTTTAAGTGCTCTACTTGTAAGTGTATTAGGCAATGGAGTTTCAAGACGCTCCTTAATCAGTACTGTGGTGGAAGCTACACCCCTGCCTCTCCCTCCCTCTGAAATCCCGATAGGTTAAATTGTCAGTTGAAGGATTAAGAAGTTTGTTGTTTATTACCAGTTACCATCATTTGTTAGTTTGTAAGTTTTTTTGTCATGCTAAGTAGGAAGCAGAGCCAACCTCAATCTCCCCTCCCCCTTCTCAAATCTACCAGAAACCTTCCCAAATCTCCCTAACCCACCTCTACCTTACTCCACCACCACCTCTTCAACCTCAACCTCCCTAACCCACCCCTACTGTCAGCCTCATCAAGCATCAAAACCCACCCCTACTCTCAACCCCCTACCCACCCTCTCACCACCAATCCCTGCTATCCTCCTTCCCCCTGCTACACCTTTCACCCTCTCACATTTTTCTATCTTCCTTGCCTCCTTCCCCTGCCCTTTTCTCTTCTCTTCCCTCTCCCCCTCCATAATTTTCCTACTTTAGGTCGGCATCGCCCAGTGTCTGGAGAGATAATTTCTTTTGTCAGCCCCGGAACACACAACAATACGTTTTTTGTGTGAAGATAATTTCAGCACTAAGTAAATTTATTTTTGTTTTCTTATCTAAGTTTCACAGACATAATTCGTATTGTATAGAAGGTGTGTGTAAAGCCAACATGCAATTATAGTTACTTCTCATAAAAACTTATAATGCGACCTACATTGTACCACAGTGTGATCTTCGTTATTAGAATACAAAAACAATGGTTGTCATACGTAAATGTTAATAATGTTATCACTGGAATGTGATTCATAATTTTGAGATTATATGCTCCTATTTAAGCACGTTGCATAAGCCTATATATAAAACAGGCTCATTTAATCCATAGATGCTTAAGCTTATCCTTAGTTGTTACCACTAATTTCAAAATACTGGGATACCAAAATAACATAACTAAGCATAAGGAAATGGAAAGTTTGTCAACTGTGTACAAAAAGGGTTTGACATTTTAAAAAAATTGATAGGTATGGATTTGCTGGAAAATATTTAAATTAAGGATAACTACAAGAGTCTAAAAACATAAGCATTCATGAGAGTAAAAATTTGAACTACCATATTTAGCTACAGCTCCATTGCCTAATGCAGTACTAAAATTATGGTTACAAATGCAGACGACATTTCAAACATCAATGAAAATGATGAAAATTTATACAAAAACAGATTATAAATTTTGGTACATTTTGCAAGAAACAAACATTTCCAAAAAACCAATTTCATCATTATTTCAATGTTTCCTTGTAATACATAGCTACTGGCCTACAACAAGTTCACACACCGATGTTAAGAGGGCGAACCTGAAACTAAAACAAGTACAATTATGTCACACACACACATTAGCCAAGAGGAATCAATTTTGATTGTTTACAAAGGAGTTAATAAAATTTTACATTATGAGGGCATGATACTTTGAAAAATAAGTGAACACTGGAATAATACTTTGCTTGGTAGTACAGCAAAACCCTGTTAAGGAGTTCCCACTTAAGACAATTTCCTGCTTAATAAGCTTCACAATTTTCACCTGGTCTATAAACAAGCAAGATATTTCACCCTTTTAAGAAGTTTTCTTGGTTAATAAGCTGAAAATTTTCATTCCCTTCAGAAATGTATTAAGAGAGTTTTACTGTAATATATACTGTAATAATTTTAAGGACATCAATAAAATATCTAATTTAATTTCCACGTAATCAGCATGTCAATTGTCTGCCAAAGACTTACAGTAAAATCCCATAAGCAGCCGAATTATGCCACTGTACATTGTACAACCATGACGACTCACCAGCAAAAATAAGATCCGTTACAATGTCTGCAATATACAACTAGGCTAGCAGAAGCTGTCAACCTCAGGCCATGGCGTAAAAAAGACAGGCATTCCTACACCATTTCTTCTATGAAGCAACAAACCATCCCATCACCCTCATCCTCTGCAGTAACAGGCTTCAGGGTATCCTTTTATTATTTATTATTTTCCCTCTGCTTCACCTTGGTGACATTATTAGTAATAAATTCGTTGTATTCCAACTTTTAAAGCGGCGCAGATACTTTATCAATAAGTTCTTTTGGCACTGTTACTTAAGTTCTGACGCAGACTTCCTAAACCAGAAAAATATTCCAGCATTCAAAATAAATTCCTATGAATTTCCCGGACATTACCAGCAGCATTTAAAATTCCATACATTTCCTGCTTTTTCCTATTGCTGGACACTCTGATATTAGTATCAACAAATGTTTAGTAGCCCAGGCAGAAGTGCGCAGTAGACTAATAATTCAATTTCTTACACTTATTTATCGGCACTAATCACAATTGGAATGAAGGTACACATGAAGTATACCTAATGTTCCCCTTGTGTCACATGTTGTTACAGCATATATGTACATTTGAACGGACAGAACAATTTCCAATGAACAGTTACTTTAATTAGTTTAAATGGTTAGGACTTCTTGATTATCATGTGCTACCTATTCATGAAGAAAACCCCAATCTGTCATTAACTGAAGTAGCTCTGTTTCTCCATGCTATGTATTATTAATGAACCTGTCACACAGAATGTGCAAGATATAACAGTCGCAAACACTAATTTGTGCAAAATTTGGTTAATCACTTACTTTTTTAATTTATTTCCATTTTACATTTATTTTCCTGATTAATAAGTATACCAATAAAACCAAAGAAGCAAAGTGTATCAATTCTTAGTTTTAAAATGTTACATGAATTGGCAGCCAATGAAAATATAAAGTATGTTTTTTCATAAAAGTGATTTACATTTTAAAAAATACTCACACTCTACACAAAAAAAAAAATATACAAAAATTACATTGATACAACAATTTATGAGAATAACTGAAGTCATTTTAAACATGTAGACCTTACAAAGGTTTTGAAATTGGATTGTGTTAAACGTCATCAAAAAAAAATTATACAAAAAATTGTTCCATATTTAAATGTATCTAGCATAGCAGACACAATGTTAAGTTGGTTGTATATTTAGTGTATTGGCAGTTGTGGTTGTTTACAGTATTGATTGCCTTTTTATATTGGTCTGAAATGTTTTGTTAATCCGAAGTTATGTTTGTCTTGTGGTTAGTAAAATCTGAGAAGACAACTGGGCAGAGTGGAAGTTCCAGATGGAGGTTAGTCTAAAAGGAAGAAGACTTTTCGGAATTGTTAGTGGTGCAGAAGTTGAATCTGTGGGGAGAGAGAATAAAAAGGTTTGGGTTCAGAATAATGCAACAGCTCAAGAACTTACTGTTACAAGAATGGAATCAGGGCCACTCACACATCTTTTATCTTGTACTACTACTAGTGAAATGTGGTCGAAGTTGAAGTCAGTCTATGACAAGGAGTCTGCCATAGGTGTTCATTTGCTTCAACAAAAGTTCTTCCTAATATAGTTTGAGGAGGATTCAGTAGCAACTTTCACGTCCAAGTTGGAAGAAATTAGGGTTAAGTTGAAGCAAGCCACATAACCAATTTCAGACAAAATGTTGATTACGAAAGTCCTTATGTCACTACCCAAGCGGTTCAAACACTTTTATTTATCATGGGAGTCTGTTCCACTTGAAATGCACTTTGTGCAAGAATTGACATTGAGGCTTCTGATTGAAGAAGAATGAATAGGTTCGAGAGATGAAGAAGTGATAGCACCGGCCAGTGTAAGCAACAGCAGTTCAAGAAAATGCTATACTTGTGGAAGGGATGGACATTTGGCCAGGTTCTGCGATAAAAAATAAGGAAACAAGAACTTGCCACTATTGCAAGAAGAGAGATCATCTAGTAAAGTAACTGTTGGTGATGGAAAGCATTTAGATGTGATAGGACATGGAACGGTGGAGTTGTATGCGTGAAATTGTGTGAAATTCATAAAGACTATATTATTAAATGTCCTTTATGTTCCACAGTTAAAATTCAATCTTTTTCCAGACGGTTGTGTATTGGAAAAAGGCCATCATTAACTGTCCAACAGTGTAAATGACGAATGGGAAGTTTGTGCAGTTGCTAAATGTGTAAACAAAATATATCAAATGGTTTTTTTGGTAACCAAAACACATTCTGAGCTGTCCAAATCAGTGATCAAAGACATTGGCATCATATCTATTCTGAGTAACTTGTGTGTATCTGAGCAGGACAGCAATAACCACCGACATTTCAAATTTTATCTGTGACAAAAAAGCTTTAAAAATTAAGTATGTAACATCAGTTACTTTACCATCGAAAGACTCAGCATGTTAAATCATTATGGAATAGGAAAATAATAACTTAATTGACAATAGCACAAATTTTGTTTGCGAAGAGTGTTTGTCAGGAAAACAGCATCACCTGCATCATATTTCTCAAGCGACCGAGAGGTTAGAATTAGTGCACACTGAGGTATGTGGTCCGATGGAAAGCCCATCACTTGATTGTGTGAAGTATTTTTTATTGTTGAAGGATGACTACTTAGGATATAGAAAAGTTTATTTCCTGAAACATAAGTCTAAAGTAAAATTGTGCAGCAAGAAGTATATCACGAAAGCAGAAAGGGAGACTGAATGTAAAATTAAGTGTCTGGGAACCAACAATGGTCTAGAGTTTACTAACACTGAGTTACAAGTACTAGATATATTTGGGTTTGTTCACCAAAGAAATGTTGTGTACATGCCCCAACAAAATGGCAGAGCAGAAATAGAAATGCAAACTTTAGTAGAAGCTGCCCATACGATGCTTGGGGGTATGCCCAAGTCTTTTTGGACTGAAGCAATGAACACTGCAGCCCACATGCTAAACCAATCAGGTCCAAGTCCCGTTTAAGGCAAAACTCCTTATGAAGCCTATCACAAAAAGGATGTTATCTTGAGCAAGTTCAAAGTTTTGGTTCACAAGTTTCAGTTTGTATGCCAAAGGAGAAAAGGATGAAAATAGATCCAAAAAATAAGACAGGTGTTTTCTGGAATATGACGAAGATGTCAAAGGCTATTGAGTTTTTATTCCTTTAAGCAACAAGGTCAAAATGCATCGTGATGATGTCTTCCTGCTACCCGAGTTGAAGCATTTTAGTAGAAAAGCAAAACAGAGAACAGGAAATAAAAAAAAGTTTTTGTCTGTAGAGGACGACACTGAAAGGTGTGCAGGGAAAGAGAAAGAAGATAGTTTGCAGGAAGTAGAGGAGGATGTAAATGAAAGGACAGGTTTACAAAATAGTAGCTGTGATTAGGATTTAGGACAGATTGCTACAACCAGAAAGTGAAAATGAGGGCATCGCGGGAGAAGGCTACAATCAACGACGAAGAAGAAACATTAAGAAGCCATCCTTTCTTGAAGACTATCATCTTGGTTTGTGTAACATGGGTGATGACGACCCCAAAACATTTGATGAAGCAGTGTCTAGTGTATACAGTAACAAATGGAGGGAAGCCATGGATAGGGAGCTGATAGTATTGAGAGAGAATGATACCTGCGAATGGGCAACTAAACCTAGAGACTGTACTGTTATTGATTGTAAATGGGTTTTCAGACTAAAACAGATGAAAAAGGAAATTATGTATCTTATAAAGCTAGGTTAGTGGCAACGGGGCTTCAACAAAGTTTGTTATCTTCTAAAAGTTACAGTCCAGTTGCTAGATTAATATCAGTACGATTTTTCCTCGTTTTCTGTAATGAGCAAAATCTCACCATTCATCAACTTGATGTTTGTAGAGCATTTTTATATGGGGAAATAAAAGGTGATATGTATATTTCTTTACCAAAGGGATGTTATTGAGAGCCTAAAGAGGAAGGAAAAAGGACAGTATGTTAATTAAAGAAAGCTTTGTATGGGTTAAAAGACTTCCCACAAAATTGGAATGAAAAGTTTCATGATGTAATGAAACAGTTAGGCTTTGTAAGATGTGATTATGAATACTGCCTGTACACCAAAATTCAAGATGATTGTAAAACATACTTGCTCTTATATATTGATGATTTGTTACTAGCTTCTAATAGTGAGCAAGAGGTGATATCTGTAAAGGGATTGTTGAGCAAACATTTCAAAATAAACTATCTAGGGCATTGCTTCTACTCCTATGGAAGAGAATTTTGACCATAACATGTTAAAGAGAACCAAATCAGAGTCACGAAATTGAAACTAGGTGCAGACAAGTTACTGGCTCACTGATGTATGCAATGGTGTGTTCCAGACCAGATATCTGATTAGCTATCAGTATTTTAAGCTGATATCAATCGTGTGCTACTGAGGATTTGTGGATAGCTTTAAAGCATGTCCTGCGCTATGTAAGAGGTACCCTAAATCTAAGTAAGGCAGTTACCAAAAATGAAAATTGCAAAGACAGCATAGTAGGGTTTGTAGACTGACTGGGCAGGTGACAGGTCAGATAGAAAGTCAACTGGTGGATTTGTTTTTAAAGTTTTTGGTTGTATTGTGTCCTGGGTTTCTCGGAAACAGTCTACCGTTGCTTTGCCATCCACAGAGTCTGAATTTGTAGCACTAAGCATGGCCACAAGTGAACTCTGTTGGCTCAAGAATTTGAATGAAAGCTTGCTAGGATCAAGCATTGCTTTAAGGTTGCTTGAAGACTTATCAATTTGTGAAAAAAAAATCCTCAGTTTCACCACAAACAGAAACATGTGGACATTAAAGAATTTTTCGTAAGAGACAAACTTTTTAACAACATTGCATCTATTGAGTATGTCCCCACAGAGGAGCAAGTCAGTGATGTTCTGACAAAGCCTTAAGGCAGAGTAAAGTTAGCCAAGTTCAGGGGCATGTTAGGTTTAAAGTAAACGTGAAATATAACTGTAGTACGTAGTATTTAAAATTTTAACATTGACGAAGAGTGTTGGACACAATGTTAAGTTGGTAGTATACTTAGTGTATTGGCAGTTGTGGTTGTTTACAGTATTGACCATCTTTTTGTGTTGTTCTGAAATGTTTTGTTAATCCCAAGTTATGTTTGTCTAGTGGTCAATAGAATCTGCTAAAACAGCTAGGTTTGATTGGCATTTATGAGTCTTATTCTCAACACACAGATTATAATTGTTTTTATCCAGAATGCAACATTTCTTTAATAATTTCCAACTCAAACAATTAAAAGCTTAAATATTCACTTAATTCATCATCTTCAAAGTTGCCTCTGAACACCTATCACTGTGGATGCTGTTTGCACCAGGCTTGTATCAAATAAAATGGCTCAGCAATTTGATTTGATACAAGGCTGTAATGTTCACAAGCCTGCTGCACAATAAATGGAAAGAAATTTGTAGTGTTGATATGAGCTATAATCACTGTAATATTTCTGGGGTAGTTTCACATTTGTTCCAGAGAAGTATAAGTCACGGACAACTGAAGTCGGCATTTCTAACTTTCACTGCAAATTTTTTTGCTGGCATTCCATTTGTACTCTTCATAATCACATCATTAGTTACTGAACAATGCCTTAACTGCCATTTTTAATACTCTTATACATGTTCTATTTTACACTGATCTATCTGGGGTTTCAGAGAATGCAACTCCATCCATATTGTGCGAAGTTAAAAAAAATTGTTCACCAAAACACATGTTCTAAAGTTACCAGCGGCTACCTTAAAACCTCCAACACCTGTCCCTTCGGAAGATTTTTAACTAAGGTATGTCAAAATAACACACACAAAGAAATAGACTTAATAAATGTCTGTCTGAATTCTTGAGTGCTTTTACATTAGTTTCTCTTGTGCCTATCTAGATCTTGTGTTTTTCTAATAATTATTCAGAGGAATTAATTAATGAAGAATTTTTTTTAATATTATGAACTAACTGTACAGGAACAAAGCCCCTTATCGTTTACTGCGAGGATTCAAAACTTCTTTTGCTAGCTATAATTGACTCCGGCAGATGCTGAAAAAGTTTGTTGTTTTATATATGACTTTCCTAAACATTATACAAGATTTTCTCAGTATTCTTCCACCCCATTCCTTCCTTCACCCCCTTCCTCATTATTATAATATTCCCAACACCCTTCATTATTTTCAACCATACCATTATTCTATGTAGTAGAGTACTACACATATGAATCTACTAAATAACTAAATGGAGTTAAATAATTTAATGAAAAATCATAGCACCTACAAGAAAAAAAATTTTTCTTTGTGTGTACATATAAATGTTATTACATATTATGAGCCGTCATGCAGCTCTAATTTAAACACTTTTAGTTAACTATATACCTCTAACACAATTTGGTTATTTGGTATACTGATAGTATACTATTGTAAGACAATAAAGAAAAAGGATTACCTCAGGTTATAAATGAAGTTGTGTACCAAGCTTAAATGATATAAATAAGTAATTGTATAAAATGTTGCATTAATATAAAATGTTAACTGATATAATGGTAAAACTGTGTGTTCAAAGTGGCAAAAAAAAGTATTATCAATGTATTTGTAAAAAGGCAGTTACCTAATCAGTTTCATTATTGTTATAAATATTATAAATAATGTATATAATGTATTAAGCTAAAATAACTGGTATTACAATAAAACTGCCCAACACCAAATAGAAAAAATCTTTGTATTATTTTTTCTCCAAATAGACTGTTAATAAATTATATTAATATTTTTTGAACGTCTGTTTTATACACGTGAACCACTTATCATTAGGTGTTTATTTTAAATTCCAGAGACTCTATGCACTCTTCAGTTAATATTTATTGCAGACATTGAACTGATAAGAGTTATTACAAAACACCATACTCAGCATACTATACAATGTCAAGAAATACCACCATACACTATCCTACATGTCCTTCACATCAAGAAAAACCAGGTTTTATGGACGTGATAATACAAGCATGCAAATCTACAGAACATCAAAATTGATTTCAGGAATTGTTATTAAAATCATGGTCTACTCACAGTAATTGTGATCATTTTAAGCCAAACCCTCACATATTTTGATTACTAAGATACTGTATGTATGTGTGCGCATCTGCGCTGTAGTTATAGAAACAAGCATGTGCATGAATGTCACATGGCATGTTTATATTTATACATTTATTTAGAGCAGAAGAATCTATAATGAATTACAAAATGAAAGCAGAACTTAGTACCAGGGCTTCACAAAAATCTTGACGCATGAATGGACTATGTACACGTTGTATTTACTGCAGCCCATCAACTAAGAGGGCCAGTGAACCATCTCCCTAAGTTCTTCCTGCTCACAATACAACACTGAGATATGGCAACATAGCTCCTCTTCTCTCCCCCCTTGCAAAACTCACCCAACCACACACCCACTGATCATGACCACCACACCCCCACTGATCATGACGATTTTCAGTGAGCCGAGTCAGAATTCTGGTAGTTTTGTGCGTTTCCGCAAGGTAGCAACACTTCCTTGATGCTATAACCCATATTAGGCATAACAAAAACAAACAGAAACCAAAAATGCCCATACACTATATTAGGAAAATTTAAGTGTGACTGTACCAATACTCTCTTAAAACATAATACTCTGCAATGGTGTCAATTTTTTTTCAACTTTAAAATTAATTCTGAAATACTGTATGAAAAAAACCAGGTGAATTGTTATTTCAGCAGCTAATCTAAATATAAAAATTAAATAATGTGAGTTACTTGTTACAATTTCCAAATATACAATGTTAATGCATAAAGATATTATATTAATCACAAAAATGTTCCTTTCCCTCTAATATTCAACGATTTTTCTAGTGAAGCTAACAAAAAAAAATATTTCTACTTCATTTTAATGTTGAATTTTTAAATCAGTTTTGGTTATATGTAAGTATCTTTCACATAAGTGCAAAAATGTTTTGGTTGAATTTATGAACTTCACCTAAACATTCACCTTAAGCAATTTGCCTTCAAATGGCTTGTTTGCCACAGCACAGTCCTAACTAATAATTTAGACACAGAAGCACATTTTCACAGTAATTTTATTAAACTTGTTCCTCTTTCATAACTAATCAATCTCCAATTTTTTTCTTTGGCTGGAACAGACTTCTAAGTAAATATGGAATACTTATGTATAACCGGCAACAAAACAATTTTGGACACCAACATTTCTTCTGATATGCTTTCTCAACATTGCTTAGAAGCACTGCCAATTCTTGTAGCTTGGAAATAGAAATAAAGAGAAGTATATTCTCACCATCATACTTCAAGTTGGTAAACTTTTATTGTAACTGGTACAAACTCACCCTATCTGTTTCATTAGCCGACACTCATATCAACAGATGTTCCAATGAACCTTCTTTGAGACAATTTTTAAATTGTACAATATATAAATACAATCACATAATTTATTCATACATTATAACCTCTTGTGACATATTCGTGAGCATTCCAAAACTTGCTGCCACTTTCCCAATTCACTTGATGAAATATAGTTGTTTTACAGGTCAGATTCAACATCCAATACAGTAACTTCAATAGCGACATTATATGAATTCCAATTTCAAGATGGATGGTCGAAGTCAATGCTATCACTTTCATAAAATCCCTATTTCCTTTTTTTAACTTTTTCATACACTTAAAATTAAAACAACTGCTTAGTTGCTTACTCAATAACCGTACCTGAGTACTCAAACTAGAACTGAGCCCAAAGCCTGAAGGGTAAATTTTACAGCCTGAACTAAGTATCAAAATTAATCACCTTTATTTGCAGTCCATCATAATAATTAACCCAAGTCAGTGTAGCCAATCTACACACAATGTTTTGTTTCTAAAAAGAAGTGATAGTAAACTATACAAATATCCGAGTAGCTGTGCATCACATGTTTGACTAAAAAATCTGACCCACTTTTGTTATGCTGCTCCTTGTGGCAAGAAAAAAAACACTGATACAGATACTACTAATGATTGGAAATAATTCTATTAATACTATTGATAATCATGTCATAAATAATAAAGTAAACATTAAATCCGTATCATACTTAAATATGAATGATGGGCAAATATAAGGAAAGTATACCAAAATGTTATTTATATTTAATTCATTGTTTGGATAATGGAATATTTTTTTAAATATTTTTAATGTTGCACTTAATACTATAATAATATTCTATCTAATTCTTTTTTTAAATAAAATCACAGTAAAAAATTCAAATAATTTTTAAATACAGGACTGTACATTCAAAATCTGCAATTACAGAACAACTTATTTGTCATTCAATTGACAAATTACACAGCTTCATAAAATAACTTATTGTAGTTACATGTCAGCAAAAATTGTTATCTTTAACCTTGATACAACAGTGTTTTATCGGTTAATTATTTATCTATAGCCTTGGTGAGTTACCACAAAATAGTTTATCGAAAACAATTTTGCTTTTGCCAGCAAATTATAGATGGCCAAGGAAAAAAAAACAGGAAAAGAGAGCATTTGAAGAAAAATAAATGTTGAAATATAGTAGCTGTGCAAAGAAAACTATCAGAAGAGAAGGCAGTCAACCACAAAAAAAAATGGTTACCAACTGTAAAGGTGAATGCTGTTTCACAATAGGATTCACGTTCAAAATATGACTATAATGAAAAGCCGGCAGGTAAAGAATTTTTTCCTGAAAATACATGTGTTGTTTAACGGTTCTGACCATAATTGAAAAGAATAGTACCTTGACCCATGACACATTCCTGCGTTTTTATGACGTGCACTCTACTTAACAACTTTGCCCCATCTTGAAGCGCATTAATCTTTATGGGGCAAGTCAAGCCATTTAAACAATACTTGAAGCAGGACATGTGCCTACAAGGTATTCTGGCATGACCCACCAGCTACTACAAACACATGCGCCTAGATTGTACAGTTCACCGAAATTCGCCCACAAGTCAGCAGAGCCTCCTGCCAAGGTGATAAGGTATGTCAACGCCTCAATCACAGGCAATAAGAAAATCAGCATCCTGCAGTCTCAAGAATTTCCAACCCCTGAGAAGAAAGACAAGCTTCCCCCTTCCGAGGCCCAACAAACTCCCAAATTTACTATAAAAGGACCAGCAGAGCAAGTCTCAGGGCAGTCTGCTGCACCTTCATTGCTGTTATGGCCGGAGGTGTCAGCCAGGCGTAATTACTGTGGAAACCCTTCTCCACAATTGTGAGGCCGAAGAATATATGGAGGGTGCGCTAGCCACTAGACCCTTCCTCCCACCGGTAGTTCGTGGTCAACCAGAGGTCTGCGATGTCTTCAGCAGCCCCAAAGGACCTCTGCCTTCCAGAGGGTCCAACCTCATCTGTAGACTACAGCTCTTCAGCTCCAGCAGCTTCCGAGGACCACCAACGGCAACCAGAAGGTCCTGCCGATGTCGCTCTCACATTGACTACCCTTCCTTCCTTCCTTGGTATAACACCTTGAAGTAACAGGTCATGACGATGGTGCCCCCTCTGGACGACCCCTCTTGCTCTAGCCAAGCAATCTTTCATTGCCTTTCTGGTGATGACATCACTAATTTAGGTTATTTTAGAACACTCCCTCAATATTCAATTAGGTTATAATGATTTTGGCTACTATTAATTTAATCATTTGTGGCCAGATTTAAATATGTTGTAACAATTACCTAGCATTCTCATCCAGCTCACCTTCACCTGGCACTTCAAATAAGGTTAAACTTCCATTGATTTTTTAATATTTAATATTATTTGGAGTGTGCAGAACCATGCGTCTCAAAAACTTTCTTCAGTAAACACATTTTTTTTTAATTTGAATTTATCTAAGAGTTTTTAATACTAGCTTTAAACTCCACTCTAGACCCTTAAGGTAACATAAGATTTAGGTACGCTCTAAGGTAAAGCCGGCTAACTATTCTATTTAACCACAAAGGCAAATGAATACAAATTAAAGAGGCCAACCTATATCTGCCAGACAGTAAATCTTCGGGAGCACCTGAATCACCCTAGGAACTACTACACTCGTGGAATTGAGTGACAATAGTTTCCCACTCCACCACCGCTGGGTAACAGCCGGTTTGGAGAACAAGCTCTCTTAGCCACTTTACCCGCAGTAGAAACCACACCTGGGCACTGCTGCATAAAATGTTGTACAAATATCCTAAGCTCTGTTCCACCATTGGGTAACGGCCAGAGGTTCTATCCACCGCTGGGCAACGACCGGATGGGAACAACCATGTGCAATATTACGTCGTAAAGCCAGTGTGGCCAGAAGTACACATTAAGGATGTAACAAAACCGGCTTAATCTAAGAACAGTTGATAATAAATTGCTCTTCAGAACGTCCTCTAAGAAAGAAGGCAATAAGCAAAAGTTAAAACTGGTAATTAAATAAATAATAGAGGAATTGAACAGAATATCTCCTTCAGAGACCAATATTACTAACCTATTATTCTCACCGCCAATTAAGTTAGCAGGTGATCATCATCCAGCCTACCAACTAATTGTTTAGTATGGAGATACTCTCTTAGGCCTAGAAAGATACAGATTAAGAAACCCTTTTCAGGAAACCCGTCCCCTACGCAACAAGAGACACCACAGCTACAAGCACACCACTTTGCCGCAGCCAGCGTAGGCCGCTGTTCAGCCACCGGCCGCCACGAGTCAGCCTGTGAGGAGCAGCATGCCGCATCCAAAAGGTAACATCTCTGCGAAGAGTAGTGTGTGCGACTCCAGACTTTGTGCCCGTCAGAAACCCGCTAGGCCCACCCTTCAAACGGGCCATTTACCTAAAAGTATGTAAATTTTCTTTACTCAAATGGCTTTCGCGACTCTGGCATCGTGAGTATTGAAGTCAGTGACATATGTTAAATCCAAATTGTCCTGTAGGAAAACATACAAACAATTTTTAGAGATTGAAGTCCCCAATTTTCAGTCTAGGAAGAATGCAATTAAGCCCACCACCTATAAAATCTACCCCAACATGGAGAACTCCACAATAGCCAGTGCTTGTTTGAACTCAAGTGATTTAAAGTTCCCACCAAGGAGTCTCGCATTTCTGTTAATTCAAGGGCTTGTGTTCGACTTCCGACAGTAATTATGATTATTAATGTATAAGACTCACTCCTTTTAGGATGAATTAAGGGACATATTTTGTCCCCCCAGGTATCAGAGGTTTGCACAGTTAGTTACCATTAGCTGGCATATAATTAACAGCAAACATCAGACTTAAATGGTGACACCCGATGTAGGGCAAGTATTATTACACTCAGTCTAGCATATATACCTGTCCCCATGAGTCACCATTTCTACACAGATTCAAATAGCTCTGGCTTCAACCTACATTACTTTAAGGAAAATTATGATTTAACAGTTTTTTTTTTTAAACTGTCAGCTTTTTTTTTTAACTATATTAATATTTTAGTTTAGAATTCTTGTGTACAAATATTGAAGCTAAATGTAATTTTTTCAGAACAAAGAATTTTTCATTTATCATAAACTAATTTTTAGAATGTGAGTGGTATTCTAAGTTCCATTCTTTAATTAAAACCAGAGTTCTCACCAAGTTTAACAGTTCCATTTTCTGTCAGTAAAATATTTCCTGCTTTTACATCTCGATGAATACGTCCCAGAGAATGCAGGTAGTGTAAACCTCTTAATACACCCTCACAAATGGCAGCAATTTCTTCCTCTTTCAATGGACGTTTATGCACCTCAATAATATCGGATGCTGAGCCAAGGCAGTATTCCATCACTAGCTGAAAACCAGACAGACAAAAAATATTAGGCATGTATCCGTATTGTTTAAATTTATATTTAACAAACCATCAAGATGATCGATCTAAGTCACAATCTGATGTAACAACTACTGTAGCTACTTTAATACACAATAGATAGCAAAAAAGATTAGCAATGAGGATAGCTGTTTAAAAATGATGGGGAAAAATATAAAATGTGTGAGGATATTGAAACAAAACTTTGGAGGGGGAGGAGGAACTTGACCACACTAACATAGAAAAAAAAGCAACATTCTTACAAACTTATTCCAGTACTGAAAACTGATCTTGAGGAAATAAAATGTTTACTTTATTAAGACCCAGAAAATAGTGGTAATTAAAGACTAGGACATCGTTATTTTGTAATAATTAATTCAAATAAAATAGTAGTATTAGGACAATATGGCATATAAATTTGTGGTAGCCAAAACATTACATAATTTGTGCTAGATGCAGGTAATTTTATGGTGGTGAGCATGAAGAAATGGTATTCATACAGTATGTTTGCTCCAGTATCTTTGTTTATATTAATAAACCTAAATACATATCTACAAATTAACTACAACATGATCAAACACATCTAGCTACAACAAAAAGAACCTACATCTGCCAATACAAAATGTACAGAATAATAAAACTTCAAATGTAACAGCCAAAAAAGAAATTGTAAAGTAATAGTACAAAAACAAACATTATACATTTTACATTACTACAACAAAGTTACAGTGTTGTTACATGCAGCCACACTGTGTCCCTTCCCTTGCTCTTCCCCTCAGATGTATAACGTACAGTGCTCTCAGGGCATCACTGGTGTCAGAAAAGTGCGTGCAGTGTTACAAACAGACCAATGCATAACATGTGCTACATGCCACAACAAGGTTATCAAGGATGGAAGAGGCATTACACTCCCATCATTAGAAGATTAAATGTCTTGGAATAGTTGCTGATCAAATTTCTGGTCATCACCTAACCTCCCCCTCAGCATCACCCTGGGTGTAAAGAACCTTCTGGACGAGGCCACATTGGGGAGGCGAGTGAAGACTGTGACCAGTGAGTGAAGTCTGCGAGCATCAGGAGAGTTATTCGGAGAGTTCAATATGGAACTGACCAGCTGGACTGTGCCAAAATGGAACTTCATGTGCGAGTGCCTGACATTTTGAATAGATGTTAATGTATGGCAATGAATATTTTGATTGTATAAATGAGTAGGATTAAGTGAATGTATGTAGTATAAAGACACTGACAGGAAAGTAGTTATAATAGAGATTGACATTGAATATTTCCCTGACTAATGGGAATAAGTGTTAATAGTAGGGATATGTAGTTTGATGTATTAAATAATAGCTGTGAGTATTTTTATAAAACTGTAAATAAATGTACCAGTAAATTGTAACAGTAGTGTTACACGTAAACTCGCACACTGGGGGCGGGCTCTTTGCTACCTGAATATGCATGGTCCGGCAGTACATGGGATATCCAAGTAGGTAAAGGCATCACAATTAAGCCTGCCCATTATGATGGAAAAACTCCTGGCTCAAATACCGGCATCAGTTCGAGATAGTCGCTGCCCTGAATGGTTGGACTGATGAGCAGCAGGCATACTATTTTGCACCAACCAGAGTACTTCACACTAGAGTCGGCCTTGGAGATGCAATCAGACATCGCTGCCAGAGTCTGCGCTAGGAAATCCCATTTTTGTCCATCTAAGCTCCAGAAATGTTGGAAGTGTGGTCAAACAGGTTACTTGAGAGTTCAGTGCCCGTAAAGGAACTGCAGGACCTGACAGCCAGATCGACTTAGACCAAAAGCATGTTGAGAAGACTGGAGATAGCAGGACGACGACTTCTGAACTCTGTACAGGCAGCGACATGTTCCTTGTCGACGGATGCAGCAAAAATTCTGGAACTGTGGAAAGGAGGGACACTAACAAACCCAGTGCCCACAGATACCACCCAAGATAGTCATTGAGGAATGTGGCAAAGGAAAGATTCCCAAATAATCTGATCTGGCTGCCACAATAATTATTATAAGACACAGAGCCCCTTCAAAACTACTGGCAACACTATATCAGAGGAAACTAGTAAATATCGCTATATGCTGGTAAGAAGAACAAGGATACTGGAGTCTGACCACCTAAGAAGTCGCCCCACAGTCCCACAATTAATGAATGTGAGGGAACAAGAGAAATCCAATCAACAGACACAGACCACCTACCAGATCTATTGCCGGGACAATCTGGAAGAAAAGTCTAAGGTTGTTCACATTGACCGACTGTTGCTCTACAAAGGTCTACATCTAAAAGAGAGTGTAGGACAAATGGACATAAGGAAGGGGCAGTGTTATGAGCTGACATCTGCACTATCTAAAAGAGTGTGTAGGACAAATGGACATAAGGAAGGGGCAGTGTTATGAGCTGACATCTGCACTGGATACTCGCTCCATGCTACCTGAATATATGTGATCCGGCACTATAGGGGATGACCACCTCAATCCTCCCCTACCCCCAACAGCACTCTACTCTGTTCCTGCCCGGAGACCGGCAGGTGAGGGAGGGGGAATTATTGACAGCTGACCAAGCTGGTGTCATAACCCCTCCTCTCCCTTTCCTGAATAGTTGACAACTGCAGAGAATTTACATTTATTGATCAGCTTTACCATTGTACTGGTGTTACATTAGCATACTCTATAAGCACAATATGTTGTGAACTATTCTAAATGGAAAAGTTTGGGTAGCTCTTAACATGATTTTTACAGCAGGTGAGGGTGAAAATAAGTAGATGTGGAGTCCGCATCAGAATGAAAAGGCAGAGGAAATGGGTGATCACAGAGAAAACCCACAGACTAGCAGCATCGTCGAGCAAAATTTCCATATGCGAAAATCCAGGATAGACCTTGCTAGGAATAAAAACTGAATTGTCTTGATGGGAGGCGAGAGCTCAGGCCGCCATGTCAACCAAGACTCCTGTAACTATTTGGAATGAAGACCTTTGTAATAGTACCAAAATATGTCATTTTCTGAAATCAATATACAGGTACAAATGATGTGAGGTGATTCACTATGTAAAATGATATAGGAAACATCATATGACCTATGTCCTACAGTAATTCATAAGGAAGGTAGGTGCCCTTGAAAATTGATAGTTCAAATTGTTTTGATTCAAAACAATAAAAACTCCTTGAGAAGAAAGAACAAGTATGTGAACCCAGTTTTCTTGAATCGTTATCTGAAATCTGCTAATGGATGTTGGAAATATTATCCCCATTCAATGAGAAAATAGGAGGTGCCATGTTGTTATTCAACAAATTTGTGTAACTTTGGGTTATTATTGCTTTTACTGACTTCATAAGTAAGTGTACATTAAAGTACAAAGAACCTTGCCTTAATGTACCTCTCTCAGGTGAACGGTTGGTTGTAAGCGTACCTAGCTGGAGTAATTGGGGGGACATTATTCAACAAATATTTACATGGAATTGTTTCATCTCTAGTAAGTTTTACTATAATCAATTAAAAGCTGTAATGCTACCTCGCGCAAAAGTTCGGGAACACCAGAAAGTATCTATCCACACTAAAACGAGATGGCACAAAAAGGACTGTAAGGATATAAATTCCTTGGGCTGTAAACAAAAGCTCTTCAGGAAACTAGAAAGAAAATAAATAAAAAGAATGTTTTGTTCTAGTCCTACCTTCACAAAGTAAGACTTGTTGAGAACAATACGGTTAGGAACAGACATAACCTACAAAAAAAATGCCCCTATATCCTAATGTATCATTGGTTAAGTCCATAAACTTACTTTTAATAAATAGAAACTATAATGATTAATATGGTTAATAAATATTTAAAAGCATTAACATGAATTACTGGGCAAGAGTAAAAAATAACAAATCAATCCACAGAAATATATATTACCTTGATGCTTTTACACAAACGTATTGCAATTCGTGAGTATTATTTTAAGTTTTTTTTTAACCTACATATACTACATATTTATAGCAAATTAATATATTTGAGAGTACACTTCTCAAATTTAAAAAGGAAATTTCTTTCTTTAGTAGAAAGCAAACAGTTACATAATTACTTGATATATAAAATATTTTTAAAAAAGTTACATAATTACTTGATATATAACACTGCATGTATAAAAAAAATTAGACTGCCAGGTTGGGAGAAGAAACAAATCCAGACATGCATGAAAAGTAGTATAGTCACCAAGTTGTCAAGGGGGAAAAGAGAACCAAATTAAAGTATATTTCCTGCACACATGATGCTGCCAATGGATAAACAAAAAATTTCCTATAACGAGAATGCAATCCCGAGAAAAAGGTGCAATGCTCAGCTCATGAAGGCATGCCAAAATGGCGGAAGAACTAAATCATCTTACGATGAAAGGCAACATAAAATAAAAGATTAAGAATGAGAGAATGGCAAACGTGACAATTTATACATCGCAGCCTGAATGGGACTATTACTTTCACAAGACCTTTCAATATATTGAAGGGACTAGTAAGACCTATACCAAATAAAACTGAAAAAAATTATTAGAAATACATTTTACATTAAACGCCAGTTGTGCGATTTCATGAAATTATCAAGAAATATAAAATATTTTTAGCACTTTAAATAAGAAAAAAATTGTATATTCTTGAAATATGATAACATGACAGATACAACAAAACATAGAAGGTTGATTAGGTAACTATGTTTCACTTCATTTATGGTAAAGGCAGAACATACGTAAATTAGGCAAGTGACACATCGCCACAAACAAACTCAGAGATACTAAAATTATCTCTATAAGGGGGGGGGGGGGGGGGGAAATACCAAATTACAATTACAAAACAACTTCTAACAACAATGGTACACACTACCTCCCTAAAAGCAGTACCTGGGGACTGCAAAGATGAAATGAGAGCTGCACAAACAACTAGGGTGCCACAAACAAAATTCAACATAAAACTATGCATTAACACTAAAACTTGCACATTAGGAGAGGAAGAGCTGCCAGAAACAATAGGTAATTGACACAATGCTCACACACAATGCTCTGGGACAGAGGGTTCAAGAGGTGACTGTTGCATCTTAGCACGAAAATTGGATTTCAACCAAAAACCAATGGCAAAAAGGATAACAGAAACTGCAACTGCAAAAAGTAAAATAGATGCAAAACTAAGGTTTTCAGGCTGTGGAGTAGGATGAGGATGAGGATGGAGAAGTACCATACATCCCAGAATTAAGTGCCCTGGGGCTGGGAAACTAAAATGGAACAATGTTCTTTAATGAGGGAATCACTGAGAGTTTTGCCAACTTGGAACAATGTAAAGCTGTGATATTGGAAATGATTTTGGAAAATGCAGAACTTATAAGGATTGATTGAAATAGATAGCAGAGTTTATGTAACCACATGTTTTGTAATATGGACTGGCAATATCACAATGAGAAGCATTGCTCTGATAAAACCACTCCCCGACAAAGTGTGTGTGACAGGTTGACGAGTTTCTTGAGTAGTCCTATGCAAAAGGGCTATGTCTATAGGGAACTTTGTTGCAAACAACCACAGCCAATGAGTTTTTTGGAAAAAGGGCAATTCCTAGTTTACAAAAGATTTTTCACAAAAATCAAGATAAGATTTTCCAGAAGAGAGATTAAATTCACAACTGTTAACATAGGTATCAAAAAAGGAAAACCAGAAGACGATACGGTAGTACCAAAAGTTTTACATTCAGATAACAATTTTGATTAAACAGGAGCAAAATTCTTTCTATCCATACTAACAATAATGAAATTGGAAACTGTTAACAACAAAAATTTATTTACTTCAGGAAATAACAAAAAAAAGGCTAAACATGATAATGCTGAAAACTGTAATTCGCTAAAGGGATATTTACAACAACATTAAGTGAAGAATTATAAATAACTACTTGCACGGTACTAAAGCCATAATATGCATAAAGGTTTCCTGAAGATATGAGCGCAATAATGCGCAAGAGTAGAGAAATTGAATGTTTGATACGATTCATAGTATCAATGAAAGCCTGATAATTTAACAGAGCAGAGCTCAACTTGCCATGGACACTAGTCTCAATAGCATGCTTCATATCAAACAATTTGAATACTGCACTAGACAAGGCTAAATTTAATTGTAATAACATGGTACCAATCTAACCAGAAACTAATAATATTGTCCCACTGTTCACGAGTAGTCTGGTTTATCACATGATGCAAAGTACTGATAATCTGCAAGAAATTATTAATTTTTAAATTCCTAGTGTCGTATTTAAGATATGATCTTCAAGATGTTATTAAAATTATGTAATTGGCTATGTTAACAGAAATATTATCCTGCACATTGGCTGATGAGTTAAGTTTCTTTTCTGATGATTTTAGATCCCCGTTGCCTAAAATACAAAACACAGTTGCGCCGCTGGTTTGCGCTTTCTGCTCTGTGGCACTATCTGCGCTGATATTTGGCAATGCACTTGGCTTCCTTCTCCCGTTTCCTCTCTGTGCCCATTGATCCTTGGTTCCCCTCCTTTGTCTACCCATGCATGCACAATTTGTTACTTTTGATTACATTTGCGTTGGCAACGATTTCCGGTCTTCTAATTCCTTTCTGCATATCTTAAGGTGTACATTGTTACTGTGATGTAGAGCACTTCTTCTGTGGCATCACATTATGGTGAGTCATGAGTGTATGTGTCTGAGATTGACTTGTTTAACGGTTTTAGATTGGGTATTTTATTAATTGTGGTGTTGTGTGTTCTTTCTGCTGTGGGTTGTCAAGGAGATTAGTTTTTCTAGATTATGTTACGGTCGCCATACAAATTTTTATATGGCAGTAACTTAAGTCCATTCAATGCAGTATTTTCAATAAATTTTAATGCTTTATGTTTTATTATGTGCAAGTCTTTTATGTGTTTGTTAGCCGTCACAGTTTTTTGAAGACTGGCATATTTCATAAAAGCAATACTCATGGCCCATTCATTGTGCAACGTTTTGAGGTTGGTTCAAATACAAGTAGTCATTGTGTTGTTTTTTAAATTTTTGAAAATTGTTTGTAGTTCACATAGCAAAGGCTCTGATTTGGGTCCTTATGGCAGCCCCTCACTACTTTGTTGTATTTGTGATTTTAAGGAAAATTTTTATTGTTTTAAACTGAAGAATCTTGAGCTGTTTGAAAGTTAAAGTAATTTTGCATGAGCATTAATTGTTAAACTGAGATTGGTTCAATACGAGAAATTAATTTGTTTCACTTTAAATCTTAACATTTTACGTGGTTTTATGTAGTGAGGACTTAGATTTTGGGTGCTTATGACCACCCTTCACTACTATGTATTAATTGTGTTTTAATGGAAAAGGTTAAATATTGTTCGAAGATGAAGAAACGTGTGCTTTTTGAGAATTATTGCTAAATTGTGTGTATTAATTGCTAACCAAGCGTTGTTATGAACATCATTGTTATCAGTATTGCAGAAAATTCAAGATTTTTGTTTCATGTTAATGTCATCCATGACCAAAGTGGGATTTATTTACTTCTTAAAGGAGGAGGAGCTGATACGATTTTTCAAGACCTTGGAGATACAGTGGACAAGACAACATGGTGGCTGAGCTGCCCCTGCTGAAGTGACCTCGTGGCATCAGTGCTGTGGTTCAATGGGGCAACTGTTCCAGTCTGTGTCCACGGTTAGTGTCAAGAGTCTTCTTCAAAGATCGATAAATTTTTTTTACTAGCATTTCTGAACGTGTCACCCTTAAACTCTGTAGACCAAGCTAGTATTTTGCATTTTTTATGACAGTGGGTAAGATGGTCAGTTTATATTTGCAGACTTGCCAACTTTTAAAGTTTCCAATCAGTAAAATGGATAAAAACTATTAAAACACTTGTAAATTACCTGCTGCAATTTCTCATATGTTATTTTTCTTAACACTCACATGTAATTTCAAGTAGTCTTAATAAAATTTCCACAATTTCACAATGAAAATTTAATATAATTTAACATTTGTTCAGTGTTTCAGACCAGAAACTATGATTTCTCCCAGAGAAGACTTTTATATCATTGAAATGTGTTTGCTTTGTATTACGTGCAAAGCAAATATATATTCATTCTTTGCCTCGGGTGAAATACACAATAATTAGATAACTTCCATGCTGTATTTATTTTCACATTTATAGTATTAATACGCTTATAAAATTATTAAAAATTCACTTTGTAATATACAAAATCCCTATTCTGCAATGATTTAAATTTAAAAATAACATTTAAAACTTGTATGTAAAATATTTGCATATATTTACATGTAAAGTTTTGAACTAAGAAAGCTTACAAATTTTATTTCGAAAAACAAGCATTTTTTTTTTCTGGATAAGTCAGATAGAGGAAATGTGGGAATTTTTTATCGCCAGATGAAAAACAATAGCAATTCTACTGCTACCTGAAGTAAGATAAATTTAATATTCTGTTTGTAGTTTCGTGTTGGTGATTTTCACAGATTGTACACACACAAAACATGTAAAATAAATATATTATACCAGTTATAAACAGAAATGGCACGTAAAAAATCGAAATATGTACTTGCATTCAAAATACCAAACATAAGATAACTAAATTTTGAGAGTGCTAGAAATGCAGCAAGGCCACTATGTATCCTTGTTAAACAGCTGCTCTGTCTATGAAGAAAACAACAAGTGTAAACAAATGCTGTGATCAATATAGGTTACCATTCCAACCTACCTTGTTTTTGCTATGGCAAAGTCAGACCTCTGGGCCTCTGTTAATTTTATCAACAGCAGATTGGACAGGGTTAGGAGAGACTTTTTAGTTAAACGTCTTTCATGAGAGAGTTTTGTTTTGCAACTCTTTTTACGAGACTATCATTTTTAATTATACACTATAAATGGAAGTCGAAAATTTGCTCGTTATGAAATCACGAATTTACAAAATAGGTATCAGTTGTGACGTCGACAGTTACTTGTTTAACACTCGCTGCAATGCATTATTACATTTACACTGAAAAAATACATCTAAAAGTAATGCTTCAAAAGGTCGTAATATTTCTGCAAATATTACTGGAATGCTACGAATACGTTAATAAATAAGAAAATAATAAATTATGCAATAACAACTTTCAAAAGATTTAGTTGTGCAATATATAAACGTAGCATAACACTTATTAGCTTTTTAAAACATGCCTAGTGTAATTTACGTACAATTATTTGTTTTAAAAATATTTAATTTTTGCATTTTCATGTTTTTAAAGTAAAAACATACATGGCACTGATTTTGTCATTTTGTATTTCTGCTAACATCTGCTAGATACAAAATATGAAACACCAAGTTGCCAAATACGTCACCATTTTTGTATACAAAATCAGGTCACGTGATAATTTTGTTAACAAAATCTGCGAATTCGGCCACTGTCTCTAATTATTATATAAACTGTCAAGTTCTAACATAAAGAAAAAGTGATAAATATGTAGTTAGTACCATTCCAAATATTAAACATGCATGAGACGTAAATGTTTTTGGCAAAGTTAGTTTTCCATACAATAAACCTGTTACTTTTACACTGCAAAACAGATGTGAAATAATGGTTTTCTACATCACGTACATTTCAAACATTTTAATAACTGTTTCAAAATACGCTATTTACAATACACACTGACTTACTGTTTGTAATTCCTGCTTGCAACTCCTAAATAAACGTTCTGTTACAAGTCTTACTACACGCTTCACTTCCAGCGATACAAATTAATTAGATGAATTATTAAAAAAATTAATAAGACGTTTCACCGGCTTTCCGAATCGGTAATCTCACTGCAGAACGAAAAAACTGTTGCTCCGTGACAATTGAGAAAATGGCGGAGCAAACCATTCTCGTGTCTATAATAAAACATTTCACGCATCGAACAAATGTATTGAAATGCACGTTGCAATACTCGATACTACGGCACGTGGTTAGTGTGATGGCAGCCTATACACATAGCCGGCTACGACGGATATATAATCTCCTTACAAAATTACACAAATATCAATGAAACTCGATGGGCACGATATGAGTAGTCACAATAAACATGCACATGCATGAAAGCAAGCTTAGATGGTGCAGATGCCGCTGGATAAAGTTCGTAGCGGACCACGTGGTGCAGGTTTAATTGCAATATTTCTCTGTAAAACAGCAAATTCTGTTCAGACAAATTGTTATTTCCTTTGGGAAAATTATTCCCCTGACGATTGAACCATTTACAGGCTTGTAGCATGCCTAATGGTGGAAAAAGCAAACATGAAAATGACCACGTAGTCATACATAAAAAGCATCAATTCACATGAAAATTACCATAGAACCCTGAACAACATTACCTAGAACCCTGAAATAAACTATTCTTTTACACAAATAAGCCCTCAAATCACAAGAACGGCGTAGATATTGACTTGGCGATATTTGACCGCGTGGTCATAGCCGTAAAATTATTAAAAACGAATAATACCCTTAAATACATACATAGAATTAAAGCCCTTGAAATTGCATGCAGCAATATTACAGAAATTACAATGAAACACCTTTAGCATAGGCGGATGGCACCAGATTCAAGTTGTGTGGGCCACTTGGCCTCTCAGACATCTTTGGCCTCTCAGACATCTTTCTCCCTCTCTCTTAGTTTAAGTTTCCAAAAGCCACAAGGGCATAAATTATTTAGTTAAGCGGAACCATAATGCTGGTGAAATGTCTGTCTAACTTACGCAAAGCAAAGGTTGACCGTTATACTAAAATGAAACTATTGTAATCTACATCAGTGCTCAAAAGTTGTAGTGCGTACGTGAGAGCGTCTTACCTCGCCAGTTCTCCTAGACGGACTGCCCAGAGGAAAGCACCGTGTGGACCTACTATGGCTGCGTACGGCGTTCATATAAGTGGAAGTGCTATGCACGAAGAGTAAAATATTTTATATTGAAAAGTAAAAGGCACTTCAGAAATTAAAAATGAATTAACATTGTACATTTTAATTTGTAATTTCTTGTCTTCTTTTAATGTCTTTTGTTACGGCACTATGGCCGAAGTAGAACTGATCTTAATCTCCGTGCAGCGCACAGTTTGAATTTATAACGAAGTATGATGCAACACTTTATGAACATACAAATATTAAACATAAAAACACTATGAACCCGGAATAAAAGAAAACATACGTAACACTTGAAAAATGCAATATTCCCGTTATGGAAAAGACCAGTTTAAGGCCTCTTTTTGCACGTGCTTCCCACATGTCACGTGGTGCTGAGCGCAGTCATGGTCTTAACACTCGCTGGCTGTTAGCCGGCATCAACTGTGTGCTCAGTTACAATGTAACCAAATTGTGAGCACTGATATTGATGGTGTTTGGCTTTCTTCTGATGGTACTCTTTGTTTTGTGCACACATGGATGAAAACATCTGGTGTAGAAATATCCTGTTTGTGTGCATAAAAACCATTGCAGCAAACAAACTCAGAGATACTAAAATTACCCCCAAAATTGAGAACAAAAATTACTAAATTATAATTACTCTGTCCAGGTCTTTTCTAATATCTTGCCCTATGCCCTTTTTTTTTTTTTTTCATGTGCTGCTTGTATTTTTTTCTGGATCTGCTTTTAATTTGTTTGTTTTTTTATCAATCCTAGTTGTTTTCTTATGACCAGGTGCACCATTGATGTCCATAGCTTGGCTTAATTTTTTAACTTTATCCAAGATGATCACATAATACTGTTGCGGAATTCAGGTTCAGTACATAACTGAAGATTATTGTTAACTTTATTATGAACCACCAAATATAGTGGTTTAAAGACTGATCTAAGATCAGAGTAATGTCTAAAGTATTGTTAAATATATTTACCAGAAATAAACACTGTAATATTTAAAATGTTTTAATATGGATTTGATTGCTACTTACAGTTTTTAAATATTAATTGGGAGACGTATAACACGAGCTTCAAAAGTAATACATTTATTCAATTTAAAAAAAAATTATATTTTATAATGAGAGAGAAAAATTTACACCTATCACACCAGACACAGCAGAAAGCTGTAACACCCGATATGAGAGTGTCAAAAGTTTCATGCACACATCACATCAAAAAGCTGAGTTAACTTGAAAATTCTCTTGTGGAAAGAGCAAACTTCATCAATAATTCCTAGATTTTCACTGTTTCACAAGTTTTATACATATCCAAACCCTATTATTTGTTTTGGTCAAAAATTTATGAAGCAAATGTAGCTTGAAAACAAACCCATGGATGGTACGAATCACTAAATAGTTTTAGAAACATAAAATAAAACTATAGACACTTAAAAATAACGTTTCTAAGGTACATACTTGAATATTTTCAGAAGCGCATTTAATATAGAATGCCTGTGATATAAACAATGAATATCAGGGAAAAGGTGCTGTATGAACTCCTTGTAAGAAATAAATTTGCATTGGAAGGTTTCGAAGATTGTTTATGATAATACTTAAAAATTGTAGTTATAGTTAGTAAAGACATTAGACATTACAGAAAAAAAATATCAAATTTAAAGTGTGTGTACGTGTATGTGCATGTGCACGTGTATGTATGCATGTGTGTATATACATGTGCATGTGTGTGTGCATGTGCACGTGTATGCATGCATGTGTGTATATACATGTGCATGTGTGTGTAGAAAAAAAAAAGGACATGTATTACTTTCACACTTCCCTCATTTACAACAAATATGCAAGGGAAATATACAATCACAAGGACGTAACCTATAGACTGGTAGTAAAGCGGAGATTATTAAACATGATGTGCGTGATGTCAGGCGCTCATACTCTCTAAACCCTCAATGTTACAATTTGAAAGTTATTTTAATTATAAACATGTTGCAAGAAATAACTGTTGCTGGTGCAGTAGTTAAATTATTATTTTTTAAAGGAAAAGTGCTAAAGTTTTTTTTTAATTGAAGGGCTTTTGTAGTACGTGCAACTGCTGGAGAAATGCGGGTATAAGCCTTCTTCCAGCCACCATATCAGAGTCTTTGAACAGTCATGGCTGGGAGTAGACAGTGCGTGAAGGTCCTCAATTTTCTTGCTATATCATCATTAAAGTCAATAGTTATATTTTGTTAAAACTTCTTTGCTTCGCCCTCAATGTTCGCCCCACATCCCCTGTGAACTCATTTATTCATCTTACGACGGGCGCACACATTCTCCTATGTATGACAGCGTGGTAAATATACAACAGCGGTGACTCTAGCTTTTAATCTGTCTATATTCAGAATGACAACTGTTAATTACTAGCCTTATAACTTAATGTGGTTCCCCGAGTTATTTCCTGAGCCTGTTGATCTACTAGACATAATATAGATTCTTGATGTTTCATCTGTACTGCTAGCATGTGGGGGGAGACAGCCGACAGCACGACAGATGTGCCCTTCACACACAACCTCAGATTGCAGACCAGCTCACTGTGCCACCATCTGCTGCCAGCAAAATGTCCACTACCCAGGCAAATGTAGAACCAAACCCAGCAAGTGATTGAATGCTATCAACTGCACATCCTCAGCCTGCTCTACTGGTGTTCAACCTCTGTTGAAACACATGGGCATGGTGGGTAAGAACGGCCCTCAACCGGACTTCACCTCCATCACCACCCACAGACACGTCAGATGCATCCATATGGATGCCCAGCATCTGCCTTCTACCGGTGCCCATTTGTAAATGTGCATGCTTCTCCAGTTACCAGTGATACCCTTGAAGCACTGCACTTTACATGCCCAAGAAGGCAAGGGAAAGGATGCAGAACAACTGCATGTAACAGTAAGTAAATTAATATTTTCTTGCAAATTCCACTGTCAATATATAATGTTCAAACTTTTCATACACACATTTGATTTTCTGGATTAAAAATATTTGTGTGGTACTATAAATATTGGTTAAAAAATTAATACACAATATTTTTAAAAAATGTAAATAATGCAACCATGCCCACTAATACAATCCACTATTGCGGTACCCCACAAGGAGCCTTTCAAAAACTGGTTTGAAATGCCCCGAACGCCAACACCCCAACTCCCCGGTCAACATTCAAGACTACTGAATGCAGTATGATAAAGTATAGTCCCAAAGCAGTGTATTAAAATGCATACTTTACTTGTGTATAAACATTGCATTAAACGTTATTACAATTATGTAATGAGCTCCTTGTGTATAATAAATGTATTCATAACAAGAACAACAATAGTTTATATTTTGCACATTCTCTGAATTCTAGTTAAACCTCATACATGATAAATATATGCAACCATCATATACAAAATGAAATTATTAAAAAATAAGGACACCCATCAAGAGAGACAATGAAGCCAAATAATTAGCTGCATTTAAGATGCTACTACAAAAATTATAAACTGAATTACGCCGCTTGTAAAACATTGCATGATCATTCATTAAATGCTCCTTTCAAAAAACTACCAATTAATAGAACATTAAACAGTTTTGAACAACAGAATATTAAGTCGTCAAAACATTTGAACAAACCTGAAAATTCCATGACATATTCCTGTTTACCCTGACTGTTTAAAATCCCTTGACTTTTCTCAGTTTTCTTGATTGATTATAGAACTATGTGTACCGAGACCCTGAGCCAAGCCTTCAGGCAATGCCCAGGAGGTTAAGTGCCATTTGTGTTGGCACTTGTTTCAAGTCAATATGTAATTTTGTTAATTCCATTCTTAATTATGTGGTGTTTCACCAAATGTTTTTTTTTAGGGAAAAGTGATCTAGTTCTACTTAAAATTTTTGTTTACTTATTGTGAAGTTATAAAACTAACTTTGTCATCTGAAATTATTGTAATGTTTAAAACACATACATGGCAATTATTTTTGTGTTTCTTGTTTAGAAATATTATTCTTTATGACAATTAATAGTATATGCAAGTAATATTATGTGTGAAGTCCTAATTTCTAATTATAAAAATGAAAAGTTTCACTTGTGATATATTATACTTCCTTCTAAACCTTTGATTTATGTATTGATTAATTGCGCAAGACCACCAAGTCTGGAGCATACCTTAGTATATATATGTTTCTGCTCATGCAACTTCCTTCTTAGTTTTCTCGCCATACAGCATGTAGTCCCCTTGGATCTCCTTCTTATTCAAATCTTTTTTTATCTTGGAATAAGAAGTTCTATCTACTGTTTTGGGTAAGTTTTACTGCTGATATTTTATTTTGCAACATGGTAGTATTATTTTGTGGTTCCCATTATTATCAAAAGTATTTTTATTTGAGCTGTTTGATGATCTTGTGGCAAACCATTTCTTCCCGAGTGATGCAAATCGTACACCCATTCATGGGATGGGTATTTTGGCCATGATACAAATACTTTCTGCTCACACCGAGGTAAATTCAGAAACAATTAAGGTAAGATGAAATAGTTTTTTTTTTCCGCCTGCTGCATTACCTATAAACGGGCTCCAGCCTTTTCTGTGGACTGGTGTGTTACATCACGCAAAATTTTAACAAACTCATTTTGGACAGTTAAGGAATGATACTATACTTGTGTATCCAACAAATTTTTGTTAATTTTTTTTTTATGTGAACATTAAAAAGGTAATCTCGGGAACCCAATGATTTATTTACTGGCCAAAATAAAATGAATATAATCTGATGTCAATGTACAAAAAAGAAAGTTAACATAAAACTTTAGTTAGAAAAAAAAATTTATATAACTTTGATATAAAATATTTTTAATTTTTTGATAGAGATACAGTAGAACACCGCTTAATCGTGACAAGATCATCCAATTTTCTAATCTTGTCCATTTTTTATGACAGCAGTTAAAATTCTGTCTGGAGTCTGGAAACATGTCGGCATAGGCGTAATGAGTTCAAAAGTTGGTCAACAGACTTTTCTGTTCTACCCTTTCCTCTCTTTATGTTCAGTATTGCCTCTTCACTTCCCCTCTTGCTCATGGTTGGCTTCTCCAGTCGCTAAGCGGAGAAGTATTGACCACAGACTACCAGCTGGAAGAGGGGAGATAAGGAGCAATAAGAAGGGAGAACAAGCAAACCTTAAAATAAAATGCCTCTGACGACACAGTTTGTATCAAATTTGAAGCCACATCATTTAAATGGTGCAACAGCTTTAATCTACGATGTTTATAGTGTTAGACAGATTCAAAGTCTGTTTTTTTTTTTTTTTTTTTTTTTTTTTTAATAAATGGTTATATCAGTGTTCATATCTGCACTTCTAAGAAATTTTAACTATTATACAGCTGCATTTTAAAAAATTGTTTTGTGAGTACAGTAAACAATCTGTTTTGCCAAGTAGCAAATATCTGGCCTATTTGCTGTGACTTGAGAAAAATTATTTTTAAGGTGAATGGAAATAAACTGTTGTCAGGCGACATTTCAGGCTGATTTGCAGCCCAGTTATGTTAATTAGCTGTTAACCAACATTCATATCACACTGCATTATCTCGTGGATAATCAAGGTCACTACACACATACATACATTATATATATTATACACACACATACACACATACATACACACATACATACACAAACATACATACACACATACACATACATACATACGCACACACACATACATACATATAATACTTTTGTGGCGAAAAACGTAGATCTATAAAAATTTCCAAAATAGAAAACAGATTTTTTTTACGTTACTTTGGTCCCTGCTATTGACCTAGTAATACATGTGTACATATATATTAACATGGCTTGGCTGCTGGTGACGGGTGGAGAACGCCCAATTTGAGAGAAGCCCTGATCCATAGCTAGAAAATTAATGGAAAATTATGAAGTTCAAGTTCTTAATGTCCATAAGGCGCAAGCTCAGCTATGCATGGGTGAGAACGTGGACTCTGATTCTCAAGGCAGCAGCAGGTCTATATCCATGTGGTGGTCCCCTCATGAGCATGTTTAAGCAGAATAAAATTCAGTTTATGCAAATTACACAGTTCATAAATTTAAGCACATGTTTCCTGGAGTGGACCAGGACCCGAAGGTACTTTTGTACAAAGAAAGAAAATTAAGACTCTTACTACGAAGGCATATATTGACGGAACGAGATTACATTCACATTACAATACACTGACCCTCATCTGAAGCGGAGATGGCATTCAGGCCTGCCACTGGCCGAAGTGGTTCAAAATGTGGTTAAGCAGTTGGTGAACTATAAAAACGATAAACTCTCCTGGGGCACGAGTCTGATGGAGAGGAGGATACGTATGCAGGAGGATAAAAACCATCAACAAGGTTCCAGTATACTAATAACCTACTATTGTAGCTAAGATTAGTAGAAAAGATGGTTAAAGGCTTCTCCAACATGACAGATGTGCATCCTCTAGCCTGCCAAGAACATACTGAAGATGGAGGCAGAGACATCCGGCTACCTCACCGAGATCACCCGCCATCTTAGTGAAGGAATTTACTTTAAATATACACTTAACAAAATGTACACAATAAAACACTCAGAAACACCAAATGAGCAATGGAAGAATTAAAAGAATAATTCCAACATGTAAAGTTAATTACTTACTGTCCAGAGTTTTCATTTATATTTGTGTCTCAAAAATAATGTGAACAGGCCGGAATAGGTTGGCAAAGCATGTAAAATTTAATTACAAAATATTACAAGAACTTTTACATATGCATGGACATTTAAAAAGACATTAAATTATAGATGTAATTTAATATTATGTGAAAAATGTTGTTTTTGGGAATGTGGCATGGCGGACGCCAAAACTGCCAGTATAACTTACTTTACATATTAACACAATTTAAGAAAATTAATTATACCCTTTTTTATTAAATTAAATGGAACATAGAAAAATATATTATTTACGAGCATTCCAAGTTCGTGTTGGTACAAAAACCTAACCAATGTGGCTTTGCACTCTTGGGCTAATTACACCTCACTTATGGGGAGCATAAGGGAGATAACACTTCCTCTTATATAAATTAAACACTGCCTTCAGGAGCACAGACAATTTTAGCACTGTAAACACATTGCGCTAAGTTTGCTTGTTCTAACACATGTCAAATGGGTTGCGAACCTGTTCAAGGACCCGTTCCTGCATGAAAGAGTGTAAAGACTCATTCACAGAATTCATGGCCGTGCGTGGCTGGTGCACAAATGGAGCATCAGTGGGTTGTGTCCCGAGCGGGTCAGTGAGGATCATGCCAATACATATATAAATATACATATATATATATATAAATATACATACATATATAAATATACATGAAAGTTCTGTCAAGTTTTGACTGATAAATTTTATTTACACCATGAGTGTAGCTGTTATCTATTCTTGACTTTAATGTAATAAGTAAAACCGGAGCATGCCCCTCAAATTTAATTTCTGTGGTATACTCTAGTCTACCTAGGGACCTAAATACCACCTTCCATTTGTGTGCCATCTTGTGCCAAGACGAGGGTACCTAAGGGTGCCCACATTTCAATTATGGTGGTGATACATAACATGAGGTAGTAGAACATGGTTCCTGGTTTAAGATTGGAGTATTTGATTTGTGCATGCTCGTTGCATGTGTTGTCCATTTGAGACTTGAGCATTCACAAATGATGTTGGTGAGAACTCTTGTGTATTTATATTTAAGTTAGGTTAAATGGTGTACTTTTACGTAAAACTGTGTTGTTCTGGTACCATAGCCTTTTTCATAGTGCCACCACAACTTTTGAAGGATTGATGCCAGTACAAGTGCACCATCTGAGGTGTACTGGCACATGAAAAAACAGCAGCAGCATTTAGAAGCGCGGCGAGTGTTGCTTGAAATTCTGATGTCCCTAGTTCTTTGTGAAAATTGTCTGAGGCAGAGCATAGTACCTGCACTGCTAAATTCATTTCTTTACAAGAGTTTCTGTTTTGACAATTTAAGTAAAGATAACGCATATTATTCATATGTCATGTTGAAAAACCGATTAGTTCATCTTAAATGACGTGTTCAGATTCTTTTGACTAAATTTGGTGAGCAGTTGTCAGATACTCTGTTCACTTGAGAGCATTGAGAGTCAGACCTGGTCCCTTTTTGAAGTCATTTCTGGTTAATAACAGTAATGAGGATGTTCCTACCATCTCCATCACCTAGTCAACACATAACATTTTGCTAGTATCAGTGTCAGTGCACCATCCCATTGTATTCCAGCCACCACCCAATCCATTCCTGTTAACCTAGCTAGCAACCCAACCATTTTCACCCTTGCTTCAACCACCCTTCCATCCACTGCTCTCCACCCAGTTTTACATGCCCAAAGCTCATAGGGCTTGTGGCAGTAGCCCTAAAGTCACTAGCCCTAAAATTGTATTCCACTCGCATCAGACTAGCCCTAAAGTCACTAATCCTACAATCACTAGCCTTAAATTGTGCCAAAAATCTCGAAATCTCAGGTATTTTGTAAAGCTGAACATAGTAGGTTATTGTAGGCGCTCATAAATGGCTCAACTGCTGGTTTCACTGCTTAAAACTGTTGAACAATTGCAAAAACATTTTCTCAATCTAAAACCAAGTATTCACTACCATCTACACTACAGCACTAAATCTTACATTAGGTAATATGTTTTGTTTTCATTTTGAAATCTTTAACAAATAGTATAATAAAAATCAAACTTATTTAATTTAAAACATTTTTGCACAAAAATACATGAGAAAATGGAGAGAAAAAAAAACATTATTTTAAGTTATTTGCGGTGATGTGCATTGGAAATATTAAAAATTAATGTTAAAGCTTAGATAACCTATCTAATCAAAACATTTATAATCCATAACAGTGTCAACAATAAAAATAATACTGGTAATTTATTTATAAAAGGAGTGAAACAATCATATCTAAAACAGTTGAAACGCTAACCATTGAACCCGCTTGAAGCGAAAGTCCATGTCTAACGAGCATTTTTTTTTGTGGTCCCGACCAAATTCATATGTAAGCAGTGCTAAAAAAGTCGTGTTTGCTGAACTCAAAATGTAATTTAATTTGCATCAATTGAACAAAAATTTCTGTAGCATCGCCGAAAATTACATGCTCCAATCATTAAATGACAAAGTATTACACAAAAAAGTATTAGCCAAGTCTACTTGTGTATATTACATCATGTAAACATGTACATGCAATACTAATATAAATCACAAATAAAATAAATTTTCAGGACACATTGTTTTGCTTACGTCTCGCTGCCCTGCATTTAGTCCTATTTATGTAATTTACCTCTTCCGAAATAACATGTTGAGTTACGATGTTGCACTTAACTCGTACTTTGTAACAAAAAATAATAAATAATAACAGACATCTTAGACTACTCATAGTGTATTTAAGGAAAACAAAATACAAAAAAAAAAATTAAAAATGTGTCAATATAGTATATATGTATAAGAAATATTTACTGCAGAATTTTATTAGATTATCAACAAGCATTTGCAATGTTTACAGCAGCTTTCGTAGCAGACACGTCTGTATGGCAACCGATCTACACCAACAGCGGTACCACATTTTCGATATATCTATTCGCGATGCGAAGTTGCCAACAAAACTCATAACTATTGTTTATCACGTGAATATTTTTGCATGATAATTACGAATGGATTATGTACAAAGTGTAACTCAAATAAATATGCCCGTAAAGTAAGCTAAAGGTAACGCAAAATTAAGGAAACCCAATTCGCTGCACTTAATGAATAAAAATATTCAAATTGTATATGAGAAAATAATTTTGCTGCTGTACAAGAGATATACATTATGTAAATTGCACAGCCGCTGCCACCGCACCACAAGTACACATTGATAGATGCAATTTTGTGTAACATGTTGCAGTGTTTTGGTTTCTCAAGTCACCTTACCATCTGTGGAATTGTAATCATGCAACTTTCAACTGTTAACATTGCAACATAATACAATTTTTCTGTTACAAATGTTTTGTAGTGGAGAAGTTAAGTTAGAATTTATTATGTATGTACAGAATCTTAACTTAACCAAATTTACGGGAATACAAAGATTCAGTGTGGCATACACACACCAAAACAGGTATTTCTGAGCAAGTGATTTCAAATGAAATGTTTAAATGTGTTTTTTATTTAAGTTTGAGTGTGAGTGAGTGTACCAGGAAAATTATCTCCAATATTCCCATTTGCATTGTTTTATTTTACTTAAACTTGACAAATATCCAACATAGGCCTGTCAATGTATTCTGTATAAAGTTTAATTAGGTCAGTTTTTTTTTTTGGGTGACTAATATGTCAATTCCACATCTACAGAATGTCTGTATCTATAGAAAATGTATGTCAATCCATTGAAATTTGATGGATAGAGTTTCCACTGCATAAGAATAACTCCCTGCCTTACTTCTTCATATAAATTGATATCTTACCGCACATTAAAAAATTCAAGGAATATCTTGAGAATATTGCGAGTAAAGAATATTTTCCCAAATATCGAGACGAAGAAATTTCATTTCATTTTGCAAACAAACGTCATTTTATATAACGTAGATCAACAAGCCAAATATTTCCATTTCAACAGGGCTATTCACTATTGGAAAGGAAAAAAATTAATAGAAAATACAATTTTTATGGCTAGAAAAAATGTAATTATTTTCATTACAATTTCCTTATAATCAGTTTTGCGAAAAATAATAAAAAATGTTTTAAATTTTTTTGCAGCTTTATGTAGGCCTGTTGCGATATTTGATACGCATTCTATTTGTTGATAAATAATTTCTTGTAAATATTTTTATTTCTTTGTGTGTATTTGAAATTTTTTAAAGTACGTTATAGGCCTATATATTGTGACGAAGCAAAATTTAACAATAAAAATTTTTTTTCTTCCCTATTTTTTTGTCAGGGTATTTTTATCTTTAGGAAAATATTTTTTGTTAGGAGGAATTAGTTTTTTTGTTGCACGAGTGCATGAGAGAGAGCGTGAGAGTGAACGTGTGCGCATGTGCGTGTATGTAAAGGAGTTAACCCTCTCTTGGCAGGCAATTTCTTGGGTTTTTTTTGGGTTCTTTATTTTTTCAGATATCTATAGTAGAGAGTACTAGAAGTTATATGCTATGTTGTCACAACTATTTTCTCCTTCCCGATTTGTCGAATCATGAAATCGCACTTCATATGGCCAATTTATCTATGTTTGGAATGTTACTGCAGTTTTCTTTTTAACTTGACAAGTTTTTTTGGGAGCAATTTTAATTTGAGACTTCTGGCAAGAAAAGTTTTCATGGTCAGGACCTGAACTGACACCAAAGGGGTGTTGTTTATGCAGCGGCAGCCGCTGAGTTAGGTGGGACTGTTACGGGCGAGCGGTAAGTGTCCTGCTGACTCCAGCAGGGATACTGTAGGCCACCATGGGGGAAAGGGAGGATCGTGGCAGGAATTTTCTGGTCACTTGCTGTTGCTAAGAGGTTTTGGCATGTTCTGATTGGTTGTAGCCAATGAGTCCAATAAGGTAAAGCGAGGTCTGACAGTGAAGGTTGTTCTCTGCAAGATGGTGAACTAGGAGGACGTTCAGGAGGTGCTGCTGCGGCTCAGAGGAAGCCGCCAAGTTCTCAATATGAAGTAAGTATTTAGTAATTTTGTTTTTGTTTGATTGATTGGGACATTCCTTCGTGAAATTTCAGGAGGAATGGTGCCGGTAAATCAAATAAATAGTAGTACCTTTTGGGAGTAGAGTTACTGCGAGAGTAGCAGTGATTACAAGAGAAAGTTCATAATTAGCTGTCGAGAATATTGCTTTCGGTGATGTGTATAGCACATAAGTGTAAGGTATGAAGTAAATTTTGGTTAAACTTATTGGTTATTAAGTGGTTGATGTTGATTTTTGAGGTTATGCTTCAGTTAAGTCGCGAAACAGAAATAATGATTAGAGTTCCATTTATTTCCGGCTTTTTTTTTGTGGAAGTTGGTACTTATGTCAGACGTGAGTGTTTTTTTAGCAGTCAGCTCAAGTGGCAGTCACTTGTTTCAGGTTCTTGGTTAGAATCCCATTGTAACATCTAGACTGCTGTGCAAATTTATTTCAGTTTAACAAATAATTTCTTGGCCAAATAATTTATGACATCCAAGTTAATTCATAGTTTCCGTAAGTTTGGAAATGACGTTTAGCTGTTAAGAGCAGTTACCATGTTTTTGCACCTTATACTAGAGATATAAATATTATTGCTTTTTTTTTTTTGTTTTGCTGCGGTTTTACATAAGAGTTTGTACAAACCTATACCGCAGATACCCCTTCAGATAAACACAATCGTTAATTAAAAACTAAAAACCATTGGGATAGTTTTCCCTGCTAGTTAATTATTTTGCAGATTGTAAACTTAGAGACACTTATTTGCCATTTTAAAGAGATTGCTTCTTTTTCTTTTCTTTGATTTTTTTATAAACTTTGTGTACTAAGTGACTCCCCCTCTGAATAGGGCTGACAAATTTTTTTTTTCAGTAATTTTTTACTTATTTTGGTTTCTAATTTCCAGAGATCTCATATGGTTCTGGGTTTACTGCGTATTTAGTAATATCTTGTGGAAACATCAAATCATATCAATTGTTAATAGTTTTTTATAAATTTTATTTTGTCATTTTATTTTTGAACTGTTGAATTTGTTTTCTATATAAGTGTTTATTTATACTACCATCAAGGATGCTTGAATCTGTTCCCGGAAAGGTCACAATGGATTTTAGCACGTGAGAATTGCCAGGAGTCATGGCGTACAGTGAATATGGGTACATGCGCAATGACTTGCAGGCTTAAGTATGAGAATATGACGAATCACTGCGAAAACTTTATTTGTGCTGCATTGCTGGAGCGTGCAAGGAGTTTGCATTGTTACCACCAGGGTGCAGCACCTCACTGTGGATGGTTCTGCCATATGTTGTACTGTCAACTGTTTGTGCTCTAACTTATTTTCTCCTAGAATAATTTGTTAATTATTTTCCTATATATGAGTTTGCAATGGCCAGTGGATTTTAAGTGTACTCCGGTTAACGAACTCCTAAATACACCTGCTACTCCAGTTCCACTGTGATGCCTTGGTAACATCACATACAATTGTAACACATAAGATTATAAAGAGATAAATTAATTTTTTTTTCATGTGGTAACACTGTTATAACTATTTCCCTTACATATTGTGCATTATCTGCTGGAGGTCGTTTCATTGCCTCCTCTTTGAAATGTGTGCACAGGTGCAGGCGGTTGAGTTATACCCAGATGCCAGCTTTAAGAAACCTACTGAATTTGGCCAGAGGAGACAGATGTGCGAGCGTTACTATGACGAACCAGTGATTTCGGTCAGGATTTGTGGGGGTTAAGGTGGTTGCTTAGCTGGCAAAAAAAAATCACATTCTCGCTTATCAGCTCAGTCAAACTTACTGGCTACCTGTGGATAACTGTGGAACTGCAGGATAGCTTTCCCACCCCTATTAGTCACTCTTCTTCTCCTCCCAACCATTATCCCGCTATCGCAATGTGGTAGTTCCCAAGGTCTTCCACTGTAGTAATGCTACAGGACCCATGCAGTTTTGCAAGGCAGGGCTAAACATACAGAACGATATTACTTCTGCAGCCGTATTTGCCATTCAGAGTACTTTATTTTCTTTATGATATGCACAGCTAATAAGGTGAAAAACAATTTTATTTGACAGTGCTTTTAAAACAAATATACAAAAATGGTGAGCCGGTAACAGCAAAAGCATAACAGCTTGTTCAAACAAAGTTCTACACTGGTATATTTGCAGAGTAAACCAGCATATTATAAAATAGTGCCGATAACGGGGCACCCAAATACCTATTCACAACAAATGGCACTTGAGGCTGCATACCTACGCAGTTTGTTTGTAGCCTAGACTAAATAAAATTGTACCACACTTAAATGTTACCTACCCTTCTCAACAACTTTAACAGACAGTTTGGAGCACATGTTCTAAAGTTTTCATACAAAATTGCTACAATATTTGGTACTTCAGACTGCATTTAAATTAGAGTCGACTATAAACAAACATATTGCCCTACATTACGAAAACAAAAGACTTAACAGAACAGTTAATATTTACACCAGAATAAAATATATGAATTTACAGCAAAACAAAGTTAATAAATACTTCGGATTGTCAAATTAAAAAAATTTGAAAAAAGTCTGCAGTAAGTGTGTGCTGATGTATTTTGTAGGAATACATAAATTAATATTTGTTTTTGAATGATGTGTCTAACTTCCTTTGCTAAGAAGCCTCAAAATTGTTTGACAACATGACAAAATAAAATATATTTATTACTGTGTACCACTGTAAAGAAAGGTGTAAGTTAGGACAAGTTGTTATAATGACATTCTCAACTTCATCATTTTTTCCATGGCACCTTGCATGAAAGATAACTTCTACTGTCCCAAGACATTTGTATGATTGGTAATTCCATATGGAGACTGACAGCTTTTACAATCATCATTGTTTACCTTTTTCTTTTGTAACAGCAGCACTGAATGAACAAAGTAACACGACCAACTGAAAAGATAATTTAATAATATGTTATATATTTACAAATACTTAAAACCAAAAATAAATGTGTTCAACTAATTTTTTCAATACTCTCTCTGTGTGTGTGCGCGCATGCATGTGTGTGTACCATAATCACTTTTGTTGTTATACATATAGTAATATCGAAACAGACTGCAGCTCTTTTTGAAGAAGCATGAAAATATTGAGTAATTTGTTTGTATTATGTTTATAAATTCTCATGTTTAATTCATATCGAAACTCTGTTGATGGACTTCAGTTAAATTTCTAAAGGTAAATTGTTTAATCTCCCTCCCCCACACAATTGGATTATTTGTTTCACCGTAGGTTTAAGAAAATAGTTTTTACTTAAACAAAATTTGAATGTGTTAAGAAAAGCAGAACACATTTTAATAATGCATAAACTTTATGTAAACAATATGTAACAACGAAGCACTACATTTCAATTTGATATCCATAGATGGAATACAATATTGCCACAAATTCAAAACTATAAAGTCCAATCTGAAAAGTATAAAAGGTCGGCAAATAGTAAAAATAATACTGATTCAAATACAAAAATTGTATTTATACACTCTAATAAAATATAACTCCAGTATTAAAATGTACAAACAAATACGCTACCCAGGTAACACAGAACAATTAAACAATTTCATCAATATTTTTATTTATGCTTAACATACATAATTATGCACACATTTAGATGCTGTGGGTTCATAAATGTGGGAATATTAAATAGTACATCCATATACAATATTTATATTTAAACCATTATCTGCCCCAAAATTTTGTACAATGATCAGTTCAATTCTTCCCTCATCCTCAAAAAAATTTGGATGAAACCATGCTACGAAATAACAGGTTTTTCTTTCCGGTAGTTTTAGTGTCTTATCCTGCATTCGAAGCACATACATATTTTTATGTAAACCATAAAGTAAAAAAGGGCACTACATTGTTATTTCTAATGCATAATAATACAGACACAAAATCAACAATACTAAAAACTATCCTAAAACTATATACACAACTGCAAACAGCAATACATAAATTACATTAGCAAAAATATTTCTTTGTTATAAAGAAAAAATTCACAGATCAAAACAAAATACATAAAAAATTGACAAACTATTCTGCCTTAGATGATAACACACTTCATGTGAAAAAAATTTAGTATGTCATAACTTTATCCACATTTTGCACAACTGACTAGTAAACCCTGGGATGATGATTGTCTACCACCTCTACAAGCATAGAATTATCTAAAAATCATTAAATTTCTTTAACATCGTTCTCTCCAGAAATCTTCTAATATCCTCCACTTTTTGAAAAAGAATGCTTTAAGGAGTCTGCACTACGAAATAACATGAATTTTGTTTTACTATATGTAGCTGACCTTGCACTTTGAACATATAGACATCATATTCTTTAAATAAAGCTCTCCATTTACAACCACAAAATCATCATTTTATTTTGCTGTATTGCACTTTCAGGAGTAAGATAAGTGGCAGTAAAATGACACTTCACTTTGACAATTAAGTCATCTGGTGTAGCTGATAGCCAAGGCATGTCCTAGTCAACAAATAATCCTACAGGGTTAATACATTTCCCAAGTAACTGGCTTAATTGTTCAATGATAATGGGCTCTTTTTCCAAACCATACTCAGTCACCTTCTTTACAAAAACATTGCTGTAAATAACTGATATGACTTATATTAAAGAAGTTAATTCCTTTTGCTCTCATTAAGACGTTTATGTTTTAAGAAATTTTATTTCATCTAAAGTTCTTCTTTGCTCTTTGTAGTCCGTGCACTAATACTCCTATAGTGAGAATCGGACCATACACGACCAAGCACCAAACGTCTTCTCTTCACACTTGTGTTCAGTTGTTTTTGCTTCCTTCTCTTCATGGTGGACCTTTATTTTGGGTATTTCTTTTGCTGTACATGCCATGACTGGAGCTGGCCATATATACATATACATATACATACATATATATTAGAGTTGTGATTCTCCTTTTGAATCTCAACACTGTTGGTGGAAATGTTATGTATTAGGCTGCTAGAATGACGGACAACAAAATTCTTTGCTGATATTGCATCATCCTGCATACACAAACTTCTTTGATAATTTCCACTAAACATACATTTCCTCTCTTAGCCCCTCTGCAAAAGACTCCCCTTTCACTAAATGTACTGTGATCGCAACACATGTGGTATGGTCCATTATGCACGTCATTTGCTATTTCATTAATTTTTCTTTGCAAAGTCAAGTATTCTGTGCTTTTGTACTTTACTACACAAGTCACTGTGACACAAGGATGCAACTGGCAATCTGCATTCAATAATCTTCTTACTGAACCAGGTACCAAATCAACTGCATTCTTAGGTTTGCTTACAATTTCTCTCAACCTCCGGTTGTAATTTCTGATAATACAATTTTTGCATTCAAATTTGGTTATGACGATGTTTGGTCCGTATAGTTGAGCTGTTAAATGTGGTTTTATTAAGCTGCTATCGCAATCTCCAAAAATGTGTTTACAAGCGTCTTTGTATATAAATAACATTAGTATATAAGAAAAAATTGTACACGCATACATCACAATATAATGATTAGCTAGCCTGTAATAATGCATTGATTTACAATTTAGGTGTTCTGTTTGTCAGCTATAAAAGTAAACTAAAGTAAATAAGCTAAAGTGATTTAAATATAAAATATTTATCCTGAATACAATTTTAATTTTGAACAACTGTTTTTAAGTGTATTATTATGGGATACTCATGGTAAAGTGAACACTACTGAGAGTCCTCCAAAGTTTTTTTTATTTTCCACTATAATATTTATCACTCATGCATATGAGACAAAACATTCACTGATGTTTAACAAAAAGTAAATTTTTGCTTATAAAATTTGAATACAGTCTGAAATATAACATTTAATGCAGGACCTGTTTTTTAACCTAATTTCCTACTTTAAATGAATTTTGGTCGTGGGAGCTACAGTATTCACTGTTAATATCGGCTCGTGGAAATTTAACACTTCGAACATATGTCACAATACTGTATTAACATGTTGACTCTTTATGAATAAGGTTTCACTTAGAGTATCAAACATTTTTGCAGTTTATATTTTCTTCAAAACTAGAGATATAAGCTATGCAGCAAGGCATAAACTCTTAAACTGCCGTCTGGACAGTTATGTTAATGAAGACACTCAGAAAGGCAACACAATATTGCAAAGAGTAAATTTGTTCAACTAAAGTTGTATTTTCCAGGTCAACATATTAGGTAGAATCTTGAAACATCTCAGGAAAGAAATATGTCGAAACACAGAAAAAAGCAACTACCAAATGTACTACTTCAATAACAACATATTAAAATGTATTTATTGCACTATTAAATACTTTGTTTCTGGAGTCACAAAATGGTATCTAAAATCACGTGGGAGGAAAACACTTTTTTATCAACATGGAAACTGACTGCAAACGGAAATAACGGACAAGGTAACCTGGATGACATATCGGTCAAGTATTGTTATAGAATTGTTGTAAACATAGATACAAATAAACCAATTTTCGTTCTTAGGTGCAGAAAACTATTATAAGAATAAAGGATGGCATTTAAACTTTATGTCTTGTGAAGTGCTAAGACATTGAACAATTCCTCATAGTTCACTACCAATTCCAAGTTATTTCTTATGTTAATATTTATAAAATTACAGACATTGATTATCCCAAAGGTTTATTTCAAAAGTACTCATTTTATTGTGAACAGTCTATACTGTTTGGCATCAATTTATGATGGAACTAAAGTATGTTTTATATTATTTCACATATATTTGTTCATTTTAGGATATTTTTGATGTAAGGTGACCAGGAAACTGCCTAGGATTGCAGATTATTGGGAGCGGCAGTTTCCGCAAAGCTCAAGTAGACTGAAAATAAATACATTTTATTAATTTTAAATGTTAATATAATTTTTAATAAAAACGTTGATATATTTGTGCTTGCTACAATACTGTAGTATCTCACAAAATCTACAAGTCTTATCTTATAAGCTGAAAACGGAACAAATTTTCTGTCATGATGATTCACAAAAGGGCATTTCCTTCAGACTGCCGTAGTAAAAGCATCCTAGCTCCCACAACTATTAGAATGCAAAGATTGGGAATAATGAGTTGTGGGCACCAACAGGCGCCTGGTTTCGTTACACCCATTAGTTCCTCAGCCAGCTTTAAAGAGAGGATAAAATCTTTGGAGAAGAGCATCAAATTAAAGTTGCAGGTGCTGTAGAATTTATAATGTTTTAGCAGTCATTGTTACAACGGTTGTAGTTAATATATCATTTCCTTCATGGTCTATCATTTCTGATGGGGTAATAAGTTAATTTTCACTGGATGCAGTCGCCGAATAGCTAAATATGTTTCTGTGCACATTAAAATACTATATTAGTTTGTGAACACTTGGCAACGTTTATTTCATAAAATGATTGGTCGAATGTTATTTTTGAAACGTAATATACTGAAAAATTTCTAATGTCTACATAGTAACAACTTTACCCATAAAATAATTGTCTTGCAGGCTAGATAAAATTTCTCGAAAACATCCTCAAACCTAACCAGCTTCATGTTTACCAGGACTAAAGCACAATTACTAGCACCTTTTAGGAAATAACCTGTATAGAAGGAAATGTAATATAAACAGTTATTATAAAAAAAGGTCATGGGTAGAAAAAAATCAGTTCTGCATAAAACTAATTGATCTGGCTATTTCTAAACAATTATTACTGACGTAGGTTTTTCACCACATATGGATCTAACTATTATTTTCTGTAAGGTAGGACAGTTTTATTTAAACGTGTTCTGTTCCCCAGAGATAGTGTGTGTAGTAAGCCTACTAATGTATAATTCGGAACAAATTTTAAATGTGTATTACAGAAAAGTTTTCCGACCAAATATGAACCCTAAATATGAATCAGTGAAAAATTTAATGTTTAAATCAGTTGACAGCCCCTAACATATTCAACTGTTACTTTGTTCAATTCAACTGACAAATTGATTTTAAAAAAGTCCTTTTTCTTCTTCGCATATTGATTCGGTGACATTTTCCACTATGTGTTAACCAAATATGCTAGTGATATAATTTTCTATTGCTCTGTTAATGACTGTACACATTTAATATCATTTTGTGAGATAATACGAACAATCAGTCTTTCATTTTGTTTTCACGTAGTCATCCTAAAGCTCGTTTTGGAGGTTAAAACAGTATGAAATGTGGTGAAGTAAGTGGATTCTTATGTACCATATTTGTATTTACAGTCCTAATGTTATCAAGTAACCAAAATACCAAAAAAATTGCAATAAGATTTACAGCTACTTATTGAAGACAAAATATTTTCAAACGCATATTTTACCCACTACAGCAAACAACGGCTTGGTAGCTCAATTGGTATAAGGTGACAATATTCCCTGACACCACCAGTGGTTTTTCACATATTTTAAGTGGAGCTATTTTCATTGATTCCAGTAGAGTTTGGTGTGAATTTTTTGTGTGGTTTCGAAGCAAAGGCTATGTATGAACTTTTATCAATCCAGGGATCATGAGTTGCAAAATACACTTTTAACTTGTACCCCAAATAATATCTTAACATGAAATGGACAAGTTAAAAGGCTCCAATTAAAACAATAAAAATCTGTCCATGTCATAATTCAGGATTTCTTAAAACAAAAAGAAGTAGTTTCATGTAGGCAAAGTCTCTGCATCCTAAATATATTGCAAATGAAAATTTTGGTTAGTTAAATGAATACTTATTAATTTGCTATACTTCAAATTATACATGTCGATGCTGTTCCTGAATCCTTCTACTATGATATAAGCTTTATGACCGTGGCTGATTTATTCCAGTTCTTGTAACATGTGGGATTTGGCTGATTCACTTCTTGACGAAACCCTATCACAAATGCAGCAGTAGGATTTCCTTGTACTTGCAAAAAGAACTTTCCTAGTTTTTAGCACCAAAGCATGCCAATAACAAAATTAATTTGTACAATAATAAAACCATAAATATAATAGAGTGTAAGGTATTTTTAAAAGCATCCAATTACCACTCCAGATAAGGAGAAATAGTTGGCACCATAAGGTTTTATCTCTACTATGGGAGGTATAACACTATCTATTTCTCCTGCTTCTTGCTTCCTGGCTGCTTGCATTTTCTGCCACGAAATCTCCTTAATGGAAGCAAAGAGATTATTGTGTGATTATTCACATGTCTCTTTAGCCATACACAGCATTTCCAAACTTGCAGTTTTACCTCTGAGCTGAGTAAAACCTTGGCCGGTAAACAACATAGTATTTACCCTAGCATCGTTAATATCCATTGATTTCATGTTTGACTTGGAAAGTTCAGTACTTAATGTACTCTTAATTCCCTTCCTTTATTCCTTTACTAATTTCACAGTGCTAAAGTTATATTCTTAACATTTTTTTGTGATTATTAACTATTGCTATTTCAGTAACTAGGTAATTAATGTCAAAAATGTGACTTCCAGCATTAGCTTCTGCAGGTACTGTTTCATCATTGTACTCTATTAAATTAAATAATGTTCATCCTTTTGTCCCATTTATGAAAAAATTGGTATTGTTAAAGGGCTATCTTTAATATCTGAACAGTGACATACTCTGTAAAAACTATCTGTTACATCATCACATCTTAAAATGTCATTCTGATTCTTTCTTGTTGGAATTGCAGCTTCATCCATGTCTTGCCAGAAAGACCAACCTTGTTTTGGTTGAGAGTTTTCTGATGTTTTGACTGGCATAGCAGATGCTTCAGGTAATCTGTAAAATATGCATTTTTTTTGTTGATTATATTTAACCAACAATAAGTTCATTTCATACAATTGCATTTCTTACACAAATTAAATAGGCCTAAACAATTATCATGAATTTAAGCTTCACAATTTGACCTAAGCTCTTCTTGCAGCACTCTAGCACCAAATTTCTCTGTTATTATTTGTCAAATATTGTAAACCAGATGAAAGTTTCATAACGTAGTATAAATACTCAAATTAAACGTTACTCAACAAATTAATCAATACCTTTAGGTTCCCTATTTTCTAAGAACATGACTTTCTGATTGATTATTCTAATCACTCACCTGAGATAATAAACAAAAATTCTCGGATGCCGATTTAAACTCTTAGTTATTCCTTCAGCATCTTTAGGAAACCGTCACTCCAGTTTCTTTAATTAACTGTAGAGCTGGGACCATGATGGCTGAGCAATTAGACTACTCGCCTCTCACCAAGGTGAACTTGGTTTAATCCCTGGCCGAGTCACTTCCGGATTTTCATAAGTGAGAATTGTGCTGGATGATGCTACTGGCCAGCGTGTTTCCTTGGGGACCTCCTGTTTTCCCCACCCTTGCAATCCAGCGTTGCTCCATCAACTCATTTCACCCTCATCGGCTCTCAAGACCTCATCGTTAAGAGCTGCCTAAATCTCTCAATTCAACTGCCAAATATTAACATTCTTTTGCATATACTTTTAGCAGTTACTTTTTGGATGCTGAATAATTTTGGCTTATAATATGGCTACAGGGACCTAAGTTGCATTTTAACCCCTTCTCTGTTTCGCCTTAGTTATCTTGGGCATAAGCCTTGTGCACAAAATATATATAACCGAGTATACTCAGGCAGCAACCTCACTTTACTGCACCTTGTTGTTTCAACCGAGTTTAGTCTCCATTGATATGTTTACTGTGAAAATTGTAGATGGCATCACAAGTCATTCAGTAAAAAATTTTTGAAATCTAGATTATGCTTCTTAAGTTTACTACTACAGTGCGGCAATAGTTTCTTTCTATAAAAAAAAAGTGTGATTATTTGCTTGTCATTCGAAATTAAATAGCCTGCAAATAAATCCATGTTGTTGGGAAGAACCGTATCATATAACACAAAATAACAGCACTTCCTTTTTTACACATCGTATGCTCACATTTGAAGTTACCGTTCAAGTCGGTCGGTACTCCGAGCGGTGGAAAGTTATACATGTAACAAAATGGACTCTGATAGCAAAGTTTTTGACAGTGGCTCAGAAAGTGATGAACAAATTCCATCTGAAAGCAGCAGCTCAAGTTCCGAGGACGACGCGGATCAGCAGATTGCATCGGCCCGGCAGTGGTGTAATGTAAGTGTTACGTCTCCACCACCAGCACCTCCACGATATAACTTTACTGGCACTAGTGGCATGCATTTCGACACAAATCACGAGCACAGAATTTAAATTTTTTTTCTATGTTTTTGATCTCATTCTCATCCAGCTAATGACTAACGAGACCAACAGGTATGCTCAACAATGTAAATACGAAAAGTAGAAAAACACAAGCATAAATGAACTTTACGTCTTCTTTGCTGTCGCCATTCTGCAGAGCATTGTATGGAAGCCTGATATAGAGCTATATTGGTCCTCAAATGCCCTTTTGACAACACAAATTTTTCCAAAAATCATGACCTACAAACGTTTTTGTTTGCTGAAATGTTTTTTGCACTTTTTTTTGACAATGCAAGTTTTGATAACACACATCCATGTCCAAAGCTACGAAAAATTTGGCCTGTGTTTTTGGATTTGAATGAAAAATTCTAAAAGTTGTACACACCTGAAAGAGACATTGTTATCGACGAGTCTCTGTTGCTTTACAAAAAGGTGACATTATGGCATTAAAAAATTTTTGTTATGCGAGTCCAGCAGGGGTTATGTCTGGAACACGGTAATTCACACAGGGAAAGATACACAACTTGATGCAGCATATCAGGATTTCCCGAAATCCTCCCATGTTGTTATGACTTTGATAAAGCCATTACTAAATAAAGGTTAGTGTGTAACACTGGATAATTTTTATTTATCTCCTGCACTTGCTGATTTACTGATTGCTAATCATACTGATACCTACGGCACAGTGTGTCTTTCAAGGAGAGACATGCTTGATTCGCTTTGGAAAAAGACATTAAAGAAAAGCGAGATTGTAAAAATACCAGAGAGATAAAGTCACAGCAGTGCTGTGGCAGGACAAAAAGAAGGTGTCTTTGCTCATAACTGTGCATGGGGCACATACTGTAACAGTTCGGAAAGCTGGAAAAGCACCAGTGACAAAGCCAGAAGTAGTTGAGGCCTACAACAATACCATGGGAGGTGTTGATCATGTTGATCAACAACTTGCAAATTACCCCGTCCTACGAAAATGGGGAAAAATTTATTATAAGAAATTGTTTCACAATTTTCTTGACATTTGTATCTTCAATGCTTCATGCATTACCAAAAATGTGGAGGGCAAAAGTCACACCTGAACTTCAGGTTAGTTCATGTTCAAGAAATACTTGACAAGTATCATCCAACTGACATTTCACCCAAGCATGGTGGTCGGCCTGGAGAGTCACCTGCTCCTCTGCGTCTGACAGAAAGGCACCTTCCGGAAGCTATACCACCAACAGAAAAGAAAGAGAAGCCAACCAGGCAGTGTGGAATTGGTTCCCATCTGAGGGATGCCAAAGGGAAAAAGATACGCTGGGAAAAAAGATATTACTGTCCAGATTGTGATGTGCCCCTGTGTGTTACTCCGTGCTTCCAGGTTTACCACACAGCAACAAACATCTGAACACTTTTGTGATGCATTACTTTTTCAGGTGCAAGATGCAATTACACCAGATGGTGATATTACCTAAAGTAACATGATTTCCATGTGATTCTTTTTAATAAAAATGTGACTAAGTATTTATTTGATGTGTTTTATAATTACTAGATTTAAGTTCTCTTTTGTATTGTATTACTTTTCCATGTACAAGAGGCAATAATGTCAGATAATGATAATATGTAAGGTTATGAGCAATGTGAATGAAAAAGTGACCATTATTTCTGCCTTGATTTATATGTTTTCTAATATGTATTATTTTCAAGTTTTTTGGTATTGATTTATTTTTCAGGCGCTAAAGGCTGATATTGATTTCATGTATAGTAATACATGTGAATAACTTTCTAAATTTTAGTGGTACCATTATTTTATATATTCTGAAATGTTTAAGTATTTTTGTATTGATTTAAAGAAAATAAAAAAGAAAATAAAATAATTATTACAGTCTGCATGAGTATACTCCGATGAGAAAATAAATCAAAAATTTATGTACCAACAAATGTCGTTACATAGTACATATGTCTTAGATTTCTGGCAGTCACGAGTGGTTGTATATATGTTTTTTTTTACATCAGTGAAATTTTC